>CM039667.1:12912950-13512950 GCA_022405105.1 Aristolochia contorta
AAGTTTGAGTGAAAAACACTGAAAAGGAAGAGAGCAAGGAAAAAGGTAAAGAAAACAAAGGAACAAATCTGATTTCTGGGTTGTTGCGAGATAGTGATATTTGAATTGTTGGTAATAGCGAAAAAAATTAACGCCACAATGGATAATAGATTCTGGTGCTTCATATCTTGTCACTTCTCGTCGTGATGTTTTATTCTCCTATAGTTGTGACCATTTTGGTCAAATGAAGATGGGGAATGATGGAAAAATGTGAAATTATTAGCATGGGAGATGTATGGTTGGAAACAAATACATATTGTAAATTAGTATTGAAAAGTGTGAGGCATGTTTTTGAAATTTGCCTCAACTTGATTTCTATTGGCATGATTGATGATGGTGGTTATTATAACCACCTTGTTGATGGAAAATGGAAGCTCACCAAGTGGCCATACTAAATATTGCTAGAGGAAAAAAATATAATCCCATCTATGTCACAGAGGCAAAATCTCACAGAGGAGAGAAACATGTAATAGATGATTTTTCTCTCAACTTTGGCACACACGGTTAGGTCACCTCAGCCAGAATGATATGCAGATCCTTTCTAAGAAGCAAAACCTTTCAGGCTTGAAATCCACAGAGTTGAAGGTATGCACTCATTGTTTAACAGGTAAACAACATAGAGTTACTTATAAAATTTTCTCTCCACATAGAAAATCTAATCTTTTAGATTTGATCCATACTAATGTATTTTCTATGGATGCTCTGAGTCTTGGTGGTGCCTGTTATTATATTACTTTTATTGATGATTGTTCCAGGAAAGTGTGGGCTTATTGTTTGAAAACAAAAGACCAAGCTCCAGATTTTTTCAAACATTTTCATGTTGTAGTTGAAAGAGAAACTGGAAAGAAGCTGAAATGTGTTCATGCAGATAATGGTGGTGAATATAGAGGGCCATTTAGAAGAGTACTGTAGAAGTCATGGCATCAAGTTTGAAAATTTTTTGCCAAAAACACCTCAACAGAACGAAGTTGCAGAGAGAATGAATTTCACTATCAATGACAAGATTGGATGCATGCTCTCTCATGCAAAGCTGTCTAAGTCCTTTTGGGGGGAGGCAATGAGAACCATTGTTGATTGTTTAAATCTTTTTTCCTTTAGTACCTTTGGAAGGTGATGATCTGGAAAGGGTTTGGAAAGGAAAAGATGTTTCTTATGATTACCTGAAAGTTTTTGGTTGCAGGACTTTTGTCCATGTTCCTAGAGATGAGAGATCCAAACTTGACAATAGGACAATGCATATTCATTGGGTATGGCTATAAAGAATTCAGATACAGGCTTTGGGATTTAGTTGACAAGAAAGTCATAAAAAAACAGAGATGTTGTGTTTTTTGAAGATCAGATAATTGCTAATTTTGAAAAACCAAAGAAAGAAAAGTCTCCTAGTGATGAACATGTTGAACCAGGCATGATTGACCCACCTAGAGCACAAGTTGATAGGAGCAGATTTGTTCATGAAGTGCAGAATGATACCCCTCAAGTTGAAAATGAGAATAATAATGAAGATGAGATAGTTGAAGAGTCTTTTGAAACCAATTGAAGAACCTCAATTGATAAGATCTACTAGAGAGTGTCAACCAGCCGATGAGGTGTTCAACCGAGGTATTCATCCCATGAGTAAGTGATGATCATTGATGGGGAGAACCAAGAGCTACAGGAAGTTTTGTCACATGACAAGAAATAAGTGTGGTTGGATGCTATGCAGGAGAGATGAGGTCCCAAATGAGAACTACACTTATGACCTGGTGAAGCTACCTAAAGGTAAAAGAGTCTTAAAAGAACAAGTGGGTGTTCAAATTTGAAGAGGGAAGAAAATAGCTCACAACCAAGATACAAGGCAAGATTGGTTGTGAAAAGATTTAATCTGAAAAGGGCATTGTTTTTGAAGAAATTTTCTCACCAGTTGTAAAAATATCTCAGAGTTGTTTGGGAATTGGCCACTTGTTAGAACTTGGAATTGGAGCAACTAGATGTAAAAATGCATTCCTCTACGGTGACCAGGAGGAAGATATATACATGGAGCAACCGGAAGGTTTCAAGGTCAAGGGTAAAGAAGGCCTTGTTTGCAAATTGAAAAAGAGTTTGTATGGCCTTAAGCAGGCACCCAGGCAATGCTACAAAAAATTTGAGACATTCATGAAAGCCAGTGGATATATTAAGACTAAGTCAGATCATTGTGTCTTCATAAAGAAATTTTTGCTGATGATTTTATTGTTCTCTTATTCTATGTTGATGACATGCTAAATGTTGGTCATGATATTGGTAAGATTGAGAAGTTGAAGAAAGATCTAAGTAAATCCTTTGCCATGAAAGATTTTCGTTCGACAAAGCAAATCCTTGGCATGAAGATTACACATGACAGAGAACAAGAAACTCTAGTTGTCATAAGAAAAATACATTGAAAAAAGTCTTAGAGTGATTCAAGATGAGTCAGGCGAAACCTGTGTATCTCCACTTGTAGGGCATTTTAAGATCACCTCCCAACAATCTCCTTCAACTGAAAAAAGAAGGAAGAAATAAAATATGTGCCTTGTGCATTTGCAGTGGGCAGTTTGATGTATGCAATGGTGTGCACAAGACCCAATATAGCTCATGCGGTTGGTGTTGTTAGCGATTTCTGTTCAATCCTAGAAAAGAGCATTGGGCTGCAGTGAAATGGATTCTAAGGTATCTCAAGTACTTCTAGGCTTTGTTTGTGTTACGTTAATGGAAAAATTGTTTATATGGGTACAGATATTGTGACATGGCAGGAGATGTTGATTCTTGAAAGTCCACATTTGGGTACTTGATAACTTATGCAGGGGGAGGAGTAGCTTGGCAATAAAGGTTGCAAAAGTGTGTAACATTGTCTACTACAGAGGCTGAATATATGGCTCTTACTGAAGCATGTAAGGAACTCTTGTGGATGCAGAAATTCCTACAATAGTTGGATTTAAAGCAAGAGAAATATAAAATGTACTGTGATAGTCAAAGTATCATCCATCTCAGTAAGAATTTTGGTCTTCATTCCAGATCAAAGCATATTGATGTTAGATCACTAGGTTCGAGATGCACTTGAGGCCAAACTGTTTCAGTAAGAAAAGATCCGATGACAATGGAGCTGATATGATGACCAAGTATTTCCCAAAAAAACTCTACTTTTTTTAGAGAAACAGCAGGCATGATAGAACTCCCCACATGGGCGTAAGAGAAAGATTTTTTGTGGTGTCCCGCCCATATGTTAAAGTGTTGGGACCCACAACAATTTTGAAAATAAAAAAAAGAAGAAGAGAGAGCGTGTGAGAGAGTCACTCATGAGAGAAAAAATAAAGAAAGAAAGGGAAAGAAAGTAATAGGGCACCAGAGGGCTTTTCAGTGGTGAGAGAGAGAGCCTCCCAGAGCGGGAGAGAGAAAAAAGAAGAAAGAAAGAGGGAGAAAAGATGAAATAAAAAGAGAGAAAAGAAGAAGAAGAAGAAGAAAGAGAGAGAAGAAGAAAATAAGATGAGACAAAGGAAAAGTGGCCAGCAACTCAGAGAAGTTTCCATTTCCTTCTCTTTGCTCTATTAATCCTTCCTTTTCTCTTATACTTGATTATATTGATGAATGTGCTATTGTTGAACCAAGAAATTTGTTCTAGATGTGTTGTTGATCCTCTAGTTGTTCTAGAGAGGAACATTTGTGTAACCCATTATTTTCATAGTAGAGATTTCAGCTTGCCCCGTAGTTTTTTCCCTCTACACTGGAAGGTTTCCACGTTAGATCTGTGTGTTGATCTAGTTTAATATCCGTCTGTCGATTTAGAATTATTCTCATTGCTTTGTTTGCCCTTTTTAATTGCACAAAGATGGGAAGAGAGATTCGGTTGATTTAATGAAATATATATACTGTGTGCAGTGTTGAATTGCGGTTTTATAGATATCTTTCCCAACAATTCGGACACACTGAACCTTGTTCTAGTTAGTACACAACTGAACCGGCGAAACTATGGCGAATGGAGTCACGCAATGCATCGCAGCCTCAGTGCCAATAATGAGGTCGGGCTCATCGATGGTTCCCCTCCTGCACCTGCAAAATCAGACCCATTGCTTGTGTGGCGATGTTGTAATGAGTTAGTTATATATTGAATAATCAATTCAGGTCAGATGGATATTGTGCACAACGTTGTCTAATCAGACCCCTCAGCAGAAATATGGAGTGAGCTCCACAACAGATTCTCCCAAGGTGATGAAACGAGGATTTTTTAAATAAGGCAAGAGATTGTTAAATGTCATCAAGGTTCCCTCTCTATTTCAGCATACTTCACCAAGCTCTCTGGGACAAGCTTGAACCCAATCAAGAGCCCCCTCAATGCACCTGCGATATGTTCAAGAAACTCATTATTAAAGAAGAAAAGTGAGGGTAATGCAATTTTTAATGGGAATTAATGAATCTTAGTCACAGATTCATGGGGTAATTTGATGATGAGCCCTCTTCCAGACACGTGAAAGATACACAGGTTGATCCTTCAACAAAAGAAGAAAATGGAGGTCGCCAATCATCATGACATTCCACCAGCTGCTCTTGCTATCAAGTGGCCCCAAGGAGGAGGCCATGAACGCCGAGATTCTTCACTTCCAATGCTACAGGGCAAATATTGTTCCAATTCGTCCCTTGCAGATATGACAAGTATAATCCCTAACTCTATGGCGCATGGTTTAAAGACAAACTCACTTTGGATCAATGACAGTAGGGTGACAGATCATGTCTCCCACATTACACCTACTTACAACACGTGTTCAAGACCTCGTGATTTTGTGGGATTACCTACTGGTGAAAAGATTCTCATAGAGAACGTTGGATCTTTCCGTTTATCTAGTTTCATCGTTGATAGTGTTCTCCATGTACCCTGATTCCACGTGAACTTGATTTCAATGAGCAAGCTAACACAAGCCTTCTAATGTATAGTAACCTTTTATTTGGATTTTTGTGTTGTGCAAGACGTGCATACGAGGAAGATGGTTGGCCCGGGCAAGCGGATCAATGACATATATATTACTTGCTGCCCCAACACAATGTCCACTTCATAAATCACATTATCCATACCAGCAATCTCTGCCACAAGCGACTCAATCATCTGTCTACTGGTCCTCTTCGTCACTTATCCGCAATATTTCCAGTTATTTTTTTTCATTCCAATCATAGTTGTGAAATCTGTCCTCTAGCGAAACATACATGTCTTTCTTTTCCTTCTTATGCAACAAAAATGGAAGCACCTTTTGATTTAATTCATTGTGATTTATGCGGACCACACAAAACTTATATGCACTCAGGAGCTCAATATTTTCTAACCATTGTTGATGATTTTACTCATTACACATGGATATATCTTAGTTCTATATGCAATACCCAAAATCTATTAAAATTATTTTCCTCTTGGGTCCAAACACAATTTTGTCACACTATAAAAGTCTTACGTGCTGACAATGGGGTAATGCACATCTTTACATTCTTTTCTTAATAAGCGGGGCACCTTTTTCAGCACACTTGGGTATACACCCCTCAACAAAACGGAGTGGTGGAATGTAAACAACGACATCTTTCGAATGCCACACGTGCACTTCGATTTCAAACCCATCTTCCATTACATTTTTGGAGGGAAGGTATTCAGGCTTCTTGTTATTGTATCAAGCACCTATACTTCTCTTTTATCACATAAATTCCCATGTGAACTGGTACCAGTTTTTTGTTGTCTCTGTTTTGCTAAAAACCTCACCCCTACAAATAAATTTAATGGTCAGACTCAATGATGCACTTTCTGGGTTATCCAATTGGTCAGAAAAGCTATCTAGTTTATAACTTAGCCGATCAAAAAAATTTTGTTTCCCGAGATGTCGTATTTCACAAACAAATATTTTACCTCTCCCTTTCGCTCCGGATTCAAGTCACAATGCTATTTCATATTCTTCTTCCCCATCTGAATTCATTGATCCAAGTGCACCACACCAACCCATCAACAAAAGCATCAATGCCACCATTACAAAGTCCGCATCTTCCTCCCCACCTCATCTATTTACCCCTTCACCACTCGAACATCCCGGCCTCCGGCTTATCTCCGAGACTTTCATACTTATCATGCTGCTGCCCTCCACCGTGATCTTCCTTTGTCCTCGTCCAACATTAGCCATTCTATACAAAGGTACACCTTGATAGAAAAATCTCTTTCATTTATTCAATACAATTATTACAGAGGTCTGAAGCCATATTTATCATATATTACATACTTTTTTTCAGCTATACAACACATGGCAAGAATAAAATATTACTAAACAAAGATTCACATTCATAGAGATTTATTCCTATAATTTTGCTATAGAGAGCTCACGCCAAGACTCCCCCACAAGTTCGTGCTCACAAATTTCGGATGCCACCTTGTCAAGTAAACTGTAGAAATGCTAATTACAAACAACTTTTGTGAGTTATAATTCTTACAGGTTTTCAGGCTTAATAAAAAAGAAATCAAATAATCGTTTCTTCAAATAAAAACATTTTCTGGTTTGAAAATGTTGGGTGCACATTACTTCCCCTTCCTGCCCAACATTTACGAGCTAGATATATTCATTCTGATGTCAGAGAGAGAGAGAGAGAGAGAGAGAGTAAATTCCGATGCTAGAGATCATCGAAGCATGCTGGAGACCGCGGATTTTGACGACGGAGACCGATGAAGGACACCAGAGACCGTCGATTACAATGCCAGAACCCTCTTTCCACACCCCAAATCCACAGAATCCTCTACCCTAAAACCTTCGTTCCATCGATTTCTCAACATTGTTCGTCATTGTGCAGCATTCGTTATTATGCATTGTTCGTCGTTGTACAGCGTTCGTCATTGCACACTGTTCATCATTGTGCAATGTTCGTCATTTGCGCAGCTTTCTCTCACATGTCTGAATTTTTTTTAGGGAGTCAAACTACTCTAATATCATGGTGGGCTAATACAACAGTAAAATTCTGCCCGTGCGCAAGTGCACGCGTCATACCAAGTAATATACTAGACGAGTCCAGATCGATCCCACAAGGACTATAGTACAGTACCAATGAATTCTCTACAGTTATATCTAACTACTGCAAATAAAGAGAACTATCACAGTAACCTAATGTAAAACTACTAAAAGATATAACTATCCAATTACAGCAGTCCTAAGTGATACAAGCTCACACGCTAGAGACTAAACAAATTAGGAAGGGGGTAGTGATTTCTTGAAAGCAAGGGTAGGATTCATGCAATTTAGCTAAGTGTGCAATTCTATGACTCGTTAGTGGGTCTAGAATTCCCTACGCGTAACCCTCTCTGGAGGAGACACGACCGTGCCCCCTCCTTAGCCTTATTTGTCTTTCGAGGTCACAGGTCTAAATCAAGGGCCCATGAATGCTCAGCCTAAAGTAACCACGTGTGTCTGGACGCTTCTCTCAAAGTCTACCGGTGCATCCCTCACCTGCCCTTGTTGTACTTGCTGCAATTTGGGGATCACACGCAGAGTGGTGGCTTCCTTTCGTATTACCTCTCAGTCTCAATGAAACAATAAGATGAACATGTGGAGGTCATCAATCTCCTCATGTTAATAGCTCCCCAACGGCCACTCACACTAAATTAAAAATTGATTGCACTACATTAACTAAAATATCTGAAATTACATAAATCCAAACCAGAAATCATATTACTCATCCCCAATAAAGCTTAGCCACACATAATCTGGAATCGGGAAGAATCCCTATCCATTAACATTAAATACATGATAATTTGGGATAAAGAAGGTAAAAAAAAAGGCAAAAGACTCCCTTTTGCTCTTGAACTCCTCCTTCTTCCTCCTTGAATACCCAAGGTATCTCTGCTTCACTCCTACTGCTAACTCTGCCTCTGCGGCGTGGAGGTGTGAAGCCCAAAATGCGTTTATAACACCTATTAATAGGGGAGTCTGAAAGATTCCCCTTTTTTAGTGCCCTAAATGATGTGGCACCATGCGGCGTAGGTCTCCTCCGATGGCGCTAGGTCTTGGCGCTGAGTGTGGTGCCATACAACTATGTGGCATCGCGTTATGTTGTCCCTCACGTCGCCACCGCTCCTGCGCTAGCTTCGGTCGCCGACGCGCTGCACAGACGAGGTCAAGCGCTCTGGCATTGGCTTCGGTCACCGAAGCGCTGTACATATGAAGTCGAGCACTCCAGCATTGGCATTGATCGCCGACGCGTTGGATGAGCGAGCAAGAGCGCTCCGGCATTGGATCCTGACATTGAGGCGCTGCACCCGGAAAGGTTCTGCTACATCTAGCACTTCTGTGCTGAGTTGATACTAAGCCGTTAGATACTTAGCCATTTCTTCTCTACTCACAGCCCTTGTTCACGCGACGCCGCAGCTTCGAACGTTGCACCTTATGGCATCAGGCACTTTACTTCTATTTGTCATTCTGATGTCTTGGCTTCTGCTCTGGCACCACTGTGGCGTACGTGCATTGCTCCTCTTACGCTTAGCACCATGGCTTCCCATCTGTCGCCATGTGGCACCACCCTCTGTATTGCTCCAAAATGGGGGGTTTTTAGGCTCAAAACGTTTGAATTGCCAATTTCTCCCTCCAATTGGTGTTTATTGAATATTAAGCACATTCCTCCAAAATCAACACCAAAAGTTAGTGAAATTGCAACACAATCAAGTCAATAGTTAGGTTAAGAACACAACAAAATTTCCACTAACCAAATACCCCCAAACTTAAACACTTGCTCGTCCTCGGAGCAAAGGCCTCAATACAGAAGGCCAAACATTCGATCTTGCTGATCACAATGTGATCAGTAGATAATGCAACACTTTATACAAAAGAAAAAATTTAAGATTCCGATTAATGGTTTATTCCTTCTGTAGTCTTCTTAAATAGTGTTTGCTTGCCTGAGAGAAATTTTCTATATTTCCCCACTCCTCAATTATTACTATAATGTCTCTCATTATGTGCTCTTCCATCAATCCACATTCTATGCACTTTGAATATTACTGCTAAAATCCCATATGCTAATTCAAAGTCTGCTCTCCACTAATCTTAGAGAAGTGATCCTAGGATCTTTAAGACTTCATTAGGTTGTAATGAGTAGGTCAAAAAAGTTAATCATGAAGATTTAAACCATTCAACATGTTTGACTTAACCTGATTGATTAATTGAGATCCCCTCATGATCTAAAGCTACTCCCCCAAAATAAAAACTTTGGCCAATTAAAAGACCACTTTTCACTTTACTCCTTATTTTCAATTTAGAAATTCTATACATTGGTTCAGTCATCTCTTAGATTTGTGACTGAATATTTACAATAACCTTGCTAAGCAAGAGTTTTTTTTTGTAATAAATTTCCTCCATCATTTACTTTTACTCATAGATTCCCTGGGAATCTCAATGCCAATCTGATTTAGTTAAACAGTTTGAATGGGGGTTCATATAAGAAAAAAGTTAAAAATACAAATAGGCTAGATAGGTGATTTGAAAGTTGGTTTTCTTGAAAAATTTGGTTAAGCATCGGCTCAAAGCTTGGGTGAACTAGGTAATTTAAAATGGGATAGCTTAAGAAAGGTCCAACCGGTCAAAAGATCGCCTTAAGTCATTTCCTTGGAGTCAATTCTCTATTCTATTTCGTCTTGAGTTTCTTTTGAAACTATTTCTAGCATTCTTAGAGTAAAATCTAAGTGCATAACCACCAATCAAGCCACAAATCTAGCATCAATGAGATAGTAAAGACATAATCAGTGAGTGGCTTGATTAGAAAAAAAAATTCTAAGGCTTGCTAGACTCCCTCATACCAACTATAAAACAATGTCCATCAAAGAGAATGCTTAATTTTAGTAATGTAAGAGAAAGCATTACAAGCTATTTAATCATTTCATATTGACATAGAAATTGATCTTGCACTGTATAATAGAATCACTTAAGGCTTAGGCATGCAATTCCCAAACCCCAAACTTAAATGAAGCATTGTCCTCAATGTTTAAATTTAAAAATTGAAATGGAGAGGGTGGTGAGGGACTCCCTAGATTTGCCTACTGATGGCTCTTCTTTGCTGCTCCATGGGGTTCTCAGATTGTGATTGCAATGCAAAACCGAAAGGTTCATTACAACATTTATTGAAAGAGATAAAAGCAAGCTAAGAAAATAATGGCAAAATAATATTTAGAGATATAAATTAGCATTCATTCGAATTCATACATTCAATGATATACAGAGTGTACATCAAACAAGTTCATATCGTTACGAAAAATAAATTTCATTACAAGATCTAAGGACTTGTTTCATTCCAAACTGACAACTCTCCCGATGTCAATCATTTCTGCTTTCGTCGAATGCCACCTTCCCAGATTCTTCCCTGGTGTGGAATCTTATGCTAAGGTCATAGTCTTCTACAAGTAAGTCGTTGAATATATCTTCATCAAGTGAATTGTCTGGACCGTCATTACTCAATGTTGCTGAGCACATTACATTGTTTTCCCTACAAAGAGAAGTAATCAAGGATGGAAAATACATTTCCTTGTCTTTCAACTCTGCACACAGCACCATCTTCTCAGAAATTATGTTGCCTATATCAATAGGCACATTTGTCACAATGGCAAATACTAAGTTGGCCCTGTCAAGAGTTACTTCATGTAGGCATGTACAAACAAAACAGAACCACATTTTTAACTCTACTTGCATTCCATTTTGCAGGAAAATGCAGATATTCCCCCTATGCAAACCGTACCAATGTTGATGGGTGGATGCATAACAAGTGCCTTAGTTCCTCTGTTGTCATGGAGTTCTTGAGTGCCTCCACTCTATCTTCTGTGCATGATAAAGCGAAGTGGCCATTTATGGCCTCTCTATCAAACCTCACTGCTTTACCTCTAACCGTGCAGCCTTGGTACCCTTCTTGATCAATTCTTCCAGCCCTCTCCTTCTTCAGGTTGACATAAAACTCTTCAACGATCCGAGTACATGCGGATTGGGGTTGAAAACAAAATCTACCCCAATTCTGTGCCAAAATATGCAGGCGGAATGTATGTTCTAAGTCTTTGAATGTGAATCCCCATTCATGGATCACTTCTTTCTTTTCTCAGGTCATTTTCCTTTTGTTCTCCTCGACGATTTTCTTCTCGCTCACTATCATTGCTATTAGGCTCAGAAATAGACACTGGATTTAGGGAATAAGAAAACCTCCCTCAAATGTCACCCTTGCGCTTGAGGAATGCTTCGGCTGAACCTCACTACTGCAAAAATTTCTATTCTAGGCATGGAAGTTTCGAAGGGGAAGCTTGCATGAACTCTAGTGAGCTTGAGTCTGTTAAAGATGTTTGTACACGTGTATATAGGGGTATATTATGTAATTTTAGTGATTCACCCTATAAAGGTATACTTGTAATTCTGTACTATTTTATCCTTAATGTAAAAAGAGTGCTACCCTACTTAAAGGGAGCACACACATGGTTTAGGGTTAACCACGAGCTTAGTTGTGTGAAACAACAACTTGTCTGTCTTCTTCTCCTTGCATCCTTATGTTTGATCTTAGTGAAAATATTCATGGTATCGGAACAGGTTCAAGGGGAAGGAATCAGTGTTTCAATCAATTAAGGAGAGAGAGATTGTCTTGAGGAAAGAGGAGAGAGAAGAGTTTTGTTCTTCTCATTTTTGTGCATACCATATTCAGAATATTGAGACTTACAGATTCGTTAGCCGTTGGATGATGCGGAAATTTTGGGTGTGTGTTCCTCTCTTCTGTTTCAACTTTCTGAATGGTGAAGATCGATTTGCAAGGTCTGGAGAAGGGGTTTTATCAATTCAAATCGAAAGCTTTCACCAATAAATTCTGCACTGACCAGTCTCACAATTCTTAGCAATCGGAGAGATATCCCTGGTCAGATTGGGCTGATTTTTTGTGAGTGTGTTCGCGGCTCAGAATAGTGGAATTTAATTTTGATGGTTGAATATTTTTTTATGAGTGCCGACAGTACGTATATTGTTACAAGCTGTCGATTGAATGTGTTGTTTGTTTTTCGGTGACTTAAGGGCTGTCCCTGGGTAATTCGAAGTTGGACTCTCTTTGCCGTTGTAATTTTGTTCTTAGAGAGTTTCCTACTTCGTTTTTATTATAATTTGTCTTATTTTATTCTGTTGGTAGTGTTTTGCTGAGTTGGGGAAGTTTCTTAATTTGTTAACTTGTGGGATGTGTATTGCTTGCTTGCTAAGTAAACATATTTAGCTGAGTTAAGGTATTTTCCTAGTTGGTTAACCTTCTGGAATTTACTGCTTGTTTGCTAAGCTACTTGCATTTTCTTGATATAAGTCATTGTTACTGAATTGGTGCTACTATATTGAGTTGTTATGGCTGATATTCAAGTGAACCCTATCCCAGAGAATGGTGAAGTTGAAGAAGAAGTTGGAAAATTTTCTTTGCTTCAGCAGATCTCAAGGTTCCCAAGTTTGTCTTTGATCTCAAAGTCAACATCTTCTGCTCTCTTGGCTCAAACCCATTTGGGTGATTAACTCTGGAGCTAATGTTAACATGTCAGGTAATTGTTCCCTTTTTTATTCAATAACTTACTCCTCTAATTTGGGTTGTGTTACCCTGATTGATGGGTCAATATGCCAAGTACCTGGAGTTGGTTGCTTAAATCTTTCAGTTTTATTGACACTTGATAAGGTCTTGTTTGTCCCAAAGTTTCCGGTTAATTTGTTATCAGTTAGTCAACTGACTAAAACATTGAATTGTTTTGTCATTTTCTCATCTCAAAGTTGTGTTATACAGGATCTCAAAACCCAGAAGATGATTGGTTCAGGCCGTGAGAGAGGGGGAATGTTCGAGCAACAAGTCTATCCATTCATATATCTATCATTGTCTCCATTGGAATGGCATACTCGGTTTGTACATCCTAATATGACTAAGCTTCGCCTCTTAGTTCCATCTATTCTAGCCTGTTCAACCTTGGAGTGTGACGCTTGTCAACTTGGGAAACAACATAGAGTTTCCTTTCCTGCTAGAGGCATTCGATCTAGTAATGTTTGTTTTAATTTGATTCATTCTGATGTGTGGGGGCCATGCCCTATTAGAAGTCTTTTGGGATATTCATACTTTGTTATTTTGATTGATTATTTTAGTTGATGTTGTTGGCTTTATCTTTTGAAGAACAAGTCAGTGGTTTTGTCTATCTTCAAACAATTTGTCAGTGAAATAAAAACTCAGTATGGTTGCTCAATTAAAACTTTGCGTAGTGACAATGGTGCTGAATACATAAATGCTGACTTTAATTCATTTTCTTTGTCCAATGGTATTGTTCATCAATTTTCTTGTCCCCATTCTCCTCAACAAAATGGAGTAGCTGAGAGGAAGAATATACATTTGCTTGATGTTGCTCGTACTTTGATGTTTCAGCATAATATTCCTTAGTTTTATTGGGCCGAAGTTGTGTTAACAACATGCATGTTTATTAATCGTATGTGCTCTAGTGTGTTACATAATAAAGTGCATTTTCATGTCCTACAAACAACAAAGAATTTGTTTCCTCTTCCACTTCATGTTTTTGGTTGTGTATGTTATGCGCTTGATTCATCTCCATCTCGTGCAAAGTTGTTAGCTCGTTCAATTAGGTGTATCTTCTTGGGGTATTCTAAATGTTCAAAGGGATATGGTAGTTATAATCCTACTTCTTGAAAATGGTTTGTAACACCACATGTTACATTCTTTGTTAGTGTCTCTTACTATAGTTGTCAAAATTCTGGTATTTTTCTTCCCTCATAACAGGTTCATCATGAGACTCCCAGTATAGCTTTGCCTCTCTCTCTAGCACAACCACTCCCTTCTGAGAATATGAGATCAGGTCAGTCTCCTTCTGAATTTTCTGATTTACATCTTCCCATTTTTGTTGGGAAAGGTGTCCGATCATGTACACAACACCATATTTCACGTTTTGTATCTTTTGGGAAGTTGTCTCATTCTTACAGATTATTTGTCGCTGCCATTTCTGTTGGGTCAGTTCCTAAGTCTGTTTCTGAGGCTTTGTCAATTCCTGTTTAGCGCCAAGCAATGCTAGAGGAGATGGCTGCCCTGGAAGGTCAGGATACTTGGGATCTTAGTGAGGCTCCACATGGAGTGAAGATAGTTGGATGTTGATGGGTGTATGCAATCAAATACAAGGAGACAAGTGAAGTGACAAGATATAAAGCTCGCCTTGTAGCAAAAGGTTGTACACAGACTCCTGGGGTTGACTACAGTGAGACCTTCTCTCTAGTTGCTCATATGAACTCCATTCATATTATTTTGTTTGTTGTTGTGAGCAGGGGTTGGTCTTTGCATCAACTTGATGTCAAAAATGTTTTTCTCTATAGGGACCTAGCTGAAGAGGTATACATTGAGCAACAGCCCGGATTTGTTGCTCAGGGGGAGGAGAAAAAGTTGGGTAAACTCAGGAAATCTCTACGGTTTGAAATAGAGTTCGAGAGCTTGATTTGATAAATTTAGTGGTGTGGTCACTAAATTTGGGTTCAAGAGATGCATGTCCGATCACTCAGTGTTTGTTCTACGCCAGTAGACAGGTATGATGATATTAGTTATGCAAGGGATATCTGAGGTAAAGAAGTATTTAGCTACTCATTTTCAAACTAAGGATTCCGGAACTCTACGATATTTACATGGCATTGAAGTAGCTAGCAGAGATAGGGTACTACATTTATCTCTAAGAATATATGTCATGGACATATTAAGTGAAACAAGGATGCTAGGGGGGATCTCTGCAGAGACACCGCTCGCTGAAAAGTCCACATTGTTTGATACGACTTCTCCCCTAGTAGAAGATAAAGCTTGTTACTGTAAGTTGGTTGGTAAGTTGATTTATGCTACTGTTACTAGACCGGATATCTCTTATGTTGTTGGGTTGGCGAGCAGGTTTATGGAGGCTCCTAGGCAAGCTCATATGGATGCTATTTTTCATACTTTGATGTATTTTAAAAGGGCTCCTGGTAGAAGGTTGTACTTTAGAATTTTGGGACACATAGATGTTCATGGTGCTTCAGATGCAGATTATGCAGGATCTCATGATGACAGAAAGTCCACCAGTGGGTATTGTGTTACGGTGGAGGGCAATCTTGTCCCTTAGAGAAGCAAGGATCAGACAGTGGTTGCACAATCTAGTGTTGAGGCAGAGTATAGATCGATGGCACATTCAACTTGTGAGATGATGTGGGTTCGTTCTATGTTGGAAGAGTTGGGGATAAGAATCAACAAGCCAATGCCTATGGATTGTAATAATCAAGCAGCTATCTTTATTGCAGGAAACCCAATTTTCCATGAGTGTACCAAACTGTGAAAGTTGATTGTCATTTCCTCAAAGAGCAAGTAATGAATGGTGTTATTTGTACACCTTATGTTCGCACAGAAGACCTGAGAGCAGATATATTTACTAAGGCGTTGGCTAGATCATGACATAGACATTTGTGTAACAAGCTGGGGTTATTTGATATGTACTCTACAACTTGAGGGGGGTGTTAGAGATGCTTGTACACGTGTATATAGGGCTATATTATGTAATTTTAGTGATTAACCCCTATAAGGGTATATTTGTAATTATGTACTCTTTCATTCTTAATGTAAGAAGAGTGCTACCCTATTTAAAGGGAGCACAGACATGGTTTAGGTTTATCCATGACCATAGCTGTGTGGAACAACAACTTATCTGTCTTCTTCTCTTTGCATCCTTATTGAATTTCGTGAAAATCTTCAGTCTTGGTGAAATGCCAAAGAAATCGTGAAGTTTTCACTTAGAATTTGTTTGCAAAACGATTTCCCTTGCTAGGGTTGTAGAGGCTCTCGCTTGACGCTCTCGGCTCGGTTTGACGCTCTGTGGCATTAAGTGGGCTGAGGCTTTTATGCTTCTCGGTTAAGTTACTCAGCGCCATGTGGCGTCGAGCTACCTCTCCCATGGCGCCAGGTCACAAAGAATTATTTCCCAAAAATTGGTGTTGGGCGACTTCACTTAACCCTCTGACGGCCTCGCTTTGATGCCTTATGGGGCCAGCAACTTCCTTGTGGTGTCGTGACTGAGGCCGTGTGGTGCCAGATTGGCTGGCGCGGTGCCACCCTCTTGGACCTGCAGATTTTCATAAGAACTGAGATGTGACTCCATGGTTTGTTCTTTTCAATGCTGAACTTTATTTTATCTCCAAGAGCGACTGCCAAAACTAACAACTACTCGAGCAATTCACAATTCTCCATGCACGCACTCAAGTCCATCAAAATCTAAATTTCAAGTACATAGATACTCCATGCAATTACTCAACTTCTACTAACTACTGACTTTCGACTCACACATGCTTCCTACAAGTTGTGATTTACAATTGAAGCATGCAGCTACCAAAATTGTGTCTCTTCTAACTTAAAATTGCATAAACTTCTGCTTTCATAAATTTGTATTCACAAAAGATGGGTTAGCTCCCAAGAAGGACCAAAATTGAGTTTGAAGGGACATTGTAACTTACCATTTGTCCCCTTTTGCTCAAACTCTTCCATTGACATTCTCCGTAGGCTTGCATAAATTCTTTGGAGGTGAAGGTGTAAGAATAGAAATCGGTAGTTCTGTAACTCGATAATTTGATAGATATTGTGATTACAATATTTATAGACTACATAATATATGATACAATCAGAAAGTGATTACATAGATAGAGAGTTTGAATTTAAAAGAAGGAATTATGTTGAGATGAGTTGGATGACAGATGAGGTGGAGTGGTGAGCTGGATCCAATATCTTGTGCAGAGAATCCTTCATGGAGCAAAATCAGGATGAGCAATATCAGGATCGTTATAACGCCCCTTCAAGTTAAGCGTTTTGGGGAAACGGTTAGGGATGTAACCTGGAGCCGATTACCCGCTCTACCGTCCGACCGATTATTAAACGGAACAAAACAAGAATAAAATATTATTATCCGTTTACCGCTCTACCGTTTACCGCCCTACCGTTTAATTAATAGGACGGAAACGGAATTAGCTCTTCCGAACCCGTTTTACCTTTTTACTGTTTAAGTAAGAGTAATATGGTAAATTTATATATCCACTTAGTTTAATCATAATATGTTTATTTTTCATATATATAACCTTATTATCTTATCAATATGATTTTTATCACTTTATAAAAAGAGTTGAAAAGTTTGTAGAGGCTTTGAATATTTTTATATTTTGGTAATTATTAGAAGTCAATATATATTGACTTTGACTCATGATCTCATAATTCATAAAGTCATAGTCATAGTCATAGCTGATACATCATATATTGTAAATTCATTATTAACTAATTAAGGTAGTATTTATTAATCAAATATTAAAAAATATTTAATTTTTCTTACAAATGTCAAATTTTATACAAATGTCAATTACGTATACAAATGTAACAAATCGTCTTACAAAAAATAAATATATTATAATTCATAATTAAAACATTATACAAAGATAAACATAGTAATTAACAAATACACGAGATGATTTCATCTTATTTCAATTAGCTTACATAATTCAAAATTTTGGCGTTACACTATAACATATTAGGACAGACATTCCTCTCATGACATATACCCTAAATTCCTAATAAGATAAAAGTAAATATCATTTATTTTAATTACTAATTATGTACTTATCTAATTAATTATTATTTTCATTATGGTTTTCCCTCCCAAATGTAAAGTATCAAATGTATTTGAATGTCAATTTTAAGTGTAGGGGACATTTTATATTTGAATTGATTTTTTAAGTTTTATGTTATGCAACTTTTGTTTGAACTCTGAAAAAAATGTTCTATTATCTTTTGATACATTTTTATTAGTAATTTTCCTTAATTGTTTTTGGGTTTTTTATTTGTTTGTGATTTTTTATATTTTTTAAGTATTTACCCGTTTATTACCCATTTTCCCGTTTTTCCGCCAGGTAATAAAAAGAATGGAATTACGCGGAACTAAACAGATACGGACGGTAACGGTTAAAGTGTTGAAAAATATAAACGGTAAACAGAAACTCTTTACCCATACCGTTTATTCCCCGTTTACATCCCTAGAAACAGTTAACTTGGTCTAAAAACGGGAATGGATTTGCCGTGATAGCCCTTTTGTGAGTATGTCTGCAATTTGATCTTTGGTGTGGATGTATTTCACTTAGAGGCAGCCTTGTGCGATTCTTTCTCGAACAAAATAATAATCTAGTTAGATATTCTTTGTGAAAGCATGGAAGACTGGGTTGGCAGCAATATAAGTTGCAACAAATTATCACATCAGATTGTTGGCTTATGTAAAATACGAATGCGAAGCTCTTTGAAAAGCTCAAGTAACCAAGAGATTTCTGAAGTACCTGTGGCCAGAGCACGATATTCGACTTCCGCTCTGGGTCTATAGACTGTTGAGTGTTTCTTAGAACACCACGATAAAATATTTTCACCCAGGAAGATGCAAAAACTAGAAGTGGAGCGTCGATCGTCTGGGTCCCTGCCCAGTCTGAATCAGAGTACACAAGGAGATGAAAAGTGTCAACAGATGTCAATGTGATCCATGATTGATGTACCGAAGAATGCATTTTACTGCTGCCCAGTGAATGTCTGTGGGACACTGTTGGAATTGACATACCTGATTTACTGCATACTATAAATCAGGCCTAGTATTGGTGAGATACTGAAGAGCACCCACGGTAGATCAGAAGAGTGTCGGATCCGGCAGTGGCTCACAAGTAAACTTTGAAAGTTTGTCGACAGTGGGGATAGGAGTACTAACTGGTTTAACATTTCTGAGATCGAGTTTCTGAAGAAGATCCTTGGCGAATTTCTCCTAAGAGAGATGAAGCATATTTAGATGAAAAGTCGCTTGTATGCCAAGGAAAGAATGTAAATGGTAAGTCGTTTGACAGGAATTCGTGTGCGAAGCGACTAAATAATATGGTCTGTGGCTGTTTTGTTGTTGGATAAAAGTATGGCGTCATCTACATAGAGGCGAATAGTCGTTCGTTTAACGATAGGGCTGAATGTATCAAAGAAATCCACTCCTCTTTGGTGGAATCCTTTTGCGACCATGGCTTTCAGTATCGATAGTATCGGCCGATACAGGCCAATACGTATCGGTTTCCTTAAGTAAGGAAAAACGATACTGGGGTCGTTTCCTTTTACATGAAACTAACCCCCGTATCGTCCAGTATCATCCTGTTTCGTCCCATATCGCCAAGTTTACTCTAATGTATCAAGGAAACTTGTCGATACAGAACTCCAAATCTTCCATCCAGAACAAAATGGTGAATCACAAAGTGAAAAATCGATCGAAATCTCAAAAAATTGGGAATGTTTTGTTTTTTCCAGCGGAATCCATCCCTGTCCGGCGATGAAACTCTAGGTGGAATAGTTGTCGGTGATCGGCAGACTGTTCCACAATGGTCGCCGGTTGTAAGGGGGGCTGGAACGCCGACACAGAGAAACTAGGGTTTCTCTGCAGCCGGCAGCGGGAGGTTAGAGATGACCTCCAATGGTCCAGTCCTGACTTTGTGAACAGGACCGGTTCGGAGGTGGTTCAATAAAAAAATAGTTTATAAATTTAAAAACAGGTTAAATGCCTAGGTAAAGTTGGTTTTGGATGAAATGTGGACCATAGGTAGAATAACTTTGTTTTCTAATTTATGGTATTGTTTAGAATTTTATAATATTTCAAAACTCCTCAATTAATGCAATATTGTTTATTGATGAGTTTGGTTCGATGTGTTTACATTTTATTTGAGATATTTTACTTAAAAATAAAGATAAATAAAAAAGTGAAGAAATATTTTAAGTCGAAAAATTTGAGGATACTTATAATATTAATTGTGATATTTATAAACTATATATATTTTAGTCAGAAACAATATTATAACCTTGTTATACAATAATGTGATCATGGTGCAAGGGAGAGACAGAGTGTTACTATTTCAGGCAGTTATATCGTTTTTCTCAATTATTTGTATCAATAAAAAAATAAATTTTTTCAAATTAATAATATTAATAAATTACATGAGGATATTGACGACCTCCACATGTTCATCTTAACGTTTTGTTGACACTAAGAGCTAATACGAAAGGATACCACCACTCAGTGTGTGATCCCCAAATCGCAACAAGTACAGCAAGGCCAGGTGAGGGGTGTCCCGATAGACTTCGAGAGAAGCGTTCGGACACGTGGTCGCTTTAGGCTGAGCAATCATGGGCCCTTGATTTAGATCTGTGACCTCAAAAAACAAATCAGCCTAAGGAGGGGGGGAAGGTCGGATTGCCTCGAGAGAGGGTTACGCATAGGGAATTCCAGACCCACTTATGAGTCATAGAATTGTAGACTTAGCTAAATTGCATGAATCCAACCCTTAATTACATGAAATCACTCCCCCCTACTCCTAATATACTTAGTCTCTAGCGTATGAGCATGCATCACTTAAGACTGCTGTAATTAGGTAGTAAGTATCTTTTTATAGTTTTACATTAGGATACTGTGACAATTTTGATTAATTGCAGTAGTTAGATATAGCTATAGAGAATTCATTGGTTAGTAAGCAGTATAGTCCTTGTGGGATCGATCTGGACTCATCCAGTATATTACTTGGTGCGACATGTACACTTGCGCATGGGCAGAATTTTATAGTGTCATATTAGCCCAACCAAGTTTTGTTGCGCCGTTGTTGGGGACCAGTACTGCTATTATCCTTGGGCTCTATAGTATATAGCTAAGAGTAGTTAGTGTAATCTGACTAACATAGTTGCATGCTTACTGTAGTGTAATTTAATTAGTTTTGCATATTAGTATAACTATTTCTGTTTTTGTTGTTTGTTTGTGTGTTTGTAGTTAAGTTTTTCTGTTTGTGAAGTGTGTTTGTGAACCGAATTGTTATACTTGCTCTTTCTTGTGTATGCAAGAAGGTATAGGCCTTGCTCTGATTCCTTTTGATCCTCAAATTGAGAGGACAGCAAAAGCCAACCTAAGGCAGCAAAGGATATCAAGAAAAGAGGAAGAAATGGCTGAGAGAGTTTGTTGTGTCTCAAGCTTGACGTACACACTCTAGTATAAGAAGACAGTCAATTTTGTCAAACAATTTTGAAATCAAGCGGGCAATTATTCAAATGATTCAAGCTTAAGTTAGGGATGAAAACAGGTAACAAATTGTACGAGTAAGGGTCTCCCGTTTACCGTTTACCGTTTATTGTCCCTTTACCCGTTTGTCATTTATTCTCCCTTTACCCGTTTGTCATTTATTGTCCCTTTACCCGTTTACCGTCCATATCTGTTTAGTTCTAACTATTCCGTTTCCGTTTATTACCCGTTTTTTTGTCACGTAATCGGGTAAAAAGGGTAATAAAACGGATAAATTACAAAAACATATAAATATTATCAAAAAATTCAAAAAATCCCTAAAAAATTGAAACATTTTTGGAAAATTAATTCAAAATTATATCAAACGAGATACGGTAAAATAGTAGATATTACACTTTTTTTATAAGTTACAACACTTACAAACTTAATTATGACAGATAATCTATGAGAGCATTAGTCAATAATAACAAAGAAAAATTTAAAAATTGTATCCAAACTTTCAACTCTAATAATTTTTATGATAAGTGGTAAAATCCTTATTGGAAAGAAAATAAGGTTATACATATGAAAAATTAAAAATTTATGTTAAAGCTAATTGAATATATAAATTTACCATATTGCCCATACTTAAACGGTAAACGAGTAAAATGGGTTCGGCTATTTGTATTTCTGTTCCGTTTATTAAACCGTACATCAGTAAAGGAAATTAATACTTTATTTCCGTTTATTTCCGTTTAATAATCGGTCGGACGGTGGAGCGGGTAATCGGCTCCCGTTTTCATTCCTAGCTTTAATGTAGTTTAGTGGATTACCAAATGATGATCCAATTTTTGCATCTAGCAGATTTCTTGTAAATCTTTGACAGATACTTTCAAGCATAATGGTGTGTCAGAAGATGCGTTAAGGTTGAGATTGTTCCCATTTTCGCTGAGGGACAAAGCGAAGCACTGGTTGAATTCTTTGTCTTCAGTTTCCCTCCTGCCAAAAAGGTAAAGCTGAGGAATGATATCAATCTCTTTACTCAAATGGATTAGGAATCTCCTTATGAAGCTTGGGATCGTTTTAAAGAGCTCTTAAGGAAATGGCCTCATCACTCAATTCTTAAGTGGTCACAACTGCATACATTCTACAATGGGCTGCAGAATCAAACAAGCACAATTATTGATGCAGCAGCAGGAGGTGCACTTATGAACAAATCAATTGATGAGGGACATGATTTGTTAGAGAACCTGGCATCCAACAGCTACCAATGGAACATTGAAAGGCCAAGGAGCTAGTTGGAGTCTACAAAGTAGACAGCCAAGCAGCCATCTGAATTCAGATGGATGCCTTGAAAATGAAGATGGCAGACTTGGAAGCAAAGCCCGCACAATGTCCATCGTATGCTGTGAGTTATGTTGTGGTGCTGGACACGGGGTTGAGGTATGCACTTCCATAGTGGAAAGTGTGCAATATGCTCAAAATAGAAACAACATGTACTCCAATACCTACAATCCCGGTTGGAGAAACCATCAAAATTTTGGATGGAGAAAGGAGCATGGAAATGCATCAGCACCAACTCAAAGAAACTATCAAAATTCTGGACTACAAGCAAGGTTTCAAAATCAGCATCAAGCTGAGAAGTGAAATTCTAACCATGAATTGCTGCTTCAGTTGGCGTGAAGCCGTGATGCATCCTTGAGAAATATTGAAGTCCAAATGGGACATTTAGCTAAGGCCATTAATGAAAGGTTGAAAGGATCTCTCCCCAGTGACACGGTGGAGAATCCGAAGCAAGAAGATCAGGAAAACGTAGAGTGTTGGCTAGGGAAACTCTAGCTCAAATGGAGATGGAAGAAGTGTGTTAAGAGTTCACTCCAGAAGAAAAACATGAGTATGATTATTTCTCCATTGAACAAAGTCAAATTCCCTCTTTCGATGAAGTGAGTGAGGCAAGTCAGTCTCACGTATCTCCCGTTGAAAGGGTTGAGATTGACGAGATTGACCTATATGAGGTAGAAGAAAAAGAGGAAGAGTTGGGTTATGAGTCCCAACCAACACCTATCTGGAGTCTTGAAGATAAGCTCCAGAAGAATTTGAAGTTGGAAGAGTTAAACCTAAATTCTCCCATACTAGAAGCTGAAGAAGGAGGCTGTAAAAATGAATGGGGAGAGAAGAAGGTTTGGCCACCACCCTATGATGAAAGAAAAGAAATTGGGGAAGTAGATGAGCTTAAGCATAAGCCACCAGCTTTATGTTGAAATTTACTCCCATGTAGAATCCGAGGAGTAGAAGTCAGATAATTTGGAGAGAGATGTGTAAAGAAGAAGAATACAACAATTGGAGAGAGAGGTGCTCCCCAAAAGTAAAATATCATGGGAGCTTTGCCATACTATGCACCATTGGGACCCACACGATCAAGGACACTCTATGTGACTTGGGAGCTAGTGTGAATATTATGCCTTTTGGCATATTCAAGGAGCTGGTGAAAGTGAATGGACTCTTCTTTCCAGTTGATTTCAGGTGATAGACGTGGAAGAAGGCACAAAAAGGCCCCTCATTTTAGAAAGACCCTTCCTTGCTACAACTCGAGCAATTATCGATGTATAAGAAAGGAACATCACCGTGAGATCAAAGAGGGGTGAAGAATTCAGCTTCTTTATGCCTCAAGCCATGAAAAAAAGAGGGAATGGAAGTCAAAGGGTGAAGCTCCCTTTAGAAGTGGCTAGAGAGACCATTACTTGATTAAAGGCAATTCCCCATACGAAGATAAGTGGAGGTTAAAAATGGATGAGTGGTGTAAAGCCACTGGAAAAGCTGGAGCAAACACGGACCCGTACTTAGTTGCGTATTATGAGCTCAGAGAGGAGAAGTTCAAGGATCTGAGAAGCCTGGTGGAAGAGGAATTAAGTACCCCACCGAAAATGAAGAAGAAAGATCCTTCTGTTAACGATCCTGATTTTGCTCATCCTGATTTTGCTCCATGAAGGATTCTCTGTACAAGATACGCAATCCAGCTCATCGCTCCAGCTCATCCATCATCCAGCTCATCTCAATATAAACCACTCTTTTAAATTCATATTATTTCTATCTATGTAATCACTTTCTGATTGTATCATATATTTTGTAGTCTATAAGTATTGTAATCACAATATCAATAAAATTATCAAGTTACAAAACTACAGTGTTCTATTCTTACATGGTATCAGTCGCTACTCCTGGGCAAGCCATGTCTTCTTCATCTTCCCCTGCTACTACAACCTATTCCGCAAAAACCTTCCACCTTGGCCCACCCCATGGTAGCTTCACGCTTACCATCTCCAACATAAACAATCATGTGTCTTTAAAACTCGATCGCAGCAACTACCTCTTATGGCGTTCTCAATTTCTCCTAGTGTTCTACATCCAAGGCGTCATGGGGTTCCTCACTGGAACTATCGCAGCGCCACCCCAACAGCAAACTGCCAACGGTGCATTTATTCCCAACCCCGCATACGATGCGTGGTTTTACATTGATCAAACACTACAAAGTTGGATTCTGTCCACTTAACGCCCACTGCTCTTGGGCAAATGATTGGCCTCAAAACCTCTCATGCAATCTGGATGATGCTTGACCTATTCTTCCAATCTCCAAGCTCGGATTCTACAAACTCCGACTTGAACTGTAGAATCTGAAGAAAGACTGAGCATTCCGGACTACCTTGAAAAGACAGAATATCACAGATTGCCTTTCCACAGCAGGTCAACCTCTCGACCCAGAAGACGTAGTATCATTTGTATTAAATGGCCTTGGCTCTGAATATGTTCCCTTCATCATGTTCGTCACAGCAAGGACGGAGCCCCTTCACCTCGGAAAGTTGCAGAATATGCTCCTTACATAGGAGCATTGTCATGTTGTTACTACTCACATGAGTGGGTTAAACCTTCCTGCAGCAGCACCTTTCGCAAATGTCACAGCTGCTCCCTCCAACCGAGGACGAGGAGCTAGACGCACGGCAAGAGGACGAGGAAGAGGGGATGGCCGAAATATCTCCCCCAACACTCAGCCTTCAGCAACCAGGTCCAGGCCGGACAATCGTCCCACCTAATATGCGACCACCGAAATCAATCAGCTCCTCAATGCTATTACAGGTTTGATCAGGCATACTAGCCTGCCACCGCTCCAGCATTAAACAGCATTAATCTAAATGACCACAAAGCTGATGGACTCTGGTATCCGGATTCTGGTGCAACGAATCATTTCACTGGCGATTCCACTCTCCTCCATGACCGCACATCAGTAGCAGGTGATGAGCAGATCACTCTACGTAATGGAAGCACATCCCAATTAAACACCATGGAAATGTCTCTCTTCAATCATTTTTACTCAAAAATGTCTTCTTCGTGCCTAACCTTATTAAAAATCTAGTATCCGTTTCTGAATTTACGAAGCAAACTGACACATTTTTCGAATTCCGTCCCACTTCTTTTCTGATCAAGGACCGGCAAACGGGGTGAGTGCTACATCAGGGGCTGCTTAAAGATGGACTCTACACATTCCAAAGACAACCTCACTACCTGACGATGGCCAAAAATAAATCGGACCTGTGGCATACTCGATTGGGCTACCCATCCTTAGCAGTTACAAATTCTGTTTTACATTCTATCTCCATTCCACTTATGAAACCTCCACTGCACCTTGCGTGCCATGTCATCTCTCCAAATCTCATAGAATTCTCTTTTTGAATAATAAAATCCATTCGTCTCATCCGCTTCACTTTTTGTGTCTTGATATATGGGGACCTGCACCAGTCCTCTCTATTGATGGCTTCAAATTTTATCTCTCTATTGTTGATGTGTTTAGCAATTACACTTGGATTTATTTCCTAAAATCTTAGTCTGATATCTATTCTATATTTGCTCAATTCACGACAATGGTTCAGAATAAATTTCAGTCAACCATAAAAATAGTTCACACTAATGGAGGTTCTGAGTTTTTAAGCTACACGTTCCAACAACTCTTACCCACACATGGAATACACCATCATATTTTGTGTCCTTACACGCCACAGCAGAATGGAATAGTCGCGCGAAAGCATTGACACATTGTAAATCATGCATTTTTATACTGCAACTTACCTTATCAATCGACTTCCATTTCTGTCTAAACACCAACCTTCTCCATATGAAATTCTTTACAAAAAACAACCCGATTATCACTTTCTCAAAATTTTTGGGTGTCTGTGTTTTCCGTATCTCCGACCATACACCAAAAATAAACTCGAGCCACACAGTAAATCATGCATTTTCTTGGGTTATCATCCTCATTATAAAGGATATCATTGTCTCGAACCATCTTCTCAGGAAATCTTTATTTCCCAAAAGTTCATATTCCCTGAGGCTGTCTTTCCATTTAAAGATCAATTACAGCAGCAACCAATGATAGCACTTGCCTCCAGCCATCTCAAACCAGAGGTATGCACCCAATCATTCCTCCTTTAATTCGACAGTTGCCAAGTTCTTTACCTGCAGAAAATCCACAAGTCATTCCACCATTGTCTCCGTCTCCATTTGTTGCTGCTTCTCCACCAAACAGCTCACCTCCAATCAATATTCCAAGCTCGCAAAATCAAATTACAATAGCTCCCCACTCATCTTCGAACCCCCCCCTCCCCAACCTGCCAGTACAATCATCCCCCTCTCTACCCATTCCATGCAAATCCAATCCCGTACTGGAAACCTAAAACAAAAAATCTTCAATGCCATCACATGAGTCAGCCCTCCGGATCCTCCTTCATGTTTATTCTATAGCAATCCGCATACCCCCATTGGCGGAAGGCCATGACAGAGAAAATAATGCTCTTCTATCCAACCGAACATGGACACTGGTACCTCTGCCCCAAAATCGTACTCCAATTGGTAGCAAGTGGATCTTCAGAACAAAAGAAAACTCAGACAACACAGTTGAAAGATTTAAGGCCAGATTAGTCGCAAACAAGGTTTTCAGTATCGGAGATACGCAAAGTATCGGTCACCACGGAAATGGATACGTATCATGGATATGCATGGATACGCTAAGATACACATGTAATGAGTATGGATACTTTAGGAAAGCTTAATAAAATATAGAAGCATTCAAATATTCATTAATACAATTAATATAAAAAGTAAAATGTTTTTATTGACTCAAATATTTAAAAAAACTACATTATTGCTCAAAATATAACCACCTAGTCTCTGTAGCACCATGATCAGAGTTTTGTGTAGCATGGATATGTTAAGATACACATATAATATATATGAATATTGAAATTACATGAATCCAAACCCGAAATCACATTACATCACTCAACCCCTAATGAAGCTTAGCTATACATAATCTGGAATCGGGAAGAATCCCTATCCTCATTAAATACATGATATGTTGGGATAAAGAAGGTAAAACGAAGGCAAAAGACTTCACTTTTGCTCTTGAACTACTCCTTCTTCCTCCTTGAACAGCCAAGGTGTCTCTGCTTCACTCCTACTGCTAACTCCACCCCTGCGGCATGGAGGCGTGATGCCCAAAATACGTTTATAACGCCTATTTATAAGGGAGTCTGAAAGATTCTCTTTTTTTTTAGTGCCCTAAGTGATGTGGTGCCACGCGGCATAAGTCTCCTCCGATGGTGCTAGGTCTTGGCGCTGAGTGTGACGCCTTACGACTCTATGGCGTCGTATTATGTTGTCTCTCACGTCGCCAACACTGGCTTCGGTCGCCGAGGTGCTGCACATGTGAGGTCGAGCACTTCGGCGTTGGCTTCGGTCGTCGAGGAGCTGAACATGCGAGATTGAGCACTCCGACGTTGGCTTTGGTCGCCAAGGCGTTGGATGAGCGAGGATGAGTGCTCTGGCTTTGGATCCTAACCCCGAGGTGCTGCACCCAGAAAAGTTCTGCTGCTATGAGCGCTCCTGCACCGAGGCGTTCGACGCTCAGCCATTTCTTCATTGCTCGCAGCCCTTGTTCACGCGACGCCGTAGCTTCAAATGTGGCGTCGGCCAATTTGTTTTTGCATTTGTCATTTTGATGTCGTGGCTTCTGCTCTGTCACCTTGTAGTGTTACGTGCATTGTTCCTCTTCTGCTTAGCGCCATGGCTTTCCATATGATGCCATGTGGCCCCACCCTCTGCATTGCTCCAAAATGGGGGGTTTTTAGGCTCAAAAAGTCTGAATTGCTTATTTCTCCTTCCAATTGGTGTTTAGTGAATATGAAGCACATTCTTACAAAATCAACTCCAAAAGTTAGTGAAATTGCAACACAATTAAATTAAAAGTTAGCCTAAAAACGCAGCATAATTTCCACTAAACAATACCTCCACATTTTGAGGGTGGATATATCATGGGGATCGACTCATGATTGAATTCAGAGAAAAAAATTCATTTTTTCCATAAGACTCAACTACAATTCCTTATCATGTTGAAAACCTAGACAAAATTGGTTGGAATGTTGTAGTAGCGTTTATTGGAGATATATGCACATTTAACATTGCACGTTATGAACTTTAAAGCCATAATAAATATCAAATTCTCGAAGGTTTCCCTATTGCCCAACAAACTTTCCAACAATATTTTATGGATTATCTTAAAAGACTACGCGGAGTTATGAAAGGAACGATGAAAAATATATAATTTTCATTATTGGTATAACTCTATAAGTTCATGTAGAGATGTACCGGATTTCTACTTGCGACCTTATTTTTTAGCGGGTGGTCGTCTTCGATGTCTTTGCAGTGGAAGACTGTATTGCTTTGATCTTCTGTATGACAATTGGAGAGAAAGATTAATTGAAGATCAAGCTACGACGTTGGTCTTTTGGTCTCTACACTTAACAATTGAGGCTTATATATTTTTGGGGTATTCCGTTGACATTGTAACACTCACTAAGGAAAAAACTTATATGACGAGGTAGCACACATCGAAAAACATGGACAACTCTGTGTTATTAAAATGTTTCATAAGTTGCATGAATAGAGATTTAAGGACGTAGTTTCATATATTCAAGATTTTTGAGAATGATCGTTATATAATAGATCTTGATCATTATTGTGATGAAACTTTTATATTCAATAATAGTGCAGCTCCTCAAGTTTTTTATAGACATGATGAATAATTACCTGATGGAAGAGAGGATCGCAATTCGTTATTACACTAACTAATGGTAAAATTGTTACGGGAATAATGTTACTGGACCAGAAAATATATATATATTATTGGCGATATTGTGAAGAAATGATAACATCCTGGAAAATTAATCCTACGATATTTTTTTCATTATTGAGAATGACAAGAACTTTTATTGATCTCAAAAGATCATTACATAAGGTACATCTAGTACATGGATTAGGAAACTTTTTTTTTTTTTGAGAACAATGAATCTTTATTTCTTTTATTACATTTCAAAGCATACAAATGTAAAGTATGTACAACTTGATAATACAATACAATCTGATAGCACAACTTTTGTTTTCAAAACTAGTGAAAATCTAAAACTTGTTACAAGGGTAAGTGGAAAATTTCAGGATATACACTACCGGTTAATACTATTGTGCAGAAACAAATCGCAAAGGATGCTCACAAGTTCTTGGTCAAATTGTCTTTGCTGAAGCAGATGGAGAAAATCACCATGAAGCAAGGAAGACATCAACTTAATAATCTGAATAAAAGTCCTCTCGTGCTGACAACAATAGAAATAGTGGAATCTCTTCTTCCCCTTTTAGTAATCTTCAACCAAAAAAGGTCTGGTGTCTCCTTCACAAGCAACGAGGCAAATAATTAATTCAACCGAGAATCTTTGGTGTCTTGGATGAAGGGGACACAAGAAATTTCTTGGTTGAAGATTATTAAAAGGGGAAGAAGGGATTCCACTCCTGCTATTGTTGTCAACATGACAGAACTTGGTGTCTCCTTTTTTATTAGCCAGCAAATAAAGTAACCTAGCAAGAGGCTTTGGTATCTCCTTCAAAATCAAACACCAAATAAAGATGTTAATAAGATGATGAAAGAACAAAACAAGAACAACAACTCAGGCATTTGTTTTGCATATGCCGATCAGCCAGGAACCCAAACGGTAAATAAATTCAACTCCAATGAAGAACAGGAACATGGCACCCCTTCCTCTTCTCTTTATCTTCTTCTTCGACTTTCTTTCAATACGCCCAATCAAATAAACTCGAAGAGAAAGAGGATCTATGCTTTGATACCATGATAAAAAAAATCTCTTTCTTTATTCTATTCAGTTGTTACAGATATCGGAACCCATATTTATCAAAGATTACATACCTATTTCATTTATACACAACACGTGGTAAGAATAATCCTATACATGATTTACATTCATAGAGATTTATTCCTATAATCTTGCAATAGACAGCTCACACCAACACATCTCTTATTCCCAGCTCTCCACACTGTATCAATGTTTTCATCAATAACATCTGTCGGCTTGTTGAGCCAATGTCTTATTAACAGTCGTGTCATGATCCAAAATGGATAGCCGCAATGGAGAATGAACTCTCTCCTCTTGAAGCGAACCATACCTGGTCATTAGTGTAACTACCTCCTAGTCAATGATCCATTAACTGCAAATGGGTTTACAAAATATAATACCAAGCAGATGACATTGTTAACCGATACAAAGAATGTCTCGTCAGTTGGAGTTTCACACAATGAGAGGGCATCAATTATACAGATAAATTTGCTCCTATGGTCAAACTTTTGTTCGTTGTTTATTAGTCGTAGCTGCAGTTTGATAATGGCCCTTAAACCAAATGGAAGTGCATAATGCCTTTCTCCATTGTGAATTACACAACACGATTTATATGTTCCTAGAATATGAATATGATAAATCTCTGTATGGCCTTAAGCAAGCATCATGTAGTTGGTTTCGCTGGTTCTCATGTGCAATTAAAGCAATGGGGTTCACACAATCAAAAGCCTTTTATTCTCTCCTCATTTAAATTTAAGGTTCTTCTATTACAATAATACTTCTTTACGTGGATGATATAGTGATCACATGGAATGATGAAAAGGCTATTAGCAATTTCAAGCACTTTCTCAGCAACAACTTCAAAATTAAAAACCTTGGACCACTTAAATTCTTCCTCGTCATCGAAGTTGATCGATCTAAAACAGAAATCTCCATCTGCCAAAATAAATATACTCTTGATATATTAGAAGAGGCCAGATTACTTAGAACAAAACCCATAGCCGTTCCTATGGAATTAGACTTAACATTAACAGAAATCGGGAGCAAAGTGCTCAAAGATCTAGCTCGATATCGAAGGCTATTTGGTAAATTAATATATCTCACAATTACTCGACCTGATATTGCATATTTTTAATTAGCCAGCACATAAAGCCAAACAAGTAACATCGACATCTCTTGTTGGTCGATGCTAATAAAATGATGAAAGAACAAAACAGGAACAACAACCCAGGCATATGTTTCTCATATGCCGAACAGCCAGGAACCCGCATGGTATATAAATTCAACTCCAATGAAGAACAAGAACACAATACCCCTTCCTCTTCTATCTATCTTCTTCTCCGACTTTCTTTGAGTTTGCCCAATAAAAGAAACTCGAAGAGAAAAAGGATCTATGCTTTGATACCATGATAAAAAAATCTTTTTCATTCATTCTTTTCAGTTGCTACAGATGTCAGAACTCATATTTATCATATATTACATACCTATTTCATTTATACACAACACATGGTAAGAATAATCCTATACATGATTTATTTTCGTAGAGATTTATTCCTATAATCTTGCTGTAGAAAGCTCACATCTCTTATTTCCGGCTCTCCACACCGTATCAATCTGTCATCAATAACATCTCTCAGCTAGTTGAGCCAATGTCTTATGAACAGTCGTGTCATGATCCAAAATGGATAGCCACGATGGAGGATGAACTCTCTCCTCTTGAAGCGAACCATATCTGGTCATTAGTTCAACTACCTCGCAGTCAATGACCCATCAGCTATAAATGGGTTTACAAAATAAAATACAAAGCAGATGGTACTGTTAACCAATACAAAGCATGTCTAGTTAGTTGGGGTTTCACACAACAAAAGGGCATCTATTATACAGATAACTTTGCTCTTGTGGTCAAACTTTTGTTCGTTGTTTATTAGTTGTAACTGTAGTTTGGCAATGGCGCTTATACCAGATGGATGTGCAAAATTCCTTTCTCCATGGTGAAATAGGTGACACGGTTTATGTCCCTCCCTCCTAGTTATCATCGACAGGGGGAGAATATGAATAGAATAAAGACTCGCTCACAGAGCCCGTGCGCGACTCGCTCACAGAGTCCGTGCGCGACTTGCGGACAGAGCACGAGTGCGACTCTCACATAGTGCCCGTGCGCGACTCGTACACATGCTCTCTCACGATAAATAAAATAATATTTTTCATGGAACTCGAGAAATATGTTATTTTATTATTAACGCGAGTCGCGCATAGGCTTTGTGCACGAATCATTACTCATATGAATATGATAAATCTCTGTATGGCCTTAACCAAGCATCTTTTAGTTGGTTTTATTGGTTCTCATGTGCAATTAAAGAAATCTGATTCGCACAATCAAAAACCAATTATTCTCTCTTCATTTAAATTTAAGGTTATTCTATTATAATAATACTTCTTTACGTGGATGATATGGTGATCACAAGGAATGATGAAAAGGCTATTAGTAATCTCAAGTACTTTCTCAACAACAACTTCAAAATTAAAGTCCTTGGACCACTTAAAATCATCCTCGTCATAGAAGTTGCTCGATCTACAATAGGAATCTCCATCTGCCAAAATAAATATACTCTTGATATATTAGAAGAGGCCAGATTACTTGGAGTGAAACCCGCAGCCGTTCCTATAGAACCGGACTTAACTTTAATAGAAATCGGGAGCAAAGTATTCAAAGATCTAGCTTGATATCGTAGGCTAGTTGGTAAATTAATATATCTCACAATTACTCGACCTGATATTACATATTTTGTCAAAGCCCTTAATCAGGTCATGAAAGAACCTAAGGTACATCATCTTAAAGTGGCATATTGATTGCTTTGTCATTTAAAGACGGCACCAGGACAAGGATTAATGTTTACATCAGGAAATGAGCTTCAGATAATTGGATATTGTGATGTCAACTGGCAAGATGCTCAATTACACGAAGGTTTGTGACAAGTTATTGTATTTTCATTGGGGAATTGTTCATATCATGGAACAGCAAGAAACAAGTTACAGTCTCAAGGTCTTTAGCAGAAGCTGATTATGGGGTCATGGCTGCAACGACATGTGAAATTACATGGGTGAATTATTTGATGAAAGACTTACAGGTGACACAAATTGAACCAACCATATTACTTTGTGATAACCAGGCTGCTCTTCACATTGCTGCAAATTGTGTCTACCACGAGCGAACAAAATATATCAAATTGGACTGTCATACTATTCGTGAGAGAATTGAAAGAGGAGATTAAAACAACACATATCAAGACTGAAAATCAGATTCCGGACATTTTTACAAAACTACTACGACGACACACTTTTCATGCACATCTCGACAAGTTGGGTGTAATTGATATCCACACTCCAACTTGAGGGGGTGTTAATGGAAAGTATTTACCAAATCAGTATTACAGGGAAACTGGAACTATACAGAATATGCATTACGAAGAGACCAGAGCTGACTTACAGGAGAAGATTGACGATCTCATTGTATAATAGCAGATCCAAAAAATAATTAGGATCCACATCGATTTCATCTTCCAAATTTGTGGCATTCAATTTGTATCTAAAGAGAACGATGTATAGGAAAACACACAAAAATATATTACACTTTCTCCAAGTTGATTTTCAATTTCGTTGCTTTCTTTCCCAGTCGTCTGGTTTTTGTTCATTGCTCACTTAAAAACAAGAGCATGTTTACCTGCTCTCAATTTTTTCATAAACCCAACATAGTATCAAAGTCGGCCTTCTCTCATTAAGCTTGTCTTTGTTTATTTGTATTCCTGTCATGGCAGAAAGAGCAGACATGAAGAGAAGATGGTTGCCTCAGTAGGCCTGAATTTAATTTTTACAATTGTAGCTTCAAAACATACATGAATAGTGTTGGTCCTTTAGATGCTTGACAAGACAAATTATCAAGTTTGGGAATGCTTGTTGAAGAATACCACTTGTGCCAAGAACAATTTTGATTTCGTGATAAAATAATAGAAAAAAATTCAAACTTTTTTATTACTCAAAAATATTGATGCACTGTTGTAAATATAGGACACCTTATTTCGTAAGACATATGATACTTATGAGATACATGACTGGATATTAGACATTGGTGCATCACACCCACAAGGATGAAATGGTGGTCATACCCAATGAACAAAATTTTTAGTGAGCTGTGTTGGCCAAATTAGACTTGATGACAAGATTGTGCTGGAGGACATTTTGTATGTATCCCAATTTTTATTATAATTTTATTTTTGTGCAAAAAATGATGAAATTGCTTAATTGAGTTGTAACTCATTTTTCAGACTTTTGTGATGTGTAGGACCTCATTCAATGTATGTCCAATGTCCATACCAAGATTGATTTGATAGGGGGGGTGTACTGCATGAGGCTGTTGGCAGGTGTGCTTGTAGGTCGTGTTATATAGTGGACAAATGTGAATTATTGGCATTGGATATACAAACACCCATCCCACTCAAAAATAGAACAATTATCTAAGGGAAATACACCCTTGGACAGAGGGAGCAAATTGATGTGCATTGCAGAGATTGATGGTTCATGGGGAGATATAGTTGTTTGTGAGACCAATGTATCCACCACCAAAGCTTATTTTACAAGACTATGTCGGTCACACCGTACAAGCCTCCTCTCATTCTCCATTGTCCTTGGCATTTCCCGGTACAATTCATTCTCTAGCACATTATCTCTCATATAGCCATTTCTCTCCAGCTCATATGGCTTACTTAATGACCATGCAAGATGAACTTGAATTTTTCATTTATACAGAGATAATGTTGGAAAACCGATGGCAAGAAGCCATGAGGAGAGAGTGATGCATCACAAGAGAATGGAATGTTGACTCTAGAGAAATTACCGAAAAGAATCCCATAAGGTGCAAGTAGGTGTACAAAAAAAATCTATTGGCACTTCATTCGTGAGAAATTGCAGCATAGAGCCTTGACCATTTATTACATTCCAACCGCGCTCAACTTGTTGATATTTTCACAAAGGCCCTCAGTTAAGCAATTTCATTCCATAGTTTTCAAATTGGCCATTATAAATCTCCCTGTGCCAACTTGAAGGGGGTATTGAAATTAGTTATGTTTGACATGAATCATCGCATATGTTGGAGAAGCACCATATCTTCTAGTGAACCATTGTGTTTGTTGGTATTGAAGTAAATTATTGTTGGTGAACTATCATGTTTGTTTATATGAGTATAAATGTTTTGCTTCCCTCTTTGTGCACATATGAAAAACAAAAAACCAGAGAATCATTGCATCTGTTAGTGAAGCATTGTATTTGTTGGTAAACTATTGTGTCTATTGGTGAAGTGTTGTATCCTGCGGTGAACTATTGTGTATCTTGATTTGTATATATATGATTTCCTTCGCTCTTTGTGCTTATATGGAAAATAGAAAAACCAATAACTTTTTTTGATAAAAGTGAGAGTAACTTCAATAACTTTATCCTTGTTTGGAAGATCTTTGTAATCTAGCATGTAGAGTGGCACACTTATCTTTCAATCCCATAAGAAATTTGTATACCTTCTCTTGGTCATGTTCTACCATTGCCTGCTTTGTAATCTTGCAAGGACACTGTGACGATATTGAATATGCATTCAATTCCTCCCATAATGACCACAATTATTGTCGTATTCATTCATCATTAGGTTTCCGTGTTTAAATTCATATTGAGTACTCTTTAGTTAATATACACATGGCACATTTCCCTGGTCATACTACTGTTGCAGATGTAATTAAGCTTCTCTAGTGGTTTTAAAATACACAAAACTAAGTGCTATATCATGTTTACAAGCACTTTGTAGTCCTAGGAATGCTAAAATGATACAACGATCCCTAAGTATAAGCCAAAAGATAGTCGTTAGTTGGTTGTTCTCTTTGTTGCATTGATCAAACCAAACTTGTTGTTGGCACGTGGAGCATTCTTCATTGACCGTGCCAAAACTTGATAATTTCTCCTGTCAAGGAACTGGAGCACCAACACCATTGTAGTACATTTTGAAGTTCCAATTATATAAATGGAATATAGGTATGGGGAGGCAATTTTCTTCTCCTTCCCATATGTTATGCCTTAACAAAAATAAAAATAAATAGATTGCCCTTATAAATTAAATATGCATTTGCCTTGAGATCCTTTCCATTAGGTTCCTGTTGGCATTTTTCATGTGTTCCTTGCATAAAAAAACAAAATTACTATCAAATTCCCACTAAAAGTGGTCAACTACGGTATAAAAATATATGTGTGAATTTGACTAAACACCTAGGGCAATCAACCGAATAAGTTGCAGCTCATGTAGTAGTTTAAAGATTTCAAGTACTAATAATCTTGAAATAGTACTTCGGCTAATAAATTTGTGAAATTGTAAAAAATATTGTTTGGTCACCTATAAGCAATTCGATGAAACACTTTGGGGCTAAAGACAATAGACTCAAGTAGCACATACGTAATATAATAGTGTTTGAGTTTCACAGCATAAGAGGGACCAGTAATCAGGGTAGTGATTGAATGGTAATAATTTAACGTAAAAAGTGTAATTTAAAAAACAAAGTAATGCTACAGATTTAAAAGTTAAAACTGTTATTTTACTGATTGAAAACAAAAATTTGCTATAAAAGTACTATTTGTTATCTTCATCGATGTTTCAAATTGGTTGTTTCTACTATACTCAAAACCATGGGCCTCTACTTGGGCTGGTTACAGCTTATAACATTAGCCGAAAAAGCTGAAAAAACTCAACTGACGTGAAGTAAATTTAAATAACCCGCCAAGGCGCGAACGGGCAAAGTGCGAAGTTCAGCTTTTCCGAAACACGCGCGTACCTCAAAACCACCCCGGGTTCCCGCCACGGATACCTTGAGCGTTCTCCTTTCTGCATTTCTTCCCCTGTGAGATCCCAGGAACGCCTGTCGTGCGACGCTGTTACTAGTGGGGAAGTTTAGCCATCGATCCTTAACTTGGGTCTTCTCCTTTGTAGAGAAAACGTTGTGGTCTTGGGTTGTGTCCGTATAATTTCTGCGAAAGAAGGAAACGACGAAAATGGAGAAGGCAGGTAGTAAGAGAGGATTACTGAATCCATGTTTGCTTCACGTACAGAAAATGGGTTTAGAGCTGAAATGCCCGATGTGGTAAGAGAGGATTTGAACTGCTCTTACTCTTTCCACTCTTTGTGTTGGATCTAAGTAAAAGTTAGATTGCATTCCTGGGTTTCTTCATGTGTGAGTGTCATCTGAAATCATTGAACTTGAAATGCAACTTTAACTCTTTTGGGTTATTCAATGTGAATTCTTTTATGTCTACCGACTCGCTCTCATGGAAATAGTCCCACCACTTTTTCGTTTCATCGATGCCCTGCATCTGTAGCAATCGAATTACAACTTTTTGGTCTATCTTCAACGAACAAGTGCATCGTGTTTAAATGTTGGACTTCTGGTTTAGTACTAGGTGAAGGCGAGACGTTTGATCTTGTAAACTAGATTTGACTGATGGATAGCTTTAGTTTCCCCAGAGATTTACCGAGATAATGCTCTTATCTCTCTATTTGCTCTTGTATATTTGGTTTGCTAGTTCCTTGTTCTTGACATGTATAATCGTTCCATTTGCTAGTGCTTCAACTTTATTTCGTTTTGACTAGCAATACCAGAGTAGGATTTTAGAATAGCAAAGTGTCGAATTTGTTATACTTCGAGGCATTGAAATGTGTTCCTTTCATTTGTTAGTTTCTTTATTAGTTTTGTTTCTTGCTTATTGCAGCTTAGATTTCTTGACTCGCCCACAGTTGCTTCCTTGTAGTCATGTAATGTGCAGGTTTGAAGTCTTTCCTGACTCTGTGCTGAAACTAGCCTCTCTCCTCCTCTCTCTCTCTCTCTCTCTCTCTCTCTCTCTCTCTCTCTCTCTCTCTCTCTCTCTCTCCCTCTCTCTATCTGTCGCTCGATTTTCTGTTTGATTCTTCCTCAAGATTCTTTTTTTCGTTTCTTCACTATTGCAGTTCTTGTCTGACAAGACCTGCGGAATCCAAGTTGAAATGTGCTGTTTGCAAATTGCCTTATACACCACAAGGTAAAAAATAGAATTTGTTGGGAAAAAAATTGTTTGGTAAAAGAAAGTTATCTAATCATTAACTCTCTTTCCTACAGATATAAGGTCGGCTCCTATTATTGAGAACATGACAAGCATCTACAAAAGCATGGAATCTGCTTTTAATGCCTATCTTTCTCATTTGAAGTCTGTAAATGACTTACGCGGTATAAACCTATTTTAGGCTATGATGAAGACCTCATTTTGGTCCTTTCTTTGTCATCAACTCCCTGTTTTTTTCTAGTTTCCATTTACCGATACTTACATTTTGCGCATTATTGTATACACAGATGGATGTGTTAGGTTACAGGGGGCACCAGAAAATGGTCATAAGGAAGGCTCAGTCTGTTTGAACTCATCTGAGTCTGCTTTCTTATCCGGAAACAAGGCTCATTGTCCGATTATCCCAGACCAACAGGTTGCGGAGCTGCCTGAAAAGCCTGCAAGTATTAATGAGATCAGGAATGACGTACAAACTGAAGGATCTGGGAGACTCGGTTTTCAATCGTCTGTTTGTTGTGAAACTGGAGACGCTTCCACAAGTGACAAGGATCCCACTGTATCACTAAATTTTTGGTTATCGAACCTTCAGGATAAAGATTGTTCAATTCGGCAGAGAAATGTGAGTCATCAAGAACAAACATCTCCTGGAAGCCCTCCTCCAGTCTGTGACGCTAAGGATTCTGATGATGACAGCCATAGTCATGGAATTATACATGTAATTCTCGTGTGGAGTACTTCTAGTATGATACTACTTGTGTTCAAATTTTACTTATACTGAAGTAGGTTTCTGGTTAAGGTTGCATTAGATTTTGTCATTTACAAATTGTCTGGTCGAGGGATTATCACCTTGGAAAATGTTGATTATGGTGTTTAAGATATATGTTGGTACGGTTATAAATTGTCTCCTGTCATCAAGTAGGGTCTATTGAACACGGTTGAAAGATTTGATGATTCTAGGACTCGTGCACATGCCCTTAATATATCAATTTGTGTATGCCTGATCTTTCTTGTCCTGTTGCTCTGGTACTTCCGTCCTTGCAGCATATTTCCCCCAAGTTATTGCTGTTGCTTAAGTCAAATTTAGCAGTGTAGTCTCTTTAAAACAATTGGTTTGTTAAAATGAACATTTTCTGTTATCTTTCCATTAGGTCTGACCATATATTTTATTTATGGGTGTTTCGTAAATATATAGATATGTATTGTTTTCTTTTTTCTTTTTATAATCTAAAGCTTTTTCTGCAGGCAACCGAGTCAGAAAAGAGGAGTTTGAGCAGTGTAGAGACTCATCCTGGGATGAACTTAGATGCATTGGCTGTAACAAGTTCATCCCAAAACACTCATAGTTCTACTAATGATGCTACAAACTTAGGAAGTTCTAAAGCTGAGAGCAACAGAAGATCAGTGTCTCCTGCTATAGAGCACTCGAACCGTGAGCCAAAGAGAACGAAGTTAAACATTGAATGTCAAATTTTGGTGAATAAACTTGCCCTTTTACCTAGTAGTTTCACTTAGACGATCTGTACTGTACAACCTTCTTATCAGGATGATTCCTTTTTTTTTTTTTTGTCATTTGCAGCCGTTGAACAAACCAGATCCTGTTGATGCAGATCCATCTGTTGTATGTGCATTTTGCCATACCCCTGGCGCTTCTGAGGTGGCTCCCTCTATCTGTCTCTGTCTCTTTTTTTCTGTTTGAAATCCAAAATTAGTGACCAAATGCTTTAGTGTTCCTGTTTGAAGGAAAGGAAACCTAACATGTTTCACAATGGAACATTTTAGGCAGCTAGAATGGTAGTTGTAGAATGGATATGCTTCTGTGTTTTAATCTATATGTGTTTCCCAGGTTACTGGGGCAATGTTGCATTATGCCAACGGGGAGGCAGTTGTGGGAGATAAAGCACTAGATATTAATGTTGTGCACGTTCATAGAAGATGTGTTGAATGGTAAATGTTATATGTCAAGTAGATCTTAATGCCTTTTGAAGTAGTTACAGGGCTTCTTGCCCCTTTTATTTCTTTTAGAATACTCAATTCTCAATGTCCATGTGAATTTAGGGCTCCACAAGTTTATTTTGTTGACGAGACAGTCATGAACTTAGAAGCAGAGGTGGCCAGGGGTGCAAAGATTAGGTGCAGTGAATGTGGGAAGAAGGGGGCTGCCCTTGGTTGCTATGCCAAGAGCTGTAGGAGGAGTTATCATGTTCCCTGTTTAGCTTACATAAAAGGGTGCCGCTGGGATAATGTATGCTGTTTATTTTTTAGTACTTCTAAAAAGTCTTGGCTTGAAACAAGTGCTGATTATGTTGGTTTGCCACAGGACGATTTCCTTATGCTTTGTCCTATTCATTCTTCACTCAAGTTTCCAAGTGAAAAATCCAAATCCAAGAAAAAGTTGAAGGCAAAGCAATGTTTATTTCAAAGGTATACTATTTTAGTTTCTGGTTAATCTTTGGTTTGCCCAATGGAATGATGCACTTTTCGAAGGCAATCATGAACTTCAAGCACATAGCCTGTTGATTTTTGGAATTTTAACCTTTTCTGAGTTTGTTTTTATTCCCCAGAAGTTCTATAGAGCCGTCAAGTGACCTTCCTAATACTTCCCGGGAAGGGTCCACTGAACTAGGGACAGCGTCACTTGCAAAGACTTGTGAGTGGGTTCTTTGTGGATCTGCACTCAATCCCACAGAGAAGGTAAGGTTAAAATAAGGTTAAATGAAACAAAAAATGTTGTCATTTTAGTATTTACTGGATTCATATCCTATTATTTTTGAAGTCAGGGTCTAGATTGTCCGTCCCACAGTAACTTAATTAGGAGAGCTTGTTTAAACTAATAAGAGTATGGTTTTTAACTCTTTAGTCCATGTGGTACTATTTTTAACATTCTCTTTCAAGTGACCGTCTATCTGACTCCTAGGTTGAAAAAGTCCATTCCAAAGCGAGTAAGCAAGTTAGGAGATGTTATTTTAACTAATAAGCTCTAGATCTCTGTTGTTTGGTAGTTGTAGGATTATTGTTGATAATCAGAAGGTTCTAATGACTAAATTCTGTCTTGGTGCTGTGTAGGATCTAGTGAATAAGTTTGCAAGCTTGACGGGCACAAGTGTTACAAAGAATTGGGATCCTAGCATCACTCATGTAATTTCATCCACTGATGCAAGTGGTGCTTGCCGCAGAACCTTGAAAATCCTCATGGGCATCTTGCATGGGAAGTGGATCCTCACTATTGATTGTAAGTTCATTTTCTTGTGTGACTCAGCTCTGAGAAAAAAAAATAAGGTTGCCCCAATTGTGTTGGACATGGTTGTGTGACTCGGCCAAGTTGAATAGGAGTTGCAGTTGTGTGGGTTGAGTTTGAGAGAGACTTGCCCTTCTTTAAGTGGGTCTTTCTCCCCCAACTCAGGCCGAGTCTGGTCAGTCTAACGTTCAACTGGGACCAAATTGGGCGATGGATTTTCAGGTACACGCGTTGGTTCTGAGTTGGAGTTGCATAGCCATGGTTTTGGATTGTAGCTATCTCTAAACTAAGTTATGGTAATACTTCTAAAATTCCAAAATTTATAATCACCTCTTAGAATTAAGTCCCTATTAAAACTCACATTAGATTTGATAACTCAAGTAGGAAAATTTCTCTCAAAATAAACTAATTAAAAGTTCTAATTTACCTTCTAAATAAGGAATTCAGAGAATTAAGCCTAGTCTAGGAAAGATTTACTAGCAATGGACTTATTAAGATTGGACTTTTCTTGGTTGGACTTTTCGAAGAAAACAATTTATTCAATTAAAACTTGCCAATTACAGACTTTACCAGATATTATTTTTCATTTTAGAAAAACTGTGAGTTGAAAGGGGTGCTTTCCCTTGTTCTGACCTTCCAAAAAGTGCAGACACTAAGTAGGGGGTTGATGCAGTTTTGTTCTGCTTCCTTGATCTTGTATGTGCTGTCGAATTGCTACCATATAAAATGGCCAACAGTGTGTTTGTGGTAACAGTTCTTGAGTTAAAATAATGTTGCAGTGCAACTTACCATCAGTCGTTTCTTTCCTTAACCTAGTTAAAAAGTGGCTTCAGCATTTATGAGAGGTGTGCTTACTGACAGGGATTAAAGCTTGTCTGGAAGCTCAGTGCTCGGTTCCTGAAGAGCCTTATGAAGTTAGTCAAGATATCCACGGTTGCTGTGATGGGCCCAAAAACGGCAGAAAAAGAGTGATGGAGAAGGTATGTACGTTTTATAAGCTCCCATGTCGGTGTAGAAGTTCCAAGATTGGCATATTTCTGGTGCACGCAGCTGATTCATTTCTCAGTCATCTAGCAGTTGCTGAAATCATGTCCATTAGTAATTCAAGCTAATCCATCTGCATTTCTTCCCACATATGTTGTATCCAATTCGCCAGCGAGCCTTATCCCTTCCGCCTTTTATGTTTCTTGCAGGCACCCAAGTTATTCAGTGGAGTGAACTTTTACTTCTGTGATGGTTTTGAACTGTCTTACAGAGGAGACCTCGAGGACCTCATTAACGTCGCCGGGGGCATTCTCTTAGATAACAAGGAAGAAATTAGGGGTGCAGAGGCAATTCTTGCGACGACCATCATAATCTATAACGGTGATCCGTTTGAGAATGTTCTCGAGATCAAGCGGAAGGAAGGAGAATTGATTGCTGCCGGCACCGGTGCCTGGGTTGCTCCTCATTCATGGCTTCTGGATTCGATTGCTGCTTGCAAGTTGCTGCCGCTAGTCTCACAATAGGAGTGATTGTATGATTTTGCTTCTGAAGAAAGAAGTCATGTAGTTGGTTTCTATATTTTATTTTACTTATTTACTCTTATGAGATCTGAATGAAAATTCTTGGTAATTTTCTTTGGTTTCTACATATGAAATCTCTACCTTAGGCAGCCAAGGGCTATAGTCTGCGCCCTGAAAAAATAAAAAATAAAAACACCGAACTTGGAGAATAAAAATTAATGTGTATTAATGTCTCTAAAAATGTTAAGTATTTAGTTTAAACAAAATATTTGACGTAATTTTTTTTTATTTTTTAAAATCCTTTTTTCTTGTTGAGGGCTTGTAATCCTACCCGAAGTTGGTCTTCATTTGAAAAATAAGTGCATTATTAAATTTTGAATAATGTTATATGCACTTTATTGTGTATGCACTTTGTGTACTTCTCTCTCTCCCGTGGCTAAAGTACACAGAGTGAAGTGTATATAGTATTTTTCTTAACTTTTTACTAGTATAATTATACTTGGGGAGTTGGCTTATCTCAATGAGAAAAATAATCCATAATTGTCGCCATGTTCCCATAACTCTCAATAATTACCAAAAACAAGACTATAAAATGTCACTCATGTTTGACAAATTGAGTTGACCCTAGACAATAATCGAGATATCGGGAAATCCGGGGTCACTCACCCCCATATAATTGGAGAAATCATTACGCCAGGTGTGAGTCCCCTGCGCGATTATTTTATCTGAATCCCTCCCAATTAAAGGCTTCATCTAATTGTGTCGCAAACATGCCTCCGATTACGAACCATAATTCTATATAATGAACAATACAATAATTCATATTGCTCACAAAGTCCGACAATTTCAAAGAGTAATAAGATACATAACGATTTTTTAAGTTTTACTTTAGGGTTAGATCTTATTTCTCGTGAAAATAAGTATATACCCAATTCAAAAAAGTAAATTAAAATTATAGGAATGTTTTTAAACTTATTTGAACTTTACTACAATGTATCAAATAATAGATTGTTCATATTGGCCCGATACATATATAAATAGATGTTGAGAGTTTGGATTCTAATCAGATTTCGGATTTTGTCACCCCAAGGTATTACTTCAGTCTAGAGATGTGAGCATACCCGAATACTTGTTCCGTCGTCCGACAAATTATCAAATAAAATTAAACTAAAATAAAATATTAATTTCCATTAAATAAACTGAATGAAAATGAAAATACCCCTTACGAACAGTTTTACCTTAAATTTATCTCCCCACTCAACCTTATCTAAGTTTCCAACTTTTATATTGTGTTGAAAAGCTTAGAAACAAAGTTTAAATATAATTTTTATTGAATATAATTTTTTAAAATATTTTTTATTATATTACTATTTTTTGAACATATACCATGTATTGCCTATAATCCATCAGAAAATCAGGTAATAATCAAAAACTAAATGACTCAAAAATAATTGGATGAAACAGAAACAAATAAATTCCGATATTAGAATAATGCTAGTTGCACTTAACCCACGCACCTATCCCACACACTTGTTAATCTAAACCATTGATGCCTAGGGTTTATCCTCTAGAAAATAGGATTTTATAAAAAAACATTTAAGGGCTTAGATTAACATGTATGTCGGATAGGTGCGTCCACTAGGTGCGTCTAGTATTACTCTAAAAAATATCAATCAAGATTACCTATTCTATTTCGTTTATTTACCGTTTACATCTCTAAGTTCAGATGTAGCTAGCACTAAAGAGGGAAGTTGCGGAGGAGATTCTTTGTTGATAATAGTTTGTTCTTTTTTTTTTTTTTTTGCAGTTTTGTGGATAAGTTTATTTGACGACAATTCGAAAAGAAAAATGATATCAATACTTCATGATTTTACTTCAAGGTTTTACATTGTGACGTGGCTGCATAGTTGGTGGTCTAAGAGATAAAATCTTGCTGATTTTATCTCTTAGTTTATCTCTTACCTGGATTGCAATTTGGATGCTACTCCAGGATGTAAAGTCTTAGAAGTAAAAAGCTATAGTACTTATATCACCGACTCATTGGAGAAAAGCCATGAGTTGACTGCATCATCTATAACTTAGAAATGCTTGAACATTGAAGTTGATTGTATAAAGGGAATAATATGTGATCCCATGGCTCAAGGGATTTGGCTCCCATTGGGATGCATCTGTGGAGAGGGCAGGTCACATGGACTTGTCACTCAACATATGCCCCTCGTTTTCCCAACCTCTAACAGGTATTTGAATGTTTAGTCAAACATGCCTTTGAATAATTTATGCGTAGATATGTTAGCTATTTTGCTTTTTTAAAACTAATTTAAGTTGTTTCATGATTTAAAAAAATATTGATCAATGAGATCACTTTCTTTAATGGTAAAATTTTCTTTTTTTTGGTTATTTTGTAAGATATGTATTAAATGATTAGTGAGAAGGGGTTGCGGGTGGCAGTGTCAACAGACTCATGTGGACCAAGCGGAACCGCTTGGCTCGTATGATATATATATGATTTTAGTTTGGCTCAAGTAAAACATAAGGGAATAATTCTGTTTCCTTATAAGTTAAAATAATGATTTATTTTTATTTTTAGTATTTATAAGTTCATTGAAATATTACAGGGCTTAGAAGTGAGTTGCTACTAGGGACTTTTTATTGTTGGTAAAGAAAGCATTAAGTTGAAGATCATGGTTTTAGGATAGCATGGAAGCACCTTTGTTCAAGCTAACATTACTTTATGATGCCTAAAAAATCAATTTTTATGTTAGTGTAATCAAATGTGGTTTAGACATTTAGCAAAAACATTATAATTTTACTCTATGCGTAATTTAAAGGTTTGGGCAAGAATCAAGTGTCATAACTCACTTGTAAAGAAGTGAAAGTTATAATTCTTTTGATTTTTTAATTTTAATATGATGAAATCAAATATAATATTATACTTAACTCTCCACTCAGCTTATGATAGGTTTCCAATTTTTATATTGTGTTGAAAAGCTGAGAAGACAATGTTGAGTTGCAATTATTTTGATTATTTTTACATTTTTTCTTCTTCTTTTTTTGTTAATTTTTCATAATTTTACTATTTTTTGATTCTTTAAAATTTATTACCCTATAACCCATTGGAAATCGTTCAACAATCAGAAACTAAATGACTCGAGAAAGAATTGAATGAAACAAAAACAAAATAGGTTCCGATAATCAAAGATAATAATCAAGATAATCTATTCCATTTTTTTTATTTTTACATCTGTTCATATGCAGTGAGCACGAAAGAGGGAAGTTGCAGAAGAGGTTAACTATAATTTGAGCTTTTTTACAGTTTCGTGGATTAGTTTATTTGACTACCATTTTATAAAACCGTGGGTTGACTGCATTCCTGAAAGAGTGTATTCAGCAAGGAAACAACCCATAATTAAAATTGGTATCAACATTAAGTAAGCTTAATTAATACCCAAATGATAATAGGATATATCCGTAGAAAGTTCTTCCGTCATTTTCCTGCCGTTGGCTTAGACTGATATTTCCTGCCGTTATCTTTTATGAATATTTAAAATCTTTTTTCTTGTTGAGGTCTCGTACTCATAATTGTATATCCAAAGTTGGTCTTCATTTGTAAAATAAGTGCAATATTAAATTATTACTAATGTGATTGCACTTGGCCAGTTGGCTTATCTCATTGAGAAAAATAATCCATGAATTTTGTCGCCATGTTCCAGATCTTTGAATTGAGTCCGAAAAACAAGACAAAGAAATATCACTCTTGTTTGACAGTTTCGAGTCCTTGACCTTTGACAATATTGAACGAGAAATTCGGCGTCCTCTCCCCGCCATTTCATTGCAGAGATCAACATTCCGCCTTGTGCGAGTGCCCTGCGCTAGCTATAATGTTTTATTGGCTCTCGTCGAACCGAAAGCTTCATCTAAGTGGAGGCATTATTCAATATTACGAACATTAACGTAACGATTCACATTGTTCACATGCATGAACTGTGTTAGTCTTCATACTTGCGGTGCTACTTCTTCATTAGATCATTTGTTTGTGATCTGCACGAAAGAGGGAAGTTCTAGATGAGATATATGGTTGATTGAGTAGTATCGTTTGTTCTTTTCTGCAGTTTCGTGGATAAGTTTATTAGACCGCGCGATTATAGAAAAGCCGTGGTTTGACTGCATTCCTTGGCCATTTATGTTCCTGGGTAGAGTATTTTCTGCTAGGAAACAACGCATGCATCAACAAATACTACCGCTTGGACTCACTGGTGGAAAAGAGAGTAGGATAATCCTTAGAAAGTTCTTCCTAGCTCCAATTTTTCCACGCGTTACCTTAGACTGTCTTTTCATGTTTGACATTTGGGGATTGTGACAAGTGGTATATGCATACGAAGAGTGATTAATTAGTGTGTTTGCTTGGCAAAACTTTTTGATAATAAAAGTTGTTCTTTGGATGAAAGAGCCGCTCTTTGAGTAGAAAAGTACGCATATGCAAAATAAGTCTACTAAATCTCCAAAACCAAGCTATTAATTCCAAAGAAGACTAGTTTAAAGAGTTATCCCAAAAAGTCCAAGAGCATACCAAATGCTGCTTAAAGTCTAATGTAGGGTCATGTTTAAGAGTACCTAGTCCAAGAAGATAACGATATAGATAAGAGGCTTCATATTCACTCTGATCACGCATGCGCTAGCCATATCGCATCGTCCCTGTGTTTGATGTGAGTATGGTACTCACACAGGACATGACCACACCGAATGTGAATCCAAATAAAGAATATATTACAAGGAGAAGCAAAGAAAAGAGAAAGAAGAGAGGAAGAAGAATTCAAAAAGACATCAAGTGTTTTTAGGCTTGGACATTAGAAAAGACAAAGGATATAGGTCATCCATTTGGAGCTGCTTGGACCCATGATTTTGGTTCATATCGTGTATATTTACTCAAAGAGAGTGTTCAGTTAAAGACAATCCAATTGAACTCGAAGTTGTTAGGTATCTATCAATTTTAGGTGCACTCAATCTGTTTTGATGATGATACTCTGCTCTATCTATTGCATTTATCAGACAATTGATGTGGATGGCAAGCTAACTTGTCATTGTTTTACTCGCATACTTTGCTTGAATTGATACGAGGCAACAATGATTCTAACACATTTTGGGTTCTATACGACTCTCAGAAAATGGAGTCATCAAATCAGGATCCGGGCCCGTTATCAGCTGGTTTGGTACTCTACATGGAGACCGTTTATAATTCGGTCAATTGTTTTGCCAAAGTCGTGAACCAATCCTGAACCACAACCGTTCCGTTAGGTCAACTTGTCCTTTGACGAATCCCTTCTCTTCAGTTCACATATTTCCATAATATTTCCACTTGTGTACTGTCGAGATGAGACTCAGAGAGGAGAGAAGAAATGAGAGGCTAATTAATAGCTGCTCACTCCTCGCTGAAGCTTCATAAATAGAGCTAGCAGCTGTTGCAGCTGCCTGAGCATTTACTAAATACTGTACCGATTAAATCAAAGGAGGACATCAATGGGGAGCAAGGAAGAAGAAGCGCGGGGAGACTTCACTGAAGACGGAACAGTGGATCTGGGAGGAAACCCTGTTCGTCGATCCCAGAGAGGAGGGTGGAAGGCTTGCTCTTTCGTTGTGGGTATGTCGTTTAAATGTCCTTTTTCCTTTTCATTATATATTACGGATCGTTTCGGGGAAGTTCACTTCAAGCTTCAAGCTTTCCAGATCAGCTATCTAGCTCTGTTTCCGGAGACCCGAAACACAAACACCCACCAGCTTTCTTCCTTGCGAGTCTTAAAGATATTGAGCAGCAAAAGTAGTAGTACTTTTCCATTCCTGCCCAGAAAAAGTTTATGTCTTCTATATCTTAGATTAATTCTACTGAAACCAATCAGTTTCGAAGAGTTTTACCAAATTTAAAAGGGCGCCGCTACAGCATAATCTTCAACCTTGAGAAAACAAATATCTGAACAGATCGATTTCCATCATTTACTCTGTCTCTTTTCTCTTTTCCATTGAAATAATATCAGCTGCTGTAAAGTGCACAGCTACTTGCAGCACTGAAGATTCGGGTGGGATTTTGTCCGTTTCTTTACTTTTTCTGTTAATCTGAATATTGTTCTTGTTTCATATTTCTTGTTGGCTAGTGTATGAGGTGTTTGAGAGGATGGCCTACTACGGAATATCTTCAAACCTTGTGCTGTACTTGGCAAGGAGGCTGCATCAAGGGACAGTCACCTCGGCCAATAATGTCACCAACTGGGTCGGAACCGTCTGGATGACTCCCATCTTAGGCGCATACATCGCCGATGCCCATCTCGGCAGATACTGGACTTTTCTCATTGCTTCCGCCATTTATCTCTCAGTAAGCTTCCCATCCCTGCAGATTACATGCACCTTCTCAGCTCTCTCCTTTTGGGTTTTGTGCTATATAAGAAAAAACTGTAAGCTCGCATTCAAGAATATCAGTACAGATTGTCATCTTTTATAGACCTTGCACCTAGTTGCAGTTGCAACTTCCTGCAACAAGTAATAATATAATACAGTACTGATCAAACCGCAGAGGGTGATAGGCTATAGGACCACAAAGTAGTTCAATACTTTTTATTTGTTAGGTAAACAAACAAAGTGGAGATATTTATATGATTGAACAAAGTCTCCATTGATACTTTTGGGTATAACTCAAGCGCAAATTTGTGCAGGCTTGGCCCAAAGAAGAGGTATTCATAGGCCGAATATTATTTTAGCAGCAACTTAGTGTCTTTGCCATTGAAATATCTGTTCATTTTGGTCTTTTGTTTTTCTTGTTTTACACAGGGGATGTGCTTCTTGACACTGGCGGTCTCTGTGCACCCATTTAAGCCACCCAGTTGCAGGGAAGAAGGGGGCCCAGACTGTAACACAAGCGCTTCCACTCTGCAGTTGGCCGTGTTCTATGGCGGCCTGTACACGCTCGCGCTGGGCACCGGCGGGACGAAGCCCAACATTTCCACCATTGGAGCCGATCAGTTCGACGATTTCGAGCCCAAGGAGCGGAACCACAAGCTCTCCTTCTTCAATTGGTGGATGTTCAGTATCTTCGTCGGGACGCTCTTCGCAAACACCATCTTGGTCTACATTCAGGACAATGTTGGGTGGACTGTGGGATACGGTCTTCCCACTCTTGGCCTGGCCATCTCCATCTGTATCTTCTTGGCCGGCACTCCGTTTTATCGACACAGGGTGCCTTCCGGAAGTCCCTTCGTTAAAATGGCGAAGGTCCTCGTCGCTGCCGCATGGAAATGGAGGGTGACTCTTCCTCAAGACTCTAAGGAGTTCCATGAAGTGGATCAGGAGGAGTACTATCCCAAGAAGAACAATTTCAGAATCGACTCCACCCCTTCCTTGAGGTCAGTATTATACAGTTTAGGAACATTGTCGAACGTAATATTGAGAGTTGTTCAATTAATCAGAGAGATTCGTCGTCGTGATGATGCAGGTTTCTGAACAGAGCTGCGGTGGAATCGGGTTCGAGGAGTACTCCGTGGAGGCTGAGCACGGTGACCCAGGTGGAGGAAACGAAGCAGATGCTTAGGATGATCCCCATCTTGTTCGCGACCTTCGTGCCAAGTATCATGACGGCTCAATTAAACACTCTGTTCGTTAAACAGGGGACGACACTGGACAGAAGCGTCGGACCCAATTTCGAGATCCCTCCGGCGAGTCTCAACGGATTCGTGACCGCGTCGATGCTCGTCTCCGTCGTCATTTACGATCGCTTCTTCGTCCCTTTCATCAGGAGGTGGACCAAGGACCCGAGAGGGATAAGCCTCCTGCAGAGGATGGGGGTCGGGATGGTGATCCACATCGTGATAATGGCGACGGCGTCTTTGACGGAGAGCAGGAGGCTGAGCCTAGCGAGAGAAACAGGGGTTGCTCAGTCCGGCGAGCAGGTTCCCCTTACCGTCTTCGTGTTGCTCCCCCAGTTTGTGCTCATGGGAGTCGCCGACGCTTTTCTGGAGGTGGCCAAGATCGAATTTTTCTACGACCAGGCTCCACAAGGGATGAAGAGCTTGGGCACCTCCTATTCAATGACCACCCTGGGGATCGGAAACTTTCTCAGTTCTTTTCTTCTCTCAACTGTGTCTCGTATAACAGAGAAGAATGGCAACGGGGGATGGATCCTCAACAATCTCAATGCCTCTCATCTGGACTACTACTACGCTTTCTTCGCCATACTCAGTTTTCTAAATTTCATTCTCTTCCTCGTGCTGTCGAAATCTTATGTGTACAGAGCAGAAATCTCCCCAGAAATGTCTGGAGGAAATCGGGGCATGTTGGTTTTGAACACATCCGATCCCAAAGAATCAGAGACACAAGGTTAAACGAAGAGTTATTTGATCCGCTGCCACATTACCCTCTTCTGAATTGAGAAAAGATCGCTTTGATCGAATTGATCAAAGCAAGATGGGAATCCAGACGACACAGATTATAACAATTTTAAGGAAACGGCCTTGTGAGCGACCCTCCTTCAATCATTACTACTACTCTCTCTTTAGCTCTTCTTCGCTTTAAAGGAAGAAGAACCATTTGCTGTTAAGGTGAAAGAAGGGAGCAAGTTCTTCAAGCTTAATTCGATAGGAATTGATCATTGTCATGGTTTGTAACCCAAGTACTAGCTAGTGTAACACAATATATGGCAATGGTTCTTTTCTGCTTATGATTTTTCTTATCCACGGAGTTTAAAAGTTAGAGATTTGAGAGAATGCATACCCCTCCTTCCATTATTCACCTCTTCTCCTCTTTCCTTTTACTAACTCCCGCCGGCAGCCATTGTTATCGGGGTTTGAGCTGCAGTTTTTTGCAGCTCTACCTGGGATTCTACTACATCCACATTGTAGACATAAAACTTGGTAACAAGCAAGAAAAACAGAAAGTTGAGGGTGCTGAGGGTAGCCAAGAACAAGTAGTAATAATCCAAATGAGATTCGTTTAGGTTGTTCAGTATCCAGCCCTTGTGTCCGTTCATCCTGGTAATCTCTGAAACAGTCCTGAGAAGAAAACTACTGAGAAAATAACCGATTCCCAAGCTGGTTGTGTAGTAGGAAGTCCCAAGACTCTTCATCCCTTGTGGTGCCTGATCGTAAAAGAATTCAAGTTTTGCGACCTCAAATGTGTCCGCGATGCCCATCAACACAAACTGGGGAAGGAGAATGAAAATGGAGAGAGGCACAATCTGCTTTGGTCCGAGGGTCCCGTGCTGCCTGGCTACGAAGAGCCTCTTCTTCTCGACGAGTGCGGCGGTGATCATTATGATGACATGCAGCACCAACCCGACTGCCATTCTCTGGAGCAACGAGATCCCTCTCGGATTTTTGGTGTACTTTCTGATCGTAGGAACTAAGTATCGGTCGTAAATGGCTAAGCTGATGAGCATGGAGAGGGTGACGAAGGCTGAAAGACTCGCCGGGGGGATCTGCAAGTGGCCCATGGTCCTGTCTAAGGTGGTTCCTTGTTTGATGAAAAGGGTGTGGACTTGGGCTACCATGGTACTTGGAATAATGGTCGCAGCTAGTATGGGCATCATTTTTATCATTTGTTTGGTTTCTTCCACCTGTGTCACTGGACAGAGCATCCATGGAGTACTACTACTCTCTGGACCGGTCTTGCCCGCAGCTTTGTCAAGAACCCTGCATGAGATCCAGAACCTGTCTATGAGAGAAATCTAGAGATCTAGAGAGAGAGAGAGAGAGAGAGAGAGAGAGAGAGAGGCACCTCAGGAAAGGAGTATAATTGATCCTGAACTTGCCATTTTTGACATACTCCTCCACAGTCAATTCATGAAGCTCTTTTGGATCATTAGGGAAGGGTAGGCTCCATTTTCTGGAGGCAGCAACGAGGACCTGGAGGATCCTGGTCAAGGGACTCCCAGACGGAACCTTGTGCCTGTAGAACCGGGTGCCAAACAGGAAGACCAAGATGGAGACGGCAAGGCCGGCGGTGGGGAGGCCATACCCCAAACCCCATCCGACAGTGTCTTGTAGGTAGACCAGAAAAGTATTCGCAAAGAGGGTCCCGAAGAAGATGCTGAACATCCACCAATTGAAGAAGGACAGCTTCTGAGCTCGCTCTTTCGGTTCGAAATCGTCGAACTGGTCTGCGCCCATGGTGGAGATGTTGGGCTTCGTACCTCCCGTCCCCACTGCCACTATGTACAATGCGCAGTAAAACACACCCCGATTGCAGGGCCGACACTCGCCCACACTCGACGTCCCCGCCCTTCTCCTGCTTACATTCCGGCGGCCTCAGCGTCGGTACCGAGACCGCGATCGTCAACAAACACATCCCCTGTACGTACAACAATAACAAGATGGTGTAGACATCCATAAAAAAGGAATTTTTGTATAGTACTAATTTATGAAGATGAATTAGAGATTACATACAAGAAGGTAGATGGCGGAAGCGATGACAAAGGTCCAGTATCTGCCGAGAAAGGCGTCGGCGATGTAAGCTCCGATGACGGGGGTCATCCACACGGTTCCAATCCAGTTGGTCACATTATTTGAAGAAGTAACGGTGCCCTCGTGCAGCCTCGAGGTGAGATAGACGACGAGGTTCGTGGCAATTCCGTAGTACGCCATTCTCTCAAACACCTCGTAACCTGCAACATATATATATAGTACCAAAGCGATCAGCAGTACTACTTACAAGAAATGGGTCGATGAGGAGGCTGAGGCATATGTAATATATCCACCTACGATGAAAGAGCAGGCCGTCCATCTTCCTCCCTGGGAACGGAGGACGGGGCGGCCTTTGAGATCTAAAGTCCCGTCTTGTGTGAATCGTTCGCCTCTCTCTTCTGCTCCTGCACCCATTTGTGTTGGCCTCGTTTTGGCTTGCGACTGCACGGACTTTTAAGACGATCTGGGTTGTTTTAGAAAGAAGAGGTTGATTTGTTATTCATATAAGAGGCACATCGATTTGCTCATTAATTTGGGCTTTCAGTTGTACATAACCTTGATTTATCCACCCAGCCTCCAGCCATGGGAAGACGACGGATACATATTTATCTGTATACGGCTAGCTGCTTGTCTGGTTACAGAACTGTCAAGGTTTTCCATTGATAAAAACACGAAGTTCCAGCAATGTGGCATAACTGTCGAAAAGATGGGTTCATGAATAATACAACGCGCCGGATATGGATATGTATATATATGCACTCGGATATATACCTTGCCCATCTCGTTTTATTTGGTTATCATGCAACTGATATGTTTGTCGGCTACCTTTCATTCGGCCAAGCTGCTTAGGGAAGTCCATTTGTGTGTGATATTACAGAAAATGAAAGAGAATAAGAAAGAAGATAAAGGAAGAGAATCTCCATTAATGAAAAAGAGACTCGTATATAATGCAGGGGATTTACCCCTTTTATACAACTAAAGCAGAACAAAAGACGTGTCCTGAGGTCAGCTCACCTGGAGGAAGAAAAATATGACGGAAAAATGTCTTGAGCACAATTCATAATAAATATAGGCCCATGAAATAAGCTCATGAATTTTGTTGTCTTGTAAGACTCCTCCTGAAGATGGAGAGTAGATATTATCTACTCCCATCTTGCTTAATAAGGACTTAAATAGACTTGGATGCAAAGGCTTTGTAATAGGTCTGCTAGTTGATTTTTCGAATGCACATGCAGCTTCTCCCTAACAATATGGCAATCAATTTCAATGTGTTTCATTCCCTCATGATAGACAGGATTTGCCGCCATATGTAGAGCAGGATTGTCACAAAATAATAGTGTTGGACCTTTGTGTTGTATCTGCAAATCAACTAAGAAGGAAAAAATCCATGTGATCTCACATGTGGTATTAGCTATTGAATAGTACTCAACTTCTGCACAAGTTGCCCAATCTGAATTAGCAAAAGCCTTGAGTTGTATTCCTGTCTTTGCTAGAAAGAATAGACCCTGTTCGAGTGAGGCTTTGACATATTGCAACACAAGCATAGCAGCCTTATTGTGAGCTGTTCGTGGATTTAAGTATTGGCTGAGACAATTCACTGCATAGTTAATATCGGGCCGTGTAATGGTAAGATACAATAATTTAGATAATAAGAGGCCGTGTAATGGTAAGATACAATAATATATCAATGAGTCTTCGATATGATGTCGGGTCATCAAGAAGTTCTCCATCCTCATATGTCAACTTCCAAGGTGTAGAGGTTGGCTTTCCACCCAACAAGCCAGTTTCTGCAAGTAATTCCAGCAAGTATTTTTGTTGGCAAATTGAGATTCCTGATGAATTATAAGCAACCTCTAGTCCTAGGAAGCATTTAAGTTCTTCCAAATCTTTTATCTTGATATGAGACATAAGTTTCTTTTTCAAAACAACCATTATGTTAGGACAATTACCAACTATGATAATATCATTCACATAGACTAGAAGAGCCAAAAATGAATTTCCTAAACTAAGAACAAAAAATGAGTGATCACTATGAGATTGGACAAAAACCTCTTGAAGGAGATCCGTAGAAAACTTGTTGAACCACTGCCTTGATGCTTGCCTTAACCCATATAGAGACTTATGCAATCTACATACTAAATTTGCTGGCCAAGACTCCCCCTGTTTTGGATAGTAACCTTGTGGCAAAATCATATATACTTCCTCATGCAAATCACTATGTAAAAAGGCATTTATGACATCTAATTGGTAGAGTAACCAAGCGTGAATAGAAGCTTGGGACAAGAGAATCTTCAATGTAACAAGCTTAAATACGGGGGGAAAAGTATCTAGGAAATCTATGCCTTCTTGTTGCGTGTATCCTTTCGCAACAAGGTGTGCCTTGTAGCATTGTATACTGCCATCGACCATATATTTTACTTTGTAAGTCCACTTACATCCTACTGGTTTTTTGTTTAACGGTAAAGAAGTAATGCTCCAAGTTTGGTTGTCCTCTAATACTTGAAGCTCAATAGCCATGACTTTATGCCACTCTGGAAATTATATAGCTTGAGCATATGTAGTGGGTTCAGTTCAGCAGAATTAGAGAGGCTATAGATCTTGTGTGCAGGTGACAACTTGTCTTAGGGTAAGAATGAAGCAATCGGATATGTACTTATTCAAGGATCTGTTGTGGATGGTGAAGAAGAAAGCAAATAGCAGTGACAATCTGCTAAATAGTTTGGTCTTTTGATTTGCCTTTCTGGTCTAGACTGCTTGGCTGGAGGAGAGTATTGTGATTGATACTTACTGGGGGTCTGATCTAACGGTAGAGCAGAAAGCTGCTGCAAGGTGACTCTGTCTGAATATAAGGATGTTGCATATTAGAGTCATGAGGTTGCTGTTCAATATTATTACTGGACTCAGGCTGAGGAAGCACCCTCACTGCCAGAAATGCGGCTTTTACGGGCGGTAACTTATAGTGTCCCGGCGGTTATTTAAACATAACCTCCCGGTATACTATAAGTTACCGGCAAAAACTCCCGGTAAAATTCCGGGTGGTTTTGAGCGCCGGTAATTTTAACTTACAGGGTTTCGAACCGCCGGTGAGCCACTTAATTTCGGGGGTCGAAAACCCCTTCTCTCGCCTTCCCGACAGCCCGATTGAGCCGTTCTTCACGGCGATCGAGAGCTTCCCGTTCGTCCTTCGCTTCCGTTCGTCCTTCGCTTCCCTTCCTCCTTCGCTCCCGTCCTCCTTTGCTCCCGTCTTCCTTCGCTCCCGTCCTCTCTTTCGCTCCCGTCTTCCTTCGCTCCCGTCCTCTTTCGCTCCCGTCTTCCTTCGCTCCCGTCCTCCTTCGCTTCCCTTCCACCTTCGAGATTTTAACTCTCCCGAGAATCGTCAGAAGTCGTTCTCGGAAGCCGTCGTCCGAATCCGTCGTCCGAAGCGGCCGCCGGCTGTTTCCGTCTACCAAATCCACGCTCACGACCACGGTGCCCTAGGTAAGTAAACTTTTCCATATGTTTCTGTCGACCGAATCTCTAGGGTTCTGATTCGGCTACTGCAATCGTTTGTTTTTTTTCGTTGAATTTCTTTGACCTGCCTCTTGTTTTCAGGAGAGGCCTTATCTGTGACCTGCCTCTTGTTAATGCCTTGTTGAATTTCTATGCTAAAGTGCGAAAAATCTATTCAGCAGTACCCCTGTAAAGGATGTTATTACTTGGAGCTGTATGATAGCTTGTTATGTGCAAAACGAGAAGCCAAGTGTAGCCTTGGCTCTTTATGACGACATGGTTGAGAAAGGATTTGAGCCAAATTCTGTTACAGCAGTCAGTGCTCTTCAGGCATGTGCTGCCTTGAGTCAAGTATTGTTGAAATCTATTCTGCTGAAATTTAATCTGTTTTATTTTGTAAGGTCATTTTTTTTGGCCTTTTTTTTTGTATTGAATGGAATGATTTATCATGTATCGTGGAGGATGTATCATTTCTACTGCACCATTTCTGTTTCCGGGCTTGTGGTGGGTTTATTTTGTGAAATAGCAACTGCCATAGATACTGCAGAATCAAATAACTTGCTCTAGTTCTGATAAATTCCCGGCTTTCGACATCAGTTCAGTTACTTTTATCCTTCTTCTCTCATCTTGATTATAGACTTTTTATTCAACGAAAGGGGGTGCAGTTGTTTCTGATATGTTATTATATTGTTTATGAGATTTGGAGAATATGTGGAATTGTTAAACAAAACGTTCTGTGAGTTTCTGATATGTTATCTTTCCATGTGTGTCAAGTATTAAATACCTGATGAGTGATGGGTGCTCTCTCTTTCTCTGTCCTCATTTGGTTATTTCCTGAACACCCAGAAAACAATTTGGAAATGTTATAAAGAAGTCTCATTCTTTATCATGTCCAGATACTTAGTATTGGAGGTGATATTCTGGGCTTTACCGACTTGTTTTATGTCTCTCAGTTAAATTTCCAGAGAAGAACACATGTTTCATAGCAGGTTCTCTTCCTGAAATATAGCAGAAACCTGGGAAAGGCCAGTTTAATTTCAATATAAGTGTAATTACTGTTATTTATTTTTCAGTGAACAATTTGTGGTTTTGATCTTTGCTGTCTTTATAGTCTTTCTTTTAATTGCCAGTTAGAATCTGGGTGGGTTCTTTGCTGTGAGAAGTTTGCTTAAATGTGTCCATGGTGGATGTTTGTGATGGAATGAACTTCAGTTTTTTTTTATGTTAAAATTCAAGGGACGGAATGGAATTGTCTCAGTCATACTTTAAATTCTCTATATTCAAGTTCCATCTCTCTATTTCAACTCCTTAGAGTTAAGACAGAATCGGTTCTGTTCTTGTTTGGAAATAGTGATTGATGTGCCGGCCTTCTCTATAAGTTGTCCGGCTTGTTGGAATTCTTATTGCATGTGCATTTCTGTTATCATTTTAGCTTTATTCCATTTGATTTTTTTTTTTGTTATAAATGTATTACATCCTTTTTCTACCGATCGAGCTTTATAATAGTATGGTGAACAAAGAGGGAACAGAAGGGGAAGCAGAGGCCAAAAAGGCATATAGAGCTGCTATGGAGGAGGCTGATCAAGCAGCCGAAACTGCAGTTGGCAGCAAAGTTTCTTCTGCTCTTATAAATAGGGTACGCTGGTTACTAGACTCTGTTTTTTTATGTTAAATATGACCTCTATTAATGTACATGTTACTTTTGGTAACAAAAATTTCCTATCGAGTTCCTTTGCTGCAACAAAGCTACCTATTTCGTTAACTTAATTCTTTAACTTATTATTTGAATTTATGTTTGGTTAGATCATCTTATCATTTCTTGGTAGGGTTGATGGATAGTTTTTTAGATTACTTTTTTCTCATCTTTTTATGTTTCTCTTTGTACATGTAGGTGCTTAGTTTTTCTTTTTTTTTTGGTTATTATGAAAATAGTTTTGTTGCACACTTGAGCAACAGTACACTAGCGTTTTATGTGTCCATTACAACATCTGAACTTTGATTTTTGCTTTCATTTTGCCCTTTAGGTTGATGCCTTACTCCAGAAACTTGAAAAAGAAATTGTTGACGTTGATGCTAAGATTGGTGATCAGTGGCGCCTACTTGATAGGTATGGAGTTATTCTCTTTTTTCCAATGGTAACATGTATAGTGATCTTTTCTATTCCATAGCACTTATGCTGAGTTTATGAATCTATCCAATTCTGGCTGCTATATAGTTTTACAACCTCCATTTGGCAAATTGAACGTGACCCATTTATAGGTTTGACATCATTAATCAAACATTTGTAGGCAATTTCATCAAATCCTGCCTTCATAGATTCAGCTCCCTTAGTTTCACTATGCCTGGTATTACTCTTTTCTTGTGTTGACACCATTAACCAGTGTCTCAACTGTGGACAACTGCATTCATCTATTCCTGCCTACTTTTTTGCACGCATAGTTTCTGTTTTGGCTATTATGCTTTTTTTGTTGATTTTATATGATGTGCAGGGATTACGATGGTAAGGTAACACCAGAGGAGGTTGCAGGTGCAGCAATGTACCTCAAAGACACTCTGGGGAAGGAGGGAGTTCAAGAGCTTATTAGCAGCCTTTCCAAAGATAAAGGTAGAAAATAAACTCTTACATCTTTTAATTTTGTTCTCTATCTGTTTTCATATGTATGTGTTTCTCTATCTGTTTTCCATGTATTTTAATTTTCTTCCATGCATTTGGTTTTTGCTATTTATTTTTTTTAAAATAAATTTTCCACCAGCGGTTGACCAGGTCAACCGCTGGTAAATTTTTTAAATAAATTAGCTTCACCGGCGGTTGCCCAGGTCAACGGCTGTTTTCCATGCATTTGGTTTTTAAACCGCCGGTGAATTTTTTTAAATAAAAATAAAGCTTTCTTCCGGCGGTTCATAAAACAGCCGGTGAAATAATTGTATTTATTTGTATTTTATACCGGTGCAGAATACAGCGCCGGAAAATTCGCCGGTAAATTACCGGCGCAAATATAGCGCCGGTAAATTATCGGCGCAAATATAGCGCCGGTAAATTACTGGCGCAAAATATCATCGCTTTACCGCCGGTAAGGCGTTTACCGTGGCTCCGTTTGTGGCGAAATATCACTGAAAATATCAGTTGTAGGATCTGTTGAACCAGTAAGAGGAAAGGTAGATTCAAAAAACACAACATCCTTTGAAAAAAAGATCTTATGGCTTTGTAAGTCCAGCAACTTATAACCCTTATAGCCTAAAGGATAGCCAATAAAAATACAAGCTCTTGTTCTTGGACTGACCTTGTGTCTATCATGAGCCTAAGTAGAGCTATAACATAAGCAAGTAAACATCCTCAAATGGGTATAATTTGGTTTCTACTTGTGAATGACCTCATAGGGTGTCTTATTTGCCAGAAGCGGTGAAGGAGTCCGGTTTATCATATAGACAACAACTAAGATGCATTCTCCCCTATAAAAAGCTGAAAGATGTGACTGAAAATATAAGGCCCGAGCTACATTGAGTATGTGTTGATGCTTACGGTCAACAACTCTAATTTGCTCTGGTCTTTCAACGCATGAATGAAAAGGAAAAATACCTTTGGCTTTGTAGAACTCATGAAAGGCTTGTTCCTGTGCATTATCAAACCTTACCGATTTGATGAGTACATTATATTGATTGCGTATAAGAGTGAAGAAAAAATACTTAATGACCAAAGCGAATTGCAACATGAAATGGACCCTATATATCTATATGTATTAAATCAAAAGGCTTAGATGATAGAGTACTCTGGTAATTAAATGGCAATCTCTTTTGTTTAAGAAGATGACAAACTTCACAATGAGAAAATGAATGCAATTGAGATTTAGGAATATGCAACTTACCATTAAGTAGTTGCAATTTTACATTGGATGGATGGCCAAGCCTAGCAAGCTACAACTTAGATTTTAAAATTGCTGATACAAAAATTAAACATATGATTGGAAGAAACAGTAACAAAGCATTAACTCAATCGTCGATCCCTGAATATGGTCCTGTATCAAACAGGAATCAAAGAAAAAATTAACAAAACAATGAGGGCTTTGTGTCAAAGAACTCACACGTAGCAAATTGTAATGAAAGGATGGCACATATAAAACTCCATGTATATGTAAAGAGGGTGTGAGTATAGCCGTGTCAATATGGCTGATGGGAGTGGAATATGAATTTGGTAATGTGATACTACCAGTGGATTTTAGTGGCAAAATGGAGCTAAACATTGAAATATCACAACACACATGTTGAGTAGCACCTGTATCTATAATCCATAACTTATTGATTGGAAGGTTAAATTGCACATTACAAGAAAAGGGATCTTTAAGGCAAGAGATATTCGATAATGACGGAACTGTGAAATTGGATGGTGAAGAATTTGACTGTGATTGATAAACCACAATGACAATAGGAGCAGATGATGATTGTATCTGCGAGCTCAAATAGGATATCATCTGCTGAATTTACTCATGACTAAGTGCATTTCCCAATCCATTTGCAGCTGCACAGGGTGTTCGCTTATGGTTCATCATAGGCATATATTGTTGTTGTAGATATGAAGAAGCTGCTAATGATTTAGATCCAGGAAAGTAGCCTTTGGAATTGTCGATAGCTGTTCCTTTGCTTTGAAGAGAGCCAGAAGACGAAGCTTGACCTTTGTTTGGAGGCATATAGAAAGGAGGATAACCATGTAACTTATAGCATTTATCGACGATATGACCCGTGATGCCACAATGGCTACACAAAGGTCCGTCGACCTTGCTGAATAACAGGTTGAGCTGAAGGATTCGCTTGGGTAGCAAAAGCCATTGAATCCTCTGAAGTTGTTTGATTGGGAGCAATAGATCACTGCCTCTCTTCTTGTATTACCAAGTTAAATGCCTTAGATACAAAAGGCAAGGGATCAATTATCAAGATCTGAGCACATACAGCTGAAAAAACTCATTAGGGCCCATGGGAAATTGCATAACGTACTTCTACTCTTGCGAAACTGCCCAAGTTTGCATACCATCACAATCACAATGACAAACAGGAATAGGTTGATAATTCTTCAATTCTTCCCATCGGGTTTTCAACCGATTGTAATATTTATTTGCATCTAAAGAACCCTAAATCAATACACCAAGTTGTTGCTTAATCTGAAAAATTCTAGGAGAATTACTATGACGAAAATGCTCATGGAGATATGACCATATTGCTTTGGCAAAACCATAATAAATCAAGCTATTTGTAATTTCTTTAGAAACGGAGTTTAAGAGCCATGATAGTACCATGTTATCACTTTGTGACCATGCTCCAGCTAAGAGATCTTGAAGAGCTGGTTTGGGTATGGTTCCATCAATGAAGCCAAACTTATTCTTCGTTGTGAGTGCCATCAACATCGAACAACTCCAAGTATTATTGTGTGATCCAGTGAGCTGGTGCATGACAAAGATTAAGCCTCGATGATCGCTATTATGTATATAGAAGGGACTACAATTATCTTCCATAGGTGTTTTAATGGTTGAAGACGATGACTCAGTAGATTATGGAGTAAAGCGTGTACCATGGTTGTTTGCACCCCCGAGCTATGGGGAAGAGACAAAAAAATCCTAGAAAAAAATTGAGCGGATGGAAGACGTCATACCATATTACAGGAAATGAAAGGGAATAAGGAAGAAGGTAAAGGAAGGAAGAGAATTTTTATTAATGAAAAAGAGGCTCGTATACAATGCAGGGGATTAACCCCTTTTATGCAACTAAAGTAGAACAAAAGACGTGCCCCGAGGACAATTCAACCGCTGGAAGGAAAAATATGTCTTTGAAGACAAGTTATAATAAATATAGGCCCTTGAAATAAATATACCCATGAAATTTGTTGTCTTGTAAGATATGATCAGAAGTAGGAATGCATGTATTAGCTACTTTAACCATTCGAACAATTGCATGTCACAGGGATTATAAATATTTTTCCTTTTTTTGTGCTATTCTCTTAATACCAGACCCCAAGTGGATGTACATAAATTGAAACTATTTAATATTACCTTTATTTTTATGTTTGGAAATTCATGATATCTAATAAAATAGAAATTTAGTGGAGAAAAGATTAAAATCATTTTCCTTGATGTTCATAAATCACGTTAATATATTAGTTTACCCATCAAGGGCTAGATACTTGTACTTTCCCCAACCATGCATTCAATTTAATGTGTTCTAACCATGAATTCTCTTTCTTTCTTTCTCCTATTCTACTCCTACTTACGCTTAAATCAACCCACAAAACCGAAACTTTTGTAAATAACACCACTAGAAAAGTGGTTCATACTAGTGACCGTCAAAACAGTCAGTATGACCATGGTCAACCGTGACAAAAATCATCTGAAAAAAGGCGAAGGTAAAAGTATTTACTGAAGGTTCTGCCTATTGGTTAAAAAGTAAAAATATACCATTGGAATATTTACCGACGGTTTCAGAAACAATCTGTAAATAATGGTTGATAATTTAAGTAAAATTTATCAAAGGTTTCTTGACCATTGGAGAACATATGTATTTCTTTTGTTTAGTTTATCAACGGTTTAATCATCTGTAATGAGGGTTGACAATTTTAACAGCGGTTTGAAATGGTGAGTAAAAGGTTGTTTTTGTTTAAACGTTTTCTTTCCTTTATATTTACGCTTGTATATTAGAAACTTATAGAAAGACACATATATAAGAAAAAGAAATAGAGTTCTACTAAACTGATCAAAAGTAATTCTTGTATATGTAAAAAATCCCACATAAAATAAAAAAATATACACAGAACTCCGAAAAAGGTTTATATATAGATACCATACATAGTGAACCCTAATATACAACACAACTCTATCCTACCAATTTTATAGAGGGGAGGAAGGCCACTGCTAGAATCATTCTTTGGTTTTGCCAAAGGTAAGAAAACTTAACTAAAATGAGGACAACACAATCTAATTGAATATTTATTTTGATGAATTCAGTTGATTAGGCTTTCATATAAAACATTTAGATGGGCGAGTGTCGAGTGAGAGCTAGAAACTGTCTCCCACACAGACTTCATGTCTGGCGACACACTTTCAGAAGATCCACTGCAGAAAATAACAGAAAACCTGTATTATTTTACATTGTCAAAAGGATGTACCAACAAATTAATAAAAACAAATAAATCCTGAAAAACACCAGAAATTTTGTTTAAAAAACTAGCTTCAATTTGATACACAATGTGCAATGTAAAAAAGAGGCTAAACTTTTGATAATGCAATTGAGTTATTAAATTATATATCATACTATTTATTAGCTTAAAATTTTATTAAACAATAATCAGATATATTGGTTCAATAATATCTGAAAGCATTGTGTTTCCATATTTTGTATAATGTATTATTAAAGCTAATAAATTTATTATTGAAATCAAATATATTGTTTCCATAGTGTGTTTCAATAATTCGAAACACACTATGCTTTCAATAAAATTATTGAAAGCATTATGTGCTTCATCAGATATCTGAAAGCATTTTGTTCTTGTTTCAATAATTCGAAACATTGAATCCGAAAAAACGTGAGTAAACGGAGATGACGATGACGATTTGTTGTATTTGGGAGAGTTCCGAACATTTAATTACGCCAATTGAGAGAATTTCAAATAAAATTTTCAAATAAAATTTCAACAACACTAATTCTATCTCGGCCAATTTTCAAATAAAATTTCAACAACAGTTGACCGCTTTATCCTTTCTTGTGCATAATGCTTAGCTCTTCGATTTACATCCATGACTAGTAATCTTCAGCTTGCTAACTTAGAATCTAAACACTTCCCTTGGGGTCTCTTATAAAGTGACCCATTAATTTCGTGAAAAGATACAGAACTTGAAACTAAGTTCAACCAATGTATTATGGAATTCAAAGAAATTTGAATGTGGCCTTGCACGAAAAAAAATCATGTACAACTCAAATCTCTTATTGTGAATTACAAACGTTGAATACCACGTGTAGAGATAGAAACACATACAAAAATCAAAATCTTTTATCCAATATAAATCCATACTTACAATACAGTATGCTTCCATCCTCATAATACACATCCTTACTGAACAAAATGCTTTCATCCTCACAATACATAATGCCTTCATCCTTAAAGTACACAAGGTATTCATCCTTGCAATAAAAAATGCTTTCATACTTACAATACTTAAGTACAGATAAACAGATAAACACACAGACAACACAAGGGGCCTTAAAATGGCCCAACGGAAGGAGGACAATGGGACAAAAGGGTACATGGAAACGGTCTCCCCTGTCCTCATCCTCCCCCCAAAAACAGAACATGGAATTTCATTAAATTTTGACAGGCCCGCAAGCTCACCCGCAAAGGCACAGCCACCTTTACAACCTATATTCCAATGCTGTCTCCCATTTTCCCTCCTAACAGAACAAATAGATATTCACACAATAATGATGATGGGTGCCAACTAAGTGAAGTAGACCAAAACCCAAACAATTTAATGGAGATTAAAGCACGAGAATATATAAAAAATGGTTCACCTGACAGAAAAAGAACTTCTTGATGGGACACTGCACATAAACAGGGACGGCATTTATCCGCTCTTCAGATGGTTGGTTGGGCTGCATGCACGCAATGAGTTCTGCACATCTTGTTTCAGCATTTGACCATCCCTCGGCATCAAGAACTCTGGTCACACCAACTGGTTAATTGGGAAGGTGGCAACTTGGCAGAGAGCCGCTCTCTCTATATATAAAAGAGTCTCAATCTCGAGAAAGCAACAGTATCGCCTAGCTCTCTCAAATAGACAACGCAATAGCACTTCGTACAGAAGTTAAAAATGGCCCAAATAACGAACCCAATTCAGCAACAGAATCGAGATTAAGTAACCGAACCTGCAGACCATTTTACACTATTAAAAATGGAGTACCAATCAGAAATTTCGAAATCAGATAAAGAAAAATTCACGAAACAGACTGTCGATACAAGCTTCCATATTAACATTTGGCCTTGGGATTAAAGAAAGGACGGAAAGCCATTTAGCTTGGAGAGAGAAATCCATTAGCTGGAACTAGAAAGCTAAATTCCTAACACCCTATGCAAAATCCCGCACTCCACAGTTTGGAACAGATAAAATATTCGCTAAAGAAAATAAAACAAAGCACGTTAAAAACAACAAGCCGCATCATTGTCTCTAATCACAGAATATGTTAAAAACAATAATCCGCATTCCTCTATACCCCAACCACGACACTCGGACATTCCATCAAACATTAGACGTTCCACTCCCAGTATTAATCAAACGCTCCCTCACAGCCGCATTCCGGAATACGTCGAGGAGGTGCAGACCGCGTAAACCCACTCCCGATCAAAATCACAACAAAAATAATGCAACAAATACGCATCAAAGACGAAGAAATCATAGAGAAGAAACAGCAAAGAAAAGAAGAAAACGATTAACGAAAGAAGAAAACGATTAAAGAAAGAAGAAAACGATTAAAGAAAGAAGAAAACGATTAAAGAAAGAAGAAAACGATACGTTCTCGACCGACCTTCAAAAGATGCGTCGACGCAAGGAGTCTGAACGGTCGATATCATCGCAAGTTTCAGTAGCTTCATGTAGAGGCCTCTGAAGACGACACGGGAGCACCAGAAAGAGGCAGCCAGAAGGAAGCGAAAACGAAGAAAATGAAGAAAGGGAAAAGAGCAGGAAAAGAGAAGAGGGAAGAGAAGAAAACAGAGAGAGAAAGGCATTCGGCTTTCAGCTGTGGCGCCCGTATTTGAAATTGCGGTCGTTTAGATGAATGAAACGCAAGAGTTAAGGGCTGTGACATATTTATATATATGTATATATATATATCGCTAGCCACTACACTAATGTAACACTTCGCCTCCACGGACGAACAGGCTAAGGGCCGCTATGAGGGGCCCAAACTTAAGCCCAATTCTGTTATTTCCTTTTATTTAAAGGCCTGTAAGACACTCTGCAATTGAGACTAATTAAAAACACTTTAAAGGAAACCTGCAAAAATACCATATACGTGTGTAAAGATTATTTTATTATAGAAAATAATTATTTTTTTATTTTATTAAAATTTCTTTGTAAAGAACAGGGAAATGAGGGAACTGAAACAGTTAGGCTGGCAATATCATTGTCTTGTTATAAGTTTGATGTATGTAAAAAAATACAATATCACAAAACAAATAGTTACAATAGTAACAAAATATAAAATGATCAAAATCATTAATGTGTAAACTTTATAGTAAATTAGAGCTGGAGATACCTAATACTCTCTTTTTCTCTTAGGAGAAATAGTTAATTACAAAAATACAGCCAATTACTTCAATAAAAATATTGAAGTAATTTATATGAAAAGAGTAATGCTAGACGCACTTAGCGGATGTACCTATCCGACGTATATGTTAATCTAAGCTCTTAAAAATATAAAAAAAATAGTTTTTTTTATAAAATCCTTTTTTCTGGAGGATAAACCTTAGGCATCAATAGTTTAGATTAACAATTGTGTGGGATAAGTGCGTGGGCTAAGTGCAACTAGCATTATTCATATGAAAATAACACTTGCAAATCTTCTTTTAAAGCCAAGAAATCCTACTTTTTAAAACGCTTGACTTCTATTTCCTGTTAGTATATACATGGGCACTGGCAGTACTAAGAGTATAGACTATATTTTTTCCTTTTCACATACCTGTATCACCATATTGATACGCACAATATCTGATTATATTTTAAGGATCTTGATATATATGGTACCCACTGCCTTTATGCATCAAGGCAAAGCCGGACTGGCCAACTAATTATTAAAACAACAAAGGGACAGTTCCATAGAATGTGGCTATTTTTACATGTTAAAAACTTAAGTCGTTAATTATTTTACATAAAAAATACTTATCTTTTTCCTAGGTCGAGTTAACTCGGATTTTTAACTTTATCAAGTTGAGGAGTCAAAAAGAGTTTAATTTCCTGTGATTTTGGCTAAGTCCAACTTAGTTAGAGGATCAATTTGACATAAAGTGGTGATATGCGTACTGCCAAAATATACTATGAAGGTTTACTGCGTGATGTGGCGTCCCCGTTGGCAGTCCATGTAAGAAATAAAGTTGGAACTATCTTTTTATTCTATAGATAAGCCTAAATCCTAGACCTTATATAGACTGCCAACTAAGCTGCCAGGAGGTTAGCCACCTTCGGATGTAAAAACTCACAGTAAAATATGGCAATACTGAAATTATTTTTCTTTTTAATAAGGGTAACTCCAATCGGCAGTCGATTAGTGATTCAATATATGATGTCGTTGTCAAAGCCAGCTGAAATTGGACAACCTTTCTCGATTAATAATATTATCTCGATTTCTAATTTTTATAACTTGGTAGTTAATCATTTTATTTTGGTGTGAGTAAATTAGACAATCAATTGGACCTAATACATATTCTTAGGTAATACTAACTGCACGTTTAACTACGGTATATGGGGACTGAAAGCTCATTCTTGGATGAAAAGTGCCGCTTTTTGGGGTTAAAAGCAATGTTTTAAAAACCAGACAGGACCGGTCAGTTCAACCTAGTCGAACATGAACCTCTAACTTTTCCGGCTGGTTTAGGCAGAATGACCAATTTTGCTCAAGAACCGCCTGAGCTGGCGATTCATCTAGTTCGACCATAAACATGACCAGTCTAATTGGTCCGGTTGAAGGGGATTATAACCGAGTGAAGGTGTCACTTAAAAACTGCGGTAACCAAGATTCGAAGTTGTAGCCTCTTGCTGCTGACTTGAGCTCCCTTCCTTTAAGGCTTTAGGGTTTAGTTTGTTATTCCCTCTACAAAATGTTAAAATGGCTAATATATTATTACGGTTCAACCTACGGTCTAACCCGATCAAAACCAATGTCAACCAATGTTAGCCTTGCCTTCAATATTAGAAGTAGGATTTGTAATTGTTTGATTGGTTCTGTATGCTAACATATCTTATTTGACTAACTCAGTTTCGATTTCTTTAGTGCACGAGCTGTTTGAGCTTATGCCCCAAGAGACTAGAAAGTTTAGGTTTGATAGAATTAACATAGGTTGAAGAAAAAAAAAACTGCTTCTTATCATAAAACGTTAAAATAATAAAATCATAAAACTTAAACCCAATTAGCTGCACCCAACGCATGCCGGATGGTTCGCAACTGGTGTACCTCTATAGAGTAATGCTAGGTGCACCTCCACGAGGTGTGGATGCTACAACTGACATCCACGTAAGAATCCTGGTTGGCCTCTTTTTGAATAGTTGTTTTCTAAAACCCTAATTTCCGAAAAGCCTAAACCTTAAACCTTTTCAAACCCTAAAATTTTAAATCCTAAAACCCAATAATTTTCCCCTGACACGAGGTACAGCTAGCATTATCCTTTTCTAGATAAACCATGACTAATAAAGAAGATTATCTACTCAGAACTCATCCACAAAAGAACAAATCACTTGGATGAATGGTGCCTTCTACCCATGAACCGACTCGAGGTCTCCAAAATTCAAGTTTAGTCATACCCTAATTCGAGTCAAAATGATTTGGATTCAAAAAAAGGTGCAACTCGACCTTTAATAAAAACAAATAAATCCTGAAAAACACCAGAAATTTTGTTTAAAAATCTTGCTTCAATTTGATACACAATGTGCTATGTAAAAAAGAGGCTAAACTTTTGATAATGCAATTGAGTTATTAAATTATATATCATACTATTTATTGGCTTAAAAGTTTATTAAACAATAATCAGATAAATTCAATAATATCTGAAAGCATTGTGTTTCCATAGTATATATAATTTATTATTAAAGCTAATAAATTTATTATTGAAATCAGATATATTGTTTCAATAGTGTGTTTCAATAATTCGAAACATAGAATCGGAAATGACATTGATAGTGGGCTTCGGATTGTAACTAAGAAAACTTTCTACAAAGTATTTGCAAAAAAGTGTAAACGGAGAGGACGACGACGATTTGTTGTATTTGGGAGAGTTCCGAACATTTAATTACGCTAATTGAGAGAATTTCATTCCACTGTCCCTCTGTATCCACCATAAACAAACCCTGCTGCAGATCTGCAACCAAGAGGTATTATATAAGAAATGCCATTAGCTGCCAGTGGGCAAGATACAAGCGACAGTAGTACTTTGGGATGCCCCTCCCAGTGAGTCAAAATATATGCAAGCCTGAGTATGTAAGCCAGGCTATTTAATCTTTTTACTATTTCTCTCTGGGCCGATTTTCAAATAAAATTTCAACAACAGCTGACCGCTTTATCCTTTCTTGTGCATAATGCTTAGCTCTTCGATTTACATCCATGACTCGTAGTCTTCAGCTTGCTAACTTAGAATCTAAACACTTCCCTTGGGTTCTCTTATAAAGTGACCCATTAATTTCGTGAAAAGATACAGAACTTGAAACTAAGTTCGATCAATGTCTTATGGGATTCAAAGAAATTTGAATGTGGCCTCGTACGAAAAAAAATCATGTACAACTCAACTCTGTTATTGTGAATTACAAACGTTGAATACCACGTGTAGAGATAGAAACACATACAAAAATCAAAATATTTTATCCAATATAAATCCATACTTACAATAAAGTATGCTTCCATCCTCATAATACACATCCTTACTGAACAAAATGCTTTCATCCTCACAATACATAATGCCTTCATCCTTAAAGTACACAAGGTATTCATCCTTGCAATAAAAAATGCTTTCATACTTACAACACACCTACTTACAATACTTAAGTACAGATAAACAGATAAACACACAGACAACACAAGGGGCCTTAAAATGGCCCAACGGAAGGAGGACAATGGGACAAAAGGGTACATGGAAACGGTCTCCCCTGTCCTCATCCTCCCCCCAAAAACAGAACATGGAATTTCATTAAATTTTGACAGGCCCGCAAGCTCACCCGCAAAGGCACAGCCACCTTTACAACCTATATTCCAATGCTGTCTCCCATTTTCCCTCCTAACAGAACAAATTGTAATTACATTCCGGGTTCCCAAACAGGTTACATTCCATTGCCAATTGTGATAGATGGAGGGACCAAATGAGACCACAGCAAGCTCTACTAGTTACATGGTTTTAGTAACTTCTAGACCCAAGCCTTCTGTTCAGCCCTTTCCAACACCCCGTTCCAGCCACTCTCCTTTGCTTTCCATCTTCCCACACTCCACTTTTAAGTGCTTGCTTTCAGTCTACTCATTCACGAACTTCGTCACTGTAATATCAACAACAGTACATAAAAGAGAATGAGAAACATAACAGAGTAAGAGAAAATAGAGAAAAGAACATACATTGACGTCTACTTTTAAATGAAATAATGAATCCAATGAAATTGAGATTCAACTAAAACACTTCCAAGAGGAAAGAAAAGATCATCCGAATATCACAAGAAAACTAAAGGCAGTCCGAAAAAGAAGTGAAAGAAAAAAACGGAATGATGGAAAGTAGGTCACGAAAGAGGAGAAAATTCTACAGAAGAAAGATAGAAAACATACCTTTAAATCCCGTAGCCGCTGAAAAAACAACCATATTCTCGTCAATGAGGTTGCCTGGTGAGAAAGATTTCATAATCTTCTTGGGTGAATGAAATCAGAAATGATGGAGTTGGAGAAGGAGGAGGTCCGAGACAAAAAATCGCTAAGCCCTGTTGTGGATGTGACCTGGCTCTTGCAGGGGTAGTGGCTTCATCCTTGCCGCTTATAGTGGCTGCATCCTTTCAACACACTTTCCTCTCATCTTTACAATACACTTTGCTTTCATTCTAACAACAAACTTTGCTTTCATCCTTACAACACTATGTTTTCATCCTTACAACACACAATGCTTTTATTCTTACAACAAAATACTTTCATCCTTAATAGACAATGCTTTCATCCTTACAACATTTGTATAAATAAAGAGAGCAAGCAAGCAAAAGAGCAAGGGAGAGAGAGCGCAAGAGAGCAAGAGAGCGAGAGTGCAATAGAGAGAGCGTAAGAAAGCAAGAGAGCAAGAGAGCAAGAGAGCAAGAGAGGGAGACAACACGAGGGGCCTTAAACTGGCCCAATGGAAAGGAGGACATTGGACAAAAGGGAAAAATAAAAAGGTGTCCCTGTCCTCAGTCCTCCCCCACAACAGAAAAATGAGATTTTATTAATATTTGGCAGGCCCGCAAGCGCACCCACAAAGGCACAGCCACAATTACAACCTATATGCCAATGCAGTCCCCATTTTCCATCCTAACAAAAATACACGTGTTAATTACATTCTAGGTTTCCCAACTTACATCTTTATATTTGATTTCCTACTGTTTGCTAGACCGGAAGGATGGGAAACAGCATGCACTTCAAGTTACATCATTTCAACAACTTTCATAATCAAACCTCGTCCAACTCTTTCATTTTCCCTCGCTCCTCTAATTAGTGCTTCTTTCAGTCGATCCAAAGATAAACTTCATCATTAAACATTCGGTCCTGCACCCTAAAATAGAAGAAATCAATAGAAATTTTTTTATTTAGTACTAAGCACCTGAAATCATTCACCAATAACCCCAAAATGACCAATTATAGAAGAAGCAATAAACCAAAAGGGATGACCAAATTGATCCTTGTTGAGATCAACGAATTCATGCTTTTTTATTTTACTGTAAATATCATGATCACGATATAAAGGAGAATGCAAAACCATAAGAGAAAGAAAAATGATATTAGTACTTCCATAATTTACTGTGAGGCCTTACATCGTGATGTGGCTGTCCTCGTGGCAGCCTAGTTAGCAATTCAGAGAAGGTTTAGGGTTTAGGGTTACACATGTAATAGGAAGATAGATCAGACTTTATCTCTTACCCGTGTCATGTTGTAAACCCCTGCAGTAAAAAATAGTCGTACCATATCACCACTTTAAGAGAAACAATCGATAAACATAAAAAACATAATAGAGTAACAAAAGAACAGGCAAAAAGACATGCATTAACGTCTACTTTAAAAACGAAAGAAGTAATCGAAAGAAATCGAAATTTAACTTAAACACAGCCAATTGAAGAAAAGGATTATCCGAATTTTACAAGAAAACTAAAGACAGTACCAAAGAGAAGTGAATGAAAAAAACGAAATGATGGAAAGTAGGTCACCAAGAGGAGAAAATTCAACAGAAGAAAGATAGAAAACAAACCTTTAAATCCTGTAGCCGCTGCTAGGACAGCCTTTTTCTCGTCAATGAGGTTGCTGGTGAAAAAGAGTTCATAATGTTCTTGGGTGAATGGAAGCAAAAATGATGGGGTTGGAGAAGATGGAGGAGGCCTGAGACTAACAAAACTTTAAGCCTCATTGTGGATCTGAATTGGCTCCTGCAAGGTACTTGCTTCATCCTTACCGCTGGTATTGGCTGCATCCTTACAACACGCTTTGCTCTCAACCTTACAACACGCTTTGCTCTCATCCTTACAATACACTTTGCTTTCATCTTTACAACAACTATGCTTTCATCCTTACAACACACTATGTTTATATCCTTACAATACACAATGTTTCATTCTTACAACAAAATATATTCACCTTACTACAAAATGCTTTTATCCTTACAACACTCTTATATAAATAAAGACAGAGAAAAAGAGCAAGAGAACCAGAGACAAAAGAGAGAGCGCAAGAGAGCAAGAGAGCAAGAGAGAGAGAGAGCGTAAGAGAGCAAGAGAGGGAGTGTAAGACAGCATCAGAGAAAGAGATAAACAACACGAGGGGACTTAAACTGGCCCAAGGGAAAGGAGGACGTTGGACAAAAGGGATAAAAAGGTCTTCCCTGTCCTCAGTCCTCCCCCAGAAAAGCAAAATGGACTTTTGTTAGTCTTTGACAGGCCCGCAAGCACACCCGCAAAGGCACTACCACCACTACAAGCTAGATGCCGATGCCGTCTCCATTTTCCATCCTAACAAAAATACAGGTGTTAATTACATACTGGGTTTCCGAACTTACATCTTTACATTTAATTTCCAATTGTTTGATGGACAGAATGATGGGAAGCTACAGGCACTTCTACTTGCACCTTTATGAACCAAAGCTTTTCCAGCTCTTTCATCTTCCCTCGCTCCTTCTATTAGTGCTACTTTCAATCGATCCATAAATAAACTTCATCATTTAGCGTACGCTCATGCACCCTAAAATAAAAGAAATCAATAGAAAACGATTTTTGTTTAGTACTAAGCACCAGAAATCATTCACCAATAACCCCAGATTGACCCATTATAGAAGAAACAATCAACCAAAAGGGATGACCAAATTGATCCTTGTTGAGATCAACAAAATCATTACAGTAACTATCATGATCGTGATATAAAAGAGTATCCAAAAACATAGTAGAAAGAATTGAATAAACAACACAAAAAAAAAAGACAGATACATTATTGTCAACCATTAAATGAAATATAGAATCCAGTGAAATTTAGACTCAAATAAAAGTCTAAAGCATATCCAAGAGAAGAAAAGAAACAATCGAATTTCAGAGGAAAGATAAATGGAGAAGATTTAACAGAAAAAAAATAAAAAATCTCAGAGCAGGTTCGTAGATTGCGAGAAGAAATTTGGGAAAAGGCTTCAAGATGCATATCAGTTACAACCAAATTAAAATTCCAAGAGAACTAATAAAGATCATAATCCAAACCACAATAATAATAGTAGAAGAACCAAGACAAAACGGTTGCATTTTGATAAGCGCGAGGCAAAAAAAACCAGAAATAACATATCAAGAAGAGATTAAAATTATAAACCAAAAACAAACCGCAGGGAACTCGAATATTTTTAAATGCTAGCACAATAGTACTCTCGAGGTACCAGCGAATCAGTGCATAAAGTCATGCACCCTAAAATAGAAGAAATCAATATAAAGATTTCTATTTAGTTCAAACACCAGATATCATTCGCCAATAACCCCAAAATGACCCATTATAGAAAAAGCAATCAACCAAAAGGAATTACCAAATTGATCCTAGTTGAGATCAATGAAATCTTTTTGTTATTATTTATTGTAAATATCAAGATCATTATATAAAAGAGTATAAAAAAATACAAGAGAACGAAACGAACAGACATAAAAAACATAAAAGAGTTACAAAAAGACAGGAAAAAAGACATACATGAACGTCAACTTTAAAATGAAACAAAGAACCCAAAGATTTCGACATTTAACTTAAACACATTCAAAAGAAGAAAAGGATTATCCGCATATTACAGGAAAACTAAAAACAGTCCCTAAGAGAAACAAAAGAAAAAGTAGAATGATGGAAACTAAGTCACCAGAGAGGAGAAAATTCAACATAAGAAAGATAGAAATCGTACCTTAAAATCCCGTAGACACTGCAAGACAGCCTTTTTCCCATCAATGAGGTCGCCTTGTGAGAAAGAGTTCATAATTCTTGATTGAATGGAAGCAAAAATGCTGGGGTTGGATGATAGGGAGGAGGTCTGAGACTAAACAAACGTTAAGGCTTGTTGTGGACGTGAACTGGCTCCTGCAGGGTACTGGCTTCTTCCTTACCACTTGTACTGGCTACAACCTTACAACATTCTTTTCTCTCATCCTTACAATACACTTTTCTTTCATCTTTACAACAAACAACGCTTTCAACCTTACAACACACTACGCTTTCATCCTTACAACACACAATGCTTTCATCCTTACAACAAAATGCTTTCATCCTTACAACCCAATGTGTTCATCCTTACAATACTCTTATAAAAAGAAAGAGAGAGACAAAGAGAGCAAGAGAGGAAGAGGCCAAAAGAGAGAGCGCTAGAGAGCAAAAAAGCAAGAGAGAGTGCGTATGAGAGACGGAGAAAGAGATACACAACACGAGGGGCCCTAAACTGGCCCAAGGGAAAGGAGGACGTTGGACAAAAGGGAAAAATAAAAAGGTCTTCCCTGTCCTCAGTCCTCCCCCAAAACAGAAAAATGAAATTTTATTAATATTTGACAGGCCCACGAGCGCACCCGCAAAGGCACTGCCACCATTACAACCTATATGCCAATGTCGTCTCCATTTTCCATCCTAACAAAAATACTTACATACTGGGTTTCCCACCTTACATCTTTACATTTGATTTCCAATTGTTTGATGGACGGAATGATGGGAAACTACAGGCACTTCTAGTTACAACATTAAGAACCAAACCTTTTCCAGCTCTTTCATCTTCCCTCGCTCCTTTTATCAGTGCTACTTTCAGTCCATCCATAAATAAACTTCATCATTTAACGTACGGTCATGCACCCAAAAAATAAAAGAAATCAATAGAAAGATTTTTGTTTAGTACTAAGCACCAGAAATCATTCACCAATAACCCCTGATTGACCCATTATAGAAGAAGCAATCAACCAAAAGGGATGATCAAATTGATCCTTGTTGAGATCAACGAATACATTTTTTCTTATTTTACTATAAATATCATGATCGTGATATAAAAGAGTATCCAAAAACATAATAGAAAGAATCGAATAAACTACACCAAAAAAATACATATACATTACAATCAACCATTTAATGAAAAATAGAATCCAGTGAAATTGAGACACAAATAAAAGTCTAAAGAATATCCAAGAGAAGAAAAGAAACAACCCAATTTCAGAAGAAAGATAAATGAATAACTTGTGAAAGAAAAAATAAAAATAAAAATTTGAGAGTAGGTTCGTTGATTGAGGGAAGAAGCTTGGGAAAAGGCTTGAAGATGCATATCAGTTACAACCAAATTAAAAGTCCCAGAGAACAAATAAAGATTATAACACAAGCCGTGTTGATATTAGCAGAAGAACCTAGCAAAAACTGCAGCATTTTGATAAGCGTGAGGCAAAAAAACCAGAAATAGAATATCTAGAAGAGACGAAGATTTAAAACCAAAAACAAAATGCAGGGAACTCGAAAATTTTAAATGCTAGCACAATAGTTCTCTCGAGGTAACTTCACACATACAGAAATTATGTTAACAAGATAACAAACAAAGTAGCAGCGAATCACTGCATAAAACTTGTAGTACAAACACTAAATCAAGTGCTTCCTTTATCCGTTGAAGTACAAATCAGTATGAAAACTACCCTCCCTACTAGAAACTAAAACAACACAGTGGATGAAGAGGATACAATTTTTGTAGAGAATCAAGCTAATAAAAAATTGTTTAATGAAATGGTTCAACCAAAGAAATGAATGGTTTTATATGAGTTACGTTGAACAACTATAATTCTCACAAATAAAGCAGCACAAAGTCAAGCAGGCACAAAGGGAAAAGAGAGATGGAGAAAAGAGAAGCAAAAAATCAACAGTTATAAAAGAAAACAGCAAGTCCAATTATATAAAATGTATCATTCCAACTGACAGACGACATTATTGGCAGATTTTCTACTTGTAGAAACTTGAACATGATAACATGATACCTCGTTCCGAAGACAAATATAAAGTAACAGGTAAAAGAGGAATAAGAAACTCTATGCAAAAAATGGCATAACAATAGATATTCACACAATAATGATGATGGGTGCCAACTAAGTGAAGTAGACCAAAACCCAAACAATTTAATGGAGATTAAAGCACGAGAATATATAAAAAATGGTTCACCTGACAGAAAAAGAACTTCTTGATGGGACACTGCACATAAACAGGGACGGCATTTATCCGCTCTTCAGATGGTTGGTTGGGCTGCATGTACGCAATGAGTTCTGCACATCTTGTTTCAGCATTTGACCATCCCTCGGCATCAAGAACTCTGGTCACGCCAACTGGTTAATTGGGAAGGAGGCAACTTGGCAGAGAGCCGCTCTCTCTATATATAAAAGAGTCTCAATCTCGAGAAAGCAACAGTATCGCCTAGCTCTCTCAAATAGACAACGCAATAGCACTTCGTACAGAAGTTAAAAATGGCCCAAATAACGAACCCAATTCAGCAACAGAATCGAGATTAAGTAACCGAACCTGCAGACCATTTTATACTATTAAAAATGGAGTACCAATCAGAAATTTCGAAATAAGATAAAGAAAAATTCACGAAACAGACTCACGATACAGGCTACCATATTAACATTTGGCCTTGGGATTAAAGAAAGGACGGAAAGCCATTTAGCTTGGAGAGAGAAATCCATTAGCTGGAACTAGAAAGCTAAATTCCTAACACCCTATGCAAAATCCCGCACTCCACAGTTTGGAACAGATAAAATATTCGCTAAAGAAAATAAAACAAAGCACGTTAAAAACAACAAGCCGCATCATTGTCTCTAATCACAGAATATGTTAAAAACAATAATCCGCATTCCTCTATACCCCAACCAGGACACTCGGACATTCCATTAAACATTAGACGTTCCACTCCCAGTATTAATCAAACGCACTCTCACAGCCGCATTCCGGAATACGTCGAGGAGGTGCAGACCGCGTAAACCCACTTCCAATCAAAATCACAACAAAAATAATGCAACAAATACGCATCAAAGACGAAGAAATCATAGAGAAGAAAAAGAAAAGAAAGAAGAAGAAAACGATTAAAGAAAGAAGAAAACGATACGTTCTCGACCGACCTTCAAAAGATGCGTCGACGCAAGGAGACCGAACGGTCGATATCATCGCAAGTTTCAGTAGCTTCATGTAGAGGCCTCTGAAGACGATACGGGAGCACCAGAAAGAGGCAGCCAGAAGGAAGCGAAAACGAAGAAAATGAAGAAAGGGAAAAGAGCAGGAAAAGAGAAGAGGGAAGAGAAGAAAACAGAGAGAGAAAGGCATTCGGCTTTCAGCTGTGGCGCCCGTATTTGAAATTGCGGGCATTTAGATGAATGAAACGCAAGAGTTAAGGGTCGATATCATCGCAAGTTTATGTACATCGCTTGCCACTACACTAATGTAACACTTTGCCTCCATGGACGAACAGGCTAAGGGCCGCTATGAGGGGCCTAAACTTAAGCCCAATTCTGTTATTTCCTTTTATCTAAAGGCCTGTGAGACACTCTGCAATTGAGACTAATTAAATACACTTTTAAAGGAAACCTGCAAAAATACCATATACGTGTGTAAAGATTATTTTATTATAGAAAATAATTATTTTTTTATTTTATTAAAATTTCTTTGTAAAGAACAGGGAAATGAGGGAACTGAAACAGTTAGGCTGGCAATATCATTGTCTTGTTATTTTATAAGTTTGATGTATGTAAAAAAATAAAATATCACAAAACAAATAGTTACAATAGTAAAAAAAATATAAAATGTGGCTCTATGCATACCCGTTTCACCTTAATGATAAGCACAATATCTGTTTACCTCTATGCATCAAGGCAAAGCCGGACAGGCCAACTAATTATTAAAACAACAAAGGGACAGTTCCATAGAATGTGGCTATTTTTACATGTTAAAAACTTAAGTCGTTAATTATTTTAAATAAAAAATACTTATCTTTTTCCTAGGTCGAGTTAACTCAGATTTTTAACTTTATCAAGTTGAGGGATCTAAAAGAGTTTAATTTCCTGTGATTCTGTCTAAGTCCAACTAAGTTAGAGGATCAATTTGACCTAAAGTGGTGATATGTGTACTGCCAAAAATATACTGTGAAGGTTTACTGTGTGATGTGGCGTCCCCGTTGGCAGTCCAAGTAAGAGACAAAGTAGGAACTTAGTCCAAGTAAGAGACAAAGTAGGAACTTTCTTCTTATTCTTTAGATAAGCCTAAACCCTAGACCTTATATAGACTGCCAACTAGGCTGCCAGGAGGATAGCCACCTTAGGATGTACAAACTCAAAGTAAAATATGGCAATACTGAAATCATTTTTCTTTTTAATAAAGATAACTCCAATTGGCAATCGATTAGTGATTCAATATATGATGTCGTTGTCAAAGCTAGCTGAAATTGGATAACCTTTCTCGATTAATAATATTATATCGATTTCTAATTTTTATAACTTGGTAGTTAATCATTTATTTTGGGGTGAGTAAATTAGAGGATCAATTTGATCTAATACAGATTCTTAGGTAATACTAATTGCATTTAAAAGCAATATTTTAAAAACCAGACGGGACTGGCCGGTTAAACCCAGTTGAACATGAACTTGTGACTTTTCCGATTGGTTTAGGCAGAATGACCAATTTGCTCAAGAACCGCCTGAGCCGGCAGTTCATCTACTTCGACCATAAACCGGACCAGTCTAATTGGTTCGATTGAAGGGGATTATAATTGAGTGAAGGTGTCGCTTAAAAACTGCGGTAACCAAGATTCGAAGTTGTAGCCTCTTGCTTCTTATTTGAGCTCCCCTCCTTTAAGGCTTTAGAGTTTACTTTGGTATTCGCTGTACAAAATGTTAAAATATCTAATATATTATGACGGTTCAACCTATTGTGTAACACGATCAAAACCAAGGTCAACCAATATTAGCCTTGCTACCAATATTAGTTGTAGGATTTGTAATTGTTTGATTGATTATGTATGCTAACATATCTTATTTGACTAACTCAGTTTCGAGTTGTTTGAGCTTATGTCCCAAGATACTAGAAAGTTTAGGTTTGGTAGAATTAACATAAGTTGAAGAAAAAAAATTAGCTTCTTATCATAAAAAGTTAAAATAATAAAATCATAAAACTTAAACCCAATTAGCTGCACCCAACGCATGTCGGATGGTTCGCGACTGGTGTACCTCTATAGAGAAATGCTAGGTGCACCTCCACGAGGTATGTGGATGCTACAACTGACATCCATGTCAGAATCCTGGTTGGCCTCTTTTTGAACAGTTGTTTTCTAAAACCCTAATATCCTCAAAGCCTAAACCTTAAACCTTTTCAAACCCTAAAATTCTAAATCCTAAAACCCAATAATTTTCCCCTAGGTACAACTAACATTATTCTTTTCCAGATAAACCATGACTAATAAAGAAGATTATCTACTCAAACTCATCCACAAAAGAACAAATCACTTGGATGAATCGGTGCCTTCAACCCAAGAACCGACTGGAGGTCTCCAAAATTCAAGTTTAGTCATACCCTAATTGGAGTCAAAATGATTTGGATTCACAAAAAGGATTGGGGCAGCTATAAACCTCGTTAATAGGGCTCTTTAGACTACACGTTAGTAGAATCTTAGGAGCCTCGTCGTTCATCGCCAATGCAATCCAACATGCTCATAGATCCGGAAGTTCCGTAATAATGGTGTATATCTTGGTTTGGAACATTTGAGGCTGTTGGAATGCCTTGGCGTTACATGAAATTACAACTTGAGTAAATTTCAAGAAGCCAGACCTTAAATAAAACAATACTGTCCCCTCGAGGGGAATAAGTGGGGATTGTGGTTAATGTGGAAAGAAAATATAACTCTAAAAATTTTGGAACTAGGGACCTCATGGTATAATAGGGGAACTCCAAACCTTAAATAAAACTATAAATTTGGGCTTTATCTACCTACCACCAAAAACCCTAATGTGTCGGGGAAGTTTAAAAGTACAAGGTGAGACAACCCACGATTTTGCGGGGGATTTCAATGCTGCACTTTTGAACTCTAAAAAACCTCCCAAAGAAACCAAATATGTAGACCCAATAAACTCCTCAAACAATTTGTTGAATAGGGAGGCTGGATCTAAGATGGACCATGATGGGCCAAGATAGAGTCTCAACCCGTCTAGGTAGAGTGCTCTGTAAAGGGGATAATTGGCTGATGAAATTCCCCACAAGCTTATCTTCCGTTCTTTCAAGGAATAGATTTGACCATGCTCCTTGAAAACTGATGACTAAGTAAAAAAATTCCGTTATATGGCTATGTTGAGAGAGGTGGATGATTATTAAGGGTAATAGAATTAGGGTGGACTCACATTAATCATCCTCACAGAGCTGCAACACCTCCGAAAATCTTAGAGCCCAGATTAGAAAAAATAGCAAACAGATAGAGGGAATGTAATAAACTCAGCTTTGAAAATTTCAAGATAAATATGCAAAAGACCTTAGAAAAATTATTAAAACACGACAGAGGTCAGTGGCAAACTCAAATAATCTTGAATTCTTCGAAGATGAGAGAAATTAGCTGCAATATGTATTATGAAGTACTAAAGGATGAGACATGTACAGGCTCTTTAGACTACACATTAGTACAACCTTAAATTAGGTGATGAAAATAAAAAGTAATTTACCAATTTCTTAAAAAAAGTACTTTAATATGTTCGCGCGCATTAGGAAAAACCTTGACGCTATTGAGAATACAAAAGTTGGAAATGAGGGAAAAGAGACAGAAGAGGAGATAAGGCAAACGCGTGGGTTTACTTAAAATATCTACAATAACATAACAATCGTAATTGGTCCACCACCTTTTATGCAACTACAAATCCTATTATTAAAACCGGTTTACCCAACGAAAGCTAGCTAGACAAGCTTATTCTCACTGGATTCGTTCAAGTCTTTGGGTATGGATGGCTTCCATCCCCCTTTTTTTTAAATATCATTGGAATTTCAATAAAAAAAGATGACACAAAGAATATATAAGTACTATTTAACTCGGCCTCTACAGAATATAACCTTAATAGAACTTCATCACTCTTATTCTAGATGCCAAACAGCAGAAACATTCAAAGATTATCGGCCTATTAGCTTGTGCAATGTGAATATAGAATCTTCTAAAAAATATAAGCAACACCCTCAAATCAGTTATTTCTACATTAGTTGGCCTAACCCAAATAACCTTTATTTAAGTGCGTCAAATTTCATACTAGCTATATGTTACTAGCTCATGAAATATTAGGAGCTTTTGAACTGAATAGGAAGACTAATTCCTATTTCGGATTCAAATTGGACCTAGATAAAGCTTTTGATATGCTATCTTGGGGAGTTCATTGAGCATACTCTCAAAGCGTATGATTTCCCGTGGGCTCACTCCCCATCATGGCCAGCCGTATGTAAATTACATGGCACTGACAATATGGTTATTTTTGTGAAGGTTGAGGCAAGCATCACTACAGCGCTAAAGAAAATTCTGGAAAGTTATGAGACGTATGGTCAAAGGAAACTACGAGAAAACCCTGTCTTTTTTTCAAAGGGGTTTACTAACATACAAAAACAAATTATTAGCAAAATATTCCCATATAGACAGTCAGCCTCTCCAGGTAAATACGAAGGTATAGACATCTGATCTGCAAAGAAAATCCTCTCGGACACCTACGGTCCATTGATTACAGCGGTCAAAAAGATAAATTGCAAGGTTGAGCAAAAAAATCTTTGACACGGGAAGGCTAATACTACTCAAAACTATATTATCCAACATACCTATTCACCTAATCACCTGTTTTAACGTCCCTCATCGTATAATACCCAAATTGAAAAATTATTTAGAGATTTTCAGTGGGTGTATAAGGGAAACAGGAAACTATATACACTTAATAATCTGGTCGAAATTTTGCATATATATCAACAGGAGTAGGGGGACTGGATGCGAGACGATTAAAAGCTTTTAGCACGGCGTTTAAAATCAAACTGCATGGTATGACGCATATTCACAGTAGAAGATTCCTTATGGGCTCATGAGAAACGAGATAAATAATGAAACTGAATTTGCTGCCCTCTTATTAACACTCTCTATCCTCGAACATTTTTATTCAAACCACCAGGTGACAGACGTGGAAGGAGACTCTCGATTAGTAACGTCAGCGATTAGGAGGCCATCTCCCAGGCCAGCAGCACCTGCAGACTTCTACCTGTGCTGACAGTGGAAGGAGACTCTCAAATTCGAAGGCAGATGCATTGGCCAAGAAGGCTTCATCCATGGCCAGTGAAGGGAACTAGTGCATACATCTATGACATAATTACGCTCCGCCTTTTTTGGAGCAGGTTAATTTCATAAGAAGATTGCCTACGAGCAAGACTTAATCCTGTCATCAATTTCTCGGATGAATGTACTTTTTTTAAACATTATGCAAGAATTTTTAATTTATAAATGGAACTTTCTATCTTTTGATAAAAAAAAGGTGGTATATATATATATATATACTGAAAGCAAAATTAGTACACGAAGTTCACCTGTACTCCTCTTTCCTTTCCCTAGCTCCCACTGGGAGCCATTGTTATCGGGGTCTGAGCTGCAGCTTTTTGCAGCTCTACCTGGGAATCTACTACATCCACATTGTAGACATAAAACTTCGAAACAAGCAAGAAAAAGAGAAAGTTGAGGGTATTGAGGGCAGCTAAGAACAAGTAGTAATAATCCAAACGAGATTCGTTTAGGTTGTTCAAAATCCAGCCTCTGTGACCGTTCTTCTTGGTAATATCTGAAACGGTGGTGAGGAGAAAACTACTGAGAAAATAACCGACTCCCAAGCTGGTCGTGAAGTAGGAAGTCCCAAGACTCTTCATCCCTTGTGGTGCCTGATCGTAAAAGAATTCAATCTTGGCGACCTCAACGAACGTGTCCGCGAGGCCCATCAACAAGAACTGGGGAAGGAGAATGAAGATGGAGAGAGGCACAATCTGCTTTGGTCCAAGTGTCCCGTGCTGCCTGGCGACAGAGAGCCTCTTCTTATCGGCGAGTGCGGCGGTGATCATTATGATTATATGGATCACCAACCCGACTGCCATTCTTTGGAGTAACGAGATCCCTCTCGGGTTTTTGGTGTATTTTTTGATCGCGGGAACGAAGTATCGGTCGTAGACAACTAAGCTAATGAGCATGGAGAGTGTCACGAAGCCTGCGAGACTCGCTGGGGGGATCTGCATGTTTCCCATGGTCCTGTTTAAGGTGGTTCCTTGTTTGACGAAGAGGGTGTGGACTTGGGATACCATGGTACTCGGAATGAAAGTCGCTGCTAGTATGGGTATCATTTTTATCATTTGCTTTGTTTCTTCCACCTGGGTCACTGGACACAGCATCCATGGAGTACTAGTACTCTCTGGACCAGTCTTCACCGCAGCCTTGTCGAGAACCCTGCGCGAGATCCAGGACCTGAATGTTAGAGCGAGCGAGAGAGAGAGAGAGCGAGAGAGAGAGCGAGCGAGAGAGAGAGAGAGAGAGAGAGAGAGCGAGAGAGAGAGAGAGAGGAGAGAGAGAGAGAGAGAGAGAGAGAGCGAGAGAGCGAGCGAGAGCGAGCGAGCGAGCGAGCGAGAGAGAGAGAGAGAGAGAGAGAGAGAGAGAGAGAGAGAGAGAGAGAGAGAGAGAGAGAGAGAGAGAGAGAGAGAGAGAGAGAGAGAGAGAGAGAGAGAGAGAGAGAGAGAGAGAGAGAGAGAGAGAGAGAGAGAGAGAGAGAGAGAGAGAGAGAGAGAGAGAGAGAGAGAGAGAGAGAGAGAGAGAGAGAGAGAGAGAGAGAGAGAGAGAGAGAGAGAGAGAGAGAGAGAGAGAGAGAGAGAGAGACCTCATGGAAGGAGTATAATCGATCCTGAACATGCTTTTTAGCATATTCCTCCATCGGCAATTCATGAAGCTCTTTCGGATCATTTGGGAGGGGTAGGCTCCTTTTTCTGGAGGCAGCAACGAGGACCTGGAGGATCCTTGTCAAGGGACTCCCAGACGGAACCTTGTGCCTGTAGAACCGAGTGCCAAACAGGAAGACCAAGATGGAGACGGCAAGGCCGGCGGTGGGGAGGCCATACCCCAAACCCCATCCGACAGTGTCTTGTAGGTAGACCAGAAAAGTATTCGCAAAGAGGGTCCCGAAGAAGATGCTGAACATCCACCAATTGAAGAAGGACAGCTTCTGAGCTCGCTCTTTCGGTTCGAAATCGTCGAACTGGTCTGCGCCCATGGTGGAGATGTTGGGCTTCGTACCTCCCGTCCCCACTGCCACTATGTACAAGGCGCAGTAAAACACACCCGATTGTAGGGCCGACACTCGCCCACACTCGACGTCCCCTCCCTTCTCTGGCTTACATTCCGGCGGCCTCAGCGCCGGTACCGAGACCGCGATCGTCAACAAACACATCCCCTATATACAAGACGATGAAGACATTCATCAAAAGGCCTATATATCTACGTAGTAATTTATGAAGATGGTTAGAGATATATAATACATACAAAGAGGTAGATGGCGGAAGCGATGACGAAGGTCCAGTATCTGCCAAGGAAGGAGTCGGCAATGTAAGCCCCGATTACGGGGGTCATCCACACGGTTCCAATCCAGTTGGTGACATTATTTGAAGAAGTAACGGTGCCTTCGTGCAGCCTCGTTGTCAGATAGACGACGAGGTTCGTGGCAATTCCGTAGTACGCCATTCTCTCAAACACCTCGTAACCTGCAACATATCACCAGAGATTGATATATTTTTCAGTTTGGATGTTTTTACAGAGAATTAAGAAATCGGTCGATGAGGATCAAGCTGATGCATAAATAAATAGTACCCACCTACGATGAAAGAGCAGGCCGTCCATCTTCCTCCCTGGGAACGGAGGATGGGGCGGCCTTTGAGATCAACGGTCCCGTCTTGTGTAAATCCATGGCCTTTCTGATCTTCTGCTCCTGTACCCATTTGTGGTGGCGTCAGTATGTCTTCGGAGAGCGCGGACATCATGTGAAAGAATCAAACAAGCGAACAAATATCTACCACAAAGCAAACTTTCATTTAGGACGGTCACCATTGTTTTATAGAGAAGAGCTAGTTAGGTGTTGATTTGTTGTTCACACAAAAGGCACTTCCGTGGCACAGCATCATCACTGCAATAAAATGGGGAAGAATAAGATCCCTTTCGTTCACGTAACATCGATTTGCTCGTTTTTGGTTTTCGGTTATATATATATATATATATATATATATATATATATATATATATAAGTTTGACATATCCACCCTGCTTCCGGCCAAGGGAAGACGACGGAAATATATTGATATGCATATTGCTGGCTTCTTACATTTGTCGGGTAGTCCCAGCAATGTGACATGATTGTCTAAAAAATGGTTTCATGAATTTTACAACGGCCCGGGTTATAGATATGTATATATAGGCACTCATGAGCTACCTTTCCTTTCTCGTTTTATTAGGATGGATCATCTGCTAAGATAACAGATCATGCAGCTGTTATGGTTGTCGGCTACCTTTCATTCGGCGGCCAACCTTTGGGAAGTCCATTTGTGTGTACAGAACTAGGAACAAGACATGACGTGTATGCTACTAATTGAAACATTCGAATAATTTGAATGTCACAGGGGTTATATATTTTTTTTGTGCGCTATATATTCTCTTAATTTAAAGCAAACCCCAAGTTGAATCTAGATTACTTTTATATTTGTATTTGGTAATTCACGGTATCCTGCAGTCAAATGGAAATTAAGTGGAGAAAGATTAAAAAAGATTTGGTAATATATTAATCCTTCTGTCAAACTGGGTTTTCCCTTTTTCCCTAAAAAATCATCGAGGGGGATCAAGTGACCCGTTGCCCTCCATCGATTAATCACAAATTAGTGACGACTTTCTTTATCATTTAACTTAAAATTATGACTAAGTTTAGAGTTTTTCTCTTTATTATTCATATATATGGGCGTCATCATTGGACTAAAAACCATCTGATTCACATGCAGTTTTTACTATACCATTTTTAGTTCCCTTGGTCGAAAGGTTCTACAAATTTATATATAGGATTGTATAAATTGCGCAGCTCAGGCTTGTTGCATAATTTTCCAAATTTTAAGTTGTGGAAAGCTTTAGTAAAACTCCTACCACCTGTTCCATAGGAAAAAATAGATATGAAACCTCTTCACTATAAATGTGCAATACAGCTGAATCCATATATAGCCTTGACTTCATGATATGATACCCATACACTTTTTTTTTATCCTAAGCAAACATATTTTATATTATAAGTTGGGTAGGGAGAGTTTGTTGTTCAGTGTAGGTATATAAGTACAATCATCCATGATAATGAAATCTGGGCTGATAGTTTCCCATACACAATTATTTAAAAACACATCCTTAACAAAAGATAGAATCCTGTGCGTCCAAATATGGATACACTTCTCCCCTTTTCAGCCAAAAAAGTTCCATGTTTAGCCAGAGCATCTGCAACTCCATCAGCCTCTCTGCACTTGTGTCTCATTTCACGAGTGGTAGAATTCTCAGAGCACTGCAGCACGCCAGGACCCACATCGCCACCTTCCAATGAGGTTGTTGCTGCCCCTATATCAATTGTAAAACGAGCTGTGAGTCCCCCTCTATCAGCACAAGGGTATGCATGTAATAATGTTTAATAATGAGTAAAGCGAGATATATTGTAAGAATTTCAGCCTGGTTATTTGTTTGCTTGGGGGACCAACACATAAGGAGAATAGGCACACCGGAAGCATATCTAAACATTATACCACTACCCGCCTTATTGTTACTCAAAGATGCCTAACAATCAAAACTTTCAGAGCATAAGGATAGGAGGGGGTAGCCAGTAAACATTCAGTCTTTCACAATTTCGTGGGTATGTAATTAAGACCTGTTTAGCTTTAATAATCTGGTCAGAAAGAAACAATGTTTTGTTTGCATATTGAGATGAGTTGTTGTGTTTTTGTTCAGAGAGTTTTTGGCTTCGTGCACAGCATATCACCCATAGGCTGCTAGCATGTAGACTTGAAATCTAGGGGTAATTTTAATTCATGTGATGAGTACACTATGCAAAGGAAGGATCTGATAGTGGGTTCCACGGGTATACTCAAATTGTGTGAGATTTAACAAGCTGCCAAATGGATTAAGCAAATTCATTGTGCAACAGGGTATGAGTAGGAGATTCAGGTCACGTTAGACACATTGGGCATATGGTGTTTACTAGAAGGCCTCTCCTCACCAGATGGTCAGCAGTAGGTAATTTGTCTTTTACTGCAAGGCAAAGAAAATTTTTCAGCTTTGGTAAATGCTTAGATGGCCAAATATACTTACGTAATCCTTTGGGCCTAGTAACATAGACTTTTTTTTTTCTTAATGTGAAACGTCTATATGAGGTATCATAAGCTAATTTTACTAAGAAGGCACCTTCCTTAAGGTCCAAATGGGAGTATCTTGCTCCCTGAGAGATACATGAGTGTCTAAAATACACTCAGCAACATTAGAGGGCCATAACTCTCCTATCCCATGTTCATTTCAAGTATTGTTATGCATAATGATAGATGCTACCTTCTCATATGGGTTTTGGGGTCCAAACATATTTCTATGCAGTTCAGCTAGAGGTTTATCATGACCTTCAACCCATTTATAACACAATTGTGAGACATTGGATCCATCTGCAATTTGGTATTTGGAAATTTCTAACTAAGTGGGTACGTGCTTTGTTTCCAAGCCATAGAATGACCTTGTTTTTTTTTTTTTTTTTGTGGAAGATGCAACATATGGGAGGTGTCCATATTTAGCTTTCATAAAGCAGGCCCATAATGAATCAGATGTAGCATACATGTAAAAGCTGAGGCCATACTTTGTAAGTTTCTGAGACCTAGACCACCATCTACATGCGATTCACACAATTGTTCCCATCCTAACAAGTGATTTTTTTCTTCCTTGGTAAGACCATAGGAAATCTCTAAACAATGTTTCTATCTCATCCATAACTTTGTTTGAGAGACTGAAACATGCAAGAAGGTAAACTGGTAAACTAGAGAGGACTGATTTAACTAAGGTCACACGTCCTGCGAGTGAAATAGATTTTTTCATCCAATTTTGAAGTCGATTTTCTATGTTTCTTATTATTTGTTCATATGTGTCCCTTGTGATTCTAGCTTGGGGAATATTAACTCTCATATAAGTCCCATGGGTCATGGTTTGTTTAAAAGGCATCATTATCCCGATTTGTTCTTGTACATCTTCTGGGACTGCGTTTGAAAAGAAGATTTGTGATTTGATAGGGTTTATGTGTTGTCCCGCAAAATCAACATATTCTAGGAGCAAGTTGTTGATAGTGGAGGTTTTATATACAATTTCTTCCCCAAAAATTAATGTATCATTCGCATAATGCAAATTACAAATTGATGTGAACCACGCCAACAATGTAACGCAACCCAGAATAAAAAATGGATGAAGTATTCAAGATAACCAAGAATGCATGGAACCACGACCCGTTGCTTAGCAAAGCAAGAACTTTGGTATAGTAAAGATGCCACAAACGGGGATGGAGGAATCCGTTTGATAAGTCAGGTTGAACGCCACAAGAAACCTTGATAAGTTCAAAATTCTTATCTTTAAGAACCCTAGAAGTGAACTCGAGCAGAACACTTGATTTTGCTTAGAAATTATGTCTTTACACCTTTCCCATAAAGACTTATATAGGAAAAGTCATAAAACGTGTAAAACTCCTATTCTAACTCTAATATAACTTCTAAACACCCTAAAAACGAATTTAGACCAAAATTCATCTAAATACAAAACTTGCCTAATTGGGTTTCCTTAGTCAAGAAAGAATACAATTAATAAAATAATAAAAACCCCTCAAATCAATCCACAAAACTCTCACTTCGTGCATGAGTCTTCCATGGGCTTTCAATGGGCCTTCTTAGCTCAAATTGGGCTTCAAAATTTGATTAAGTCTCTGAATCTTCTTGAACGTGAATTTCAGCTTGATTGGATCCTTGATGCATCTAGAACGTGATTAGCTATGTCCAGAAGTTTGATGAGTAAAACCAGCCTTTAGTTATTTTCTGTAATAAACATGCTATCATTCTGGTGAATAGTTCATTGGATGTGGTTATTCAACTCTTCTTGGATCTCTTTGCTCGGGCCCTTGTTATTGGCCCAATTAAAACTTTAATTGGATCTTGAGTTTGAACATTCCTTGTAGCTTCTATATCCTCATCACAAATAGGGTTCATATTTTTCAGGGGTTGCTAGGCCTTTATTTGCCCTTGGCCAAGGGCATAGGAACTCTGTTGCTAATATGAATAAAGTTGAGGAGATAGGGTCTCCTTGTCTCAACCCCCAATTTGGTATATGGCCTAAGTAGGAGAAATGTCAATTAATACTTGGAAAGAGGTTGCTTTTAAACATGATAGGATAAAATTTTGCCATTATATTGGGAAATCAATGCTTTTTACCGCATGTTCTGCAAAAGACCATGATAGAGTGTCAAACGCCTTTCTCAAGTCTTTTTTGACTCCAAAATAGGGTAATTTCTATCCTTTTTTCTGAAAGGTTTTTGAATATTTAATGTGCTAGTAAAATATGATCAGAATATTTGCCTTCATTTTATAAAGACAGCCAGAGACAAAATACTATACGTGGAAGAGTATTTGTTAACCTGTTTGTTAAGATTTTGTGATGATCCTATAGACCACATTGCATAGATTGATGGGTTTATTGTCTTAAAAAATTTTTGGTTGATTTCTTTTAGCTCTCATTTCTCCCATTGAAATAGGTCAAGAAATATATTTCCTATCTTCCTCTTTTAGTTTGTTTATCTGATAAAATGGGGGTGTGGTCGGATTAGATGCTTGAGAGTATATCTTAGTAAAGAAGTTAGCCTCTTCCTTTTTTCTCTTGCTCACTATTTAAGGTGATTCCGTCTTGGGTTTCAAATTGTTGGACTCTATTTATTTGTGCCCTAGCTCTAACAAATGAAAGGAAAACTTTTGAATTTTCGTCTCCCTCTTTGATCCAATATTGTCTAGCTTACTAGAATGTATGCAGGTGCTTAATTCTTAATAATTTCAATAGCTCATGTTGGAGGTTTTTTTCTTGAGCCATCAAATTGTCATTGTGAGGATTTCTTTGAGATTTTCTTTGAATTTCATCTAATTCTTTAGAAGTGTTTCTAATTTTATATAGAAATTTCCAATAGTATTTATATACTACCTCATAAGTTCCTCCACAATCATGTGTACACGAATAGGCAGGAACTCTTGTGGGGGTGTAGATAAATAAGGATGTTGACGAAGTGACACTATCGAAATAGAGATGGTGAACTCCAGGTGTGAGTTTCCAGCGGAGGTGGGAAAATGGTCGGAAGAGTAGCATTGACCACCGATGAGATCCGCTCGTTTTGCAAGGAAATGCAATGAATGAGGATCCAAGCAGATGCCAATCAGAAGTACAATTTAATAGAAAATACGCCATTCATTTCTAATATATATTCACAAGGTATTAAGGAGGAAGAGGAAGGATGTACTGAAGTAGACACCACAACAACTTACAAATCCCCCACCAGTGGGAAACAATCTAGAACTCCCTTATGCGAAAAAAATCCACATCACAAAAACTGAACAGATTCTCCAGTACCAGAGCAAAAATCTCACCACGATGAATCACATCATGTACCCTACAAACAGAGGTATTTTTGGGTTTAACACTTCATCGACTGCCAAATTCCTTCCTTGGGTCAGTTTCGTCTTTCACCATTTGCTATTCTCATAGGTATTATTCACAACAACGATTGGGTCAATCTTTAAAGCATACCTTAATATCTCTCTCCTTCCCTTTCTGGCTGAATAACCACAGCCTACTGAAACACACACACACAGCTATACGTCCCCCGTACCCAAATATTGATTGACAACGTGTGCATAAAGAAGCTGCCCTGCATGGGAGAAAGAAAAGTTGAAATGACGACAGGTACGTCTCCCAAAATCGTCCTCTGAATTAAATGGTCTGTTTGAAACTTGATTGGTTTTACTATTCAGAATCCCCTAATTAAAATACATAAACAAGTTGGAAACCCAGACTAACAACCATTAATCGAGAGGGAGGCAAACAGATGTAGATTAGCCACTAAGCCAAGAACAGTATCAAAGGTAATCATTTTAGAACACGACTCTACACGAATGAAGCCACGCGAAATAATTGCGACTTGCATCCCCGTTGACGAAGGTAGTACACGGAAGGTTATCATGACATCAGGGAGCCACTCTTGAAGCCCTCCAAATGCCAAATTAATTTTGAAACCATCATTGTCTAAGGCAAACATAGAAGAATTTAAAGGAGCACCTGAGATCCCCAAGCAACTCCCCCGCCTGCTCTCACCCAACAGGCCCTTCCATCAAAAAACCAATTCCTGACCTTACGATACTTCCCCTCTTCGACCTCCTCTCCCCTCACCCTCCATGGGCCTTCCTACAAGAACAGCCTCAGTGATACTATTGGCAGCATAAGACCTAGAACCGGAGTTAATCCCTCTGAAAACAATAGCCCCACCTCTTGGCTCAAGCTCACCTTACATGATGCAAGTAACCCCCTGCATGAAGCAAATTTACCTATCTGATACAAACATCACAAACAACTTCAATAGAGCCACTATCTCAAAGGAACGCATGGAGAAGGGTCTTGCTTAAGTTCAAAACTCACTTGTGGGAATCTTCGTAGTTAGAGTCCCGACCCCACTATCAGCCATATATGCGCTTAACAGGGGCAATCACACCTTTGTATTGTCCACAGAGGAAGACTATGAAGAACTCCTTTTGCATGCACCGATCAAAATTCGGGAGTCGTATTTGCAACCATTTAGGTGGCCACATGATTTCCTCTTTGGGTATGACTCCTGCGGCTCCCATTCAACCTATGTCACGATGAAATGCTTCGTCAGGCAGTCCAGCCCCTCGACAAATACATCTGCGTAGACTCGAATACAACTCAAATGTAGCCGCATGTATGCGAGAGTAAAAGTTTTGGTAAACCTAGAAGACGAGGATGAGAAAGGCCACCATAGATATCCCAAGTGCGAGCTTCTCTCTCTCTTATGTAGTTGAAGGCAGACCGAAAATCTGCAGTATTTGAAGGAGATAGGGCAACTTTATGGCCGAATGTCGGGGAAGAGTCCCGGCCCATAAAGATGGGCCAGTAGTCCCAAAACCTCCACTTGATCAAGGACCTTGGTGCAGCGTTGACATGCATCAAAACTAGCAAATAATAAAACCTTGACCCAAACTAGACAGAGTCAACTTGAGAAAAAGACTTCTGAAGGATCTTTTGAGCACAATAAGGATTTGGAGGAGGTTAGCAAAGTCCAGATACAAAAATACCTATCCAAAACAAAAATGTTAGCAATAGAGCAGATCACCAAAGGATCAGACAATTCAAGGACGTTGGCAAATCCCCACAAAACTCCACGAACGGTGAAGAAAGCACCAGCAGTGCAGACCTTGTTGCCAAGTAAGAATTTTATGACACCCCCACTTTATTTATTATGTTAGTAATCCTAGTATGGAATATTCAAGGAGAGCACAACGTTCACCTACCTACCGTATAGGCGGTCTAGGGCTTTGGAGCAACTAAAACACTTAAGATATCCCTAGTTTGAAGCTGTAATAATAGTAGGCGACTTCAACGCCACACTATCGTACAGTGAAAAATATTTTGCTCATGGAAGCACCTTTATAGAAGACAAGTTTTCAAAATTTCATCTCAAATGGAGGCTAGAATGATATTGGATATATATGACCAAAAATCACATGGCAAATGGTAAGGCTAGTGATAAGCTAGTCATGGCTAGGCTAGATAGGGCTATAGTGAACAGGGCTTGCCTTAGGACCTGGCCGAATGAAATCCTACTTATGCTCCCAAGGATAAGATTGGATCACTGCCCTTTTAGTTTCTCAACACATCTTATTAGCTCAAAAAACATAGACATTTCAGATACCAGGCTATGCAGAGAGAAGGAGATGGGTACGAGGACATAGTAAAAAATGCATTGAATATCATAAAAACATCCAAACTTATCCACTCCCCCTCTTGAATACCTACCTAGGAGGTTTTAAAAAAATTGAAGAAGAATTAACTCAATGGAACCGTAGTACCTTTGGAAATTTCCACAAGAACATTAGATTTACAGCAAGGAACCTAGCCGTGGTACAAAAGAACATTCAAGAACACCCCAAAAAGCGTACCATATTATAGCAGGAAAATGTTCTACAAAGCTAATGAAACTCTCAAGGATAAAACACGTCTGGACATTTCAGCTTTCTAGGCAAAATATTTCAAGGATTGAGACGAGAATACCCTTATCTTTCTTTCTTTTGTCAAAGCTGGGACCCAAATAGATAAAATACTACAAATTGTATCTCAACAGGTCCCCTACTTAGCTCAGATGAAGAAATTAGAATGGAAGCACAAGTCTTTTTTACAAATCTTTACTCTCAACAAACAAACAAGGCCCCCCCACTTTTCCAACTAGTAAATAGATTAACTGAAGTAGACATGACCGTTCTAACGGCTCCAATCAGTATGAGAGAGGTTAGAACAACCCTCTTCTCCATGGACTCCTACAAGACCCCGAGCCCAGATGCATTTTCTTTAAGCACCATTGGCTACTCATCAAAGATGACCTTTTAAATAACATACATAGCATTTTCAAATCAAGTATAATGGTAAAAGATCTTAAGAAAACATTTATAGTTCTCATACCCAGAAGAGAGCAGCCAAGAAATTTTGGTGATTATAGGCCCATTAGTCTATGTAAAGTAACCTATAGAATACTAACAAAAGTGAGGGCCTTGAGGCTCACAAAAATAGTACCAAAATTGTGTCTACCATCCAGGCTGCCTTTATAAAATGTTGAAACATTACAGATCATATTATGCTGGTGCATGAGATTTTCAAAACCTTTCAGCTAAAAAGAAATGAATTCTCCTTCTTTGGAGTAAAGATAGACTTGAGAAAAGCTTTTGTTACGATATTTTGGGATTTCGTCAGACACATACTAGAAGTTTTTGAATTCCCTACACAATGGAGGGACTTAATTTACTCATGCATTAGTACCACATCCTACCAGGTACTAATAAATGGGACTCCTACTGAACCTATTATAACTAGGTGTGGAATTAGGCAGGGAGACCTTATATCTCCCACTATTCATTCTAGCGACAAAGCTACTTTCAGTAAAACTTCTAGAAGGTTCCATCTAGGGGAGGTTAGAACCATGGAAGTCTATTGAGAACATGCCAACGGTCTACAATCTGCACTATGCTTATTAAAAGAATATGTTGACTACTCTGGACACTGCATAAACCCAAATAAATCATCGATTTTTTTTTTCAGCTGTTGTACCACCACTTACCCAAGAAAAAATAAAAGCATGTCAGCCTTTTCATCACACAAACTCATTAGGTTCCTATCTCGGGATCCCCAATCAAAGCTCATTTGGGAAACATACAACCCACTCATCCAATCCATTCAGAAGAAGCTAAATGGTTGGATGAGATAATCACTCTCCTTGGCTGGTCGTGTGACCCTCATCAAAACAGTCCTCTACAGCATCCCCCTACATTTGCTGACCTGTTTCCACCTACCCATAAAGGTGATTGAGAAAATGGAGAAAATGTTTAGGGAGTTCTTATGGTCATATAAGGGAATAAAAAATTTCATCTAGTAAATTGGCAGAGCTTATGTGAATCACATAGGGAAGGTGGTCTAGGATTAAGGAGTCCACAAAGTGTTGGGCACCATTTAGTAGAAAATTACTCTGGGGCATATTTTCTAATTTCAACTCCTTGTGGGCCACCTTCAGGAAACTAAAATATTGGTAAACTCCCCATATAGCTTGTAGGAAAAACAAACATGGTTTATCTCTTTCTTGGAAACAAATATCCAAGCACATAACACCCTCATAAAAACACTAAATACCTAATATCTGGAGGAAATAATACTTCACTCTAGTATGACAATTTGGTATAGGAGTTGGATAAACCTCCAACTGAAATGACTAGAAACAAGGGAGGCCAACATGATCCTAGGATAAAATTAGACTACATCATTCAAGGAGATAACAAATGGAATGAAACACGCGTTAGGAAGCTTTGGCCCCCTAGCTTAGCTCACAAAAAACTTGAAACACGATGGAGAATGCAAGAAAAAAACTCTCTAATTTGGTCTCCTTCCAATGATGGCACCTTCATGATCAAGTCGGCCTACCACATCCTACACAAGAACCTCAAGGAAAAAAAGCAGATGCTCAATAGTGGGCCAAAGAATTTGCTTTGGACTTACATTTGGAAAATAAAGACACTGCCAAAACAGAAAATATTTCTGTGGCTCCTTATGAAAGATCGTGTCCCCACAATAGATCACCTTAACAACATAAGGCTACAGCTGGACCATAATTGCACTATGTGTTCAAATGAAATAGAAACCCATGTTCACCTCCTAATGAACTGCAGATTCACATGGGTAGTATGGGATCTAGTAAAAGAATGATATGTGGCACTACCCAACGAATCCACAATCAGATATTTCTTAACCAAAGTCTTAACTTCCCAATACATGAAAAACTTACCTACAGCTCACATCTATGTAGCAACTACACTTTGGGAGATTTGGTGTGCCAGAGATAAGAAGAAGTTCGAGAAAAAGATCCTACCCCTAAACAGTGTGAAAATAGAATAATTGGGCTAGCAGAACAGATCATAAAAAGTAGGGAGATACATAAGCGTATAAAAGGAAAAGATGATAAATTAGATAAAAAATGGGTTCCTCCATTTGGTACTAATATAAAAAGCAAATTTTGGTGGCTCGTCTATATTAAATTGGGAACAAGCTAGGGCTGGAATGATAATTAGGGACTATTAGGGATCACCTTCAATCTTAGCAAGTTGGCCACTCCACAATAAAACAAACAACGAGGCCAAAGGAGAGTCACATTTAGATAAATAGTATTCTGGCCTTTTTGAAAGACTCTATTCTAAATGACTGCATAGCGGAATGCTTAAGCTCAAAAAATACTGTTATGGATGACTGTAATATTTTAGTCTCTAGCATCTATTGACTCTCTCCCCCAACTTAACTATATTTCTGATGCATGAAAGTAGGTTTGCATTTGGCTTAGGATAAAAAAAAATGAGGATGTTGACAGGAACACCATGTCTTCTTAACTTTATCTTCATATTCAAATTCCTATCCACATAACTATATATCTAAATGGGTGATTACCACTTTTCTTCAAGGGTTGTGTGGATAATATTTGGGGTGAGTGGTCTGACCTAATACATGGGATATTCAACAAGGTAGAGTTGGGTCATTTTCTAAGCTAACAATTGTTTATTGGAGCCCTATCCAGTCTAGCCATAGTAACTTTCATTTTTGGGTATGCCAAAACTTCCTCTTTTTGGCCTAGCAACATTGTTTCATCGTATACTGAGTACACCTTCATAGCCTTCCAAACTGCACCAACCTCCCAAGAAATACCGGAATCTTTTGTTATGAAACCACTCCAACAAATATTAAGATGAATGAGTTGTATGAAGTTGGATCCTCACAGACCATGCGGGAGTCTGACTCGTTGTCCACTGTGGCTGCCAGATCAAATGTATTTCAGAAGGACTTCACAAAGTTACCCTGACTAAGGAGTGTACGGAAATAGGAATCCCTCAGATCCAACACTGTTTAGTCGGTTTCTTCGCTGGCAAAATCCCTGGTTCTCCTCCTTTAGTTGCTTCCCCCCTTCAAGCCTCCCCCAGAGAAAGCCACCTCAACAGGACCCCATGATAGATGTTTATCATTTTAGCCAAGGGTATTTCTCCTTTGCTATACCTAGCAGGGGGATGTGTGTATTTTTTTTCAGATCTATGTCCTAAACGTATCAGACATGCCCAATTACACTTGTTTCATTGGCCTAAAGATTTTCACGTAGACACATATTTCTTCAATCATGCACCACTCTAGGCATGGTTAATTAAATAATCTCTACACTCAAAGAAGATACAATTATATTTCTTGCTCCTCCATGTCACCAAGTTCTTAAAACAAACGTGAAATACCCTTTCCCAGAGCTTTTTTTAAATCTTTAAGAATTTTTCAAATCATATCCAAGTCTGCTTACATCATATGGATACACCGTCAAAATGACATACATCTAGTGAGAGATTTTCCAATTGTTAACACACATCCAGATAAGCAACACAACCGGTAGTCCTTTTGACTGAAGAGTTAGAGTAGAAGGCGTAGCTTAGTTAAAGTGGACATTAATTGCCAGCTAAATAAGGTGAGGAGAATAAATCAACCAAGAAGCTGAATCTTCTTAAACGAAAAGGAATACATGATTGAAAAGAAATGGCAAAAGAATCTCACTGGTTTCAATAATGCAAAACAAAAAACTGGGTATTATGATGTTTCTGGAAAAATATTTGATGCTTTAATCAAAGCAAATCCTGGGTAGATTGAGAGGGATTGAGAAAAATGGCAATGAAATCTGAAATAAGAAGAGGAAAAGAGTTGTTGAGCAATTTTAGCTTAAAGATGAGAGTGATTTGAAAGGCAGTTGGGAGAAACGAAAGATAAAAGCTGCTAAAGTTTCAAATATAAGTGCAAAAATAGTTGAATTTGAAATAGGAAATAGTTTTCCCATGAAAAAGATGAAGGGTTGCCATCTATGAACATGAAATTAAATTCAGTTTCTTGAACAAGATTCAACAAGAAGAGAAACTCTGCCAATTTATCCGTTGAAAGATTTCAGAGATATCAGTTGAGAGAAATAGGTGCTTCAGCAAATGGGTGAAAACACAAATGAGAAAATAAACGATTCTCAATGTAAATCTACATTCAGTAAACGCTAGCTGAAGTAGATAAAATTGCAGACAAACAAAACCTTAGATACTGAAAGCCTTGCAAGCACGACAATGGTTGGGCTGATATTGAAGGCTCTTGCCTTGTTCTTAAGTCGTAAGAAGGAAACTTTTCAGTAAAGAGGGAAAAGTGACAGGGAGAAGACCGATCCTTTTGTATTAGAAGAAGGTATACGAAAGGATTAGAACTAAAAAGAAGGGTATAAACTATTAAAGGATATTTTTGCCAAGAAAAAATGATTTCAGTACTGTGAATTTTTACATCCTGATGTGGCTGTCCTAGTGGGAGCCTAGTTGGTAGTTCAGATAAGGCCTAGGGTTTAGGATTACCTAAAGAATAGGTAAATAGTTCCTACTTTATCTCTTATTTGGATTGCCAAAGAGGATGCCATATCACATTGTAAACTCTTACCGTAAACTTTGGTTGTACGATTCTCACCACTCTTTTGCCAATAGAGTAGAATGAATTGGGATGGGTTGGTCATAGAACACAACCTAATCTTGGATGAGTTAATCATCATGATCATAAGACTAATCATCAGACAAACGAACCTCACCCTACATTGAATCTGCACGCTTCCTTCCTAAGCAGTTACCGTTTAACATCTGAACCGCTCTTTTGTTGCACTAGCTCTCCAAAGGTATCATTTTCTTTTCCTTTTCTTTTCTTTTATTTAGTAATGCTATGCGCATCCCTATGGGGTACCCCGTACCCGCGCCTGGGCATTCACATCATAATCCTCGTCAGCTAATGAAAACCGACTTGGAACAAACGTGAAATCGGGTTCAGTAGAAAGAAAAAGTTTATCCCGTTTGTATTCATTCTGACTTTTGTTTAATTATTCTTCAATTCTGGAAGTTAATATATGCAAGATCTATTTCAATGATTTATATGTTTTCTTTTATATCTGCCTTAAGACTTCTAAGACTTCTGGTTATGGGACAACAAAGTGGTTTTGGAATGGGGAAGAGAGTGAGTGAGAGAGAGAGAGAGAGAGAGAGAGAGAGAGAGAGAGAGAGAGAGAGAGAGAGAGAGAGAGAGAGAGAGAGGGATCTTAGAGGAAGGAGAAAGAGAGAGAGAGACATCTTAGAGGAAGGAGAAAGAGGGAGAGAGACCTGCATTTTTGCTTCCCAAGCTCTCTCTGCCATCGAGGGCCTTTTTTTTCAAGAGTAATGCTATGCGTACCGAGGTTGTACATCTCTGGGACACCGCTAGGGTGGAGCCTGGCGTGAATGCTTAGGTGGCATCCACGTCAGGCTCCACAGAGGTAAGCTGCAAACCGGATGTCCCGGTTTGCACATGACCCAAAAGACAGAGAAGCAATTTTTTATATTTTATTTTTTTATTTTGTGTCCTTGTCTCCCCCTTTTTGTCTCCCATTTTTTTGTCTCTCTCGGTTGTTCTCTCTCAGTTGTTCTCCCTCTCCGTTGTTCTCCCTCTCTATGTTGTTCTCCCTCTCTCCCTCCCTCCCTCTCTTGCTCTCCGTTCTCCCTCTCTCCCTCTCTGTTCTCCCTCTCTGTTCTCCCTCTCTGTTCTCCCTCTCTGTTCTCCCTCTCTGTTCTCCCTCTTTGTTCTCCTCTCTGTTCTCCCTCTCTGTTCTCCCTCTCTGTTCTCCCTCTCTGTTCTCCCTCTCTGTTCTCCCTCTCTGTTCTCCCTCTCTGTTCTCCCTCTCTGTTCTCCCTCTCTGTTCTCCCTCTCTGTTCTCCCTCTCTGTTCTCCCTCTCTGTTCTCCCTCTCTGTTCTCCCTCTCTGTTCTCCCTCTCTGTCCTCCTAGTCTCCCACTCTCCCTCTCCATTCTCCCATTCGTCATCTCCCTCGCGAAATACATGACTATAAATTAGGATGCTATAGGAAATTGGAATGTTGCATGAACAGGTGAAGTATTAAACCTGTAATTGAATTTAAAAATTAAGTTTGAGGTGTGAAGCTTCAAGTTCAAACGTAATTCCACACTCTTTTTCCGACACGGATCAGAAAGTTAAATCTGTTATTAGAAATTTTTAGATCTTTTATTAGACCTCAAACTACGAAATTGCCGAGTTTGTTCGAAAGGTTAAATCAATTAAAGACGGAATTGCTGGGGGGGGGGGAGAGCGGAGAGGGAGAGCGGAGAGGAGAGAGGGAGAGCGGAGAAGGAGGAGGAGAGCGGAGAGAGGAGAGCGAGAGGGAGGGAGGGAGCGGAGAGCGGAGAGAGGAGAGGAGAGGAGAAGGAGAGCGGAGAGGGAGAGCGGAGAGGAGAGAGAGGGAGAGCGGAGAGGGAGAGCGGAGAGGGAGAGCGGAGAGGGAGGAGGGAGAGCGGAGAGGGAGAGCGGAGAGGGAGAGCGGAGAGGGAGAGCGGAGAGGGAGAGCGGAGAGGAGAGCGGAGAGGGAGAGCGGAGAGGAGAGCGGAGAGGCGGAGAGGCGGAGAGGAGAGCGGAGAGGGAGAGCGGAGAGGGAGGCGAGAGGGAGAGCGGAGAGGGAGAGGGAGGGGAGAGCGGAGAGGAGAGCGGAGAGGGAGAGCGGAGAGGAGAGCGGAGAGGGAGAGCGGAGGGAGAGCGAGAGGGAGAGCGGGAGAGAGAGCGGAGAGGAGAGCGGAGAGGGAGAGCGGAGAGGGAGAGCGGAGAGGGAGAGCGGAGAGGAGGCGGAGAGGAGAGCGGAGAGGAGAGCGGAGAGGGAGAGCGGAGAGGGAGAGCGGAGAGGGAGAGCGGAGAGGAGAGCGAAGGAGGGAGAGCGGAGAGGGAGAGCGGAGAGGAGAGCGGAGAGGGAGAGCGGAGGGAGAGCGGAGAGGGAGAGCGGAGAGGGAGAGCGGAGAGGGAGAGCGGAGAGGGAGAGCGGAGAGGGAGAGCGGAGAGGGAGAGCGGAGAGGGAGAGCGGAGAGGGAGAGCGGAGAGGGAGAGCGGAGAGGAGAGGCGGAGAGGGAGAGCGGAGAGGGAGAGCGGAGAGGAGAGCGGAGAGGAGAGCGGAGAGGGAGAGGAGAGGGAGAGGGAGAGCGAGAGGGAGAGCGAGAGGGAGAGCGGAGAGGGAGAACGGAGAGGGAGAGCAGAGAGGGAGAACAGAGGAGAGAGAGGGGAGAGAGGGGAGAAACAGAGGGGAGAAACAGAGGGGGAGAACAGAGGGGAGAACAGAGGGGGGGGAAAAGAGAGGGGAGAACAGAGAGGGGAGAACAGAGAGGAGAGAGAGAGAGGGAGAGGGGAGAGGAGGAGAGAGAGAGAGGGAGAGGGAGAGAGAGAGAGGGGAGAATGGAGAGGGAGAGGGGAGAATGAGAGAGGAGAGGGGAGAATGGAGAGAGAGAACAGAGAGGGAGAGAGGGAGAACAGAGAGGGAGAGAGGGAGAGAGGGAGAGGGGGAGAACGGAGAGAGAGAGAGGGAGAACAGAGAGGGAGAGGGGGAGAACGGAGAGGGGGAGAGGGAGAACAGAGAGGGAGAGGGGGAGAACGGTGAGGAGGGAGAGGGAGAACGGAGCGGGAGAGGGGGATAACAGAGCAGGAGAGATGGAGGACGGAGCGAGAGAGGGAGAACTAAGTGGGAGAAAGGAAGATAACTTGGGAGACGAAAAAGTAAAACATAAAAAAATACTTTTCGGTGTGTTGTGAAAACCGGGACATCCGATTTACTGCAATAGAGCTGATGTCGAGGTGTCCGAGGCATACAGCCTCGGCATAGCATTACTCTTTTTTCAACCCAACCAGATTTCTTTGCTGACAAGGATTATGACGTGGTATCGACATAAGGTACCTGATAAGAGTACCCCTATGGGTGCTTATGACATTAATCTTTTTTTTCTTCTTTCTTTGGTTTTTTAAATAATATTATGGGCACGCTAACATGTACCTTCCAACAAGGAGTTACAGCTGGTGTCCATGGTCGAAAAATAAGTACCCTTGCCTGTCCTCGCAGCTCTTCTCGCTAAAAGGCAGTCTCATAAGCATAAGTTCTCTCCAAACTTGGGTTTCCAACACCAACGGCGAGAAACCCGGTCGGTTTTGCTGCACCCATCCAAGCTTTCGTAGCACCACTGTCTTCCCGTCTTATTCTTTCCGATAAAATGCCAGGAGTATTGTTTTTATTTTCATTTGAAAATCATTATTTATAGGTGATCAGTGGGAGCCTTGTTCTCGCGACCACCCCCAGGCAACCTTCTCATCCTATAGTAGGCTACAGGGCCTGCTTGCTTCAAGTTCTAAGGTTCCACTAGATGGTTCCTCTGGATCTCTTTTCCTCCCGGTCAATAGACCCTGGTCTGGTACTTAACAGGCTTAAATAAATAAATGCCTCGTCATTTTGCACGTTCGGGTAATATATATTTCATTTGTATTCTCTTCTCAATTCAGGCGATTGGGTTGAACAGGTTCAGCTTCCATTCACAATTGCTTGCGGTGGAGATACTGCAGATCTTTCCGTCGCCAGATTCAGACGTAACGGCCGCCCTTCTACCTCCTAATTTCATATCGGTGAAAACGAAAAAAAAAAAAAAATCAAAACCTCAATCAAATGTGGGACAAAAGCGAGAAGATCTAGTAACTGGAAAAAGAGAAGAAGCTCTTAACAGTTAAAAGAGTTTCCTTACCACTCCATTCATGGCTTCTATCGCGTCCTGGGCAGCCTCAGACGAAGCAAATGAAACGAAGCCGAAGCCCCTGGACCTCCCGGTGCTCTTGTCGTAGATAACCTTGGCACCTAGTAACCCAGGCTGGGCGCGGAAAGCCTGCTTGAGGGCTTCGGACGTGAGGCTCCAACCAAGGTTGCCGGCGTAGATTTTGTAGGGGCTGTCCACAAATCCCTGATAGCTCCTGCGTATCATCCTCGGCCCCAACACTTCCCTCTCACCTCCTCTTGGTACTTCCGGGAAGTTCACCTGGATGCTTCGCCCCCCAACTTGCTAGGAAATGGAATGAAAAAGTGGGTTTAGCTATAAAAGTAAAAAAAGAAATCGAAGCTTTGTTTTCCAGTACTCACAGATCCATTAAACAGTCGGATAGCTTGTTTGGCCTCCTCGATGCTACCCATTGTCACAAACGCGAATCCCCGGCTTCGGTCGGTAACGCGATCGTAGATGAGCTGAGAAGGGGCAATTGAAATATTATTTTTGGATAGAATTAAGCCTAAACAACTGAGAGAAAATTCAGAAGGAGATAATGAAATAGTAAAGATTCAAGGGTCTGGGTGGGGTTTCGTGAAGGAGATAATGAAATAGCAGGATTGAAGAATCTGGACAGAAAGTCTTTACCTCAACCGATTCCACCCTCCCAGCCTCTTGGAAAACTTGTGAGAGCTCAGAGGGGATCGTGGAATAAGGAAGATTGCCCACGTACAACCGGCTTCCTAACGTTGACGACGATGGCGAACCGTCTGTCTCTTCTTCTTCTTCTTCTACTTCTTCGTCACTAAGCTGATAATTGCTCTGCTCTTCTTCCTCGTCCTGCACTTGTTCTTCGTTGCCGCTATTGACTGGGTCGTGGGAAGATGTCGAAGAGAGGCATCGGAATGAAGAAGATTTGAAGGAGAGAGGGATGAAAGGGTATGGGGGTTTAAAGGCCAAGGCTTTGAGCCGTGGGGTTGGTGCAGAGTCACCGAATCTACTGATTGCCAAAGTAGGGAAGGGGGAGGCCATCGCAGCGCAACAGTTTATGTTGGTGAATGGAATCAATGGATTGGAGAAAGCAACTGCCGCCATGGATATGGATGTGGAGATGAGGGCAACACTCTCCATCCTTGGGCGGCGGCTTACAGGGCAAGCCCAGGGCCGTCTTTCCGATGTGGCTTTACGCCCTCTACTTCACAACAGAACTATAGGAGGAAGACCTGATTTTCTTCACTCTGTATTCTGGAAGAGAAGAAAACTGCATTATTATTAACATAAAGGGAATACTCATAAAGAAAATACACATTCATGTCCAAGTGTAAATCAGCCGGTTTGCATACCAAATCTTTGAATTCTGAGCTACCTCAATACCTTAAAACGTACAATAAGTCACTCTGTTCTTTGGTTTCAAGTGTACTGCCAATGTGTTTTTTTAGCCTCAATGTCTGCTAACATCATCCAATGGATACATAGTCAAGACGACAGAGAGTGGATACATAGTCAAGATGGCGCACATCTAGTGAGTGATTTTCCGGTTGATGAAAAAATCCGGGATCAGCAACACAGCCGGTAGTCCTTTTGAATGAAAAGTTGGAATAGAAGGCATACATTAGTTAAAGTGGACACCAATTGGCAGCTAAATTAGCTGAGGAGTATCAATCAGCCGAGAAGCTGAATCTTCTTATACAGAAAGGAATACAGTTGCAAAGAAATGCCAGAAGAATCTCCAAAGTTTCAATAACACAAGAAAAAAACTGTGTAGAAGGAAAGAGCTCCTAACGATGATTCTGGCAACATATTCAATGCTTTAGTCAAAGCAATTCCTGACTAGGCTGAGAGAGAATTGAGAGAAACGGTAATGAAATTGAAATAAGAAGAGTAAAAGAGTTGGTGAGCTGTTTAGGGTTAATGTTGGAAGTGATTTGAAAGGTCAGTCGGGAGAAAAAGAAAGATAGAAGCTGCTAAAGTTTCAGAAATAAGTGCAAAAATGGTAGTCGTTGAAGTAGGAAATAGTTATTCCACGAAAAAGATAAGGCTTCCATCTACGAACATAGCTCTTTTCCAGCAAAAAAATTGAGAAATTCAGTTAACGCAGAAATAGATAAATTTGCAGATACACAAACTCAAACTGCAATGGCTGATGTTTATCCAGAAATTAGTTCCAATACCTGGAAAACCTGCAGGAACGACGATGGATGAGCTGATATTGAAGGCTCTTGCCCGAAAATTTTCGGTAGGGAGGAGAACGAACCCTCGGACTGGAAGAAGGGGTACAGAAGGGTTAGAACTTAAAAGAAAGGGTATAAAGGATAAAAGGATATATAAGTCAATAGCGTGAATGAACGGGGACGATTTGGTCATCATACACAACCTAATTTTGGATGAGCTAATCATCATAATCGTACGGTCGGTCATCGGACAACCCAACCGAACCCTACATCGAATATTGACCGTCAATTTCTTAGCAGTTACTCATATTTAACATCTGAGCCGCCCAAAGGTATCCATTGCTTTTTCCTTTTTTCTTTTTCTCTTCTTACTTTTGCTTTCTTTATTTTTATTTTTTTTCCCAAGAGCGTGTAGCGACATACGACGAAAAGATATTTCTCTCGCAGCCGAAGTCGGCGTTTTTGGCAGAAACCCTCGCCCAGCCCCGAGCCCTACGCCCCGTCGTCTCTGCGATCTGCTCCTCGGAGGAAGTGGAAATTTTGAAGAGAAACGTAGGAAGAAGGGAAGAGAGATACGGAGAAAGTAGATTAGTTTGGGAGCGAGCCCATGGATTCAGATCAAGGAAAGTTATTCATCGGGGGGATTTCATGGGAGACATCTGAGGATAAGCTTAAGGAGTATTTCGATAAGTATGGAGAGGTCTTACAGACAGTTATAATGAGGGATAAAAATACGGGAGGCCGAGGGGGCTTTGGGTTTGTGGTTTTTGCAGATCCTTCGATATTAGATAGGGTTCTTCAGGACAAGCATACAATCGATGGCCGAATGGTGAGTAAATGGTGTTATAGATCTTACTTCCGTTTTGTGGCATGTGGGCGATATATTTTTTTTTTCTAGGTTTAGTCGCTTCATATTACATTATTTTTTTCCCTCTCATGTTTATTGAAGGCTCTTTGTCATCATAAAAGTGTGTTCTGGTACTGATTTTGGAGATGTTGGACATGTGAATGGCTTCTTATACGGATATTTGCTCTTGGGTAGTAGGTCTATGGTGGTTATCATGTTTAGGGTTTCATAATGCATTCATCTTTTTTTAGGACGTGTTTAATTCATGGTTCTCTTCTTTTTCTTTTCGCGATATTCAATGCATACGGTCTTTATATAGCATTTGATCTGTTGTTTGAAGTTTAGGGCTTGCTGCATTTCTATTTTGGCTTTCTGATTTATAAGGATTTCTTTATTACTCTACATAGGGTAGTTTTAATGTGCTCGACACTGTTGATTATTATGAGTGGATATATATGGATCTTTGCAATAGTACGCAATGTTTGATAGTGGGCTGCAAGGGTTGTTTCATATTATGTGCATATGGAGGTCGAACATGTATCTGAAGTTAGCCAGCCTGTATCAATAAGCTTTTAGGGTAGTATGTGGACTGTCGTAGAGAATCTTTTCCTGTTTGCTTCTTGCAGTGTCAGCTTGCGTTTCTCATTTTGTATATATTGAGAGAGAACGTGTCAATTGGTGATTCTCATGCCACAACATGTCCTGTTACTTATTCCATTCATATATTTGATTGATGAGATGATTTTTTGTCTTCGGATTTATTTTCATTTGTCCTGACTTTTGTTTGGCTATAATTTTTGACTTATTTGCTGAAGATGAAATCATATATTCTGTCCGTCTTTTTTAAAAACCTTCTTTCTCTTTCTACTCTGTATTTATCTGTGTTGATTTGTATCCCATTGGCCTTGTAGTTTCTGTGTTAACAACTTCTTCTCTTGTTACCTCGTATCGTTGCCCAGGTGGAGGCTAAGAGGGCTTTGTCAAGGGAGGAACAGCACACCTCCTCTAGATCTGGCGGCAACTCTAATGCAGGGAGAAATTACTCTGGAGCTGGCAATATAAAAACAAAGAAAATTTTCGTTGGGGCCTTCCTCCTACTTTAACTGAGGAAGGCTTTCGTCAATATTTTGAGAATTATGGACATGTAACTGATGTAGTTGTAATGTATGATCAGACCACCCAGCGACCTAGGGGTTTTGGGTTTATCTCGTTTGACACAGAGGATGCTGTTGATAGAGTTCTACACAAAACTTTCCATGAATTAAATGGTAAACTTGTAGAAGTTAAGCGTGCTCTTCCAAAGGATGCTAATCCTGGAAGTGCAGGTCGTTCTGGTGGGGCCTATCCAGGTTATGGTGGTTCTGCTGTGAATACCAATTCCTATGATGGTAGAATGGATGGCAACAGATACATGCAGCCTCAGGCAGCAGGAGGAGGCTATCCTGCTTATGGGTCTTCTGGGTATGGAGCGCCAAGTTATGGATATGGAACTGCAGGGAATGGTGTTGGATACGGCTATGGTGTAGGTGGTTTTGGTGGTGGTAATCCAGGCTATAGTGCCCCTCCGGGGGCCTATGGAAATCCAAATGCTGCTAGTGGAGGTTATGTTGGTGGCCCACCGGGTGCTCCAAGAAGTCCATGGAATGCTCAAGCCCCTTCAAGCTATGGTTCTGCTGGTTATGGTGCTGGTGCAGGCTACGGAGCTGCAGCAGCTTGGGGAGGTACACCTGGAGGTGGTGGGGCTGGGTCTGCTCCTGCTGGTCAGTCTCCTAGTGGAGCTGCTGGATATGGCTATGGTGGCTATGGAGGTAATGAGGGAGTGTATGGGAACCAGGCTGGCTATGGTCCAGTTGGTGGTCGCAGTTCTGGTGCCCCCAATAGCAACACTGGTGGAGCTGGGGGAGAGCAACAAGGTGGAGGAGCTGGTTATGGTGGCTATGGTGATGCTAATGGGAATTCTGGATACACTAGTGCTGTTTGGAGGTCTGATCCTTCACAAGGGGCAGGCTATGGGGCTACTCAGGGGAATGGTCCATCTGGTGGTCAAGTTGGATATGGTAGCGGATATGGCGGTCCTCAGTCGAGGCAGGCCCAGCAGCAGTAATGTATCAAAGTAAAAGTTCTTTTTAAGAGGACCACCTGCTGCATCTTATCTCTTGTTCACGGGAGGAAATTGCTGTCATGGAGATGGAAACAGAGTTTTGGGACTGGTTGGGTTGCTTGAGCCCTAAATATTTAGCCGTATTTGCTATTTTGAAATATATAATGAGTAGTTTTGAGTGTAGTGGATACCGCATTATCTTTTTAGTATTTACTTTCTATAAGTTGTAGTTGGCTACTAAATTTGGTTTGCTTTAGTTAATGTCTGGTTAGTGATATCTTATAATATCTTTCTTCTTGCCTCTAGTGTTCAACTGGAGAAGCATTATATTAGATGGTATTTTCTACCTTTTGTGGTCGGATGTTGCATACTATTGATTATGGCAGCTGCTTAAAGATTCTTACAATGCTACTTCTAAGCTTCATGAGTAGTTGTTGTTTATGATACTCAGTAGCTTTCCTGCCATGCTTTTATCTATGGATAATCGAATTGGTAGAGTGGATAGCCATGAAGATGGAGCTGTAGACACTACGGTTGAATGAAGTTAAGACAGGATAGGGATTAACATAGTAGTAGTTAAGATACTTGTCAATGGCATAATTTGTTTCCTCCTGTATTTGGCCTTTGTACAGGAGATGCCGCTTTCTAGGTCGAAATCAGATGACTCCAGAAGCTTCGGTGATCTGAAAAAGTTTTTTAATGGGTGTGAGAGATATAAAAGCATCAAGGACACTGATTCAGTCTATGATTGCATGTGTTGGGAATTAAGGAGAAGCTGCTGAACGAGGATGATGCTCATTGAGCCTAGTCCATGATTTTGGATTGTTTGATCCATTTTGGTATGTGGACAGCTGCATTTTGGCATTTTGGCATTTTTACCACCTCTGTTGCAGTTTGTGTTATTCCTGTTTAACACTTAATTTTTCAATACCAAACTAGCTTTGGAAAGTTCTTTTCCGTAGGGCTAAGTAATGTGCGCGGGCCTGTTTGAAGCGCCCCAAGCCTTTAACCAGGCCCAGTTGGAGTTAAACACTTGCTTGTGCCTTTGTTAACGTTGTTTCATTAGTACGACAGTGGTGATGGTTTTCAGCTTCCACTCCTTTTAACTTAGCTTTCAAAAGAGTTGGCTCTGCGGATCATTTCGGTTAGCCCTGTTGGTAGTCGTACATTTCGTTTATGGTTAACCCTGTTCGTAGTCGTGCATTTCCCTATTTTTTTTGTCGTCCCTGCGGTTGTGCTTCCGTCCTAAGTTGTTGTTGTCCTTTTGCTGTCCAAATGAGTTTGTCTCGCACGGATTAACGGGAACGGTGGTCATTGTTTATAAATTATGTGTTTGTGATGTTGCATTCGAATTTGGTATTTTACCGGACACGTTTGCAGTGGTAACATTTGACGAAGTTTTAGTTGTTTGCTTCTGCAATTATTATCATTTCAGGCGGAGGAATTCGGTTGCATTTGTCTATCTCATGTTGAATTGTATTTAATGGTAGATTAAATGGATGTCGAGTTCGATCCCCTGCTGAGACGGCCAAAATCAAAGAGAGGTAAACAATAGCCAACCACGTAATGGCTCTCTTAGCAAAAAAACAAAAAAAGAAACTTAGCACGAGGGGTTTTTCCTTGTCAGGGAGGTGAGTGACTAAGATAGTATATTGCCGGCAGAAGATGGCAGAAACCAGGGTTGGAAGAAAGTGCAATTTGTCGACTTGAGAAGCTGAGACGGTGTGGAAGCCGGTGGAGGTATGTTGGACATAGATGAGAACAGGCAGATCCGATTGAGGGATCCAAATCGGAAAAGCAAAACAGGAATATCTAAGCGGCCGTGACGCTTCTGGAAGGCAGATATCCGGGATTTGAGAGGAAAACGAACCCAGAAGAGCAAAGTGAAGAAGGCGACGGACCAGTTTAAGAACGGCCACCAAAAACCCTAATTTATGGTTGGGCACGACGAGTTACTATGCACCGACTCGTTCTTCTTGTCCGAGTCACGATGAGTCACTGACTCATTCTTCTTGGGTTTAAGCTGCTTCTAGCCCTGATTTTATGTAGTTGGAGCTTAATGCTAAAGTTGCACGTGAACTTGAACATAATTCAGTGGTCAAATCAAATGAAGGGTTGTGTTAAAGTAGGTCTCATGTTCGAGTTTCCTCACGAGTTAATTTAAAATTTATTAGAGTTTTCCTCGACATGAAAATAAAAAAAATTTTAGCCTAATTTATTAGAAACTCTAACGTGGGTGGATATTCTTAAAGGTTACCTTAACACGTTTTTTTTTTTTTGTTTTTTGTTTGAAATTCGATGACATTACTGGTTATACAGTAGAACATATTTTCTGTAATAAGTCTGTCAAAATTTAAAAATGATTTGATGAAATCTTCAAAATGATTTTTATAATATGAGAGTGACGTTTATCATCCTTTGTTTCTAAAAAACAAACTAAATCTTTTTCTTAGTTTCTTTTAATTTTAGAACATATTCTCTTTCTTAACAAGAAAAAGTACATGAAATAGTTGCAGATATAAATATGTAAAAACAATAAATGTCTTTTACTAAGAGTCGGTCTATTCTTCCTAATTGCTTAATTGATTGTACTCTAGCTATCACAAAAACAGTCACGGAACGTCTATGCCCGCGCGAGCTTGGACATTTGGCAGATTGAAATAGTCGTGTAATTTCCTTCACAATCTTCCTTCACCTCACCCAAAAGAAAGCTGAGTAACGCCAAGTATATCTTTAACGTGCAGGCTCACGAAACCAAGCAACCCGAGAAGGGACAGGTGCCTAAACTTCCGTGCGTTCAGAGTTACATACAACATGCACAGCGAAACGTGTTCTGCTTGTATGCGAAGAAATTAATTAACCCCTCTCAAACCGCCATTTATTTATAAGGTGGTTGAAGCGGTCTTCTTCCCCATCGATGCATCAAAGTATTATACCCAGTTCATGTGTTGTTTTTGAGGCGCCTAAGGAACGTTAGTACTGAGAAGGAAGATGGCAGAAAAATCAAAGGATCAGCTCGTCGTCGATCATGCACATCATGAGAATGCGGCCATGGAGACTGTTGCAAGGGAGGCTCCGGTGACATTCCAAAGAAGGGTCAGCAGCGACTTAGACGATTCCATTCCCAAGCCATGTATACGCCGGAGTTATTAGTACTTCTCCGTTAATGTTTAATATATTACTTCATGAAACCTTTTTATAGTTGTTTCTTGATTATCTTCATTAATTTGTGTGTCGATCTCAGATTTACCGAGGGCGTTGGTGGCGGTAGACAGAGAGCACCCAAACGGGACACCGGGTCACAAGCACCACGGCCTCAGCGTTCTTCAACAGCATGTTGCCTTCTTCGATCAGGACGACAATGGGATTGTCTATCCCTGGGAAACCTATGCTGGTTATTACTGTTTTATAAAGATATATTAATCATATTGCATGTGTAGTTTAATTGTATCTCTAGTACTGACTTTTTATGTTTTGTTCTCGATTGGAATTAAGGACTGCGAGCCATCGGTTTCAACTGCATCGCATCTCTGGTCATGGCTGTTGCCATCAATGGAGCCTTGAGTTATACCACTCTGCCTGTAAGTACTACTACCAAATTATAAGCTGATGATCGTAATGCCCTTTTCTTTCACCAAATAATTAGTTCATGGAGCCTGCAGATTACAATTAGGATGAATCATGTGTAACCGATTATAAATTGCAGAGCTGGATACCGTCCCCTCTTTTCCCAATATACATACACAACATACACAAGTCCAAACATGGGAGCGACACTGGCACCTATGACACCGAGGGCAGGTAATTTAATTAATCTGCATCATGGAGATTAAATTAAGTTATGACAAATTAATGCCGAAATTGTAGTTTTGGGCTCTCTGATATATGATACATGACCCGCAGGTTTGTCCCAGTGAACTTTGAGAACATGTTTAGCAAGTATGCACACACAGATCCAGAGAAGCTCTCCCTGGGCGAGTTGTGGGATATGACTGAAGGCAACCGAAACGCCATGGACTTCTTTGGCTGGTACTTATATATATTAATTAATGCCAAACTTTGCTTTCTTTGTTTGTTTGTTTGTTTGTTTTTTGGCATAATTGATTTAATTGCACGTACATATATATTGTGCCATACATGAATTTAATTTACGCGTGCATATATGACACTAGTTACAATATGTTATAGGATTGCAAGCAAGTTCGAGTGGGGAGTGCTGTACATTCTTGCGAGAGACGAGGAAGGGTACCTGCCCAAAGAAGCTGTCCGGCGTGTCTTTGACGGCAGCCTCTTTGAGTACTGTGCCGTCAGACGATTAGAAGCAGGGAAGGAGAGTTGAACTGATTTCGAAGCTTGCTATGCGCTTCAAGTAATGTGGTAGCTGTTATATATATTACTAGTCTGCAGTGACAATATACTATTATATATCTTCCGAATTAATTCCGCCAATTGAGAACTCTGCTTTCGGCTAATTAATTCTTTAACAAAGTTGCCGCTGACGAGTGACAATATGGAATGCACAAGGTTTTTAATTAGTAAGATTCCGTTCTTAATCATATCTTAATGAAAATGGTCAAGGTTTAAAAGTTACCATGTCAGAAGCACCGGTTCAATGACGATCGCTAACGTTAATTTATAGGTGAAATCCAGTGCAACGAATTTCTAACTTAAGACGTCTACTTGTATATAACAATATATCGTACTACTTGACGTTCAAATGCTCATGTATACGATAAAAAAATCATGAATAACTTCATTACAGACTAATTGCAAACTAACCAACAAACTTGCAAACTGAACCAAACTCTCAGATACGCACTTTATATAACTAATTACTATATCATCGGGTTTTTTTTATTGTTATTTTTTTATCCGGAACTAGCAAGCTCTATTTATAACGAAAGGGAGCAAAATCTCTAAAGTTGAGCTGATCTCTTGCGCCATCCCCAGTCCCTATTCGGGTTGATTTTTTTTCGAGAAATACTATATATATATATATATATCACCAATGTGAATCGAAATGATATATATCACTACATATATAACGTGGGATAGGATTAGGCGGGTTGTACTAAAGGCGATTGTAAATAATAGGCTGGAGGTACCCTGAGTTTTATAGGTTGAATTAATGTGGACTGGACCGCTTGAACGATAGGGTTCTCAGATCCTGGAAGGTTGAGTACTCTTGACAATAATTTTGGATGATGTGGATGGTGTCTGCGGCCAAATTTTTTGTGTAAGGAGAACCGCTATTGTGAAGGTCAGCAGATGGCCTCTGACGTCATGCCATTTTATTTTCTGTGACCTCCTCAGTACTGCCTTCTCTTCCTCCTCACTGTCTCCTCCTCTTCCTTGTGAGAGATAAGGTTCAAGATTCTCTAGATACATCAGCAATTCTCTAAATCCTCTCGTAAGACATGTATCCTTTTATGTACACTTGTACAATTTGTATTCTTACTGATTAGAATGATTAATGTAAGTGTATATATAATACATGTGAATCGGTGAAATACAACAGAAGTTATTATTCTGTAATATGTTATCAGAGCTATATGTCTAACGACTAAGACGAAATGGCCACTAAATCTTCATCTTTGTCCGGTCCTATCGGGGAACCCATCTTCACATATGGTGAGTCTTTGAAAGAGTCAGTAGCATCAACAGAAGAACCAGTCCTCCCGCAAGAGGACGCTGACTAGGGAACCAAGGAAAATGTGGCAACAAAGGAATTCACAATGGTAACAATACCAACAAGCCCTCTTCCGAAAACTCAAACTGTCCAACGTGTCAAATTTTCTGTAGAATTGATCATAGTACACTTGAGTGCCAGCATAGGTTCAATCAAACCTTCAAGCATGCGGCCCTGCAACTTCAACCGAGTTCACAAGCCACCTCACATACAGACTCTGGTGCTTCGCATTAAATCACTGGGGACTCTTCTATGCTAGTCTGTACTTCCTCGTATAATGAACCAGACCAAGTATACCTTGGTGATGGTACAGGTTTGGGAATTCAGTCCAATGGCCATTACAAATTAAACTCAATTGACTTTGCAAAATGTTCTATGTTTCCGATTATGTAAAAAAAAAATTGTCTCAATCTCCAAGCTTACAAAAGACAACAATTGTGTATTCACTTTCTCATTCGATGGCATTCGTGTGTGGGATTGCAGTTCGGGTCGGTCTTTGCTCAAGGACAGGCTAAAAAACGGACTCTATATTGTGGATCACCCCGCGTCTCCTTAATGTTCATTATCAAGTAAGTCCCCTATATCTTTATGGCTTAAGTCTTCATCTAAGCCCTTTTCCCGTGTGAATGATAGGGCTACCCGTGTCCTAGAACTTGTCTCTGCCCACGAACCACGTCTTGTTATGTCTTCATGTTCCTTTTGGTAGAATTTTTATGTCACATTATGATCTTTGATGAAACAGTCTTTCCATTCGCTAAGTTGCCCTTGTTGCCAGACCCGAATGTTGTGCCCTCACACTCAGAATCAGTTACTCTATAGCCTCTACCACCGACTCCTCCATCTATACCGGCACATTCACCTTCTCCATCTCCCCAACAATCCGATATTTTGAACAACTCACCCGAACCAGATCCGGATCCTCCGTTGGTCCCTACTACGACACCCGAACCAAACCCTCAAGTATCCCCACTAGCTACCCATCACATTAAAACAAGGTCTTGGATTGGCATTCTCAAACCATAAATCTAGGTTACCACCCAACATCCGTGCCCTTTGCCCTCCACCGAACTCGACCTTGCCTCCTTTACGGCTACACCGAAGTCTCCTGAGTGGTGTGAGGCTATGAACCATGAGTTTAATACTTTGCAGGCTAACCATTCTCAGTCTCTTATTTCTCTTCCACAAGGGCACAAGACTATAGGCTGCAAGTGTGTGTACATGATCAAATGATATCTGAACGGCAATATTCAGCATTTGAAAGCTCGATTAATGACTAAATATTTTAATCAGCGAGAAAGGTATGGCTATTTTGTGACTATTAGTCCAATGGTGAAATCAGCTACTAGTCACAATTCTATGGATATAGATAGGCGACTCTACAAAGTGAGTTTTCCATCAAAGACATGCAATCTCTCAATTATTTTCTTGGCATTGAAGTTAAAAAGGATGGACAAGACTTACATCTCTCGCAGCCCAAATATGCTCGTGATATCACCTCTCTTTGATGCGTGCTAACCTGCTTACCATTCTGGTTGTAGTCGGCTAAAAGCTCTCCATATTCGATGGTGTTCCTCTCTCTAAACCGACAAAATATCACATTGTAGTGGGAGCTCTCGAATACTTAACTCTCACTCATTCGAATATTCCGTAGAAATAAATTAATGCTGCCAATTTCAACAAACTCCGACCGACAAACACTGGACTGCCGTCAAACATATCTTACATAATATTAACGATACAATTCTACGCGGCGTTTATGTTAATCCTTCCTCTCAATTGAGCCTTGAGACATTCGCAGATGCTGACTGGGGTGGATGGCTTGATGACTGTCGGTCTGTTTCTGGTTATTGTATTTTACTTGGTGGTTCTCTTATCTCATGGGTTTTAGAGATACAACCTAATGTTTCTCAATCTAGTGCTGAGGCAACATACCATGCTCCAGCTCTCACAGCTTCTAAACTGTCTTAGATCTTATAATTGTTCAAAGAATTATACATGTATCCTTTTTTGTACACATGTATAGTTAGTATTCTTTGTTGATTAGAAGTCTTTTCTGTTTTGAGTTCTTTGGTTACCAATCTTGTAACCCACATAACCCAACATGCTGCTGCTGCTGCTGCTGCTGCTTCTTCTTCTTCTTCTTCTTCTTCTTCTTCTTCTTCTTCTTCTTCTTCTTCTTCTTCTTCTTCTTCTTCTTCTTCTTCTTCTTCTTCTTCTTCTTCTTCTTCTTCTTCTTCTTCTTCTTCTTCTTCTTCTTCTTCTTCTTCTTCTTCTTCTTCTTCTTCTTCTTCTTCTTCTTCTTCTTCTTCTTCTTCTTCTTCTTCTTCTTCTTCTTCTTCTTCTTCTTAGCTAATTTACACAACAAAATACATTTTAGATTATTCATAACACACTAGTAAAAATCCGATGCCAATAACTACGTCAGCAAAAGTATTATATAATTTATTTCTAACGGCAAAAATAAAACCGCCAACAAATAGTAATGTTTTCCCTGACGGTTTTACTTAACCGCCAGTAACTATTTTTAATGGTGGTTTTTAAAACCGCCATTACAAATACTACAATATTTAATGCTGGTTTTAAAACTCCCCATTAAAAAACCAACATTTTTTAATGGCGGTTTAAAAAATCCCCATTAAAAAAAAACATTTTTTAATGGTGGTTTAAAAAACCACCATTAAAAATACAGGCTTTTGTAATGGTGGTTTTAAAAGCCACCATAAAAAATACTACATTTTTAATGGCAGTTTTAAAAACCGCCGGTCATGTTTTTTTTATGGATTTCAATGGCGGTTTTTAGAACCGCCGGCAATAATTTTATGTTGAAAAAAATATCGTGCTATTTAAAATCAATTCTCCTGTTTACTCATGACAACATATTAAAACTAATAATAACATATAATTAAAACAGAATCCACAATCAACAATTACAGTAGATCATCTATAATTGCACTATATCTAAATTAAAATAAAAACTACAATGTGGACCAAAATTGCAGTTTTACGAAAGTGAAAAAAACGTCCTGACAAAAAAAAAAAAACTGTTTCTGTCCTCAATGCTCTATCTACATCAAACTTCAGGTATGAGCTACGGGTTTATTCCCGTATGCATCACGTGTCTCATCTACAAAAAAATGACAAATAGTAAATAAGTGAAATTATGCATAAAATGGTAATTCTAACAGGATGAAGCTCATGAGATATATTTGTTTCTGTTACTTGTAAATTTTGACATCTAATGATTATTATTCACTAACTTCACCTGAAAGCACATGCATAAGCTCCTTTTAGAGTTCCTTTACGAATTGTTTCCCTAGTGCCTCCATCCGTAGTGTACCTGCAATCAATTTACGCCTAGACAACTGAATTGATCCTAACAAAGAATGGGATTGCTTAAAAAAACATATTTTTAAAGAATATATGAGGAATTATCCGATTCAATCTGATGCTTGAAGAAATCCCCAACCTTTCTCTCAAACTGAGACCAGGTGCCCTTTTTTGAAGACACGGGAGCGGACGAGGATGAGGAAGATGACGCAATGTTGCTTCCTGTACCTGACATTATCTCCGAATCAAGCGACATATGAGGTAAAACTTGGCAGATACCTTCCTCCACTTCTTGGCTAAGAGTTCGGAAACCTGGTGGAATCAAGTTCATTGTTGCCAAATTAGACTGTTGGAAGTATATTGAAAGAGCAAAAAATAAGCTAAATCATACTAAGTTAAGATAGGAAATTATGACACCTAATGGACTTCAATGAAGAACATTAAAGACTAGCTAATCCACCAATTAATTTTAGATAATCCTCCATTCTGTAGATGTTACTTAGTCCCATCCACATCTATGTTTTCGGGCACATGAGATCTTCATCTTCTCTAACAGACAAAACAGTTTCATTCACATGAATAAAGCATTATTGACTCTGAGACAGACAAAGGAGCAAGCACCAAGTCAAAGAAATTTCAGAAATAAGCCAAATATGGCATTTAAACATCAGATAGTGTGACCAATGAACAGATATGCCTCAGTTGTAGAGTTTCACATCAAATAGTGTGACCAATGAACAGATATTCCAGTGTGATGGTTCATGCAACTATAGCAACTTAAAGTGGTAATTATATTACATGTGTATCAAAGGTAATGGGACCTGCTGCTCCACTTTCATGTTCACCCCTTCATAAAACTCATGTGTATCAAAGTAAAGAGGTTGACATTCACTGGTATCCATAATTGCCGAGTCCACACATTCAAGGCAGAGTTTCGGACCATCATCGAGGCTGACATATTTAGTATCTCTCGCCTCCAACTTTTGTTCACCAAAGCTTCATACGTTCCAGCATGAGAAGAAACATGGAAACCTGATTATCCAAAAGAATGGGACAAGTCCATCACAAAAAGATAATTATATTACATGAGCTATAGTAGAAAACATATTGGAAATAAAGATGAAAAATACTCGTCACATATCACTCAAGTAACAAAGTTTCAGAAGATCCTAACAGGTCATTTTTCTAGTACGTACCTCAATGTCCATCCTTTTGTATCTCTTAGAGCAAACTCAGCCAATCTAAATAGAGCAAAAATTACTCAAATCTGGTAAAATTCATAGTTGGAGACCTTTCAGTACATTACAGAAATTATAAGAACACCAGACCATGAGACATCTACAATTACATTAGATCTAAATTATAATCCAAAATTATACTGTGCGGTTTTACAAAAGAGACAAAAAAACGTCGTGACAAAAAAAACTGCTTCCATCCTCAGTGATCTACATCAAACTTCAAGTATGACCTGGAGGTTATTCCCGTCTACATCATGTGTCTCATCTATAAAAAAATAAAAAATTAATAGTAATTAAGGGAAATTATGCATAAAACTTTCAAATTTCAAATGAAACAATTTAAGTAGCATACCTGAGCTATTAATGATCGATGTAAAAAACATTCCCGACTTTCCCATCACAAGTTGTTGCAGCATCGCAATAGACTGTCTCATTTGTTGCTGCTCTGCTTCCTCCTTGGCTTTCTCCCCCTGTCGCTCTACTTCCTCCTTGGCTTTCCTCCTCTGTCGCTCTACTTCCTCTTTGGCTTTCCCCCTCTTTCACTCTACTTCCTGCTCGTTGAGACGCTTGATCTCCTCTATCAACACATTTTGTCATGCTTCTGAAGCATGGAGCCGTTCTTCCATCTCTTTAAGTTGGTACGATTTACTGTGTTTGCCGCCTACATCCTACAAACATCTTCCCTTTTCCAATAATCCAATAGTAATTTCCATTCCTCTGGATCCATTGTTAAGATAGGACATGTTACTAACTCTGCATCAGTCTTCCACTCATAATATTTTTTCTTATAGAAGTTTTTGTTGTCTCTGATGAATTTTTGCACGTGTGGCTGTAGTGCTTCCTCCACTTCTTGTTCGGTTGCGTCATCGCCATTGATACTGCCGACTTGAAGACAATACCACCTCTGCATTTCCTCTTCAACCAGCCTCTAGATTAATAATAATTGAGGCGATCAATTGCATGTATGTGAGGGTGAGAATTTATTTCCTTGTAGTGGAACAAAGGCCTTTGGCTGTGCAACGCTGCATTTCCACCCATGAAATGCGGCCAGTAGAAGAAGGAAGATTAGAAATAGATTCTCTGTTAAATAAATATGTATACCCTTAATTAGAAAATATGTTGCTTGCATATGAAATAAAAAATTAAAATTAAATATCCATTAGACAAAATATTAATTTAAACATGTTGCTCATTTCTACATTTCATCTAAAAACATCAACTCTGAATTTCATTTAGAATTAAGGAAGTATATTTATATTTTGTTTAAAAATAATATACATTAATATACTTATGGTAACTTTGTACACCTCTTTGTTTATTTTTAGGTTCACGTGCTTAAATGAGATTATTGGCACTCGGTTAACATTGTAACTTGTGAATGAAAGGACTTCAATTACTAAAACAATTTATACTAGTAAAAACTAATGCTTCTGATAATTAAAGGATTCATAATTGGTAAAAGATAATGAGTAAAAGTAAATAACATACAATGAGTAAATGGTAATAACTTTGTGTGCTATTGTTCTGTAACCTAGCAACTTTATTAATTTTTTACTTTATTCAATTATAATTTGCAGGTTCAAGGTATTATGTCTAAGAAACGTAGAAGAGAATAGAGATTTTGTACTTATTTCTAATCAATGTTTATTTGACATCTGATTTTTACTATTTAAAATAGTTTATATTTTATAATATGCATAAATTATAAAAGCTTAAATTCTTTTAGAAGAATGAAGAATGGAAATTAAACTCATTTATAGTAAAATTATTTATTTTCATAAAAACAAGGTATTTTGAAATACCTTTTTTTTCTTTATCTCTTTGCCGATCCTTGATCTCGATACCCAACAACATGTGTTTCAACTTATAACCAACGAGGTACCGAGAGGATCCGCGAACACACTTTCCCGCTTTTTTATCTTAACATGTTATTTGCTGGTTTAAATTGTTCGCTCTACGCGTTAGCCGCAGCCCAAAATAAAATGCAATGGAGAGAACTTCTTTTGGATCTCAATCAAGTATCAAAAGTGTAATGGCTATGGAAACTATTGAAATTGAAGGCAGAATTGAGGTTCATGAAGTGGTTGCATTTTCCTTTTAATGCTTTGAATGCCCTTAACTTTCCATTCTCTCCACCAATGCTTGATGTTATAACTACTATTGGCAGGGTTTTAAAGGCAGCACATTTTATAATTAACCAGGTAAACTTTTAGATTTAACTGTTGCAAAATATTAATGATCATACTGACTTTTTCAAAATATATAGGACACAAATAGGATGTACTCTTATGGCTGATAGTTGGACAGCTGCATGTAATAGGAATTTAATAAACCTTTTAGTTCATTGTCTTCAAGGATTAGTTTTCTTAGAACCTGTGGATGCATTTAAGGAGTAAAAGACTGCAGAAAAGTTGATTTAAGTGTTCAAAGAAGTTATCATCTCCATGGCACTTGATAATGTGGTCCAAATAGCTATGGATAGTGCAGCCAATGATGTTGTTGCTGGAAAACTCTTAATGCAAGAGTTTCCAAAAGTTATATAAGACACATTGTAGTCCTCATTGAGTGGAGCTCATTGTGTGGATTTAATTCTTGAGGATTTTCTTAATTTTATAGTTCAAGAACAATGTGTAGAAGATGATGCCAAGTGTATTAACAAACGTTTTTCCAATTGTGTTTTGTTTTAAAATTAGTGAGAAAATTCAACAAGGAACGAGAGTAAGTTCATCCTGGAGTCAACTTCAAAGATGTAAGTAAACTTTACTAACAATGGTGACAAGTGAATGGTGGAATAATAGCAAAATATCCAAAAGAAAGACAGAAAAATATTTACTACTAGTACTGAATTTTCATATTTAGTCATTATGTGCCAAATTGATTAATATTTCAGAGCCTCTTGTAAAAGTTTTAAAGATGGTTGATAGTGATAAGAGACCCTCTGATGACATGTAGTTGCTACCACAAAATTAAATCAATTCTTAACCCCTAAAATAATTCACAACAAAGTATAGGGTAAGAAAGGTTCGATCCCACGAGGAGTTTTGTGCATAAAATTTTTTGATTTATTTTAATTGGAATACATAAATCTTACACGGTTTATGGGGTATTGGTAAAAACTTGAAAAATAAAACAAAGAACTATTTATCTACTATATACAATTTACTTGCCGCTTTTTACTCCCAATCCCTTGGCTAAAAATGTAATAACTAAAATTTAGATCTGGTGTTATACTCTTGATAGGCTGACAAAGAAAAGTTCATTTGCTCCACTCCCCCTTAATTTCAAATAACTAAAACCAAATGAGCAAATGTTCTAATTAATTCATATTTTAAATACGAATTTAATCAACCCAAACTAAACTAAGCATACCAGCATGTTCAAAATAGTTTGTTTAAATCAATCTTTAGTTGAAATTAAGCTTACATTGTGCATAACAAAACGAAAAACTGTCAATTTAATCAACACACATGAAATGATCAATTTCATGCGGATGCAAAGTTTATGCACTACAAGTCAGTGTGATTTAAATATCAAAAGTATTAACACTAAATTTAATGAAGTCCAAACAATCTAAATAATAGCCAAACCGTTACAAAAACCAAGGTATAAGAGATTTTCGAAAGACAAATAAAGGACAAAGTTGGAACAAAGCATAAGAAGTTGGAAATTAAATTAAGATCAGGAACTTTTCCACACATCCCCCAAAGAGAATCGTTTCTCCTTCACGGACAACAAACCAATTTTGTCTCTATTGCTTTTTTCACTCTCTGACTAGGGAGTGATAAGGGCAAGATAAATCTCCCTCTTTCTCTAATCTCCAAAGAAAATTTCGTGCTCCAAGTTTCTGCTTCAAACAGATTACAAAACCCCTATTTATAGGTGATTTTCGGACTGTTTTTCTTTTCCTTCTTCAATACAGCAGTTACTGAATTAATCAGCCACTTCTTTGCTTTAATCTCCTAGGTAAGGGCCCAAAAACTACCGTCTCTTTATCCTCTACACGATCTCCAAGTGCCTTTCACGTTTCCCCCATATTTTCTGCAATTGATCACTTCTTTTTCCTCTTTCCTGGTTGAATTGAATAAGGGTAGTTGAGTGAAAATACGATTTAAGTTAGGGGGCATTTTTGTCATTCGATTTTCTGCCCTTGTTTCTACTTGATTGGGGTTGTTTTTCTGGGATTAATTCGTCCTGGTAGTCATTTCAACTTTCTTGAGTGTGGGCTTCTAAATGTTTCATACTTTCTTGTTTGGTCTTTCACTTGAACAAACTGGAACTTTGAGCTCAATTTCGACCACAACTCATCCCGATTCTGAGAAAATGAATAAGACAAATGTTGTAGGTTTCTTTGTTAGGTTTCCAATGCATCTTCAATCTATGGAATCTGATCATATACTAACATGCTATGGTCAAAAAACAAAAGATAGGTAAATCCATGAAAAACAACTAATTCCACACCTTTATCAATTAAAAATAGAAATTACCCATTCAAAACTCAAAATTGATAAATCTTTGCAAATAAACTCAAATAATACCCAAAATGTAACTAAAGTCATTAAGTTGAAGTGGTCAAAATCTGCGAACATATGCACTTATCACCCTCAATGGTTTATATCTTTTAAAGGAGAAAACGGTCAAAGAAACGACATGAGGAGTCACGAAAGGGAAGGAGGAGTATGAACTTCATGTTAAGATTATAGATAGTCATTGAGAAATTGAGCTACATTGACCTCTCCCTTCATAGATTAATGATTAAACCCAAAAAAAATTTCTTTAGCCTAGCAATTTAAGATGAGCACCCCCGGGTATGAGTAGATCTATTAGGTGTTATTGAGAAGTTTTATGTGGATAATCACGACATGCAAGTGGCTACTATCTATGCAATTTGAATATATAGAGATTTCCAAAGAGAGTCCGAACGTCAAGGCACTGGACAAGATGGTTCCTGGTAAATATATTTTCATCACAAGATGGTTCTTGTCTTTTATGGCTGAATTGTTGGGAACATTATGGAATTGTGTTCCAAATTTGAAAAAAAAAATTCTATTCGAGTTCTGATTGAAATATGCAGTGCATCTGGTTGTGGGTGCAACTAGAGTGTTTTTAAGTGCAATCATAAAGAGGAATAGATTAGAGCAATGACCTTGAATATCTCAATAATTTGCGATTGTTGTAACTAAATGAAACTAGATTATTTTTTCAATTTTTTTATTTAATTTATTAGTTTATCCTAATTCATATAATTTTTTGTGGTTAAAAGAATCAAGTAAAGTGTGTAATGGAAGATTTGTTTCCTATTCATCTCAATCGTATGATGAGTATATATAAGTACAAGTGTGTAGGAATTCGAGTCTATTTAGGAGACTGATTCCTAATCTTAACAAAGAAGTAAGAGCTGATTAGCAGTAATTACAATAAACACCAATCCTCCAAAGATAGACTTAGATTACAATTGGGATTGCTGAGCACGTGTAGTGTGTGGCGAAGGAAGGTTTTTGTATGAAGAATCTTCTAGAGAACATACGTCTCTAACATTCCACCGCAAGGTTAGCGTTTTGGCAACAACGCAAAGCTTGAGTAAAAACCGAGTGAACTGCCCACGAGACAACCCTTTTGTAAAGACGTCTGCAACTTGATCCTGAGTGGGAATAAATCGCACTGATAATTGTCCACTGCATACCCTCTCTTGAAGGAAGTGGTAATCAAGTTTGATATGCTTGATGCGTCTATGGAAAACTAGATTGGCGGCAATATAAGTTGTAGATAAGTTGTCACACCACAGAACTAGGGAATCTCTGAAAAAAATTCTAAGCTCACGAAATAGGTGAAGTAACCAAGAGATTTCAAATGCCGCAATTGCTAATGCTTTGTATTCAGCCTCAGCACTAGTGCACGCAACAGTTGGTTGTTTCTTGGAAGACCAGGAAATAAGCGAACCGCCAAAGTACATACAAAATCCAGTGACCGACCTTCGGTCATCAGGACAGCCACCCCAATCGGCATCGGAGAAAACATCAATTCCAAAATGACGAGCTGGTTGAAAAGAAAGCATGTTTTAGAGTACCTTTTAAATAATGCAAAATGCGTTTGACGACAAACGTGTGTACATCAGTTAGTGCGTGCTGAAATTAACACGCCTGGTTAACCGTGTACTGAATATCTGGTCTGGTGAGTGTGAGATACTGATAAGAACCAACAGTAGATCTATATTCAAAAGCATCACTGAGTGGAGTTCCTTCAAATTTTGACAATTTGGAACCCGGAGAAACTGGAGTCGAAATTGGCTTAACATCTGCGAGACCGAGTCGATGCAGTAAATCGCTAGAATATTTAGACTGAGAAAGATGAATACCAACCTTAGTACAAACCACCTCAATGCCAAGAAAATAATGAAGAGGGCCCAAATCTTTAACATAGAATTCTGTCTATAAGCGCGAACAATAGCTGTAATAGCAGAAGGAGAAGAGCCAGTGAAAATAATGTCGTCGACATAGACCAGAATATAAATCACTGAATCGGCACTGTATCTATAAAGAAGAGAGGAATCGGCCTTGGATAAAATGAATGCAAGTTCAATCTGAAAAGATGTTAACCGAATATACCACGCTCGAGAACTCTGCTTGCGTCCATTCAATGATTTCTGAAGAAGACACACTTCGTGTGGTCGAGAAGCATCAATAAAACTCGGAGGCTGAACCATGTGGACCTCTTCTACCAATGTGCCATTAAGATACGCATTGCTGTCGTCCAACTACTGAATACCCCAATTTTTTCTAACTGCCAGAGTGAGAACCACACGAATTGTTACGAGTTTAACAACTGGACTCGGTGTTTCAAAATAATCTTGCCCTTCACGTTGATTGAACCCCTTTGCCACTAATCGAGCTTTGTGTCTATCAATACTTCGGTCAGGTTTGGTCTTAGTATGAAAGACCCATTTACAACCTATAGCTCGGTGTCCCTATGGCAAAGAAACAAACCTCCAAGTATGGTTAGATAATAAAGCATGAAATTCGGACTGCATGGCCTCACACCATTCTGGATGCTTCACAGCCAGAGAGTAACAAGTAGGCTGCTTGGGTGAAGAGGGAAGAACAGATGGATGACATGTGGATACATGTATTTCGGGTTTAAGGAACCCGGTCATAGAGCGAGTAGTCATAGGATGAGTGGCTAAGGGAGCAGTAAGATGAGTAGTTTGGGGAGAAGGCTTAGAAGCAGGTAAATAGGAAATTGGAGCCAGCAAGGACGAAGAGCTGGACTCGGGGCTAGCTTTAGGTTTAATAGGTGGAGACGGAATAGTAGGTGAGCTGATAGAAGGAGTCAGCGAGTTCGGTTGGGCAGAAGAGGTGAGTAAAGGTGAGTCAACTCGGGAGGAAGAAGGGAGAGGCAAGAGTTGAATTGGGGAGCTCGAAAGAGATGGAGCTGTTCGTGTGGGAAGCAAGGCCGCATTGGAGTATGGAAAAGAAGTTTCGTCGAAGACCACGCGGCGACTGATGTACACCCGACCTTTAGAAACATCAAGACACCTGTAACCTTTATAATTGGGATGATATCCAATGAAAACACATGGAATAGAACAATCCTCCAGCTTGTGAGAAGTGTAAGGGCGCAAGTGAGGATAGCACAAGCAGCTAAAAATGCGCATAGAAGAATAATCTGAGGAGTGCCCAAACAAGAGTTCAAACGGGCTTTTGGAAGATAAAAAGGAGGACAAAAGTCGATTTATAAGAAAAGGAGCAGTAGAGAACGCAAAGTCCCAATGTTCCTTTGGCATAGAGGCTTGCACAAGTAAAGTCATGCCCACAGAGACAATGTGGCGATGCTTGTGCTTGGTAATGCCGTTTTACTGGGGGTATAGGGGCACGAGATGCTATGATGAATACCACAAGAGGCAACTGGTTAAATCGACTATTGACGAATTCAGATCCCCCATCAGATGGAAAGTTTTTTATTTTTGTGGAAAATAAATTCTCGACAGAGGATTGAAAACGTAGAAACGATAAATAAACTTCAGTCTTTGTCTGAAGTAAAAATAACCAAATAAAGCGACTGAAGTGATCGACAAAAGAAACATAATATTTAAATAATTTCCTCGACGTAATAGGACAAGGTCCCTATACATCTGCTGAGATTGTATGCAAGGGAAATGGTACTGAAGTAGTGGACTTTGAGAAGGGTAAAGAGACTGATTTGTAACGCAACAAGCTGGGCAAGATGCCTTTCTTTTAAAATTAGAAACTTCAATGTTTAAATGTCTGAGTACACTACGCAAAACAGAACTACCAGGATGTCCTAAACGTTTATGAGAAAAGGAAAAAGGTAACCGAAGTGAAAGTCAACAAGTGGGTGAAGCAGGATGGTCGACGACATAGAGTCCACTCCTATTCCACCCCTTGAGTAGTGTGCGGCCCGCATTGGCTTCATGTACACCAAAGCCATTTGAATCAAAAGTGATAGTGCAGTTGTGATCAGAAGTGAGTCGAGAAATAGACAACAAATTTTTAAGAGAAGAAGGAACACAAAGTACATTGCGAAGTGAAACAAACTGATTTAATGGAAGTGTACCAACGAAAGAAATTGGCAAAACTGAACCATTCCCAATGATCACTTGATCCGAGCCAGTATAAGGAGTACTCTCACCAAATTGTGAAGCATCAGAGGCGATGTGATGAGAATCCCCCGAATCAGTGTACCAGGCTGCGTCATGGTGAGGATCTGTCTGTGCGGAATAAGCCTAAGGAGAATTGGCAGTAGGCTGATATGCCAAGTTGAACCTGTTTTGGCATTGAATAGCCACATGGCTGACTTTTTCACAAATTTGAGAAGTTGGGCGATTGGCATTGTCACGAATATCTTGCTGGCAGCGACCCTGTCCATAGTCTGAATTTTGACCAAGGCCACAGTTGGAGCGTCCACGGCCTCTTCGATTAGGGAGACTTCCTCTACCACCTCTAGCGGCTACATTGGCTGAAGAGGTACCTGCAACATCAAGTTGAGTAAACTGTACCTGCATCTGATGACGATGCTCCTGCGTGAGAAGGAGATTCTGCAAGGAGCTGAAAGTATAAGGATCATCTCGACTGGTAACAGATTGGGAAAACAACTCAGACTCCTGGCTGAGTCCGGAACATAAGTAGTGAGTAATAGTCTGATCATCGAGTGGTGGTCTAGATTATGAGAGATCATCTATAATGCGCTTGACGGAGTCCAGATATGCTGACATGGACTGTAACCCTTTGCGAAGAGTCTGTAACTGAAAGCAAAGATGATTAAGTCGTGACTGAGATGTTGAACTATATGCAAACTTCAATTTCTACCACATTGTACCAGCAGTGGGTAGACCGAGAGTATGGCCAAGAGCTGCTTCAGATAACGTGGCAATGATCCAGCTTTGGATCGTTTAATCGAGAATAAACCACTGAGTGTATAATGGATTCGGAATAGAGCCACCAGTCGCATAATCATGAATGTGCTTTAGAGAAGGAACAATGGATTCGTCAACCAATCCCATTACCTGTTGACTGTTTAAAACAGGTAACATTTGTTGGCGCCATAATAGATAGTTCTGACGATCCAAGTTGATGGAGACATAGTGAGAAATATTTCACAAAATTTGATTGAATCGGCCATGAGTAGAGCTGAGATCGAAGGAGAGTCCACGCGGGGAAGGCACCTTGGTTGCCTTATTGTTGATCACAGAAGGAGTAGTGGAAGATGAAGGGGACTGATTGGCGACCATTAGGGTAGTGAGCAAAGAGAAAAGAGATGGAGGAGGGCTTGGAGAAGAAGACCTAGGATGTATGCCTAGGGCTGGCCTGATACTATGTAATGGAAGATTTCCTTCTTATTCATCACAATCATATGATGAGTATATATAAGTACAAGAGTGTAGGAATTCGAGTCTATTTAGGAGACTAATCCCTAATCTTAACAAAGAAGTAAAAGCTGATTTACAGTAATTACGATAAACATAACAATCCTCCAAAGATAGATTTAGATTACAATTGGGATTGCTGAGCAAGTCTAGAGTTTGGTGAAGGAAGGTTTTTGTATGAAGAATCTTCTAGAGAACATTCGTCTCTAACAAAGTGAGAAGCTATGATCCATTACTTTAGAGGCCATGGATTTATTAGAAGATTGGGTAGGACAAACTAATCCTCCATCACTCGATGATATAGAAAATGAATTTTGTGAAAATGAGAAACCATCTTTAGTACAACGTGGAGATAAAGGTAAAATGGTATAAATTTTTCATAATTAACTTTTGAAAGTTTTGTTAGTCACATATATTATTTGATTATTGTTATATTTGTAGCTATTATAAATGAAAAACATTATGGCAAAAATACTTAGATATTTTGATTCTGAAGAAAACAAAGATTTTTGAAAGAAAATTATATCTTTAGAGAATATTTTTAAACTTTTTTGTGAAGACTAAAAACATGTTACGAGTTTTTTCACGAGCAGACAACTCGTACACGGTTCAACCATCAATTGAGTCCGATTGAACCGGTTCTACTAAAATCAGACCATCTATCGGTTCAACTAAAATCAGACCATCTATCGGTTCAACTAAAATCAGACCATCTATCGGTTCAACTAAAATCAGACCATCTATCGGTTCAGTGATCTGTTTGTCTTTTAAAAACATTGGGAGGCTAAGATGGGAACCTTTATCAATAGGCTTGGTGAAAAAGGCATACCATTCAAGATGCATGGCTGCTCACCTCCTATAGATGTAGTGGCTAAACCAAATGAGACCTGGATTGGAGATAATAAGAATATGGCAAACTAAGAATGCAATTTTAGTGGTGTAAATGGTAAAAATTTCTGGCACATATCAAATTGTCTACAAGTTAAACGGCTTGGACTATTCTGGAAACCCACTTTGAAGGAACTCTTGTGTTTGTCAAAATTACAAATCGTAATGAAAACATTTGAAATATAACATAAGGGGGAAGGTGAGACGTAGTCAAACATGATGCAAAAATCAGGAATCTGTGAACCAATCTTATGCCCTTGGGAGAAAAAATTGCAGAAAATAGATTGGTAAGAAAAGTGTTGAGATCTTAGTTTGAGAAATTCGAAAGTAAAGGGGCGGCTTTTGAAAATGTAAAGAAATCTTCTTAATCTCACACTAGATACCACTATGGTCATCAGGAGCTAAAAGGTAAAAAGAAAAATGCATCGCCTGCAAGCATTCATATTTGGTGGTGACAATAACACCTTGGCGAAGTCTCCAGCCGAGATGGAGGAGAAATTGCCATGCTTATTAAAGGTTAAATGAAGTTTTACAAAAAAATACAAAAAGAAGAAAAAATTTACTGGAACCAGTGGAGGGGCAAAGATGTGAGGGATATGAACATATACAAGTTGAATGTTCAAATACATAAGTAAGAAAAAGAATTCGCTCGCAGATACCTGGAGTAAAGAAGATACTTTAAGTGATGAGTAAGTAGGATGAGCTCAGGTGTAACTTTGTATCATTACCGTAATTTAGACTCCAGCCCACGTGTTACTCCCATTGTCAAGATACCAGTAGTCACTGATTCTGCCACTTAAGATTCAGAAGATAACGGTGATGATGAAGAGACCTAGAGGTACTAAACCCAGAGGTTTTTTTTGAACATGTTGAGAAGATGGGTATTACTGAATCTTATTATTGACTTTTTGTTTGAGTTTTGACTCTTTATGTATTTGATACTCTGAGCTCTTTTAAGTATTGTTTCTAATTCATGTTTATTACATGGTATATGTATGAATGGTGATGAGATTGCTAAGAGGATTTGTCTTTAGTTAAGACATTATTGTTGGACCATTACCTTCTTTATTTCCTATTACATATCATGTTAAGAATAAAATTAGTATTGTAATACATTGAGGGAACTATATCCCAATTAATGATATGGTACCCCTGTGATCTGTATTAGTTTTTGCTTAATAATGATGATTTTATGGTAAGAGCAATGCAAGAATTTGTCATTATCTATGTTCATTATGTTTTACGGTAACACATTGGCCAAGTGGGAGAATGTTGGAATATTTTATTCTATTCAAGTGGCCCATGTGTCCTATACTATGATTGGGCCTAAAAATCTTATTGGCCATAGGAATAACCGACTAGTTTAAGGGAAATTAGTAATTAAAGTTTAAAAATCCTATTTAGGTTGGTCCTCTCTGCATCCTAGCACCCACGTACATTCCTCTCCATCAAGGAGTCTCTTACGGGTTCACGAAGAGATAAAAACACTATATTGAATAATCTTCAATCAAATCAATGGAACCTGGTGGGTAATATGATCTTTCATATTACTGTTTTCATGTTTAGATTTTCTTTAAATTTACAAAAAATCTTTCATTACAATTAAAAGGAAAGTTGATGACCAAAGAAGAGTAGTTTGCATTTAGAGTATTGAATACAGCTTTTGAGACTATTGAACACATGGAGAAAGGTAAAAACAACTTAGATGATATTTTGAACTCTCAAAAGCCAAGAGGAGACCGAACTGGGAGATAGCAAATGAGATGACATTGGGTAGAAATCAAGGTGGATTAAAGCTTTCTACCCACCCCTTTCTTGATTTTGGCTCACTCTTCTCCAAATACATAATTATGGCAAACAAAAGGAGAATCCAAATTGGAGACCCTAATGTCGGGGTGTAAACGGTAGCCGATTATCTATTCTACCATCCGACCAATTATTAAACGGCACTAAAAGGCAATAAGATATTATTCTCCATTTATAGTTTTACTGTTTTCCGTTTTGCCAATTAATAAATGGAACGGAAATGGAAATAGCTCATCCGAATCCGTTCTACCGTTCTACCGTTTGACCATTTAAATAAGGGTAATATAGTAAATTTATTAATATTTCTATTTTTTAATTTTCCCTAATTAATTATTATTTTGATTCCTTTCTAGAACAAGTCTACTTCCCTCACAATGAGATATCATACAAATATGACTCTCAAAATATGATGGTTTAGTTATTTGTTTCGATATATAAATTAAATTGGTAAAATCAGTAAAAGAGGTTTTAATTGTAAATGTATAAAAATTTACTAAACTATTCCCCTTCCTATTTTTATTTGTATTCTTATTTTTGTTTATATTTTTTTATTAATCTTATGATTTTTATCAGCTATATCCTATATGACTCATTGAGTTAGACATAGCAACATGACTTATGACTCGTGAGTTAAGTTTGTACTAGAATTCATTTTCTATTACTATTATTTATTTTTCAACAATTAATACTATTTTGTAACTATGTGAATATTTATTAAGTCAAGCGTCTTAAATTCAATGTCATGGATTATAATGGCCAAATGAAACCAAAAAATCTATTATTAATTATAAACTTAGCTCATTAAGCAATAGCCTATATGTTTGTCCCTAAGTAAATCACATACACTTTTAAGCGGTGATCTTAAATAGCTGTACTTGACAACTTATACATGAGCTAAAATAAAATTACAAATATTATATGCCTATTCCTTATCATTGATTAGTTTACCACAACACATCATATTCTTCCCACCTCATTTCCAAGAAGGAGATATGGGATAAGTTACAACATATAAGTTACAAGGTACAATGAATAAAGAAAATAACACTTGCATAATACCAAATTTTAAGATTCACCAATTAATAGTACCACTCACGGCATCACCAAAAGTTGTAAATTCGAAAATCCTAACAATGAGTATAGTCCATCACTTAATCACTTAATGTATTTTTATTCCCTATAATATTGCAAAAGCCCTAATTACCTTCTTTCCCGACCCCGTGTGAGCGACCACCATAAACTTCTTAGGCAATATGGCCTAACCCTACATGCTTCTTACATTCAGTCCTCTTCCCGACCCGCGAGCAACCAGCAGACGATGACCCTACAGCAAAAACGCCGAGCAACAGTATCAAGCCTTTTTCTTTCTCCCTCAAATTCCTCTCTCTCTCTTAGTCATCTTCTATTGCTCTTTCAAGTTTTTATTCTCTCTTCCATTTCTTTGTTTTCTAACTTAAATTTGTTTTGTTTTTCGTCTCTAACTTCTCTATTTCTCTTTTCGTTATTTTTCTCAGTGATTATTTTCGTTCTTCCTTTTTTTGTCTATTATCGGCTCACCATTTCTCTCTTGGTTTTCCTTTCTTTCTTCAATTTTCAATCTCTTCTGTTTTTCATTTTTGTTTTGATTCTCCTTTTCTCTTTACGGTTCTTCTTTTTTCCCTTTTATCTGTTAGGTTTTAAAGTTTCTCTTTGGTTCTTCTATATTGAGACGTTTTCACTATTATTTTTTTTTTCAATTTATATTATTTGTTTACATGTTTTATAAAGGTTTCTGATTTTTGCCGATTATTATCTATTTACCATCGGCACTAATCGAAATATACGGAAGTGACAGACCCTAAAGTTAATTGGACGGAAACTGAAACGACTGAGACTTTTGTAATATGTTACGATAATCGGAAATACCTTTGTCGTTTCTATTATGTGCCGTTTACACCCCGACCCGATTGGGCCCCACAAGATGGCTCAACTAACATAATACATAATTATGGGTTTCTCCACATAGGTGACACAAACAATTCTCCCATTCCAACTATGCGCATGAATTTGCCAAAACGCTAGCCCAACAACATGTGTTAAACTTTATTTTTGGTAGGGCTTTTGGAAACATATCATAACCAACTTAGAATCCAAAACATCCTGAATCCAACGATATCTCACGATCAATGTCATTAAATCAAGAAAAGTTGGATGTCACCAAGATGAACAACACTTTGACTATCACAATGTAGAAAATCACTTTTGAGTGGAACCAAACTCAGTCACATATTTTTCATCCAAATTAGATTCTTGCAAACCTAGGAAGCTCCAATAAACTCGACCTCTACAATAGATAATGTTTTGCATTTTTTTTTTAAATCTGGATTGTCATGCCACAACTTGCCTTGCAAGAGTTATCAAATATCCAGAAGTAGATTTCATTAATTAATATCTCCCGCCATATCATAATCTTTATCTGATCCAGTTCAAACTATAGGTACCATGGATATATCTTAAAATAAAATTTTCTTAACTCCAATATTCTTTTCTAGGATTAAACACAAATCTACTCACTTTACCAACAACTAGAGGTGTATTAGGTCTTGTGCAAACTATAGCATACATAAATTTTCTATTGTTGAAACATAAGGAAGTAAATTCTTTGCATGTCTTCCTTCTTTTCTCATTTGAAGGTGACTGTTTAACTCTTAATCTAGAAGATGTACCGAGAGGTTTTTTTTACATATGTAACCTTTGCCAAATTGTACTGCTACAATACCTTCTCAATATATTTTTGTTGGTAATTAAAGCCATAGATTCTTACATTCTCTATCACGGATGATCTTTATGCCAAGAATGCGCTTTGCTGATCCTACATAATTCATTACAAAAGGAATAACCATTTTATTTAAATGATAAATGCTCGAAGAGCAAGAACCTACAATAAGCATGTCATTAACATGATAATAAAATGACAAAATCAGAATAAGAGAATTTCTGCACAAAAACACAATGGTGAGAAATAGTCATGATATAGCCTAGTTGAACCATAACTAGCCTAAATTCTTTATACCATTGTCTAAGTGTTTGTTTTTAAAAAAACAAACTTTAAAAAAAAAATTGCATACATAATTCTCTTTGCCTTTTAACCACAAAGTTTGATAGCAGCTCCATATAAATTTCCTCCTTTAAGCCATCATGGAGAAACGTTGTTTTCACATCTAATTGTTTTACCTATAAAGGGAGACTTTCAACCAAACCCAATATAACTTGATTAGATGACATCAATATAACTGGTGAGAAATATCATCAATGTCAATTCCCTTGTTTGGACTAAAATCTTTAATACACAATCCAGTTTTGTATTGTGGGATTGATGAATTGTTTTTCATGCTTTACCTATAAATTCATCTATTCTTCAAGGTCTTTCGATCTTTAGGCAGGATTTTTAATTCAAAGGTGTGATTATTAAACAAAAATTGCATTTCATACTTCATTGCTTTGATACATTATGCCTTTTGCTATTTTTCAATAGTATCTTGATAGCATTTATATAATTATTCTCCGTCAGTCTGAAGACCTAGATCTCTAGTGGATATCCTTAGTGGAGCTTCAAGTTGCTCGACATGTGACTCTTGTAAATCATTGGCTACTTCATCCCCAGGAGCATTTGCCTCATTTGCAACTTCATGATCATCCATAGTTTCATCACCGTGAACATCTTTTTGCACATCAATATGAGCTTTAGTCCCTTGTAAATATCTTCAAAGTATCCCCTTGAGCATTCGACTTCTCTATCTTGTAAATATCTTCAATAGTTTAATCCTTTTTAAATATCAAATCGAGATTTCTGACAAGTCTCTTTTCAATAGGATCATAATATCTATAGCCAAACTCATCTTGGCCATAGCCTATAAAGATGTTTTATATCATCTTAGTATCCAACTTGGACCTTTCATCTTTGGAAACATACACAAAACATTTACAGCTGAACACTTAAGTGGACATAGGAGTCATCCTTGCCTTACCTCACCTAGTCAGGGCCATCTGCATCCAAAACAATAGTGGGAGTTAGATTTATTACATGTGCAACATTACGTAAGGCCTCACCCAGACAATGTTGCGTGTGAAAATAATTATCTGACTCTGTCCACAAATGTTTTTGCTCATTAGCAGCCGAGATGCATTTAAGTTTCTTCCCTGACTCTCTCTCAATGGAAACTTCAAATTCTTTAAATGTATCAATTTTTTTATCCTTTAACTTCATGTCACAAACCCAAATTTTATTTGATGAATGAATTCCACATAATACAATGCACCAACTAATTGTCTTTTAAAAAAACCCCACATACTTCCTCACATTCAAATTCTCACTTATCATGACTCAGTCTTTGGATATAAGTAGCAAATATAAGAAGATGCAACGATTTCACAAATAAGAGGTCCTTCAACTTATTTTTTCAAAATTTGTAATTTATTCTATTTAAGTAAATCATCCTACTTATATTAACTTACATTGATCCACTCATGACAACCAATTCAAGAAACCTAGCTGTAAAACCACTTTGGAGAGGAAAAGGAGGGATACAAAGTAACAATCAAGCAAATATGCCCTTCTTAATCTAAATACCCTAAATATTAATACCTAGAATTATGTTTTTTTAAAATGCACCAATACACACTCACACACACGCACGCACACACACACGCACACACAAAATACACAGCAATTTGTAACAAGGATTACTCCATGTAAAAGCAGGTAAAAACTATTGGATCTTACTTGGTCCAACTAAGAGCACCACTATGAGATCAAGGATCTTTAGCCACTACAATGTGCCACATATAGTGCACAACCAAAGATTCACCTCATTCAACAACAATGACAATGGAGATAAAGTGTCATGGAAGGAAATCACTAGATTATAGAACTAACGGTGATAATAAAACACAATCAGACCCACAGTTCAGATTCAAGATTGATTTGATAAGTCTCAAATATGCTCACCAAAAGTTAGCTCAATTGGATCACAATTGACCATTTGATTGCTAAGGATTATCAGTGAGAGATTGTGTTTGAGTGGCCAAAACCATATTCTCCTGACTTTTAAAAACAATCCCGCTGTTTAGAATAGAGAACCCAAATATTTAGAGTGTGCATTCCAAATTGCAGCTCAATCCTCAAATTGCAAAAACCATGAAGCAGGTTCACGGAAAAATAGGAGGAAAATATCTCTCTTTACCCTTTATTGATATTGGCTCACCTTTTTCTAAAAGGACAACAATGGCAGTTGGAAACCCTAATGGGACCACAAAATGGGCTCAAACAAAATGAAAACTTTTGAGATTTTGCACATAGGAGGGACCCAAAAACCACGCTAGGCTCGGTTACAAGGGTGAAGCAATCCCATTAAAAGCAGTGTTTGTTAAAGATTGAAAACTATTAGATGTGTATGCACAAAAGGTGAGAAGAAAATTCAGACACTGTATATAAGGTTATTGCCCATACTCCACACTATTATAAGTTAACGAGAGATTGGGTATATATGTTATAATCTAGGAAAAAAAGACAAGAAGGAATGGTATAGTACCTATATATGGGTGAGAAAAAGAGGAAAAAACTTGATTTTTGCTATTTGTGACAACCGACAAGCTATCAAAGGGACAGCGGCATGTGGCTACTGTAAGTTGCAAGGAACAGCAAATAGAGAAGAGCTCCTGCAAGGAGCGCTCGTAGCATATGCATGGTGCACTACAAGAAAACAACGCTCCGCCGACGGAACGAATTTGTTTCCTCGGCGGAGTTTAATTCCACTGATGGTCGTAATTTACTCGTCGGCGGAATTTCTTTTCATCCGACCCAATCGCCGGCGGAAGGAAATCCGGCTGTTGGGCCGGATTTCGTTCAAGCCCGTTCGGAAACTTAGGTCCCGATTTGAATCGGGACCTAAGTTCCCGCGCAGCGTTACGCACGTGATGCGAGCACGGATGACGCGCGTTGTCTTCCCCTGCCCCGGCTTCCTTCGACGAAACCCGTCGAAGTCCTTCGAAGTAAACCAGAGTGTGCGAAAAGGAAATCTCTCTCTCCCGCGGCGTTCCGCCGGCTGAAAATTTCCCATTTTACTGTTCTCGACGTCGCACACCCTCCTCCGGCCGAAGACCATCTTCAACGACGCATTTAGGTTCGAAAACCCAGTTTGTACGAAGCCTACCGGGGCGATTTCCGGCGGCGTTCTGTGCGCTGCGGCCTCCCACCCGACGTCGCACCCCTCCGACTTCCTCGCCGTTGACAGAGGGCTCTTCACCTTCACCGCAGGTAATTACTTTGGACCTAAGTTCCCATTCAAAATATTTTATTTGGTATATGTTTTAATACAATATTGGAGAAATTTTGATAATTTTAAGTGTTTTATTCCTTCTAATATTATTACATTACATTTTCATCTGAAAGAATCATTTTTCATATTTTTTGTTACTTTTTAGTTTACTAGAGTTATAATTACTCTAATTTTCATAAATCATTTTATTTAGTTTGAAGATACGTACTATGATTAGTATTTTAATTTTGATTTTCTTTCATATTCTTTTATGCTTTTGAATGCGAAATTTAAACTGATTGTGAGATGACAATGAATAAGGTTAATTTAGAATAATTTAGCTTAAGGCAAAAGCAGTTTCAGATAATGTTATTATCTGGGGTAAGTTTGATGATGCTTCCTTTTTTGTATTTCACTGCAAATTACCTTGAAACCCTACATCTTTCAGCTCTGGAATTCTCTTAGTTAACCATGACAATCTCTTCCAGATCAGAACAACATCTTTAGTACTAGTGTTTGTCCACGACAATTATCATATGTTTGGTTTTATTTTGTGCTACATACCTGCTATCATTTTTGTCTATAGTAGTACTGAGTAAAAATATGACAAGTTTCAGTTGTTATTTGCCGTTTTTAAAATTCATCAAATTAAAAGGAAGATGGTAAAGTACAGGACGAAATAAATTTTCAATTATTGCGAAATTGGCAAGGACGTACGTGGGCATGCAGGTTTACATATGGTGGTTCCCAAGTTCAGAAGAATTAGTTTGTGAGTTTGCAAAGTACATGAGGCCAGGCACAAGTTGTTAAGTAGGGTGGCAGGTCATACGGTCCTAGGGTTGGGGCTTTAGTAAGTTGTTAAGGTAAGGTCAGGAGGACATGTCATGTGGTGGGGTAATTAAGGTCAGGAGCTGTTGCATGTCTTTTGGGTAGTGATCATGGTTGTGGAATAAGGCTGGTTGTGAGTTAGGATAGTAGGGTTTTGAGGACAGGTTAGGATGGCAGGTTCATAGGGTAGTGAGTATTGTAAGAGAAGTTATGCTTTTAATTAAGTTGGTCTCTTTGATAGGTAGGGTTATATAGTACCAAAGTTCACTTTGTATTAGGCGGATGATTTAGTCTTTTTGGGGAAACAGGCATATATTTTTAAAATTAGATGAGTACGTATCATATTATTCCCTTCTTGATTCCAATGCATATGGTTCCATGAATGGACCTTCTTGATTCCAATACATGTGGCTCCATGAATGGACCTTCTTGATTCCAATACATGTGGCTCCATGAATGGACCTTCTTGATTCCAATACATGTGGCTCCATGAATGGACCTTCTTGATTCCAATACATGTGGCTCCATGAATGGATCTTCTTGATTCCAATTAATACAACAGGCTGCAGGAATGAAAGACATTCTTGATTCCAATACATGTGTTTTCATGAATGGAGTGTATATGCATGGGGTATGCATGTAGTGGGTTGATTTGTAGAGTAAGATGGTGAACTTACATGTTAGGAGCGGGGTTAGGGTTCACACAGTACTGTGAAGGTTGCTAGGGGTAGATAATATGGGTTCGTCAGAAGGAAAATGCTTCAATGGCAAGGTTGTGAGTTTTGAAGAGGTTGTCTACATAGGTGGGTTTGTAAGAGCATGGTCAGGTAGTTCAGTCAGGCTACATGAGGACACAAGGTAATATTGTGCCCTTAAAGGGTAAATATTTACAAAGTAAAAATAAGGGTAAATTTTAAGTCCTGTGAAGTTTTTATTTTCAGTGTATCTCATAGGCTTTGTGCTAGTACGTAGAAACTAACATTTATCTTTTGGTGTTGGAAAAGCTCTCTTTCTATCTCTCTCCCTCTCTCACTCTTTCTCTTTGATTAATTCTCTATGATTTCTCTATGATTTCTCTCTGATTTCTCTCTAGGTAAATATTTATCTCCATAGCTTTGCTTTACTCTCAAATTCTGTTTCAAATTTTGGATATCTCTCTCTCAGTCCATCTCTCTAATATTTCTCTCTCCTCCCTCTCTCTCTCTCTCTCTCTCTCTCTCTCTCTCTCTCTCTCTCTCTCTCTCTCTCTCTCTCTCTCTCTCTCTCTCTCTCTCTCTCTCTCTCTCTCTCTCTCTCTCTCTCTCTCTCTCTCCCTTTCTCTATTTCTCTGGCTCTCTGATTTCTCCCTAGTTAAATCTCTCTCTCTCTCTCTCCCATTCTCCCTAGGTAAACATTTATCTCCCTAAGTTTATTCCCAAATTCTGCTTCAGATTTTTTTTTTTGTGATTATCTTTTGGTGTTGGAAAAGCTCTCTTTCTATCTCTCTCCCTCTCTCCCTCTTTCTCTTTGATTAATTCTCTATGATTTCTCTATGATTTCTCTCTGATTTCTCTCATGGTTTAGATTAAGTCAAGGTTGTGAGTTATTTGTTGACTCCTAAAAGTACTAAACACTCATTTCCTTGTTGTGTATAGTCTGTCTTCAACAATTATCGCATAGATGGACTATTTTACCGACAAGAAATGGATGTATGAGTACAAGTTCAAGCCAACTCAGTGTAATCCAAAATTTGTCGGAGTTTGTTTTTTTATAGATTATGCAAAACAACAATTGGGGATGCAGGGAAACGGTGTTATGCGTTGTCCATGTTGGGAATGTGAGAAAAGCAAGTTTCTTGAATGCGAGATCATCAGGGCCCACATTGTCCTGAATGGATTTGTCCCAATGTATGAAATCTGGAGACATCACGGGAAACTGCCTGAACGTCGTGAAATCGACGTTCCTGTGGAAACTGGTCACGGCGAAGAGATGGCAACAATGTTGTGCGATGCTTTCATACGAAATGTGGAGGATGCCAATATGGATGACGGACTAGATGATCCAGAATTCCGCAAATTTGAACACCTACTGAATGAGGCCAGAAAACCACTGTACGGAGGATGTTACTTAGGCACAAACGCACCCAGGCGGCAACATCGACTCGGGCTCCATCGACTCCCTCTGCATCGGGGTTGACTCCACTGGCCCTTCGACATCAGCCAGGACTCCAGCAGCCCCATCTCCATCGGGGTTGACTCCTGCAGCCCCTTCGACATCAGCCCCGGCTCCTACAGTCGACCCTCCATCAGAGCTTCCGTCTTCATCGGCACTGCCATCTTTAGGTACTAACATGTTCATTAACTTTATTTCCTAATACGTTTTTGTAATTTTACTTTATTTAATTTCTGTCTCATTAATTTAATTTCAGAAGAATTGAGGCGCAAGTTTAGGGAGTTGTTCCCCTCTTACCAATCCCCTGAGAGTACTGATGCTTCAGGTATAATTATATACATACTGCTTATTAAAATGAGAGTACCGATTCGCAGCCTCAAACACCACGCGTCAAGCGTAAGGTGAGGGCGACGTCATTCATGCCCGAGAAAGAGGCAAAGATAATAATCAAGAATGGACTGATGGTGTCATCCGCACAGCATGACTTGTCCTTTCTCCTTGGAACACCTATTCGGGGGTCAATTACATTTCCCGCTAGATCTGCAGTGGCGTGAGCTCAGCCCGAATGCATTTAAAGATTGGTTCACAGAAATCAATGTAAGACTAACAACTATCTATTTGTTTTTTGTAACAGTCGTAAGTTCTAACAGAAATTGTTTTTTAGATAAGATACAAGTTTGTTAATGAGGAGGATCAACCCGTGGCTATAGCCGTTGCAATGAAAGCTCTACAGCCGGTTGTGCAGAAAATTATACGAGACAACCGTACTCTCTATAAGAAGCAATACTACGATGGAAAGACCCCAGAGCAGCTAGCAAACTGTCCCATTCCAGGTATGGCTCTTGAAAACTGGACACTGCTAGTGAAATATTGGGATGGGGTAAGAGAGTATGGGCGTGATGTGAAGAACAAGGCGAATAGAGAGTGTCTGAAGACAACTCACACGTTTGGGTGTAAGTCGGTATGGCTCCTGAAAACTGGACACTGCTAGTGAAATATTGGGATGGGGTAAGAGAGTCTGGGCGTGATGTGAAGAACAAGGCGAACAGAGAGTGTCTGAAGACGACTCACACGTTTGGGTGTATGTCTCTTGCTCGTTTTTTGGAAGAAGATGTATGTATTAAGTTGACTTTTTGTCTGCCTTATCAATACTTCAATTTATAAGGAAATTAAATTTTATGCAACGACAAGCAGAAGGTTCAAACTTCGTGCTTCTAAGATCTTTCCCGAAGGAGCACAAGATGAAAGATGGGACATATCCTGATGAGGAGATGACATCATTATGTGTAAGTTATCAGGTTCCTGACATTTTCTCCTAATACCAAGTGCATGATTTAATTAGGGTTTTGTTTGTTATGCGAGGAGGAGCTTGTGGGACCGCAAGGCGAGCTCTGAGGTCCACAACTCGGTGAACCTCATGGATTTGACACCTATCATAGATAAGGTGTTTGGGGGCCATCACGGAGGTTACGAGAGAGGACTTGGGATTGGTGTGCCGCCGCGTAGGGGTGTGGTTACGAGAGCACCCAGTACTTAGCTCGGAGGAACAATCGCAGCAGGAAAAGCAAGACAAATAATCAATGAAGAACCAGGCTGTTGATGGTGCAGTCTCGATTGCAAGAGCTGAACCGATGGCGAGCCTCTCCGATCCCCTACAGGTTAGTATTATTTAAATACATAATTAATTACTAATTTTATATATTTCATAACACTTATGATGAATTAATGTTCATTTTGAGGCCTTCTAACCCACAGGGTAGCAATCAGTCGCACATCTGATAGCACATATTGTACATTTCTCTTTGTTTGAACATTAAAGTTGACATCTATTTTGTAATTTTTTGTTATGTATAATATTTTTTAATGTAAATATTATGTAATGGAAATATTTTGAAGTGCAAAACGAAATTAATTATGACAATCTAAATTTTTTTTTATGTAATGGGCAATTTTTAATTATGACAGGTTATAGTTAAAAATACAAAAACAAATAAAACAATTCTGGTTAAATTAATATATCCTCCGCCGGCGGTTTAAACCATCGCCGGAACAGACCGTTATAATGGTCATTCCCGCGACGGTTTAAAACATCGTCGGCAGAAACTTTCCACCGACAGATTTAGCCGACGAAGTTTGTTCGACAACGGAGAAGACTCCGGCGATGAGAAGACATTCGTCGGCGAATAAGAAATTTCCGTCGACGAATAAGCAAAACGTCGGCGGACGTTGTTTCCGTCGACGAATCCTTTTTTATAACCGCCGGCAGAATAGATTTTTCCGGCGGCGGTTGTTGTAGTCGGCATAACGCGTCCGCCGACGCCGGCGGCAGCGGTTTTGGGCTTATCCGCCAACTAAAAGAACCACGGGCGGAGTGCTGTTTTCTAGTAGTGGTGTCACGAGGCAGATGACAACATAGGAACATTAGCCTTTGGATCAAAACTGCTTCCCACCACTTACATATTTATGGGCAACTCAAAACTGCTTCCCACCCCTTACATATTTATGGGCAACCCGCTCTAAAACAGTAAGGGTTGCAAAAGATTCCGTATTGTAGTGCTAAAAGGCATCTAAAGGCCCAATCCAGAAAGAAAACTTCCGCGGTAGTGCTGGCTCGTCGGACTTTCCTAGTTGGGAAAGGACTCTCAAAGGTTAGGCACTATCTTCTCGTGCTTGAAGCGGACCCAAGGTAGTTCGATGTATTCGAGTTCTAGGCTTCTACCTAGCCTCGTACGTGCACACAGACCTTTGAACTTCTAGCGCGTAAATGTTGTTGAGCGGTTGGACAAGGTGATTATGTTGAGTGTGGTATTGCGTCCGCAACTTCATGTTGATTAGGGGTGTAAACGGTACTACACGGTAACGAAAAAACCATTTTCGTTACCGTTTCCGTTTAATACATCTTATACCGTTACCGTTTTCACCCGATTATTTTCGATAGTTTCATTTTCGTTTTCGTCCGATTAGGTTTTCGGACGAAAACCTCTCTTCCGTTTTCGCCCGATTAGTTTCGTCACATCCGATTAATTTCCACCCGATTAGTTTCGTCTCATCAGATTAGTTTCCGCCGAACACTAATTTCTTCCACCGGAACCAAGATCTAAGCACCGACAACCACCGAGGTCTCGATCTCGCACACAACCGCAACCGACCTTCTACCACAACAACAGAAACAAAGAGCCGCTCTGATTTTAAAACGACAGAAAGAAAAAGAAGGAAAATAGAGAAAAAAAATAGAGCAAAAACTTTCTTACTCGAGAGATAACAAGGGTTAGGAAGCTCTATTTTTTCTCTCTGAAACTCCTCCCTACCTATATTTATACCTCTCTCTCGTTCTTCCATTTCGCTTTCGCTTTGTCGTCTCTTTTTCTCTCTTCGACAACAACGGGCCGCCGGTTTGCTCTTGCTGTTTCTGCTTCTTCTCTCTCCTCTCTGTCCTCTTTTCTCCGTTTTTATAACCCTATCGTCTCTTTCTGTCTCTCTTTTTCTGCTTTTATTCCACGAACTAGCGATTAGGTCGCTTCCCACTTAGACTTTTCTCCGCTAATCCGCCCCTGGTGTTGCTTTTTATTACACAATTACTCAACATCGTCTGACCTTCTGCAGCTCTGCTTTTCTCTCGCCCTTCGTAAAAGGACCTTTTTGTCCTTCCCTATGTTTGCTGGTGACGAAACTTTTTGCAAAGTTTCCATCCTGATAAAAGTTTTAAAATAATTAAATTTTAAGCGTATTTTAGTTTTAAAAAAGTTGAAAATGGTAAAAAAAGGTCAAAAATAGGAGTAAATCAATGCTATTAAGGGTATATTTGATTTTAAATTAGAGATTTTTATTTCAAAAAGATTTTTGACTTATCAGCTTAAAGAGTACAAAATGAGTATATTATCTATTTTAAAATCTAATTTATTTAAAACAAGAAAAATAATTTTTTTAAATTCACAATAATAAATAAAATTAGGGTAAACTATTATATTTTTTAGACAAGAAACAAAAAGTGTTAATATTTATAGTGTACTAAAGTAGTTTGTACCCAATAATGACGTGATGCAATATTGATCAAGCTACATGCAATTAATGACCCAAAGAGGTACAACCAGTACACATATCACTAGCAAAACTATTAAAAAAGAGTTATGAGTCCCCGGGACCGTAAATGTCACACAAAGTAGGGTATATACATAATGAATAATGCTTAACGCACTTGCTAGTATTTGTGCACGGATCCACGCGGAAGGCTTAGGCGTGGTTGAATTTTAGGGCTTTGATTTAAGAATGTGTTACTACTTAAGTCTTTGTTTTTTATTTTTTTTTTGGAAAATTATGTCTTTACTTTTTATGACTTTGGGGTAATAGCATGATGGTAAATGTTTTTAAAATTTATGATAGCAAAATATTAAAATTTAAAATTTTTGGGTGTTATGAAGGTGTTACTTTATTTAATATAATGTTCTTGAGAATGGACTGAATGACACATTGACCCTGAGCAATGGTCATGGGAATGAAAGAAAGAATCGTATGTATTCTAATAAATGAATCAACGATAAAGAATTGGCATATAATACTTGTAATTTTATTTTAGTTGATGTACAATTACAATTGTGGAAGATCGCTTATTAAATATTTATTTTGATTTAATTATAGACCCCTATAGGTATTAACTATTGCTTCGCGAGATGATTTATAATCAATAATAAGTTTATTGATTTTTATTCGATTATAGTAATGCAATAATCCATGTCAGTAAATTTAAGACATTTGGTTGATTTAACAAATATTCACATATTCAATATGTTACATAATATTGGTCAAACAAAAATATGTTACATAATAGTATTAATTATTGCATAGTAAAAAACATAATAGAAACTTAACTCGTATTGTAACTATGTTATTTTGGCAATTGTTACACATAAAACTCTAAAGTCTCTAAGCCAATGAGTTATTATATTCAATTACTCATAAGAAATTAAGATTCTAAGCCACTTAGTCATATTTATACTCAATTGTTATGACAAAGATTATAAACATCATTTATTAATTTTAACAATGTAATTTATCAAAACGAGTAACTGAATAAGTAAAGTATTATTGTTTGCTATAATATTTATATGATATCTCATTGTGTGAAGAGTATACTTGCAAATTAATCAATTAATAAAAATAAAAATTTAAACATAAAAAAGATTGATAAGTTTACTATATTACCTTATTTAAACGGTAAAACGGTAGGACGGATACGGAAGAGCTATTTCCGTTTCCGTTTCATTTATTAAACGGTAGAACGGTAATCGGTAGAACGGTAAACGGATAATATTATTTTATTCCTAGAGACGGTAGAACGGTAATGGGTCGGACGGTAGAGCGGATAATCGGATACCGTTTACACCCCTAATGTTGATCTTGTTCATCATCCCAGTTCGCAACCCCGTGATGGGTCGTCTTTGGGTTCGCATGCATTGCGTGCTTGCCCAGATGAGCCTGCTGCCAGGGCCGACAGAGCTGTTGGCCCTTCTTGGGCGTGTCCTGGTTCTGTGTATGGTAGCCGTATAACATATGGCATAAGTGTTCTCCTTGTGAATATGTGTGTGAGTTGGAGGTGTAGTTCAACTCAGTGAGTCATAAATGTCATAAGTGTCACAAGTGTCATAAGTGTCATAATATGTGGTGAACTTATAAGTGAGTCAAGTCTTAGAAGTTTACTGCTCTGGCCCTTATCAAGGACTTTTTATATGTATGTCAGAAGTATGAGTCTTCCGTAGTCGGTGTCAAGGTGGTGTTGTTTATGATGATACAAATAGTTTATCCTTACTTCCCATGATCATAATTTAAAAATCGTGGTCAGTTATTGCCTAAAGTGTCACTAGAAAAGTTGCTCACGGCAACGCCAAGTAGTCAGTCTATCATAAGGTGTTACATGAGAATTCACTTTGTAGTGTCGTTTAGTATAATGTCAAGTTGTTATAATTAGGTGAAGTGTTACAAGAAGTATGGTTTCACTAATTAGTTGGAGTCATGGTGAAAAAGATGAGTCAAAGTTTTTGTGTGGTGTTTTCACGCAATATGATCCTAGGAGTACTACTGGTCCAGGAAATGTTACTTGGATTGTTGCAGGCAGTGTCACAATTAATGTTACTTACATAGCCACTTAAAGTGGTTGATACTGTAATTAAGAGTTTGTCTATTCTTTATACTTCTGATGAATGACACAAACAAGAGGAGACTTGAGCCAATGCACAAGAAGTTGAAGGGTTTCCATATTAGGTGTTTCAAGAAGATCAGCAAGGTCTTAAGCACTAGTAAAAAAACGATATTTCCCGGGGGTTGAAAACTGCCTGTAAAAGCCTTAAAACCGCCAGCAAAACTATTGCTGGCGGTTTTGGTGATGCCGGGATTAGTACCGACGGGAAAACTATTACCGGCGAAATTAACGGCGGTTTTAACCTCCGTGAATAAAATAATTTTTGTCGGGGGCATCAACACTGCCGGGAATAGTTTTTTGCCCGACGGTTCATATTTCCCTTGAAAAATTCGATATAAAACATGTAGTTTCCCATATGTTTTCCTGGCGATTTTTGTTAACAGTCGGGAAAAAAGTTTTTTTATTAAAAAAATTATTTTTCAAATTCCTATAAAAAATACATAGACAAACCTCCTCGATCATTTAACAACCCATTTAAACTGAATCCAAAATGAAATTTTGTACTAACAATCAATGAGTTTCAAAAATTACAAAATTACATAATAGAATAGAAAGCATATGTTCCATTGTGCCGCACACTTCATGACAAGGATGGACTGCCGTTGTCGAACCAGAATTTTCAAACACCTTGCAGTCCCTAAAAACCAAAATATAGAAGTAAAATCAAAGATGGAGAATAATCCTCTATATAGAAAGATCATTTCACCTTACAAAGATAAACTCCTCAACAAGTAAATCTTACTACTATCATATACCAAGCAACAAAATGAGCATGAACAACTCTAATCTCCAATCTCAAAATGAGCATACATATCTATAGGCCAATTCATTCCTGACGAGTTAAGTCTTTAAAAGAATGGAATTAATATGCACTTGATGGATTAAGTCTTTAAAAGTTGACTAATGAACTAAAACAAAAACTACTCTCTGGTGAGGAAAACCTTAGAGAAATATTTTACAAACTGAGACCAGCAAAACTACAAGAATAGAATTGCAAGAAACTCAGGCCAAGATCTGACAATACTATATTTGCAAAAAGTTCCACACTAAAAACTCATTGACAGACATTTATTGTTAAATCCGTGACTCATATTTTGGCTCCACCTTGTAATGTGCTTAAACAGGTGATGGAATTCCTGTCTCATCTGATTTTGGAATGATTTTAGTGTCTTCGAAGCCATTTCAATATTATCTTGGTATGAGGGAACTGGAAGGTGAAACTGAAAAAGTTGAAGGGGATGTAAAATCTGGATATACTAGCGCCATTTAGGATGTTTAGGGTGTTGATTCTAGGTGTTGAACGTATTGTAAATAAAAATTGTCTAGAGTAAATGCTCATGCTACATATGACAACGATAAAAAACAAGCAGTCATAAAGGTATTATATTAATTATCACTAAAGGTGTTTAACATGAAGAGGTATTTTAGCTCTCACCAAGTCGTTAGAACCAGCAGGGTAAATGTTGCAGAAGTGTTATGAGTAATTGTCTCCAAAGTGTTGCTCCTATAAAACTGAAAAAAGAACAGAAAAAGCTTCGGGAAAAGGTATCTTTATTCCTTTAACCGCGGATTGTGATTTCTAAGGTTTTGAACTCATACTAGCTGTTCACTTGTTTGATTCAGTGAATTATAAGAGATAAGAGGTTGAATTATCTGGATATACTACCTTTCGTTTTGAACTCATATTAATATTGTAAAGTACTGAGAGAAATTTTCTTTTGGATGAGGAGAATGGATAAAAAAAGGCAGAGAAAAATAGAACTATATTTTTGAAAGTAAATGCATTAAAAAGAGTAGAGAGTATGTCAAAAGCGAAAGGTAAGAAGAAGAAGATTTTGGCTTCATATATACGGTACAATAGATGTTCTCCCAAACAGAGGTTGGAGGTAATTGAGAGGGCAAGGAAGGACCTTGGTCGGTTGAAATGAGTTTCGAGGCATTTGTCATGTAACACTCATATTTCTGTACGGGAAAAGTTAAATGAGTTACTGAATGAATGTTGGTAGTGTTGTGCTAGCTAAAACGTGTTGACAGTAGGAGTGTTGAAAGTGGTATTGGAGACGGTGTTCCAAATGGTGTTCCAGGAAGTGTCACTACCAGTTTTACTTTTTTTAGTGTATCAGCAGGTGACGTGTAAAAAGTACTGAAACAACAACTGAGGATGACCAACTTGACCAACCAGAAGGTGAAGGTGAAGGTGAATCCCTTTGTTTGAGGATATGACAAGAGAGGATGGTGAGAAATTAATATGTTGATCATGGTGATTGGTTCTAATTTTATTGGTTATGTTGAGGGATTGGTTCAGCAAGAAACCGAGGAAACAATTGAAAAAGGATTTTAAAATTGAGTTATAGTAAAAGTGAACGAGAGGACTAGTTCCTTTGAGATTCTGATTAGATTCCAGGTCTTGGTTCTAATTGGGAGGACCATACAGCATATTTGAAAGAAATAAAATTTGCTGTTAAGATGAGCAATACTGCCACGGAAAGGAAGGACTGAAGGGGGACTAACTAACCGCCTGAGCGAATTCCCGACTCTTTCCCAAGGGATGATCCTCCTTTCCTTCAGAAAAGCCTCGATCTTGCATTTGAATGCGCTCAATCGCAATTGGTTAGGTAGATGTGAGGAAAGAGCAGTGCTTTATTAATAGTCGTGGGGATCTGTAGGCCCCATTGTCTTGTTGTTGTGTAGCTACTATTTTTGAGTGTTGAAGCTGAGCTGATTGGAGCTCAGGGGTTGGGGTTGTGGAGGGGGGGAGTTAGACAATAGGTCTAATAAATCACATAATACATCATACATATAGACATATAGACATATAATTTCCATAGGATCCCTTTTGTATAAATATTATACAGATACGATCGAATTAAAATAAGAAAGATAACCGGAATGTACCTTTCATCTTCGAATAGTAATTGAGTCGAAGTAGTGCACAACATAACCTTTTCGAATATGCTTTACAAGTGATGAGTTTGCTTCCCTTCAGCCAAACAAGGTGAGCATAAGACGTAACCTCACTTGTAAGACCTTAGAGGATTTATAGATTCCAAAGGGTTCGGTGGTTATGACTCTCTTCAATGTGGGACTAATGACGTTTGGGAGAGATACAACTCTTTATTCCCAAAGCGTCCCTAGAGTCAATGTACCCATTAAATCTACCTCTAAAGAGGGATGTGCTGGCCATTATTCCTTGTACTGAACGTCCTATAACAAAGTATTTAGAAGTGGGCCTCATGCCTATAATTCATGGTAATTTTATTTCATAAAATAAATATTTGAAACCATAATTCCAACAAACTCCCACTTAGTTTCAAATCCATTTTTATAAAATTCCGATTTTAAAAAAACTTGAAAAATCAATTTTGACACATAAAACCATACCATGACTGTATGCATTACCTCAAATACCTTAATATACATGTATAGTTAACCTGGGCCTACACAATATACATCTTAAATATCTAAAACTCAAATAAACCAAATCCATCCTTGACAAGTTCAACGGTCTACATTCATAGTAAACTCAGACTTGAACTCAGGGTAAAATTTTGTACTAGTTCGAGTATTAACCACTAAAGGAACTATGCCTAAGCAGTACCATAGGCCTGAATCAATTTAAACATCCAACCCTATCTTCCTCTTGAGACCCTTTTGTATATACGTACAAGTATATACCTAATAGGAAAGATGGACATTAAGGCATTCCACCGTCCATAGCATACTCAGTATCTGAGGAGCTCAGGGTAAAACTCTATACTAGCATGAGTATTAGCCGTAAAGGAAACTGTGCTTGCGCAGTCCTATTAGCCTGGACAATTTAGAGACTCAACCATCACTCCTTATTGAAACCCTCACATATACACATACAAGTGCACACCTAATAGGGAAGTTAAATCTCAAGGCACACAATGAGTACTCATATAATCACACAAAATCATATAAATTCATTCAAATTTGTTATTTCATTCCACTGAATATAAAATACAATGTCATGACATTAAAATCAATGAGACCATAATTTATACAAAACAATGTTATCCCACTTGGTCTCATAATTACAAACAAATTAAACTCATATTCACCTCATGGACAGTAAAATTGGTCACGGAAAGACACTTAGTTAGTGGATCAGCTAAGTTGTTTTGAGAGGCTATTTTGTAAACAACAACTTCCTCCTTCGTAAGCATGTCTCGTATATAGTGGTATTTCCTTCAATATGCTTTGCTTTGGAGTGATAATTCAGATATTTTATGATAGCAATAGCTAACGTGTTATCACAAAAGAGAGGGATACGTCGCTCCACACAGTCTACGACTCGAAAACTCCGCAAGAAATTGTGAAGATAGACAACCTCCCTTGTAGCTAAGTTCAAAGCTACATATTTTGCTTCCATGGTTAATCCCGCTCCACAATCTTTCGTCTTAATTTTCCTAGAAATTGCACCTCCGCCAAACATAGAGATAAAACCAGAAGTAGACTTGCGGGAATCAATGCATCCTTGATAATCTGAGTTAGAATAACCAATTAATTCCAACTTGTCCGCCTGATACGTCAAAGTATATGACTTAGTTCGTTGCAGATAGTGTATCACCCATTTCACTCCTTCCCAGTAAGTGAAAGCCAGATTAGCCTTAAAGCGGCTAAGAATCCCAATAGTATAAGCAAGATCAGGTTTTGTATGCATAAGAGCATATATAAAACTCCCCACAGTAGAAGCATATAGATATTTCGATTCGTCCAACTTATCTTTGAGTCGAGAAAAACAATCCACTTGACTTATCTTTTTAGTGCTATCATAAGGTACTTTACCTTGAATACAGTTAAACATATGAAACCGATCCAAAAGAATGTCTATATATTTCTCCTGAGATAAACTCAACCTACGCAAAGCCCAATCCCATAATTTTAATACCGAGAATGTAAGAAAGTTTCCCAAGGTCTTTCATATTAAACGTCTGAAATAACCCTGTCTTTATACCTTGGAGTATTTGAATATCATTCTCACCTAATAAAATATCATCTACGTATAAAGCAAGAAAAGCAATGTGATCTCCCACTATTTTCATATAAACACAATGATCTTTTGAATTCTGATTAAATCCATACTCCTTGATGGCTTCATTGAACTTGATATTCTACTGTCTTGAGGCTTGTTTTAAAACTGTTAATTGATTTTTTCAATTTATACACATTCGATTCATATCAGTGGTAATAAATCCTTGAGGTTGTTCTATATAAATTTCCTCATCTTAATCTCCATTAAGGAAAGAAGTTTTAACATCCATCTAGAACAACTCATAGTCATAATATGAAACCAAAGAGAAGAGAGTTTGTATAGATTGTATACGTGCAACAGGAAGGAATGTTTCATCATAATTGATCTCATACTGTTGAGTAAACCCTTGGCAACAAGACGAGCGTAGAATCTTTCAACTTTACCTTCATAATTTCTCGTCTTTGTAAAAATGCTCTTGTACTTATTGGGCTTAACCGATCTAGGATGATCAACAAGTTTCCAAACTTTATTTTTATACATTGAGTCCATCTCTTCTTCCATTGCCAACTCCCACATTGTCGGAGTCCACATCAATGAGTGTTTGCTCATAAGCAGCAGGATCTGTAGCATCTTCATTCAACCTTATTCATTCATAAGTTTCTCCAGCATATGTGTAAATATCAGAAGATGATAAAAGTTGAGTAGGATTTCTATCTCTAGCACTTCTTCGAATATCCCTTTGAGTGGAATCCTCTTCATTAGTAGGAGATTCAGAGGATGACATTTCCACAATTTCTTCCAAGTGAGACTTTGTACGTTGAACTTCATTACAGTCAAATTTATCCTCAATGAATTTTACATGTCTACTTTCAATAATTACTTTCTCCTTGGGATCATACATTATATGTCCTTTTGAATGTTCAAAATACCCAACGAATAAACCTCTTCTAGTCTTACCCTTCAATTTATCCTTAGGATCAAAATTCAAAGCATGAACAACACATTCCTATACTTTAAAATGATTAAGACTAGAAATATTTCCTGACCATACCACATATGATGTAGTCTCAACCGACTTTGAAGGCAATTTGTTTAAAATGTAGATAGTTGTTAACAGTGTTTCACCCTAAAACGATGTTGTCAAATTTGCAAATGCCATCATAGATCGAACCATCTTCAGAAAACTTTGGTTTCTCCTTTCTGCAACACCGTTCTGCTCAAATGTATAAGGCATGCTAAACATATTAATAATCCCATTTGATTTGCAAAATTCTGAGAATAACACTGAACAACACTCTCCACCTCTGTCGGAGTGCAAAGTTTTTATCTACATTCCTGTGGCATTTTCTACTTTGAATTGGAAAGTCTTGAAATAACCTAAGACTTCATTTTTCCTACGAAGTGAACGATTTCATCACTGTGAACGCTTTCCCAAAATCTTTAAAATATTTCAAAATCTTTATACAGATATGATCGAAGTAAAATAAAAAAGATAACGGGAGCGTACCTTTCATCTTCGAATAGTAATTGAGTCGAAGTAGTGCACAGCAAAACCTTTTCAAATATGTTTTACAAGTGATGAGCTTGCTTCCCTTTAGCTAAAATGGGTGTACATAAGTCGTAGCCTCACTTGTAAGACCTTGGAGGATTTATAGATTCCAATGGGTGTGGCACTAATGAGTCTCTCCAATGTGGGACTAATGACCCTTGGGAGATATACAACTCTTTATTCCCAACGCGTCCCCAGAGTCAATATACCCATTAAATTTACCTCTAGAGAGGGATGTGCTGGCCATTATTCCCTGTACTGAACATCCACTGATGAAGTATCTAGAAATGGGCCCCCACACCTTTAAGTCATGGTAATTTTATTTCATAAAATATATATTTGAAACCATAATTGCAATAGGGGGGAGGCGTGTGGGAGGTTGTGGTTGAGAGCACCATCTTGCACTGGCCTCCTTTTGGACAAAAGGTGGGGTATTATGGTGTTATATTTTGGTGATGTCATGAACTTTCTACTCTTTCGGTGTTTGATATGGGTGACAGATGTGATTCCCTGGTATACATGATGTCTTAATTTGTTGTGTAGTCAGTAATGGAGATATTCAATGATGTTGCCTAAAGTGTTGTTGGATAATTCTTATTGATGTCATTCAGGTGTTACTACCTTTATTATACAAGAAATATTATGTGTTATCCCGGTGCTAAATCCAGTGTCATTCATGATATGCAACTGTCCAAGAAGAGTCAATGACAGATAGATTTGTTCAAGGTTTTGTCAAGAAGTGCCAAAGCGGCAGATATTGTTAGGGAGTAGGAAAGGTTGATGTAGATTGGAAATTTTTTACTTCGCTGACTTTATTTTAGAGTTTTTTGTCAGCTATAAACTGGACACATTGCTATGACAGTTGATTTAGTGATTTGGGTGATATATCGAATGAGTTTCAGAGTTTTGTATCAGATGCCTATTATGGTGTTAAAATTGTGTTACTATCAGAGGCGCATTCAGTGTTACTTGAGGTGTTTTAGTGTTGAACACAATGTTTTACACTTTTGCACATACTTTCTGATCCTTAGACTGAGATGTCATCACCATGATCAAGCATATGGATCACCATCCCGACCTCCATCCTCTATAGGATCAGGCTTATCTATCTCATGTCCTTAGTCCACCTTTTAATGTATAGGGAGAAGCTGCGGTCATAAATGACAACGGAGACGAGCTGAAGTTAGCAGGTCTGTTTCCCACTACAATCTACACTATCCCATAAATTGGTAGGACCTTTCAGACAATGGAACTAAAAGAGAGAAAGTAAAAACTGTGAATCGGATGGTTTTTAGTCCATTGATGGATGAGAGGATCGATGTTTAGTACTATTTTTTCTTCTCTCTTAATATGGTGCCCATATGACTAACAAAGAGCAAAATGTATACTTAATTATAATTTTAAGGTAGATGAAAAGGAAAATCTCGTCACTAATTTGTGAGTGATCGATGGAAGACAAGGGTGACTTGAGCTCCCTCGATGATTTTTTAGGGCGAAAGGAAAACCCATTTGACTAGAAAAGGAAAAAATATTACCAAATCTTTTTTAATCTTTTCACCACTTAATTTCCATTTGACTTGATACCGTGATTTACCAAATTGTAATATAAAGGCAATTTAAAATATTTCAACTTGAGGTCTCCTAATCAGAGAATATGTAGCAAAAAATATTAAATTAAAAAAATCTATAACCCCAGGAAGATTAACATTCGAAATAGACGTACGTCTTGTTTTGATTCTACTGATCTAATCAACACAACCTTAACAGTTGCGTGATCTGTTCTTTTAGTAGATCAATATTGATCTTTGCAAATAAAACAAAGAGAAGAGGATGGTATCTGAGTGCATATTTATATATATCTACAATAATCCGTTGTAATATTCATGAACCCATTTTCGGTCAATATTGCTGGGGTTTTGTTTGTTATCGGAGGAAAACCTTGACACTTTGACCTGACATTCTGTCGCGCGTCTTTCCCGTTGCGGGAGGCTGGAATCAATAAATGAAGGTAATTACATACAACCGAAAACTAAAAATGAGCAAACTGATGCGAGGTCAACGAAAGAGATCTTCTTCTTCCCCATTTTATTGCAGTGATGATGGTGTGCGCCAGAGGTGCCTCTTGTGTGAATAACAAATCAACACCTAGCTCTTCTCTATAAAACGATATTGGTGATCCTCCTCATTGTAATTTGTTCGCTGATTCTTTCACTTGATGTCTGCGAAGTCCCAACCCATAATGAGGCCACCACAAATGGGTACAACAGGAGCAGAAGATCAGAGAGGCCAAGAATTCACACAAGACGGGACCGTTGATCTCAAAGGCCGCCCCATCCTTCGTTCCCAGGGAGGAAGATGGACGGCCTGCTCTTTCATCGTAGGTGGGTACAATATATTTATGCCTCAGCTTGATCCTCATTGACCCATTTCTTCATTCTCCGTAGTAACTTCCAATCTAATACATCATCTGTGGTGCGTACTCGTGCTGATCGATTTGGTGGTAATGTGTTAATTGCAGTTTACGAGGTGTTTGAGAGAATGGCGTACTACGGAATCTCCACGAACCTCGTCGTCTATCTCACCTCGAGGCTGCACGAGGGCACCGTTACTTCTTCAAATAATGTCACCAACTGGATTGGAACCGTGTGGATAACACCCGTCATCGGGGCGTACATCGCTGACGCATTTCTTGGCAGATACTGGACCTTCGTCATCGCTTCCGCCATCTACCTCCTTGTATGTATATATATCTCTAAACCATCTTCATAAATTACTACACAGATATATATTCCTTCTTATGGATTTCTTCATCGTCTAGTAATTATGAAACCGTGTGTGTGCATAGGGGATGTGTCTGTTGACCGTGGCGGTCTCCGTACCGGCGCTGAGGCCGCCGGAATGTAACCCTGAGAAGGGCGTCTACGATTGCGGGCCAGTGTCGGCTCTACAATCGGGCGTGTTTTACTGCGCGTTGTACATAGTCGCGTTGGGGACGGGAGGTACGAAGGCCAACATCTCCACCATGGGCGCTGACCAGTTCGACGATTTCGAACCGAAAGAGCGAGCTCAGAAGCTGTCCTTCTTCAATTGGTGGATGTTCAGCATCTTCTTCGGGACCCTCTTCGCGAATACTATTGTGGTCTACCTTCAAGAAAATGTCGGGTGGGGGTTGGGGTATGGCATCCCCACCGCCGGCCTCGCAATCTCCATCTTGGTCTTCATGGTTGGTACCCGGTTCTACAGGCACAAGGTTCCGTCTGGGAGTCCCTTGACCAAGATACTCCAGGTCCTCGTTGCTGCCACCAGAAAAAGGAGCCTACCCCTCCCAAATGATCCGAAAGAGCTTCATGAATTGTCGATGGAGGAGTATGCTAAAAAAAGCATGTTCAGGATCGATTATACTCCTTCCATGAGGTCTCTCTCTCTCTCTCTCTGTTTCTCTCTCTGTTTTCTCTCTCTCTCTCTCTGTTTCTCTCTCTGTTTCTCTCTCTCTCTCTCTCTCTCTCTCTCTCTCTCTCTCTCTGTCTCTCTCTCTCTCTCTCTCTCTCTCTCTCTCTCTCTCTCTCTCTCTCTCTCTCTCTCTCTCTCTCTCTCTCTCTCTCTCTCTCTCTCTCTCTCTCTCTCTCTCTCTCTCTCTCTCTCTCTCTCTCTCTCCTCTCTCCCTCTCTCTCCCTCTCTCTCCTCTCTCTCCCTCTCTCTCTCTCTCTCTCTCTCTCTCTCTCTCTCTCTCTCTCTCTCTCTCTCTCTCTCTCCTCTCTCTCTCTCTCTCTCTCTCTCTCCTCTCTCTCTCTCTCTCTCTCTCTCTCTCTCTCTCTCTCTCTCTCTCTCTCTCTCCCTCTCTCCCTCGCTCTCTCCCTCTCTTTCTCTCTCTAATTAACAGACCGGTGCAGGGTTCTTGACAAGGCTGCGGTGAAGACTGGTCCCGTGAGTAGTAGTACTCCATGGATGCTCTGTCCAGTGACACAGGTGGAAGAAACCAAGCAAATGATAAAAATGGTACCCATACTAATAGCGACTATCATTCCGAGTAGTGTCGCAGCCCAAGTCCACACCCTTTACATCAAACAAGGAACTACCTTAGACAAGACCATGGGCCAGATGCAGATCCCTGCAGCGAGTCTCGTAGTCTTCGTGACCCTCTCCATGCTCATCAGCTTAGTCATCTACGACCGAATCTTTGTTCCCGTGATCAGAAAGTACACGAAAAATCCGAGAGGGATCTCGTTGCTCCAGAGAATGGGAGTCGGGTTGGTGCTGCATATAATCATAATGATCATCAGCGCCCTTGCCGATAAGAAAAGGATCTCCGTCGCCAGGGAGCACGGGACACTCGGACCAAAGCAGATTGTGCCTCTCACCATCTTCATCCTCCTTCCCCAGTTCGCGTTGATGGGCCTCGCCGACGCGTTCGTTGAGGTCGCCAAAATAGAATTCTTCTACGATCAGGCACCACAAGAGATGAAGAGTCTTGGGACCTCCTACTTCACGACCAGCTTGGGAATCGGTTTTTTTTTCAGTAGTTTTCTCCTCGCGACGGTTTCTGCTATTACTAAGAAGGTCTATCACAGAGGCTGGATTCTGGACAACCTCAACGAATCTCGTTTGGATAATTACTACTTTTTCCTGGCTGCCCTCAACACCTTCAACTTTCTGTTTTTCTTGCTTGTTTCCAAGTTCTATGTCTACAATGTGGATGTAGTAGAATCCCAGGTAGAGCTGAAAAAAGCTGCAACTGTAACCCCGATACCAACGCCTGCCGATGGGAATGAAATGAAAGTGGAGAACTGGTGAACTTCGTGTATTACTATTGCTTTCAAATATATATACATATACCAATGTTTTGAAAACCGAACCGATAATTGAACCGGTGGAAGAGCCGATTCAGGTTGAACCGGTTTAATCGGGTTGAACCGGTTCAATCGGGTTGAACCGGTGGTTGAACCAGAACCCAAACAATATTGCAGAACCCAAATAATATTGCAAAACCCAAACCATATTACAGAACACAAACAATATTGCAGAAAGAAAAATAGAATGAGACGATGCCAATAGTGCAGAACCCAAACAGTATTTTGGGATAAATACTGGAAAAAAAACAGAAGTAATAAATTTCCTAATGAAATTCGAAAACAATTAAAAATAAGAATTTAATTACCATAGAATAGAATCGAACTAAAAATCAAACAAAAAAGCAATAAACTTACCTCTTTCGTTCTTGGAAGCCCTTGCAAATATTCTGATTTGAGAGACTCGTTCTTAGAAACCCTTGCAAATATTCTGATTTGAGAGAATCGTTCTTAGAAACCCTTGCAAATATTCTGATTTGAGAGATTGGTCCTTCGAATAGAAGCCCTTGCCGTACTGCATAACCTTCACTTCATCAGTATTTCAAGGAGTTGAAGTGCATGAGAGATTCGTCCTTGAATCGAAACCCTTATTTGTCATTGCATAACCTTCACTTCATCGGTTCAAGGCTTTGAAGTCCAAGACGGTAAGGAACTTCCCCTTTCCGTATTTGAGCCGAGAGAGGAGAGCGCCTCCTCTGTTTCAACTTTCACGAATCACGACCTATTCGTTCATTGTTAGGACTTAAGATTTAGTTTTAAATGGTTTGGGCCAATTAACTCGGTTCAACCGGTTTTGCCGGTTCAACGGTTCAGCGGTTGAACCATAAAAACCGGCCGGGTCATCCGGTTTTTTAGCTCTTACGGTTTTTAAAGCCAACCGAACCGCAAGAAGCTCCGGTTCCGGTTGAACCCGGTCAAACCGGCCGGGTCGGTTCGGTTTTCAAAACATTGACATATACACCTTTTTAATATATCAAAAGATGCAAGTTTCATTCACAGATTAAAAATTGAAATGAAAAAGGAGAATTGGTGGGACCAGACAGATTCTGAATATTGGTAATGTACAAGTAGGTGGGGAATGCATGGTTTAGACATCACAAGCTACAGCCCTCCTCTACCGTGAGGCCTCTTCCATTCACTACTACAAAACCCTGTTCGGCCCGCGGATGGAATGTTATCCGCCGGCGGAAGACGATTCGGCCGGCGGTTACGAATGAGGCATCGGCTGAATCACGCAAAATCCAACCCAACCATGGGTGGAAGGAAATCCCGCAGTTGGGCCGGATTTCGGTCCGATTCATATGGGCTTAAAGGGCCCATATGAAATCCGACCCAACCGCCCAGGAAATCGACGATTTAGTCGAAGTACTCCAGCGTGTGAAGCACCTCCGACGTTTAGCTTCCGACCACCATCAGTCGAAGCACCTTCGTCATACTCTTCCCGGCCGGTGCACGTTCACCTCCGGCCGAAAACACAGCTTCCACAAACCTTTGGGGCTTGAAAACCCAGTTCTTCCGAAGGCCCTCGGAGCGAGTTCCAGCGGACTCCTTTGCGTTCCAGCCACCCTCCCTACGTCGAACTCCTCCGACCTCATCGCCGTCGACGGAAGGTTCTTCCCCTTTGCCGCAGGTAATTTTTTTTCTTGAAATTTTTACTTGATCTCTTTTCGGTTTATTTTATTTTCTTTTCCTCCCTTTTTCTCCTTGTTCTCAAAAGTCTGCACGTTTCTCCTTCCTCATACCCTCTGTTGACCACCAGCAAGAGAAGGCGACTGTCCAGAGCCATCGGAGGCCAACCGCGACCACCGGTGGCCATTGGTAGACAGTAGCAAGCACCTTCTCCATTACAGTAAGTACCTTGTTTAATTACTGAGTAGAATCTAACATATATAATTCTTTGTTCTTTACAATGATACATATACTAGACTCGATGAAATTTTGAAAAAAAATTAAAATTGAAGCCAAAACTTTAGAATGAAGATAGTAGAAATTTATGTTGAGTTATCTTAATGAGTTCTTCTTTAAGGTTTTTATCTTCTGTTATTTGATTTATATTTTTTGATTATATAGATGTTGTTTTGTTATTGTTGAATTGTTTTTCAAAGGTATTTAATTATGTGTTGAATGATTTTTATAATTCTCTCTCTGATTTCCTCTCTTTATCTCTGTCTCTCTCACTCTCTCGGTTTTTCCTCTCAATCTCTCTCTTGGTTCTCTCTAATTCTCTCTCTAATTATCTCTCTAACTCTCTCACTTTCTCTCAAAATATGTTTCACTCACCAATTTTTCTCTCTAATTATCTCTCTCTAACTCTCTCACTTTCTCTCAAAATATGTTTCACTCACCAATTTTTCTCTCTAATTATCTCTCTCTAACTCTCTCACTTTCTCTCAAAATATGTTTCACTCTCTAATTCTCTCTCTGATTTTCTCTCTCTCTCTCTCTCTCTCTCTCTCTCTCTCTCTCTCTCTCTCTCTCTCTCTCTCTCTCGGTTTTCTCTTTCTCTTGGTCAGGTGTGTCCCACTTGGTATCAATTTTTGATTTACACATTTTATCATCGTCATTATGATCATTATCGTCCTATCTTTATTTAACCATGTGAAGCAGGCACCTTATATTCTTTCTGATATCAGTACAAAAAAATCAGATTGAAAAAGATGTCTGGGTGTGTTTTTTAATGAAGGCTTTTTAATCCTTCTAGTGGAAACTCCCTTATTTGTTTTAAGTCTTATTTTCATTGGTTCTATAATTGTTTATTCTGCTATATCTCCCATATGAGGAACTAAGTTTCCTTTCGCTATTTCAGTATTCTCGGCCTCATCAGCTCTAGAACGATCTCTTTCAAAATTATCTGACCAAGGTAAGATTTTCTTAAAAAAAAAAAGCTAACATATGATAAATAGTTACTCTTCTTTGATTGTGGTTTCCCCTTCTATAATTTAACCATATTGTAATTTAACCATATTGTTTCATGTGCACCATAGTGTCCTCTGCATCAGCAAAGTACAAGGATTCTTTGTCAGACGATTTATCAAAATGTAAGAGCTATCTATCTCCAATGTACTGGTTTTGTAATTTAACCAAGGTCCTAGATTATTAAAAAAATAAAATAATCTAGATAACTAAATAGTTGGGGTAGCATTGTGTGAGATAATGTTGTTAAAGTTATATCTGCTTTCTCAAAAAAGAAATTAAAATTACCTTTTTCTTGCATCAAATTGTTTTTGTATATATACAAATTAATACCATTCTAGGTGATGAGGATTGTGGGTTGTGTCAAGTGGATACTGATACTGCAGACTTCGTTATAAGTCAGCTTTTATTTTTGGATGCTGAAGACCAGAAAAAGGATATCAAGTTATTTATAAATTCACCAGGAGGCTCGATAACTGGTGATATGTTGTAGCTTACTCGTTTATTCCATTTTCCAGTTTAAAATTCTTAACTTTTTTAAGGTTTTAAGATCGGTCATGCTTATACAAGTTTGTAATCCTTGTTTATTGACATTCTGCATGTACATTACGTGTAATTTATTGTTGTGCCTTTTAATGTGTCAATCATTAAATTTAATTATTATGTATTTTCCTGGTACTCTATCAACATAAGCAGTGCTGTTATGTTTAGATTTCGAACTGAGTTACCTTTGTGTTTTCTAAAGCATTAGCAAGTCTGAAAATGTATTTGATGACATCTTCCTTCACTATTTTAAAGTAGATTTTTAATTTAAGATGTCTTTATTATAGATTTAAACATTTTTTGTCAGATTTTTAATTTAAGATGTCTTTATTATTGATTTAAACATTTTTTTGTCAAATGCAGGCTTCTCAATTAAATGATTAGTTTAAGATGTCTTTGTTGTTTCTAAAGTTGAGCAATTAATATCGAAGCACCAGTTTGTGGCTAATCATGACAGCAAAGGCTGGAATTCTTCTCTCTCTCTCTCTCTCTCTCTCTCTATCTCTCTCTCTCTCTCTCTCTCTCTCTCTCTCTCTCTCTCTCTCTCTCTCTCTCTCTCTCTCTCTCTCTCTCTCTCTCTCTCTCTCTCTCTCTCTCTCTCTCTCTCTCTCTCTCTCTCTCTCTCTCTCTCTCTCTCTCTCTCTCTCTCTCTCTCTGATTTATATCTACTTAAATATTTCTCTTTCTCGGTTTACTCTCAAAATCTGTTTCAAACTTTAATTCTCCCTCCCTCACTCTCTTATCTTTCTCTTTCTCTCTCTGATTTCTCTCTCTGATTTCTCTCAAATTCTGTTTCACTCTTTAATTCTCTTTCTCCCTCAGTCTGTCTTATCTTTCTCTGTCTGTCTCTCTCTCTCTGATTTCTCTCCAATATCGGTTTTCTCTCTAATTCTGTTTCATAACATAATTCTCTCCCTCCCTCAATCTCTCTTATCCTTCTCTCTCTGACTTCATCTCCATCTCTCTCGGATTTCTGTCTTTCTCTCTCAGATTCTCTCTACTTAAAAGTATCTCTCTCTCTCTCTCTCTCTCTCTCTCTCTCTCTCTCTCTCTCTCTCTGATTTCTATCTACTTAAATATTTCTCTCTCTCTTTCTCTCTGATTTCTATCTACTTAAATATTTCTCCCTCTTGGTTTACTATCAAAATCTGTTTCAAACTTTAATACTCTCTCCCTCTCTCTCTCTCTTATCTTTCTCTCTGATTTCTCTCTCTGATTTCTCTCCGGTCTCTGTTTTCTCTCAAATTCTGTTTCACTCTTTAATTCTCTTTCTCCCTCAATCTGTCTTATCTTTCTCTATCTGTCTTTCTCTCTCTGATTTCGCTCTAGTATCAGCTCTCTCAAAGTCTGTTTCATAACATAATTCTCTCCCTCCCTCGATCTCTCTTATCCTTCTCTCTCTGACTTCATCTCCATCTCTATCGGATTTCTCTCTCAGATTTTCTCTACTTAAAAGTATTTCTCTCTCTCTCTCTCTCTCTCTCTCTCTCTCTCTCTCTCTCTCTCAAATTCTGTTTTAATTCTATCCTTTCCTCTATCTGTGACTTCCTCTCTATCTCTGACTTCCTCTCTATCTTTGACTTCCTCTCTATCTCTCTCACTCGGATTTCTTTCTCACTATCTCTCTCACTTTCTCTCTCACTATCTCTCTCACTTTCTCTCACTTTCTCTCAAAATCTGTTTCTCTGTAATTCTCTCTCTGAATTACTCTCTCTCTCGGTTTTCTCTCTCTCCCTCTCTCTCGGTTTTCTCTCTCTCCCTCTCTCTCATTTTTCTCTGTACTTAAACACTATTTCTAACTCTCTCTCAAAATCTTTTTTAATCCCTAATTTTCTATTTATGAATTCTCTCTCTCTCTCTCTCTTGTTGTCACTCTCTCGGCTCTCTCTCTAGTTTCCTTTTCCCTCTCTATTTCACTCTACTTGAGAGAAAACTGAGAGTGAATTAGCAGTATTAGTACAATATTATGTATTATTAGATAGGTATTTCACACAATAGTGTATTACTGTCCTGTAACTTGTGTACTTGCAAATATCATTTTTTCATCCTCTCTTCCGTACCCAGGAAGTCCGACCGATTGGAAGTGAGGAAGTAAGCATAGTGAGATTCATAGGGACAGTGAATTAGATAAAATGTAGGTTGTGAATTAGTGATTGCCTCCAAATCATTTAATTGATGGAATAGATAGAGTAAGAAATCATTTACGGATATTCTTTCACTTCTAAAGGATGCTCTTCCATCTAATAATTAGCTTCCACAGACTTGGGTTTGAGTTACGAAAAAATTCATGCATACTCAATCGATTGTTTACTATTCATAAAAGAATACAAAGATTTGGATGCGTGTCCAAGATGTGGATCGTCAAGATGATCAGTCAAAAAATAGGGAAACGTGAATATTGCAAAATCAGCGAAGATCCTTAGACATTTTCTGTTGATTCTGAGGTTGCAACGGTTGTTTATGTCTACTAAAACATCAAAGCTTATGACATGATATAGTTCGGCTGCCCCAACTGAAGAAGGCAAGATGATTCACCCTAGGAATTCAATTGCTTGGAAACACTTTGATTCACTGTATCCATCATTCAGTTCAGACATACACAACATAAGACCTAGTCTTACGAGTGACGGTTTCAGTCCATTTAAAATTGGGTCTAGGTCAAGTCGCATTACGTGACTAGTTACTATTACCATCTACAACCTAACTCCTTAGTTGGCAATGAAGGAGTGTTATTTCATGAAGACCCTTCTTATTGATGGTTCGAAGTCGTTGGGCAACGATATTGATATATTTTTATAGCCGTTGATTGATGAGTTGAAGGTTTTGTGGGAATCTGGTGTGAAGACTTATGATGCACAGACCAAGTCATTTTTTCAAACACAGGCAACAATCATGTGGACTATATCAGACTTTCCTGCATATGCCATGTTGGCTGGCTGGAATACGAAAGGGTATATAAAGTTTGTCCTACTTATCACGTGAACACTGCTTCATCATATCTCCCCCATAGTCGAAAATGTGTTTACATGCGTCATCGAAAGTTTCTACCAAGGGGTCACCAATTGAGGGCAAATAAAAAGTCATTTGATGGGACTGAGGAACATGATGGTACACCCACAACATTATCTGGTAATGATATTGTGAAATTATGGAAAGGACTTGGAAAAGAACATTGGGCAGAAACATGTTATTTGCTAGAAGGGTGGAAGAAGAAGAGCATTTTTTTGAGTTTCTGTACAGGAGTATTCTACTCATCCGTCATAACTTTGATGTCATGCACATTGAGAAAAAATGTATGTGAAAGTATTTTCAATACTATTTTGGAAAAGGATGGAAGTCAAAAGATAATACAAAATCAAGGTTAGATATGCAGAGTCTCAATATAAGCAAGCCACTCGACCGCAGGCCTTCGAAAAAAATTGATGGTATAGGTTATCATTCCTCATGCTTCATTCAATTTTACAAAGGAAGAAAAATCTAGGTTTCTCCATGTTTTGAAAGAGTTGAAGTCCCAACAGGGTCCTCAAAAATCTCAAGTCAAGTTCAAATCAAAGCAAGGAAAATGATGGGCCTTAAGAGTCATGATTACCATGTTCTCATGCAACAACTCCTTCCATTGGCGTTGAGGAGATCAATATCGAACCCCATTGCCAAAGAAATAAATTAATTTTGCGCTTATTTCATTGAGTTATGTTCTAGGGCGGTTGATGTGAGAAAGATACAGAACACAGAGTCAGCTATTCCAGTCATCCTGTGTAACCTAGAGAGGATTTTCCTACCTGCGTTCTTTGACATCATGATTCATGTGACACTACACTTGGCATCTAAGGTAAGATTGGCAGGGCCAATTCATTATAGATGGATGTACCCAATTGAACGCCACTTTCTTACATTGAAGAATTACATTCGTAACTAAAATCGGCCAGAGGGCTCTATTACAGAAGGATACTTGATGGAAGAAGTAACAACATTTTGTGCACGTTATATTGAGGGGATAGAGTTAAAGGTTACTTGGCTAGTAAGGTACGAGGATGGACCTTTAGGGTCTGCCCGTCCATATATGCTAACCACCGAAAAGGCATACCAGCTTTATCGTTTAAAATTGTTCAATAGTCCAGAGACTCAGCCTTACCTGCTGTAAGTATAATCTACTGTTTTCACCAATTCTGTTTTATTCATAAACAAAACATGTATTTTCAAAAATATTTGGGTTATATGAAGAGAACATAAAGACTACTTGAGAGAGTTACACCCCCAGTGGACTGGGCATCGAATACAAAAAAGCAACATAATCAATTTGTAAAATGGTTTAGAAAACGGGTAAGTTTTTTCCCCTTGTCATAAGAGTGACAGTTTTACCTTATATCGAATGTCCCTCTTTTGATGACCTTCTATTTAATTATATTATGTAGGTAACCAATCTGTCGTCAAATGGCGAGGACATAGAGGATTTAATGTACCTTGCATGTGGCCCATCTAGCGACGCTATGTCATATCAAGGTTTTTTTGGCAATGATTACAAGTTGGAGACGGAGGTTGTTGACCTCATTCGGACCACAGAATATTGCAACAGAGGGGGTAGGGGATGAGATATTTTAGGGTATCCTGCAGTTAGTAATAGAAGTTTATATTGGAACATGGACACTTGTGGACCTATTCAAACGCAAATGGTACGATATGAAGAAAGGCACAGGTTGAGTCACTGATGGGCTTAACTTTACGTTGGTAAACACAATGAAACAAGCACAAGAAGACGAACCTTTTATCTGTCCAATTCAAGCACAACAAGTATTTTATTTGATTGACCCCGATTGACCCATGTTGGAGTGTTATCTGTCGTTGGAGACCAACAGACAACTACGACATCCCCTTAGGTGATAACAACGCGAGGGCACAAGAAGATGAGGCATTGCTATTGGCACAAGATCCAGGAGTCGGAGATGCCACAAATTTTAATTATGAAGATGATGTTATAAGGCTGCATCGTGACCTTGGTCAAGGACTAAGGGTCAATAGTTCGGAATTGGATGTAATAGAACGTAGGTTTCATCAATTGACAATTGTAAATGCGCTGCAAGTAATAGTTAATTACACTATTTCTCTTCTTGCTGATAATCCTAAATCCTTTTATTTTGCAAGATTATTATGCCACCGAAGGCGCAGATCGTGTTGACATCGGCCCCGACTCCAGCAGCCCATCTCCATCAGGGTTGACTCTAGTAACCCCATCTCCATTGGGGTTGACTCTTGCAGCCCCTTCGCCATCGGTCCGAGCTCCAGGAACCCCCTCTCCTTCAGCCATGGCTCAAGCAGCCCCCTCTCCTTCGGCCCGGGCTCCAACTACGTCTTCATAAGACTCCGTGTCGATAGGTACTTGCATATTATTTAAATTTGTTTCCAATTTCATGATCTGTTAGTAGTTTGTACAATTTTACCTTATTTAATTTGAGTTTAATTCATTTTAGAGGAATCAATGTGTAAATTTAAAGAGTTGTTCCCAAGTTATCAATCACCTGAAAATCAGGATTCAGGTACAATTTGATTGATATTTCTTGATAAAATGTCATATTAATGTTAACTGAGTGTGCATTTGATGTATGCCCGATCCCAATGGAGGACATGGAGACTCAGACGCCAGATTGGGTTGTTGATGGCATCGAGACTCCGCAGCTATAGGAACCACACGTCAAGCGTAAGGTGAGAGCGACGTCATTCATGCCTGCAAAAGAGGCAACGATTGTAATCAAAGATGGACAGATGGTCTCTAATCCGCAACGTGACCTGTCTTATCTTGTTCGAACACAAATTCGTGCTCAACTATATTTCCCACTACATCTCTAATGGCGTGACCGCCCCCCGAATACATTCAAGGAGTGGTTTAGAGAAATCAACGTAAGACACAACAAACTGTTTGTTCTTGTAATGGTCATAAGCACTAACCACATGTATTTTTTCTTTGCAGGGAAAATACAAGTTTGTTAATGACAAGGCTGAGCCCGTGACTGAAGGAGTGGTGATGAAAAATCATCAACCAGTTATTCAGAAAATAATACAAGACAAACGTACCTCGTATAAAAAGCAACACTTATGGAAAGACCCCAGAGCAGCGCCAAGATTGTCCCATCGAAGGTGTGGCTCCAGATAATTGGACATTACTAGTGAAATACTAGGATGAGGTAAACAAGAAAGAGATTGATGTGAAGAACAAGGCGAACCAACAGAGTCTAAAGATGGCTCACCCGCTTGGGTGCAAGTCCCTTGCCCGTTTTTTAGATGAAGAGGTGCGTACTTATATGATTTTTTTATCTGTCTTGTCATCCAAATTCCAATTTTTAAAATTTGCACCCGACTTATTCTAGGAATTTAATTTATGTGCAGCGTCAAGTTGAAGGTCCAAACTTCGTGTTTAAAATATTTCCTCAAAGCGCACAAAAGAAAAGATGGGGCATATCTTGATGAGGTGACAACAGCATTATGTGTAAGTTATCAGGTTCCTTACAACTTCATTTCATAACAAGTGCAAGTTTTAATTAAGTTTTGTTTCTGATATAGGAGGAGCTTGTCCGGAGCGCAACTGAGCAACAGGTCCACAACTCAGTGGACCCCGCGGATTTTACTCCTATCATAGATAAGGTGTTTGGGGGCCACCTCGGGGGTTATGAGAGAGAACTTGGGACTGGTACTCTGCCACGTATGGGTATGGTTACAAGACCACCAGAGTACTTTGCTCTAAGGAACAACTGCAAAAGGAAAGACAAGACAAGGAAATAATGATGGACAAAATGCAGTTGATGGCGACTCAGTTGCAAGAACTCAACCAGTGGCAAGCCTCTCTCCAATCGCCTACAAGTTAGTATTATTTTTAGTACATAATTCATTACAAATGTTGTATATTTCATTATGGCTTATCATTACAGTTACGTTCATGTGCAGGGCCTTCTAACCAACAGGGGAGCGATCACTCACACAGTTGAACAATCTTCTTCGTTGTGTTAAATATATATATATTTTTTACTAGTTTAAACTTTTGTATATTTTTTGCGTAATTGATTAAAGTATTGTTGTATACAGTACTTAGCTGTAATGTATATATTTTTTGGTTGTCATTTGATGGGTAAATTAGTTTTTTGTATATATTATTTTTGTACAGAAAACATGTTATTTGAAAATTTTTAAAAAGTTTTAAAAATAAAAAATTGTTTTATCGGCGGTTGAACCTGTCGCCGGAAACGACCATTATAGCGGTCAGATGGTGGCGGTTAAACACAGCTGTGGGCGGATTCTCTCTCCACCGGCAGATGTCCTCGTCGGCGGGAATGCATTCTGCCAATAAGTTGTGTCCGTCAACGGAGAGAGACTCCGCCGACGTTGACAAGCCGTCGGTGGAAGCACTCTACGCCAACGCCAAGATGTCATCAGCGGAACATCCTTCCACCGATGGAATTTATGTCTGCCGGCAGAAGGTGATTCCGCCAACGAAATTCCTTTTCAACTGCCAGCGAAGTGAAGAAAACAAATCGGCGGTTATTTTCGTCGGTGGAACCATTCCGCCAATGCTTCAATGGCCGACATTGCTTCACCCGCCGGCAGAACGTCCACCGGCGGGTTTGGGCTTCTCCGCCGGCGAATTGAACCGCCGGCGGAGTATGTTTTTTTAGTAGTGATTCAGCGTAATGGCAGACGGGGTTCTATCATGAAAAGCTCGCCATAGGAACATTTTATGCTTAGGCAAGCATTTGAGGGCCCATATCCTCTTCCAATGATGTCCGTGGGTCCTAGTTTAAGGTTTCCTTCCCTCATTTTAAGGTCAATAAGGGTATGCTGATGTGTTTTTAATGGAAAATTGACCATCCATGCAAAGGGTCTAAATTTTCCTATCCTCAGTCCTCACTAGCTTCATGAACAAGGGCTTAGGATTTGATCAGCAACTTCAGAATTCCATACATTTCTAACACGAGTTTATCTCTATCGACCCCTTTCTTGAATAACGTGGGAGCCTCTTTGGTCCAAGCGGACTGGTCCTATAATATATGGGTTCTGAAATGATTTATTAAAAGTCCATCCACTTCAGGGACCCAATTCTCGTACCATATAGAGATCAAGTTTCCATTCCCTATTTGGACTCTAACGTGCTTATTAATAAGAGGTATCATCGTTCTGATTTGCTTCCATGTGAAGGAACCCTCTTGACGGGGCCTAAAGGTAATGTTATTTAATTTGTGCCCGCATGACACAAACCTATAAGGAATATGCGCCCTAGAAATTTGATTTTAAATGCGGTGCTAAGAGCTTTTAATCGTCTCACATCCAGTCCCCCTAATCCCGTTGGTATGCAAATTTCTGACCAATTTATTAAGGGTACTTTCCTGTTTTCAACTCCATTGAAATTATTCTCTAAATAAATTTGCATTTTGGGAGATTATACGATGAGGGACATTAAAACAAGTGATTAGGTGGATAGCTATGCTGGATAATACCGTTTTGAGTAGTATTAGCTTTCCCGCCAGTGTCAAAGATTTTTTTGCCCTATCATGCAATCTATCTTTGACAGTTGGGATCAAAGGGCCGTAGGTAACCGAGAGGATTTTCTTTGAAGAGATGTTTATACCTAAATATTTACCTAGAGAGGCTGAGTGTCGATACAGGAGTATGGCGCTAATAATTTTTTTTTTTGTATGTTAGTTACCCCCTTTGAGAAATAAAAAATGCAGGTTTTTTTGTTGTTTCCTTTGTATAATTTTCCAGAATTTGCTTTAGTTCTATAGCGGTGTTTGCCTCAACCTTCACAAAAATAACCATATCATTAACGTAATGTAAGTTACATACATACGGCTGGCAATAATAGGGAGTGGGCCCACGGGATACTTTCTCCTTCCTCAATCTTGTTTTGAATGCTTGATGAGAGGAGTTCTTCACATGAGATAAAGATAAGAGTAATGATACGGGCACAGCGGCTGTGCCCGAGTCTGGCACAGCTGCTGACGTGGATGCCACTGCTGGCATCCACGTGAAATGATGAGTCACAAAGAAAAGTTGTTAGATTTTTCTAATCTAACCGGTTTATTAGTGAACCGGTTACGCAAAGGGGAAATAGAAAAGGGGACGCACGATTTTTTTTCCGCCTCTTCCTCTCCGACCTTCCTCTCCGACCTTCCTCTCCGACCTTCCTCTCCAATCCAGAAAAACGAAGCTCGGGAAGACGGACGTGTTGACGGCATCGAAAGTCTAACGCCACGGAAAAATCGATTTTTTGAAAACGATTTTTTTTCCGCCTCTTCCCCTCCGACCTTCCTCTCCAATCCAGAAAAACGAAGCTCGGGAAGACGGACATGTTGACGGCATCGAAAGTCTGAAGCCACGGAAAAATCGATTTTTGGAAAACGAAGCTCGGGAAGACAGACGTGTTAACGGCATCGGAAGTCTGAAGCCACGGAAAAATCGATTTTTGGCTGCCGAGGTATGTTATTGCTCGTTCTTCCTTCCTGGTCCTTGCCCTCTCCAGTCCAGAATATTTTAAAAATCGTTGTTTCTTTGATTCATATGAAGCTAGAATTTAGTCTGTAAATACTGGTGTTTTGTTGTCAGGGAATCCTTCTCTCGTTAAAATGCCGACCCCACTTTGGATGGGAGCCCCACTTGTTCTTCCCGCTAAGGAAGTTTTGGACCTCTCCAGAAGTCGTAGAGAGAAGACTGAACTGAAAGGCGATTCCGGTCAATATCTCACTGAAAGAGTTAAGGGTGGTAGAGGAAGGCAGGCCATGAGGAAAATTGTTCGAAGTATCTCAAAGCTTCAAAAACTTCATCCAAAAGAAATGAGCATTACTGTGAAAAACGAAGAGTTTTAATTTGCGGAATTTGACGCCGTAATGAATAAAATTGGAGACGAAGGTGGTACCAAAATCAAAAGAGTGTTCCGTGGAGAAGATAGTGTTTCTAAGAATGAAGAGGGAAAGAGTAATCACAGCTGCAGATGGAGAGATTAAGAAGCGAGGCTGTGAAAATTAAGAAATGGATTACTGTTAAAAAGGCAGGAGTGACGGAAGCTGTGGTAAGGGAGATAAAGGGGAGATGGAGGGACAATGAACTTGCAATGGTGAAGTTTGATGTGGCTTTGTGCAGAAACATGGAGCGAGCGCACCAGATACTAGAGGTCAGTGTAACTACGTGAATTGCTTCAACTATGATTTACTTTTATCCGAGAAAAGAGTTGCAAGTAAACTAGTTGACGGGTCATCACCATGTCTGACCAACTCTTGTTGGGTAGTAAGCATTGCCGGAGAAGAAACCCATTATGTTTTGATATTAGGTTGATACTGAATTTCTTTCATGGACCTTTAAAGGTGGTTTTGCAATAAGTGGGCTTGTCATCAAATAAGATATGAGTGGCAGTACGATACATGACCTGATTAGTTTTTGCCACAGAAAGTATGCTCAATCAACTCAGAGGATAGCGTATAAAAATCTTTTTGTAGATCCAATTTGTAGACCTTTTCGTCTTCCTATTCAGTTCAAAAGCTCCTAATAGACTAATAGTTAATGAGCTAGTACCATAAAGTCTGAAATTTGACGACCTTTAATAAAGGTTGTTTGGGTTAGGCCCAATGTTTTAAAAACCGAACCGGTGATCGAACCGGTGGAGCTTCCGATTCTGGTTCAACCAGATCAGCCGGATCAACCGGGTTCAACCGGTGGTTCAACCGGTATGAGTTTTTTCTAATTAAAAAATATATAATAATATTTCTATATACAAAAAAAGATTAAAAATACAAAAAACTATTAAAATACTAAAAAAGTAAGTAAACCGGTTCAACCGGTCCGGTCCGATTTCCGGTTCAGCAGTTGAACCGCTCAAAACCGGCCTGTTAACCGGTTTTTTACCAATTCTGGGTTCGCTCAAAGTCCCGGTTCCGGTTGAACCCAGTCGAACCGGCCGGTTCGGTTCGGTTTTTAAAACACTGGTTAGGCCCACTAATGCAGGAATAACTGTTTTAAGAAAATTCTCTAAGTCACATTGTACAAGCTGATGGGCATATAATATTTGAATATTTTCCGGGTTTCGGCATTTTGGAATAAGAGTGATGAAAGTTTTATTAAGTTTATATTACAAAGAGGTTGAATTAAATAATACTTGGATATTCTTTGTGAGATCTTTTATTAAATTCCATTAAAAACTAGGGGATGGAAGCTATTCCGGTTCAGGGACGAACAGATCAATAGTAAAGCTTGTGGTAGCTATCTCTAGGTAATCGCCTTTAATAGGATTTCTTGTTGCTCTATTAATTAACCTTTTTTGGAGCATAAAAGGTGGTGGGTCTGTTACTAGTGTTATGTTGTTGTAGACATTTTTGAAGTAGGCCCACGCCACCTGTCTGATCTTATCTTGCATCTCTTTTACTATATTCTCAACTTTTATATTCTTAGTAGTGTTAAGGTTTTCCTAACTCGAGCGAATATATGAACATACTTTTTATTTTCATCACCCAGTTTAAGGGGGTACTATCATTCAGTCAGAAAAACGTTCACATGTCTAATATTTTGGTACTCCATGAGATCATGTTGCATATTCTTCTCTTCTTCGACTAGTTCAAGGTTATTTGGGCTTGCCACTAACCTCTGTTGTGTTTTTAATAATTTTTCAGCAGTCTTTGGATATTCATATTGAGATTTCCAAAGCTGAGTGATTTTATTCCCTCGATTTGTTTGCTATTTCTTCTAATCTGGGCTCTAATTAATGTGAGTCTAACCTTATTCTACTACTCCCTAATAATCATCCACCACTCTCCGGATATCTATATAACAAAAAATTTCTCTCGGCCATTCCTTTTCATGTTTGATAAGAGACTAATAAATGAAAAAACATGGTAAAATCTAACCCTTTGAAGAACAGAAGATTAGCTTTCGGGAAATTTCAATAGCCATTCCCCACTCTGGCAGAAAAGTCAATTTCCTGGGAGGTTGAAAACCGCCGCTATAAGCCCCAAAGCCGCCTCTAAAACATACAGTGTCGGTTTAATAAGCTCCCATATAAAATATATAGGTAAAAGCATATGCGGGCAAATGAAACTGTCGACTAAAAAGTTGGCGCTAAAGACCTAATTTTACAGGTTGTTCAAACTACTTGTAATTCAAAACTTATAGATGTCGTCCTTAACAGCCAGTGATATCATTGAAACCACCGGAGATGGCAACTGCCGGTATAGGCTTCACATATAGTGGCGGTTTTGACACCAACCGCTATAAATTCTTAGTGATTTTTAGAGGTGATTTTGAAACCACTGCAATAAATTTTGGATGTTTTTTAAAAGCGATTTTATGATCCACTTTTATCATCCACCACTATATGCTCTCGATATTATTTTTACAAGCAGTTGTTGTGCTTCCTTCAACTATTTTTCTTTAGAGTAATGCTAATTGCACCTTGACCAAGTACCCTATTGGCATACCTCCGAACGTGGATGCTACAGTTGGCATCTATGTCAAAATCCTGGTAAAGTGTCTTTTTGGAAAAGTTGTTTTCCAAAACTAAAACCCTAAAACCTTTTCTTAAACCTTAAAACCCTGAAATCCTAAACCCTAGACCCAATAATCTATATTTGACATGGATGCCAGTTGTGCATCCATGTCCACTGGTATGTCGGAGGGGTACTGCACAAAGGTGCAGCCAGGATTCTTCTTTTCTTTAATATGTCAACCTATATAATATGAAAAATGATATTAGTACTTTAACATTTTACTATAAGGTTTTACATCCTGATGTGGCAATCCTCCTAGCAGCCTAGTTGGCATTCCAGATAAGGTCTAGGGTTTTAGGCTTCCCTATAGAATAGGTAGATAGTTCCTATTTTATTTCTTACTTGGACTACCAAAGAGGATACCACGTCATACTGTAAAAACTCACAGTAAAAGGTCACAGTACCATTTCACCACTCATATAATATTCATACACAAAGGCATGCAAAGTGTTTGTTACAGTGTATCAACCTGTATAACATTAATACAAACTCAAGCTAAAAAATGTAAATATAACAAAGTCATTCATATTTAAAAAAAAAATAGTACAACAAAGTCGTAGTAGTTTTTCTAATACAAACCCACGCTAAAAAATATAAGTATAACCTTATACACTAATACAACCTATTTTCCTAGTTACACAATTGTCTACAAACGTAGTACAACAAAGAGTAGTATGACCAACGTCTATTAAAAACAACTATAACAGTGCATAAATGATCTTTTTTTTATCTGAAACCATCCAAGCTTTTCATTCATGTGTATTAGTAGAGTCTAAAATAGGTAATGCAGATATGTTTTCTAGGGAGTTTAAGATTATACATTCATCCATCCAACGTTTCAAAAGGTGGGGTCAAGCATGCCCCCATATTGTCACTAATAGAAGTGTTTTTCAAAACAGGTGGGATGTTGTGCATCCACACTCTAATCAATGTAATCATCCAATCTCCTCTTCCTGCATAAATGATAATTAAAAACACCAAATTTGGATACATCAGAAAAACGACAACCCACATAAGTGCTTGTTCACCCACTCATTGAGATGAATGGTCATTCTGATCTTGTGATCCTGCAAAGTATTTATTAAGATTAAATAAAGAAAGAACAAAGAGAAACCACGTACACAGTTATAATCCAAGTAGTTTAAATAATTCAAACCTGAAGTGGAAGCTGTAGTGATCTATCATCTTGAGTTTTTCTTGCATCGGATTCTTCTGATGCTTGAGCTGTGATCTCAAGTCGTCGATTTCTGCAACAATGCTAGAAAAAGACTAACTGAATGTATAGGGCAGCAACCAAACATACCCTATATCAATTCTCCTGGCTATTATGCTTTCTCAAAAATCATGTTTCACGAAGATATAATTAACAGATTATTATCTTCAACTGATAGTCCATACAACCTTCATCAGACAATCAACCACTCGAGAGAGCTAAATGTACATCAGACTTACTAGTTGATTCAATACTCTTTCACCAACTACGGGTAGTAAAAATGACAACCCCAATACACTACCTTTGACCTGTCCTAACAATCTTTTGAAATCAGAAAGCCTCCTTAACTAGAAGAATAAAAAATGAAACATTATAGAAAGAAATTAAGAAAATTAATAGCAAAGTAAATCATTATGTAAAATACAGGATATAGTGCCATGGTTTCCAATTAAACATCAATGAAACAGAAGCTGTGCTAATAAAATTCATTTTCTGGTTGTATTTCTAAGTGTCAAAAAAATGATTTTAATCCTACTTCCTTAACACTAACAAGTACTTAGAGAGAAATTTGAGCCTAGATACTATATGGAGATTTATTAATTGCTAAAAGTATTAGTCTGCATTCATACGTATATGTACTTAACAGATTGCCAAACTAATATAGTAATATCGTTACACTGGCATATGTACTTAACAGATCATTACCTTCAACCTCTAGACCAACCAAATTAGTCAAAGTGGCACCCAACAACAAATAGTACCACTGCCCACAACCTATAAAATGCACACAAAGGTAAAATCAGAAACTACACTAAGTCAACTTAAAATCAGAAACTACACTAAGTCAACTCGTTATTAGTGAGAAAAGATTTAGGAAGGTGGGGAAAAAGTGAATAGGAAGAGGAAAAGAGAAGAGAAGAGAAGAGAAGGCCTAGAGTGAAGAGAACGATTGAATAGCATAATGGGAATGACCCCATCAATTTGTATTTCTAGCTAGTCAAGTTGTGCTGGACATTAGATCAACATCATCCTAGAGTAGGACAAATGTATCAAATTTACTAGTATGGAAAGCCCTATCATGGCTTATTTAGATCAGTGTTTTAAATACCGAACCGGTGATTGAACCGATAGAGTATCCGATTCTGGTTCAACCAGTATGAGTTGAATCTCATTAAAAAAAATTCATAATAAGATTTTTTTATAAAAAATAAGTTTAAAAAAACTAAAAACTAATAAAAGTGCTAAAAACAGTAACTAGACCGGTTCGACCGATTCATCCGGTCCAGTCTTTTTACGGTTCAGTGGTTCAACCGTTAAAACCGGCCAGTCAACTGGTTTTTTACCTTTTTCGGGTTTTTAAGCAAATCGGACCATTTGAAGCCCCAGTTCCAGTTGAACCCGTTCAAACTAGCCAGGTCGGTTTGGTTTTTAAAACACAAATTTAGATACAACCTCTCGATTGAACAAATATTTTGAGGTATTTATTGGGCCTCTATATTTTGGAATTTCTAGGAGGTTTTCAAATTCCCATTGCAATCCCCTGCCATGGCCCATGGCCCCGTTTATTGTGGGTTGTCTCACCAATTGTTTTTAAACTATCCTGCCACTATTGGGGTTTGTAGAGCCCAAATTTAGTGATGAATTTAAGATTTGGAGTTCCCCTACTACACCATAAGGTCCTTGGTTTTAAACTTTCAATTCTAATTTTTCTTTCCACATCAACCACATTCCCCCACTTAGTACCCTTGAAGGAACGTAGTATTGTTTTGAAAATTTGTCTACCGACCCCCTTTATAACTATTTTTATGAATTTCGATTTTTTTTTCTCACAGAAAAGGAATACAAAATCTGTTTTCTTAGAGTTTACATAATTCTATTGAATGTAAGGCCAAGGCATTCTGACATCCTCAGATGTTCCAAACCAAGATATCATACATTATTAAGAAAGGAACAAGGACAATTTCCAAATACCTTACAATATTGGATGTGAATATGGCTTCAAATATGACAACCTGGAATTTTAAAGGAGATTGAATTCGGGCTTGCTATCTGGTGCATAAGGCCCAATTGTTGAGTCACCTCCCTCTTATCGTCGAGAGTATAATATCTCTAGTAGTCAATTCTATATAAAAGCTTGAATCATTTGCCCACATCTCATGCTCTTCGGCGCATAGCAACTTGAAGCTCTTGTGCTAGCTAAATCATGATACTCTATGAGCATAACATTGAACGCTTCCCCTGAAGCTCGGGGGTTCTGCAGACCTCCCCATTGCATTGTTCTTATAGCAACGTTCAAGGCTTCCGATATGGTTGTAATAGACTTAACCTCAGCTATTTCCTTTCCTGATGTTTTGGTATGCTCAAAGGACATTGACTGAGCTAATGTCAGTCGTACATCACATGTATCAAACTTACCAGTAAGTTGTCGCTCTTTTTTTGACACAAATATAGTGTTCTAATTGTTTTTGTCTTCGCAACAAACCATGTTTTTTTTATATTTCTTCAGCTGCAAGCCTTGTTTCTTGAATGTTCTCGCTTGATGGTCAGAGCTATCCTTTAATGAGGATCAGGCAGATTTTTTATGGCTTATGGGGACCTTTTTATTTATCGTCCTCAATTCAGGTTGTGATTTGTCATCCTTACAGTGTTTTCAGATTCAAAGGTGGTTCTCTACATGGAAGGGAACACAATAAAATTTATTATGTGTCTAGCTCAATACCATCAAAGTCAGACTTCTGGAGGTGAATTTCAACTTAAGTTTAGTATAGATTTTGCTACCCTCTCTCCACATTGTATATAAATCCATCACTACATACTACCTAGAGGATCCATGATGTCCCTCAGGGCCTCCTCATGTCAATGTTGCAGAGGTAGCTTGAGCAGCTTTACCCATAAGTTTGTGTGGGTAAAGAAAAAAACAATGCCACATGGAATCCTCTTGGCCACATGGACAAATGCAAACCAAAACATGGAATCCTTTACCTATATCGGACACAATGATCTAACTATGTCACAGTAGTTCTTTATTGGCAATTCCATCGAGATATAGCCCCTCCATAGTTTTAGCACTGTGACTGAGGGATCCAGATAATTTCCTAATATAAGAACATGCAAGTATGCGCTGGCAATGAACGGCAGGGCTCCTAGGATTCTACCTACGAAAAGCCCAACTAATGAGGTTTCTAGCTTAGCCTATCCATTGTTGGTACAATCCTTGGATAGAGTTTTCCAATTATTTTTTGCACTGGGTCTTTTGAAGGCGTGTCGCCGGAGGATGGTTCTAAAGGATCAACAATACTCTCTCATTACTATCATGTTGGGTATCTTCTAGGGGGTCTAAACTCTTGCTAGATTGAGGGATTAGAACTTCAGGCTGTTAAGGCTCCATCGGAGGCTGAGAAGATGAGTATTGCTACGAAAAAAATGAGGGAAAGAAAGTGGGGTTGTGGGGATTATTTATAATGGTGTATACACAGGGAGGTAATTTTCGTCTTTCGATTGATAATTTAAACCATAATCAAATTCATATCTTCTTCGGAGTAACATTTAATGGTTAACTGACTATACCCTTTCGGATAAGAATACCAGAAGTGGCATTACTTGATTGTTTAATATTGAAATTATATGTTTTGGACGAAGATACCACATAGTTCAGACAAAGCAAAAGAGATATGCAGACAGGAAAATAGAATTTAGCTACAAAATTTACAATCGGGAACTTGGCTAAAATCAATGGGTAAAGGTTGCATAAAATGCAGTGTGTTTGGTGGGTATGGCAAAATTCTTGTTGAGTGGATCAAAGTGTTTAGTGAACAATGTCTCTATAAGGAAATAATTTCTAATTTAATATTCACTCTATGTCAATATACATATAGTTAGAAGAGATAGAGTCCGACTTAGTTTTAACTAACTTAAATTCGTAAAAAAAAAAAAAGAAAACTTTACAAAGATTACAAGAAATTGTACACACTAGGAAACTAAAGGGGAGGTCATATGGCACAGATCTCTTAATACGAGATGTTTACAATTATTTGGTAATCTATCATTCCCCCACTAACGAATTGTCTTTGGAAAGACACAAAGTTTGGTCAGCAACCTATTAAATTGGGTACGAGAATCCTTTGGTGAAGATCTTTGTCGTCTGATCCTATGTAAGAATGGTCCAATTATTAAGATGACCATCACTAATGTGTTCTCTGATGAAATGATAATCCAATTCGACATGTTTGATTCTACCATGAAATACTGAATTGGTAGCAATTTATGTAGTAGAAAGATTGTCACACCGAAGAACTGGAAGAGACTTAAGGGCTCAGCGGTTAGACCCCATTTGGATTACGTTAGGAGGTCTATTGCTTTTGCCAGATCTAGAGAGATACTACGAGTCCGACCCATCAATACAACAATTATACAACTACAAAGTTGGCTCATCAATAGAACAATTATATAACGACAAAACGTATGTTTCGTATTCAATGTCTTATCAACTGAGCAATTATACAACTACAAAATTTTTCCATCAACGGAACAATTATACAATTACAAATATTTTGTATTCAATGTCCCATCAACAGAACAATTATACAACTACCAAGATTTTGTATTCAATGGCCCATCAACAGAACAATTTTACTAACGTATGTTTCGTATTCAAATGTTTGTATCAACAATTTGGGGAAAAATTGTAAATGGACTGAAAGCCCAAAGACACTTCAGTAGCGGCAATGGCAAGAGCCATGTATTCGGCCTCAGCACTAATTTTGGCTACCATGTGTTGCTTCTTAGGAGACCAAGAAAGCAAAGAACCACCAAAAAAATATAATAACCTGTGGCAAATCGAAGAGCGTCAAGTTTTGCAACGCCCCAATTATAGTGTGATACTGAGTGGCATCACTAAGAGGGGTGCCTTAATATTTTGAAAATTTGGAACCCTATCAACTTGAGTGGATAGAGATTTCACCTTAGCTAGATCAAGTCTTGTTAAAATATCTGAAATATATTTAAACTGAGGTAGATGAATACTTGTGGAAGTACGGATTATTTCAAAACAAATAAACTAGTGTAGGGTGTCTAAGTCTTTTACCAAAAATTCAGCCTATAGGAGAGATGATTTCTCAAATTGCTTCGAGTAAACAGCCAGTGACAATGATGTCGTCAACATTGACGAGAATAAATATAATTGCCGAATAAGGAGAAAGGTGTCGGCTTTAGACAACATGAAGCTGAACTCAATAAGATAAGAAGTGAGGCGAGTGTACCATGCCTGAGGGCTTTTTTAGGCCCTCGGGTTAGGGTACCATTAAGGAAAACATTGCTGACATCAAATTGAGTTATTGACCAATTTGTACTCACTATAACTGCAAGAACCGTTTGAATTATCACTGGTTTAACCTTTGGACTAAAAATTTCTAAATAGTCTTGTCCCTCTCTTTAATTGAAACTTTTAGCGACCAATCGCTCCTTATGTTTGTCAGTACTATCGTCCAACTTGATTTTAATGCGAAAAACTCATTTGTAGCCAATGAAGCACCTCCCTTGTGTTAAAGAAAGTACCACATTTTGTAGCATAGAAAGCATTAAATTCAACTAGCATTACATTGCGCCATTCCGAATGCTTCACTGTAAGAGGTCGCTTCAACAGATGAAGACAAAAGAATGGGTGGATGTTTAGTGGAAGTATAGGCCTTTGGTTTAAGCCTGCCAGTTATTGACCTTGCTGTCGTTGGGTAGAGTGTGTAGCACTGTTTGGATAAAGAGGTGCAATAGGTGAGTCAGCCGTGTAGTTGGGTATGTCGGTTGGAGTAGAAATTGGAGAAGCAAGGCCGATTTGGTTAAACTGGGTTAGACCAGATTGGACTATTGGTTGAACCGTAGTTGAATATTACATCCTTCTATGATTTTTGAGTCCCGTCCTTAGTAATTTTTGAGTTTTCCCTCTCACCACCTTCAATTGTGTAGACTAGGCCGTATAAGATCAAACCAGACAAACTGGCCAGCTCAAACAGTTTTTGAGCAAATCCAATTATTCTGCCTTAAAACCATGCAACCGGAATAACGACCAGTTTGGTCCAATTTTAAAAACATTGCGTATAAGTACTGTAATCAGTCCAAGAAGAGGGTTTGGGTCCGGTACCTATGGGAACTGGGTCGTGTTTCACAAGTACACTTCCAACCTAACCCCGCCTCAAAAAACATGAGGATGGGGTAAAGCTTTCTTTCTTCAGGTCGGGGATGGGGTGGAGCGTGGGGTAAAGAAAGCTCGTCAAATTTTGGTCAGGTTGGGGATTTGGTAAACCTAATTAGCAGTGGATGGAAATCCTGATAGTTTTCTTTAAAAAAACAAATAATGCTAGTTGCACTTAGCTCACGCACTTGTTAATCTAAACCATTGATGTCTAGGGTTTATCCTCTAGAAAATAGGATTTTATAAAAAATATATATTTTTTATATTTTTATGGGCTTAGATTAACATGTACGTCAAATACATGCATCCGACTAGGTGTTTCTAGCATTACTCTAAAAAAAAAATATTGGATAGTCGGGTTAAGTTGTCTTAGGGAGGAGGGTTCATTAATATGCGGGTTGGAGATGAAAGTCGAGGTTGGGGAGGGTTCAGGAATTGACGGTTTGGTTTTGGTTCGGGATGTTAAGTTGTCTTCGACTCTTATTCCTGGTCTAGGTGAAGAACATGCTTCACTTGCCTCGTACAATTTCCAGTTTCCCCGCACTTTCAGGACAAATGCTCTTTGCATGAAGAGAAGTTTCTTGTCACCAAGATCAGCATTCGCCAGAGAGAGAAAAGATATTAATACAGTACCCATATATGGTTGTGATTTTAATTCGCTAGTACTGATCTGTAAAAATCAGATATGGCAGAACCAGAAGGCAATGAGTCCACAGATATCAATCTCGTGGAGAAAACGACGTGCTTGCAAAACTCAGAGAAGGAGCAGGAGGGCCCTGAAGAAAGAAACGTTTCCCTTCCAAAACTTAGTATGTATATAGCTTCTTGTCCCTCCCATCCCATTCATATGTTTGATTACCAGTTCTCTGCTCTTGTTCTTCAGTTCTTGTTTTACATGAGCTCTGTTCTGGATAAATATAGTTGGCGTGGACGTGAAGAATTTTCATGGAACATGGAAGCGCCGGCACAAGGGCAAGAACGTCGTCATTTATCCCTGGGAGACTTACAAGGGTACTTACTCCTTTTTTGCTTCTCTTTGACTTCTTTACAAGTGCGTTATATAATTTGCTGTCTCCGTTCTGTGAGTACGTTTATTCTGCAGAAATGATAGCCCTTGGATTCGGCTTCTTTGTGGCTCTTGCCGTGGCTTTCTGGGTTCATCTCCTTTTCAGCTACTGCACTCTCCCTGTGAGTTTCTATCTCCTTAGTAGTGGTCAATTACTGTGTCACTTCGATCTCCTCGGAATTGTTAAGAGAACTTGATATGTTCTGTATTAATTGATTCGCTGCAGGGTTGGATACCGTCCCCACTATTGCCAATTTACGTACAAGAGAGTGATGAATCGGAGAATGGGAGCGGAAGCGACGGTCTCAATTTTGTGGGAAGGTAATTAAATTGTCACCTATCACCTTCTGCAATCATGCATGAGACTAGCAGAGGATACCCAGAAACTCCCCAACTTTCTGTAATTCCAGGATTGTCACCTCGTACGTGGAGACCTTCTTCAGAGAGTCCGAGGATTAATTTGCTTGTGACGGGGATCCATGAACTGTAGAGAAAAAAAAATAAATGCTACCAGAGATAGATTAATTTGTATTGGTCGGTAAATACTCAAAGATGACCGGATTGTATTTGTGATTTGGTATTATATATTATATATAAATGTGTGTAATTTTTGGTTCTTATGGAATGCATTACGGCAACGAAGCAGGGAGGAAATACGAGTGACTCTAAAAGCACAAGAGACGAAGAAACTGTTAGTGTTCGATCCGTATAACACGAAGGGAAGATGTATATAATCTTCTCTTGATTAATATTCTCTGGCAAACAATTAATTCACTGAGAATGAAAACAGAAGAAGGGGGTGTTTGGATCTAATTAAGCGGTGTAGTATAGAGAATTGGGGAGCTTGAAGGTTCTCTTTCCGGTGGGAAGGCCGAGGAGGGTGCTCCATTGATCGCCCACCACTCCCCAGATGCGATACCCACTCTTCATCAGCTTCTTCCTCTGCTCTGCCTTGAACTCTTGGGCTCCTTTCACTGCGTCTTCCAGACCCCTGTTCAGCCATGAAAAATTAAAGCCTCTGTGATGAAGAAATCAAATAACAGATCCATCATGGGACGAAGAAACCACAAGAAAATTAATGAGTTTACCTCATTGTTAGACCCTTCCACCCAGTGTATCCAACCTTGACGAGGTTCTCAACCGTGGCCCCTCTCAAGCTCTCTCCTCGACAGGAGACGAGAAAGATCTTAAATCCTCTGTTCTTGATCTCATTGTAGAAGTCCAATGCGTGCACCACGGTGGGGGCATTCGACTCTTTCATCCATCCCTCCAATGCCGTCCTATTCAATTTCTCTCCCCTGTTTTCACACTCACAACAGTCATGAGAAACAGAGAACAGAGAGGGAGAAGAAGAAAGAAGGGAGGGATTTATTAATTACCCGAACTGGTGTTTCTTGTAGAAAGGAGTGGTGGACAAGAGGGTGTCATCAATGTCGAAAACCCAGGCATCTTTCCCATCTCCGCAGGGCTCAAAGCTGTCGCTGAGATAAAGCCTGCAGGCCTCGAACGCCCTCTCGACGTCCACTTTATATTGGGTCGAAGTCATGTACTTGCCGATGTAATCCACGCACTCCCCGGGAACGACCTCGAAGTCCCTGATATTGTTCATCTCCACGTTCACCCTCCAGCTCTCGCAGTAGTTCTTCAAACTATACCCCAAGTACTTCTTCTTTCCCCCGCCGCCCTGGTTCATGATGTTCCAGTCCGAAGCTTCTGAGGCGACGAAGATCAGGCAGAGTAGTAGTAGTGTGATTACAGAAGAAACCCATGTATTTCTTTCCATTTCTCAAATGGGAATGAAGCCTCTGATGTGATTTCGCTTCGATGGAGAAGGGATGAAATGGAGGAGATATTGATAATGGGGTTCTTTTATACTTAGTGCCTCACATGCACAGCAGTGGATCGCATTAAGGTATTGGGAGCTGGGGAGCTGGGGAGCTGGCAATGGATTGGAATCACATCAATATTTTATCTGTTGTTTCTCTCTCTCTCTTCTTCACAGCTTAGCACCGAATGGTACGAAATGGAAAAGAAACAGGGAAAAGAGGCAGGGGGGTCTAATTTCCTGTCACTGTAAAGAGAAACAGATTGAAATCATCGTGTCGAAGTAGGGTCATGGGCAGACTCTTTCCCCGACGATCACGGCTCCATTTTTTGCGTTTGAGACTAATACAAAGTGACCTCATCATCCGGGTACTGGCATTAAGTTTTCTGACTCATTCAATTTTTAGAGATCTCACATAAATTAAAGAGGAATGCTTGTTGTAACGAGAGAGAGAGAGAGAGAGAGAGAGAGAGAGAGAGAGAGAGAGAGAGAGAGAGAGAGAGAGAGAGAGAGAGAGAGAGAGAGAGAGAGAGAGAGAGAGAGAGAGAGAGAGAGAGAGAGAGAGAGAGAGAGAGAGAGAGAGAGAGAGAGAGAGAGAGAGAGAGAGAGAGAGAGAGAGAGAGAGAGAGAGAGAGAGAGAGAGACAGAGAGACAGACAGAGAGAGACACAGAGAGACAGACACAGAGACAGAGAGACAGAGAGAAGGGAATAATTGGGGGAGGCAGCACGTTGTCCAGACTCTTGGTTTGCTGCAAAGGCCAAATATTCTTTTGACCTAAAAGAAACACCCTTTCTGCAAGCTTTACACTCTTTATCTCCCGTTTCATGTTCACCCCTTTAGTCCCAGCCGGGGCCAAAGTCCCTAGCCAACCATTCAGTCCCCTTGGATCCATCTGATAGATTAAATTTCAATCCTCAAAATAATGATTTTGATTTTTAGTTTATTTTTTTCACATTATCATGATTCAAAGAAAACATACATTGATCAGTATCAGCTTCACTTGAAAAGATTTGGCCACAAAAGGCTTGGAGATGAGCTAAATTGATTTTTATTTCTTAACCCTTTTGAGCGACTCACTTTCCGATGGAGAGAAAATTGATGACCAAATTTTAAATAAATACTAGAACTCACCACTTTCCACCAAATTGGGCAGTTATTCTCCTATTTAAACCAATACCATTTTAAGCTCAATATTTATTTTATTTATTAAACCCAACAATTGAGGCACGTGTGCCAAAAAAGAAGATAAATACACCAACATATTTCCACTTGACCCATGTGACACCGTCAACTTAATGGTTTAATAATAAAACAAAATGTGCATAGTAAAAGGCCAAATCCTTTATTGGTCATACCATAAAATATTCGTTAAGCAAAAACTAATATGGATCATAGTGGTTGCACACCATTATTGCAATATAGTCCCTTCCTTATATCACATTATTTGTTCTTAATAATGCTAATTAAATATACCTCCAAGAGGTACACCAGTCACATACCATCCCGTGCAAATTATTGGGTTTTAGGGTTAAGGATTTAGGATTTAAAGTTTTTAAAGGTTTTACAAAAATGTTTCAGAGTTTAGAATTTTAGGGTTTTAGAAAAAAACAGTTGTGACATCCACATCAAGAAGTACCCGATAAGGTACTTGTTGAGGTATACCTAGCATTATTCATTAGTTCATCCATAACATGACCTGTAATGGGAAAGAAAATAAAAATGTTCCAACAATATTATCAGTGTCGGAGATAAATCATGTTAATAATGGTTTCTTCATTCATGCATATACCATAAAACAAGTAAGATATATAATATAAAAAAATAGTTAAAAGAGCTCAAGTGTCTAATACATAAAGAATTAAAACTTTAAACATTATTTCAATAATGGGATCCAATAATACCCTCCTTTCAACATATTGACGAAAAAGGATCCATAGTCATTAGAATAATGCTACCTGCACCTTCGTGCATTAACCTGGCGTACCAATTAACATGGATGCACTGCTGGCATCTATGTTAGGTGAAGATTGTTAATGATCACATGTAACAACTTCGAGAAGATTCAAATTCGGATTCAACTCTTATCTATTCTAGTAGCTTGTAATTACCTCCCTGTCTCAAGCTCAAAGTGGTTACACCTTATCAACTTGTAATCTCATCTTCAACCTATCCTATCTTCAATCCTTACTCCTTATCTCATCTCCTTAGTCTACTTCAAATTCAAACACATGCACAAACTATAAATACTTGTACACTGGATATAGTCAATAGTTGATCAATAAACTTTTTAAAGTTACATTATCTTTGCTTTCTCTCTTCCTCTCTTTGTATTTGTTCACCTACATGGTATCAACCTCTCCTTTAGGATTCACAATGACTGACGCTTCCCTTGCTGCTCAAGATTCACAACTTCTCTGGTGCTCTCAACCTACCATTCATTCTCTACCTAATTTAATTCAATCCAAGAATAAGCTCTGATCTTCATCCGAACCCAGCATATGAAGCTCGGGAGGACCAAACTATCAAAAGTTGGCTTTTATCCACTCTTTGTCCAGCAGCCCTCGGTGAAGTCGAAAACCTCAAACCACCTATTTCATTTGGCATACACTAGAGCAATCCTATTATTCAAATCTTCAGGCACGAGCACTCCACCTTTGCCTTGAGTTTCAAAACCTCAAAAAAGGCACTATGACCATTTCTGAGTACCTAGAGAAAGCAAAACCATTTCTGATCAACTCTCAGCCACAGGCTGCACGCTAAACCCAGAAGACATGGTCTCTTTCATTTGCCTAACTACAGAAAACGAGGGGGAGGCTGCTCTAACAAAGGTAGAGGATGCAATTCACATGGTCTCTTTCATTTGCCTAACTACAGAAAACGTGGGGGAGGCTGCTCTAACAAAGGTAGAGGATGCAATTCAGGCAGAAATAACTCTACTACAAACTCTTTTTCATCAAACAGGGCAGCTCAAACCAACAGGCAGCCCAATGCTATTGCAGGTTTGATCATCCTTTCCAGCCAACACAAGCTCCAGTCCTCAACTCGGTTCACTTAAATGAACCTCCTCGAGAAGGCCACCCACCACTTCATATGTGATGTAAACAATGACAGAGAGAAATAAAGTTAATGGTGAAGAACAAGTGACCTTAGGAAATGGTCACAAATCTCCTATCATCCTCAAAGGATCTTCTCAATACCCCCTTTTACTCTTCAAAACGTTTTATATGTCCCTTCTCTCATTTCTCACATATAATATGTATGGATATATATCCTAAAGGCAAAATCTGATGTCGTCAAAGTTATTTCCTTCTTCAAAGCTTTCATTGAAAACCAAGTGACATATAAAATTCAGACCATCCAAACCGATGGTGGTTCTGAATTTTTGAATCACTCTTTTCAGAGTTTATTTCAAAATATGGCATAGATTATCATATTTCCTCTCCATATACGCCACAACAAAATGGCATAGTGGAGAGGAAAAACAAATACAGAGTCCAAAATTGGACTTTGTCTCTTCTCAACAAGTCATGCACCTACTGAATATTGGGACTTTTCCTTCTATACTACAATTACCTCATTTATCGGTCACCAACACCTAAACCTTCTCCCTATGAATTAATCCACAAAAAAATGGATAAAAAATTTCTAAAGGTTTTCGGATGCTTCTGTTTTCCCCATTTAAGGTCATATGCCAAACATAAACTCCATATGTGCAGCCTCCCTTGTATCTTCCTAGGGTAGCATCCAAATTACAAAAGCCTATTGTTGCCTTCATCTCCAATCTCAGAGAGTTTATCTTTCTCGAAGTGTCTTTTTCATGAGCAGGTGTTTCCATTCAAAGGCAACCCATCCAAAGCAACTGCCAATGAAGCATAACGCCTTCCTTTGCCCTCAGAAACTCAAGGCATACTTCATGTCTTTCCACTTTCAAAACTATAGTATTCACTCAACCTCTGGCCTCTGATTTTACACCAGATCCTGCAGCAGCTTCTGTCCCTCCACCTAGGACATATCCTCCAACTACAATAGAGTGTGTCACTAGATACCAACAAAACACACCACCTTCGTCTTCATCTTCATCTTCAAGTCTCAACACAACCCCTCCCTCATCACCTTCTCCTTCTCCTCTTCCCTTACCTAATACTCAAGCTGGAACTTCTACAAACACTCACACTATCCACCGGATCAAAATCCCGTCGTCTAGGGTCTCATGTTCTTCTAACCAGCAATAAGGTTATCTCTTCTAATGATTTTTTGCAAAATCCTGTAGCATTCTCACTGAGAAGGCAATGGCTGAATAGTTTAATGTTGTCTTACAAAACAAGACTTGGAAACTTGATCCCAAACCACAAAGGCACACACCCATTGGCTGTAAGTGGGTTTTCATTACCAAATATAATAAAAAAGGTGGCATTGAGAGGTACAAAACCAGACTAGTGGCTAAGAGATTTCATCAAGGAGTAGATTTCTTTGACCCCTTAAGCCTGGTTGTCAAACCAATCACAATTAGGTTATTGATATCACCTACTCTTACTTATAACTGGTCCATAACTCAAATTGATGTGAAAAACGCCTTCTTACATGAGGCCTTAAATGAAGAAGCGTATATGGCTTAGCCACCTGGCTTCGAAAACTCTTTATATCCAAATAATGTATGCTTCTTATAAAGGTCGCTTTATGGGTTAAAACAATCTCCTCAGGCCTGGTTTCATCTACTTCAGGAAGCTTTATATGATATAGGGTTTGTAGGTTCTCGAGCTGACAACTCTTTATTTTATTACTTTAATGGCCTTCACATTGCATTCATGCTTATGTATGTCGATGACATCATATATCTAGCTAATTCTTCTACACTTGCATCTACTATTCTCATCGATCTTAAGAAAATTTTTCCAATCAAAGAGTTTGGGCATCTTTCCTACTTTCTGGGAATTCAAGACACTAATCAGAATCCCACAATCCACATGAGCCAATCAAAGTTTGCAGCTAACCTTCTTCACAAGTTAGATCTTCGGGATGTAAAATCACTGCCCACACAAGCAGCCACTAGCACTAAACTCTCCAAGTTCGTAGGCACAGAACTTGCTGATCAAAAGCTCTATTGATCCATAGTCAGACCTCCAATATTCTCTATTATACGGTCAGATCTTCAATATGTCGTAAATCAAGTTTGCCAATTCTAGCAAACTCCCAGCAGATTTACATTGGATTGCAGTAAAACACATCCTAAGATATTTAAAGGGTACTTTGTATTTAGGGGTCTAAACGGCAATTAAATAATATTATTCATTTACCGTTCTATAGTTTACCACTTTGCCGATTAATAAACGGAACAAAAATGGGAATAGCTCTTCCGAATCTGTTCTACCATTTTACCGATTAAATAATGGTAATATAGTAAATTTATTACTCTTTTTCATTTTTTAATTTTAATATTTACCAAATTGATTAATTTTCTATTTCCTTTTTATAACAAGTCCGCATCCCACGTAATGAGATATCATAGAGTTATAATTATTAAAAAATGATATTTTACTTATTTGTGTTGATGAAAGGTTTTGATGATAATTATATAAAAATTTCATAAACTATTCCCCCCTATTTTAATTTGTATTCTTATTAAAATTTTATTTATATTTTTTTGTTTTCTAATGATTTTTATTAACTATATCCTATGTCTATATAAATCATTGACTTAGACATAGTAAAACGAATCATGATTCTTGATTCATGAATCAAGAATCATGTAACTTATAAGAATTACTAATTTACGAAGTGATAAGACATACTGGTTGTGCACATATACATAACTTAAGTATTATTTAAGCATTACTAAGGGATTCATGCTCTAAATTCCAAAAGTCAAACAATCATGGATCAACATAGTCTATCACATTATTAACCTTATTAGTTAATACCTTAGACTCTTAGTTTATGCATTACTATTTATTTAAACATTAATTTCATTGTTTACGCATTACTATTATTATTAACCTTAGTTTATGATTATTATTTATTATTAACATTGGTCTTTTAGTTAGTTAATTTATGTATTATTACTATTTAGTATTAATATTGGTCCCTTAGTTAGTTAGTTTATGTATTACAGACTTATAGTCCCTAAGTTATTTAATCTTTATTTATTGACCTTGTACTTTGGTCCTTCACTCCTTCCATATGATTCATTAAAACCCTAATTTCTTAATAGAGTCTAGACCTTTCCCTTAGTCCCTTTCCCCACTCACGAGCAACTCGCTAGACTTCCCTAAAACAATGTCATTTCAACTCTTCAAATATGTCTAGCCCTAAAAATTCGGCGAGCAGCAGCAACAACGTCTCTTCCCCGCCCTCTGATTTCTTCCTGCCTCTGATTTCTTCCTGCCTCTGATTTCTTCCTGCCTCTGATTTCTTCCTGCCTCTGATTTCTTCCTCTGATTTATCCCTCCTCCGATTCCTTCCTTTTCCTTCAGGATTTTTCCTGAACTTTGATATCCTGTTTTAGACATTCTTATGGGTTGAGTAGGAATTTGCTCTTCATCACTTGATGAGCTTGTTTCTACTTCCATTTCTTCAGGTTGAGAAAGATCTTTTAGGCTTTGAATTGTAAGCTTCCATAATATTTTTTAGAAATTAATTTTTTAATTAACAGAATTCTTGGCTTTTAACCAAGATCAAGCTTCAAGATAAAAGAGAGAAATATATCTACAGAAAATATTTAAGAGATAGATCATGAACTCTTACCAATAAACGCGTCTTCGCGGATTCCCCTAACGGCCACCTGCCAACATGGGTACTGGTTGCGATCTCGCAAAGAATTGGTCCAAAGAGACAGATAAACTCGAATTTTTTTTTCAGAAAGGAAAAACCTTTATTGATATTTAACACTCAATTACATATCCTTTGAGAAGCAAGGATCTTTGGCCTACGGCCTAGAACTCCGAAGAGTTTTTATTCACAAAGCATGAAGAAAGCAAACAGAGAAGAGCAGAAGGAAGAAGGGTCATTCTGGAGTCAATGCCCCAAACCCTGAATGAGCCTTGCTTATATAGCCGTGAAATGGCCCTTACAATTATTGAGGGGTACGTTAGTGATGACGTTACATCCTGATCTCCAAGAATAAAGTAGAAGATTTCTACTTTAGCTTTCGGCGCCGCCTTTGTCGTATCCGTTGGTGGATGATGACATGTCTGAAGATGCTTCTAGGTTTTGTCCTGAAGCGTCGGCGTTTTTTGTCTGCTGACAGAGGAGACAGTTATGGTCCTTCATCATCTTGCAAAGTAACTTGCAAATCTTTTCTTTAGTGGAGGGGTCCACTAAAATTTCTCCTTTTCTGAAGATTCTCTCGAAGTTGTTGATGAGTTCGATGTCACCAGGATTTTTCTTCAAGGGTTTTTTGGTATTGGAAAAAACCAATACGTGTGAATCAGCATAATTAATTTTTATGCAAGATTCATTGTTGATTTTTAGGAGTTTAGAAATTAACAGGTTAAATTTCTGAATCCTTAAGTTGTCAACGTCACTTTTCTTCAACTGTTCAGAGTCCTTGAAGGTTATGGCTTCGTTTTTGACGTTACCATTGGATATTCCCATAGTCACAAGGTGATAATGGGCAAGTCCTTGTCTTTGTTCTGTCCAGTCAACAATAGTTGAGGTGAAGTGAAGAAAGATAGGATTTTCGATATCAGACTTGATCATCTTTTTTCTGAAAGTTTTTACTCCTTTGATACCCAGGGGTAATTTTGAAATTTCTTTCAAATTATTTCCCAAGTAGATATTTTTTACTAGCCCGTAGTCAAAGGTTTGTTTCACCAAGTCAGGAGATGCTCTGGGGACAAAGTTGTAGTAACTGATCTGTTTTCCATCTTCGGTGAAATAGAAATCAGATAAGATAGAACTTGGTCCTGAAACGCGTGCTTTGTACGCGCATTCGATAAAATCTTGAGGGGACCCAAAAATCTTTTCTTCTGTGCGCTGGGGCACAGATTTCTTCTTTTTTGATGAGACTCGACCAAGTGGCACCAATTTTGTCACCTTTTTATCTTTTTTAAGAGCCTCTAAAAAAGAGACAGGTGTTGTTGCTTTTTTCAAAGCCCGAAGACCAAAGGGGTCATCGTTGTCAGACTTAGAGACTAAGTCATTATTTCCAGTGTGAGTGGAAACTAAAGTTTTACCTTTAGATTTTTCAACAGGTGTTTGAATACCTGTGGTCCCAGGTCGTAACCCGGTAATTTCTGCTGGAGTTACCAGCTGAACAGTTCCAGGTAAAACTGGAATATTAGAAGTCTGTACTTCTTTTATGCTTTTTGGCAAAGCATCAGCCAAAACAGGATTTGATTTATCTTTACTGTCGACCTGTGAAGACAGATTAGTTTCAGATTGCATGCTGTTAAATTTAACAGGGCAAGGTTCTGAAATGACCTTTTGATTTTCCTCAAGGAGGGAAATCTTCAGCTTAGTTGTGTAGACTTCTAATTCGAGAATTTGAAGTTGACGTTTAAGCTTACAAATTTCTTCCATCTTTGACGTAGTCAAAGTAGAATGAAAGAGGACTATAAGTCCTTGATGTTTTACCCTCTTTGCTCTGGACAGAGCGTTTTATCGCCTCTTATTGGCATCTTCCCTGCAAACATGAACAAATTCTCTTGTTAATGTATCGGCAAAGATATTTTTACTTCCTGCGATGTGTTCAATGTCAAAGACATATCTGCTGAACTACATCTGCCATCTAACAAGTCGTCCTTGTTTGTTGTCACCTTTCAAATTGATATTTAAAAAGTGTGTGATATTCTTATTATCAGTCCTGACCAAAAATCGAACAGGGGTTAGATAAGCAGATAATTTATTAATAATTCGCATAACAGCTAGCAGTTCTTTTTCATTGCTGTGATAATTCTTTTCGGCATTTTTAAAAGATCCAGAAGTGTATCTGCAAATTAACTCTTGACCAGAAGTGGTCTTTGCTTTAAGGATTCCTCCCCAAAACTCATCTGAAGCGTCAGTTTCTATAATTAGAAAATCTTAAGGCTCAGGGTGATATAACTTCGGAAAAGAAGTTATATTCTTTTTGACTTTAGATACATAGGCTGTATCTTGATCAGTCCATTTCCAAATAGCATCAACTTTGAGTTTTGCCTGTAGAGGTTTTCTGATTTTGGCTAATTTTGAAATGTAACTTTCAGCATACGTGAGAATTCCTAAGAATCTCTGTAGCTGTTTTTTGTCTTCATTCCGATCTAGGAACTTGTGTATATGTTCTAAGATGTGGGGTTGAGGACAATGATTTCCTTGGTCTATTTCTAAACCTAAGAAATTTATTTTTGTCTTAAAGAGTTGAGCTTTCTTTTTAGACAAAATAATTCCTAGAGATTCGCATCTCTTGAGAATGCTGGCAACATGAATATAATGCTCTTTTTCATTGTTGCTGAAGACGAGGATATCGTCTACATAAACACAACAGAATCTTTCGAAATCTCTAAATGCATTTTGCATATGTCTTTGAAAGATAGAGGGTGCTTGTTTTAAACCAAAGGGTACAACTACCCATTGGTAATGTCCTTGAGGACATGTGAATGCAGTGAGTAACTGCGATTCTTCGTCTAATAAAACCTGCCAAAATCCAGATTTACAATCAAACGAGCTAAAGATTTTCTTTCCTCTGATGAGAGTTAAGAGTTCATCTTTATTAGGTAGATTATGAGAATCTCCTATTGTGGCGGTATTTATAGCTTTATAATTAACCACCATTCTTTTCTTCCCTCTACGTCTTTCTGCCTCATTTTCAACTAAGAAGGCTGGGGACATATGTGGGCTTTTACTGGGCTTGATGATTTTCAAGTCGAGTAATTCTTGAATTTGTTTTGCAAATTCTTCTCGATCTATAGGGCTATAGATCATGGGCTTGACCTTAACAATTGTTTTTGGGTCAATAAGTTTTATGGATGCCTTCATCCATTTTCTAGATTTCTGAGGATCTATAGGATTTTCACTACAAACTTTATCAAGAAGTTTTTCAATTTCAGAAAATTTTTTGTTTTCTAAATTTAATTCTTTTAGGGTTTTATCATTACTCCCCCCTCCTAAAAATTGAATTTTTTCAGGAGCAATATTCACAGGTGGTGGGATAGTCACCTTTGAATTTTTCTTTAATGACTTTAACAAGTCAGGATGTGCTTTTGCCCAAGCTTTAATCATTTTTCCAATGATTATTCCTCCATGTTCATTATGTAAAATAATTCGATCAGTAAATTGAATAAAGGGTTCATATAACTGAAGGAAATTATTTCCAAGAAGGAAATCAGTTCCACAACTATTTTGATATATGGTTGGAATATGAAATATTTCTCCCGCAATCAAAACATTAAGATTTTTGCATACCTTGTTCAGGGTAATGAAATCTCCATTTCCAATAATGGCTTGTATTGGATTTGGGGCTTTTTCCCAATGTTCCTCGGGAATTACATATTTGTTAGCAAGACACATTGAGGCTCCTGTGTCAACAAAAATACTTAATTCTAACTGTCTAAATCCCTTGAATTTGAGTATTCCTTGGATATAAATACTGCTGGGATTGGTAAAATTAAACAGTAGAGTTTCTTTCTCTAAAATATCCTGGGGGATGATTTTCTTAGAAAAATTATTCTGAATCTGTTGAATAGGACTCATCTTCAGATTCCGAAGAAATTTCTACTTCATGTATTTTTAGAGAATATACTTCTCTTTCCAGAGTATAAACGTCTTCCAAAGGTTCATAGTCTGGATCTATAGACTTTAAAAGTTTGACCTTTTGGGGAAACTTCTGTCTATGTGGACATTCATTTGCATAATGTCCTTCTTCACTACAAATCCAACATCTGCAGTTTTTCTTTCCTTTAGGACATAATTTTGCCTTATCATCTTTAGGCCTTTTCTTCCTAAAATATTTTCTAGATTTGAATCGCCTAGTTTTCTTTTTCCAAGAATATTTTCTTTTCTTGAATTTATTAGACTTCTTTTTCTTAGAAGACTTATGGCATCTGAATTCTTTTTCGGTGTCATTTGAGCAACAAGAGAGATTAAATTTCTTTAATTTCTTTTGTTCTTTAGTGTGAGTACAGATTTTTTTAATCTTTCTCGAACTAATTTTATGGCAAAACCTAAAGAATACTGAGTAAGGGGATGAGCTTCTTCTTTAAATCTTTTTTCTGCTTTTTCTCCAACAATAGGTATTTTGGCCAAATACTGAAGGATGAAAGAGGAGAAATCTGATTGAGGAAGTTTATACATGAGAGTTTCATATTCACATGTAAATTCATCAAGATAACAGATATTGCACAACTGCATCCTAATAAGTCTTTTACGGACTTTTTCCCTTTCTTTGAAGGTTTCAACTTCTCTATTCCTAGAGTAGTTTATTCCAAGAAACATGGTATAAAGGGCATCGATTACATTTGAGAATAAATCAATTCCGTGTATGTCTCCTAGGTTTGCCCAAATAGTGTTTTTTATAAAACTTTTGGCTATTCCTTCGCTTTTGTGTTCTAAAAGTAGTAGAACAGCTTTAGGATCTGTGTAGCTTTCAGAATTAGTTTGAATGATTAAACTAATCTGAGCAGCCCATCTTTCTAACAGAACTTTTCTGTTAGTAGCACAATCAAGGTTTAAGGAAAATAAACTTTCGGTTGAGCTTTTCTTTTCACCTACAGTTCTAGGTAAATCGGAGTAAAACTGTTCTCTTTCAGTTTTTACTTTTCCTTTTCCTTTCCTTCGGGATTTTTCCTGATAGGTTTCATCTGAACTTTGATATCCTATTTTAGACATTCTTATGGGTTGAGTAGGAATTTGCTCTTCATCACTTGATGAGCTTGTTTCTACTTCCATTTCTTCAGGTTCAGAAAGATCTTTATGGGTTTGATTCATTTGCATGAATTCAAAGCCTAAAAGTTTTTGAAGTTGAGGACTTCGAGTTATTTCTAATTCTGCTTCTATGCTGGGTTTGGCAAGAGGTTTTATGACTTCATTCATTGGAGAGGTTTTTTGACCGTCCATGAGGATGTCATCATCATGTAGGGCATGATCCCAGAAGTAGTTTTCTAGTTTTTCGTAGAGACTCATTTTTTATAGTCCCAAACTATGGCCTGTGAGTTACTGGAAGAACCTAGCTCTTTATTACCTACTCCATGGTTGGGTGGAGAGTATTTTTTAAGTCCTAGAACAATTTCAAAGACTTTTTCTCTCTTTTCTAGAGTTGTTATGGTCTGAGGAGAAATTTTTATTTCTTCTAAAACCTTATTGATCTTTTCAGAAAGATTATTGATTATTTTTACGGCAATAGCCTCAAAATTTTCTTTTTCCTGAGAAAAATATTATTCTAATTTAGAGATTTTATTAGTAAGAATACTAATGTTGTCTGCTAAATTTTTTAATAACTCTTTTTGTTTCATGAAGAGTTGTGTTCGCCATTTTTATCCAAGTAATTCTTTAATTCTTGAGGAATGGCCATCTGTTCTTCGAGAGATAGATACTAACATGTTATCTCTTTCCTCTTGAGTTAGAGATAATGATGATCTTTGGATGGGTATTTCCAAAGGGTTTGTAATATGCGGTCTGGAGGTTTCTTCAATTAGCAGTTTACTTCCTATGACTCTTAGTGAAGGATTTTCACGTAGTCTAGGTTTTCTAGAGATGTCAAGACTCCAAGAATCTTGAAGAGGGGAAATTTCTGCAAAAGGAATACTTTGGACTTTTCCGACTTCAGAGAAGACATCTTCTATTTCGATAAATTCTTTCTTCCTGTATGCAATAGAATGATGACTGGAAGCAAGAGCGTATCCTACCAAGTAGGTTATGCTAAAGATTGTATCGCCTTCATCCATAAGGTTGTGACGTTCAAACTTATGAATAAAAGAGAGAAATTGATCTAAGTTCTTTGTGTTGAGGGCTAATCCGAATTTCGGATAAACACTAAACATGAATTTTCCGTACATTAGGTTGCCTTGTGCAGCTCCTAAAATACAATCTTTTCTGTCATTAATCCTATTGTCAATTAATGCCATTTTTATCGGAGAGTCAGTTCCATCCTGAAACTCAGATTTAATTAGAATTTTAACAGCTCCTAAGTGCAGGGTGCTGATTTTCTTTCTAATTTCACTGGGTATAGTACTCAGTTTTTGATTGATTTCCTGATGTGTAATCAATGGTAAATACACTTGACCGGCAGTATCCGGCAGTATGCTTGATGTCAATATGCATTTCTTTTGTAGAGATTCCATAATAGATCTCATTTTTCCTACGTGTAAGATGACTAAAGGTTTTGTCAATTACACTAGGCATCCTAAAGATAGCATCTTTAGATAATTTCAACTTTGAAGAAGCAATTCTTTCAATTTGATCAGTTTTTAACAAAATTGATGCATTGAATCCTGAATTACTTTCACTAAAAGTTACTTCATTAATTTCTGGAATTTCTTCCAAAATATTTAATTCTTTAGTTATCTCAGAAGACATTTCTATCGGAGTTGACGGGGTGACGGGGGACGGGGTGACGGGGTGAGGGGTGACGGGGTGATTGTGGGGTGTGTGGGGTGTGGGGTGACGGGGTGTGGGGTGACGGGGTGACGGGGTGACGGGGTGACGGGGTGACGGGGTGACGGGGTGACGGGGTGACGGGGTGACGGGGTGACGGGGTGACGGGGTGGGGGGTGACGGGGTGACGGGGTGACGGGGTGACGGGGTGACGGGGTGACGGGGTGACGGGGTGACGGGGTGACGGGGTGACGGGGTGACGGGGTGAGGGGGGTGACGGGGTGACGGGGTGACGGGGTGACGGGGTGACGGGGTGACGGGGGGGGTGACGGGGTGACGGGGTGACGGGGTGACGGGGTGACGGGGTGACGGGGTGACGGGGTGACGGGGTGTGGGGTGACGGGGTGACGGGGTGACGGGGTGGGTGACGGGGTGACGGGGTGACGGGGGTGACGGGGGTGACGGGGGTTGTAATGTTGATGCCAATTGTAACATCCATGTCAGAGGGTACATCAAAGGGTACCTGGTCTAGGTACAACTAGCATTACTCTAATCATTTAGTTGTTGGTAATGTGTTCAATTTACACTCTTTGTTTTTTTAACGACTAGGTATCTCGAGAAAGTGATAAGATCTATACCTTGTAATATATGTTATCTTCTCATGATCCAATTTGGTAGTACCCAAACCACAAGTCCAATTTTGAAAAAACTCTAGCATCCTTCAATTGATTAAAGAGATCGTTACTAAGAGGAAAAGGATATTTCTATTTTGTTGTCACCTTTTTTAGTGCCCTGTAGTTTCTGCATGTCCTAATAGACCAGTCCTTCCTCTGGAATTGCACCGGCTTGCTTTAAGGAACCTTAGATGGTTGAATGAATCTCGTGTGTAGCAAAGTTTTTAGTTGTTTGCACAATTCGTCCTACTATTCTTGGGCCAACCAATAAGGTGCTTTGGCTTGCAAAGTTGCTACCAATTCTAACTCGGTTTTGGTGGTCCACCTCTCTTCTAGTCGGGAAATAATGGGCAATTGCTGCGGTATAACATTTGTGTACTTTTTCTTCACTGGAATTAGCTACTTGATCACGAGTGTGGATCCCTTCGGCTCTGCTACTAAAGCTGCTAGATAAATCCCCATGCTCAAGCCCACATTTTAGCTGGAAAGAGGTTATCATCTGTGCTTTGCTGGTTATATTTCAGCATTCAGCCTCATTAAGGTACATTGACCATTACCGTCCAGAATCTCCTATAAACCAAGGGATCACATTACAAATGCTCAGATAAGAAAATCAATCCCCAAATTTACATAGAAATCGTCTATTGGTACAATAGTGAACTCTAACATTTTGTTCCATTTATCGATCTTCACCTACACTTCCTTTGCAACACCACAAACTGTTATTTCCACTGAATTAACGGCTTCATTTTGCTATAATCTTCAATCCAACGTAATTTTAGGTGTCTCACCTCCTCTTTTGCCATACAATTATGCATTTTGTAGCATTAATCATGTTCTTCCCTACCATCTAACATCTTTACAGGTTCTTAATGGTGAAGTTGCAGCACTCTTTACTTGCAAACAAACAACAGTTAAGTGTATCATGGAACACATACAAGGCTGTTGTCCCTTTGACTCCCCTTTGTGCCCATCAATCAACAATTTCTTCTTGGGGCAGCCTCTAGCCATGTGTTCACTCTCGTAAATGAAATATCTAAGTGTCTTAGAAGACTTGTAACCTTCTTCTCCTCCTCATATGTGACATTCTTATTTGAGTCTTTATTCCCAAACTTCTTCACTAATTTCTTCTTTCCCTAGTCAATTGGTCCTTTTGAGTTTTTGGAGCCTTTAGAAATCCCAGCAGTGGTCTTCCTCTCGTACTCTATCTATTTCTTGGCTTTGGACAAGGATGAGTCAGAGACTTCACTTCCTGCATCCTAAGCTCTTGCTCAGCCCACATATGCAAACTAGCAAGAAGAGAAAATACTTTTTTCTGGAAAGAATTGGCACTTCAACTCCTTTTTGATGTCCTCCCAAGTCCTTATGGGTGAGGTGGCCTATTCTCCACCAGTCTCCTCCAACATCATCATACAGCAACATTCAAGCAGATTCAACTCATCACAACATGTGGCCTAGTGCTACGGGGTGTGACATGCCTATGCACACATGCGCAATGTCTTTGGAGTACGGAATTGCACAAGACGGCACTGTAAGGGTGGATGCACACATTCATGCACATGGACAACCAACCGACCAGCATCCGCATGCGGGGCCGCATGCGCAAGCGCATCCAGCAGATCAAGACGTGCTCTTGGGGCTACATACCCGTGCGCCTAAGAGCGGGGTTGCAATTTGGTAACTCCACTGATTCAACCACAAGGGAACAGCCATGCGCGGCTCAAGCACCGAAGCGCATTGAGGCATCAAGATGACCTGGCGGATGACATGGCAGCTGACGTGGTAGTTGCATGACATGGCAGCTGACGTGGTAGTTGCATGACATGGCAGCTGACGTGGTAGTTGCATGACATGGCACATGAGGTGGCACTTGATTAGGCGTGTGACATGGCATGCATGAGTTGGCAAAGTACATGGAGCATGTGCTTTATAGCTGCCATTAGTTAGTTGAGGTTTGAATTCAAATAAACTCATTCAAACTTGTTTGAATGAGTTAGCTAGAGAGTAGGAGGTTTTGGTTAGATCTCCCCACATATGGGGCATGTGTACACTATAAATAGCTGTATAGAAGAACTTGTAATCACTTCATCTTTTCAATAGAAGATCTTTTCGTCCTAATCCCGAATTTGCTCTTACCTTGGAGACTTGAGGGTGTTATAGCACTTAGAACAAAGCGACGCTGCGCTAATTTTGTTGGGGAGGCTGACTAGCAACCAGACGGACTTGGATGTTAGGCCGCACGCTGCAAAAGACTAAGTCCAGGCCTTGGTCAATCCAACGGCGTGACACCTAGCTTCCAAATCCTTTTGGATCCTAGTCAGCCTCCGAGGGAAGAATTGAGTTAATAAATCTTCATTCAAAGGTCTAAAGCACCATTAAAAGTAGTACACAAAAAGGGTTGAGGAAGCGAATCTCTCTATTACTTAACTTGAATGAGTTCAGGCTTACACCACATGGCCTTATTTATAGGCCAAGGCTATATCCTTAGATCATGGGTTGACATTCAACCCCGTTTGAATGGCTTACTCAAATTCAAACGCTCAAGCACTTGTGCCACTTTATTTGGCACATGCTCCGTGTGCAACACCAAAGTCATGCTTGTCAACTCACGCACCTCAACATGTGCCACCTCATATAGGCTCCATGTCATCCACCACCTCAGCACAAACTCGCCGATCCCTTGTAGGTATGCACCTTACATTATTAGAAAAGGAGGTTTGGGTGACGGACCGACTCGGGCCCGTCACCGGGTTGCCCAATGGGCGATAGACCAAACCGACCTGTCACTGGTATTGACGGGGCAACACCTGTCACTGGTATTGACGGGTCGGGCTACGCTGTCGCCCTATATGTAGAATCTATGGGGAAATGGTATATCCGTCGCCCATCAAATTAAACCCCCCTTCCCCATTTTTCATTCCATGCTTTCACTCTCGAAACCCCTCTCCGATCCTTCACTTGTTCCCTGACGAACTTCTCGCGCCAGAGAGAGAAAGGTTGAAAGACGCTGGAGTTCGACATCAGGCCGCACCCGAGATCCTTGAAAGTTTAACCTAACGTGAAGTTCGATTTGTCCTAACCTGCAGTTTATCATCGACTACTGTAATCGAATGATTTCTCACTCTGGACTTTCTCTATCTATACCTCTCTCAATCTCTCTTTGTCACTCTCCCTCTCTATCTTCACCTAGGTCAATCATTCTTTAATTTTTTTTCCCTTCTTTTCTTCTATTTCTTTTCCTCCTTTGAGGTAAAGTTTTGGCTCATGCTAGTGCCCATTAATGTGGACGGAGTGAAAAGATGAATCTTTTTTTTTACTAATTGATCTATTTTGGTACTTTTCCGTTCCTTTTATGTGGAATATTGGAATGTTATCGAGCAAGCAACTTTGTTTTCTCTTTGTCACAAGTGTTGAAGTTGTTAAAAGGGAAAGGTAGTCATATATTTTATGAGTAATGATACAGGCACAGCGGCTGTACTCGAGTCGGGCACAGCCAATGATGGCATCCACGTGAGAAGATGAGTCAAAAAATAAAATTATTTTCCTAAGTCTATTCTTCAATCGCGAACCGGGTTACCCGGGGGGAAAGCTAAACGGGGACGTGGGAATGTTTTCTTACCCTTTCGAGCTTCCAGTGAATGGTTTTTTCCCCTTTCGAGCTTCCGTGAATGGTTTTTTCCCCTTTCGAGCTTCCTCTCCGTGGTTCTTCTTCTCCGGTTCAGTCCAGAAAAACGAAGCTCGCTTCGGACGACTGACGCATTCACAGTTTGACAGCAAATCCTTCCAAATCGCATTGGAAGTCTGAAGCCCTAAAGGGAAAAAACGATTTTTGGCTGCCGATGTTCGTTCTTCCTCTCTCGTCCATGCCCTCACGAACTCTCAAATTTTAAAATCGTTGCTTCTTTGTTCGTTCTTCCTCTCCGGTCCAGAAAATCGGCATCCACCTGCAAATTTTTCGGGATTAAAGTGCTTCCGTAGTTTTTTGTTAATTATTCGAGGTAAGGTTCTTAAATTCCAATATCTGTATTTTTCCTTGTTGATTGTTCCGTAATTCTTTGTTGGGAAGCATAAGAAGAAGGTGGAAGAAGTATAGATTGATTTGCTATAAATAATCAGATGATATTGTATTGGAATCAAAGGGTAGTTTGAAAGATTTGATTAGAAGCCGCTATTACCGTGCTGTTACTTAGTAGTAGCTTTAAAATTTGGTAAAAATTCAAATGATATCAAGATTCATACATCATGATAAATATTAAACTTCTTCAAAATAAATTTCTTAATGTCTATTAGTTCTGATTTTTTATATCAAGATTTATTAATGTCTATTTGTACTGATTTATGTACTCTTTTTATTATTTTCTTGCAAATTTTGTGTGTTCTACTTTAGGGAATGGCTAGTGGCAGTCTAAACGAAGGTATTTTGGATGATTATAAAGAAGTAGTGATTCTTGATGAATCTGTTTTTGATGAAAAAAATTGTGAGGAAGTACCTCAAGTGATTCTGGATGAACCGATTTTTGACGAAAAAAATTGTGAGGAAGTACCTCATCATCGACCCTTAATTGAGGGAGAAGATGGAACCCCTCGAGTAGGGTTGGTTTTTAGTACCTGTGAAGAAGTAATAAAATTCTATAGTCTATATGCTCAACGAGTTGGATTTGGCATAATGAAAAGGAGTTCTAATCATGGAAAAGATGGAACATGCGACTCATTTAGATTAGCATGTTTGAAAGAAGGGAAACCAAGATATAGAATTGAAACTTCTTACCATTCAAGACCATCAGCAAAAACAAATTGCAAGGCCCACATTGTTGCAAAGTTGCATAAAGATGGATTGTATCATCTAACCATAGTTGATCTCGATCATAACCATGCAATTAGCCCATCAAAGTCTCGATTTTACAAATCGCATAGAAAGTTGCCCAGTCATGTAAAGAAGAATCTTGAATTTAATGATGATGCATGGGTGCGTCTAAACAAATCTGTTCAAGTATGGGCAAAGAGAATGGAGGGTTTGACAAGCTAAGTTTTTCAGAAAGAGAGTGTAGAAATTATGTTAACAAAATTAGAAAACTAAAGCTTGGTGAAGGAGATGCTGAAGCCATTCATCAGTATTTTGTTCATATGCAAAGCAAGTATCGTAGTTTTTTTTATGCGATTGATTTAGACTGTAAGAGTCGATTGAAAAATGTTTTTTGGGCTGATTCTAGATCAAGAAGTTCATATCAGTATTTTGGGGATGTAATATCTTTTGATACTACATATTTGACAAATAGGTATGACATGCCATTTGCTCCATTCGTTGGTGTTAACCATCATAGTCAGTCAATACTATTAGGTTGTGCATTACTGGCAAATGAAAGTATTGAGACATATATTTGGGTGTTTCGAACATGGCTAATTTGTATGTCTGGAATTCCGCCTAAAGCGATAATTACTGATCAATGTAAGGTTATAAAAGTAGCCATTGCTAGTGTATTTCCAGAGGCTCATCATCGTTTGTGTTTATGGTATATTATGAAAAAAATTCCTCAAAAGTTGGGCAGCCTCAATGATTACAAATCTATTAAGAAGAAGTTAAAATTGGTAGTGTATCAAACTTTGAGAATTGAGGAGTTTGAGCAAAATTGGTTGAAATTGATTGAGGAGTACAAACTTGAAGAAAATGAATGGTTGCGATCTCTTTATGACATCCGAAGTCATTGGATTCCTGTTTATATGAAAGGTACTTTTTGGGCAGGTATGTCTACAACTCAACGTAGTGAAAGTATGAATGCCTTTTTTATGGGTATTACATTCAAAGACATCTTTAAAGCAGTTTGTTGAAAAATATGAGTTTGCATTGCAAAGCAAATATGAGAAAGAAGCACATGTAGATTTTTACTCATTCAATATGAGACCACCATTGATATCCAAATATCATATGGAGAAGCAAATGAGTGAGATTTACACATTTGAAATCTTTAAGAAGTTTCAAGAAGACATAAAAGCCTTAATATATTGCCATACTTCTTTAGTGAAAAAAGATGGATTTGTTTCCACACTAGAAGTTTTAGAACATGTTATGAGAAAAGATGGAAAGAGTGTGGAGCGAATGAAGTATGAAGTTAGTTATGATGAAAAAGAACAAAAACTTTGGTGCATATGTCGTTCTTTTGAATCTAGAGGGATTCTTTGTAGACATGCTTTATCTGTGTTAAGTTTTTTCGAGGTGTTTGAAATTCCATCTTACTATATTTTGGCCCGTTGGAGGAAGGATTTTAAGCGTTTACATGCGTTGGCTTCTACTACTTCGGTAATTGATAATTCTGTGAAACGGTCTGAAACCATAAACATACATTGCCAAGAGCTTGCAGACATAGCTATAGAATTTGGTGATCGACAAGACATTGCTTTGAAGTTACTCAATGAATTCAAAGAAAAACTTTTGCAGGAAAGTATCACTTGTAGAAGTACTCGAGAAAATTATACTCATGACACAACTCTTGGTGGCTTTGGTGACATGGCATGTGGAGTAAAACTTGAGAAAGATCAGATTGGAGAGAACGAAAATATATCTGGGAAGATTCTTAATCCAATCTCAGTAAGAAGGAAAGGTAGACCACCTTCTAAGAGGAAACAGCCAATAGTGGAGAAAGTATATACTTCGCGGAAAAGAAAGGTACTTTACCTTGATAAAATTTTAAACCCTCTTATTACTTAATTTTTTGTATATTTTTATTTAGTTAAGATGTTGAACTTTGTATTAACAGGTTTCTCCAAGAAAAAATAAAACAAGTGGTGATAAGAATGGAGAAAAACGTGATACTCCTATAGGGACACATGTTTGTTGAGGGAATTTCTAATACAAATTTAATTGATCTTTCAGGTATGCATGCTTGCTTTCTTTTTTTAAGTTCAAATGTTAATAGTTTCATTAATCTTTGTTTTTTTTATTTTGATATCTTACATAGGTAATACTTGAAAGCTTATTTTTAGCTGTTCAGAGGTCTTACAAGGTGAGTATGGTCTTACTTGAAAGCTTATTTCAAGTCTTATTAAGTTTTGTCAATTAGAATATTGTTATGTAAATATTTGTTGCTGTTAATGTATTCCTCAATTAACTAATTATGCCACAAACTTCTTTATAGGGACTTTTTGATTTGCTGAAGGAGAGAGTAGTGGTGATCAAAGTGATGAAATGGAATACTTTGCTTGCCACTTAGATGTGTGATGGATATCCAAGTCTCCTACTTAGTGAATGTCATTGACTAGCAAAAGAGGAATATTTATTCAATGTAAAAGAAGAAATAGTGCAATCGATATGTTAAATGTTTTGTTTATTTTAGTATTGCATAGTGAAATATTGATCCTTTTGCTCTTATGTAACTCTTTAACTTTTACTCTCAATGGTAACTTTCTCCCTTTGTGGAAGTATATAAAATTGATGCAAGTAAGTTTCATCTTTAGTTCTATCTTGTTTGATCGTTGTTCAAGCTTGAATCATTGCAGGCATTCGGTTCTTTCTGGCATAAACGTATTCATTTGACTCTAGACACATGCTGGAAATAGATTCAAGATGGATCTTGGTGGATTTGAACCACCATCCCCTCAAAGATATTTTGAGTGCTCTTTCCATTTTGATTTTAAAGATCCACTAAAAGAATATTCACAAAGAAAGGAATATAATCATTACAAAGGTAATAGAAATTTAATTCAAACTAGTTTTTATCCTCAATTATGTAAGTAATCAAGACCTGTTTGATAAGAACAATGATACTCAGTGACACAACCATAATATCAATTGGAATATAGCTTGTGATGCTTAGATGATTGTTCTACCCTTATAAACATGGAGAACAATGATACCCAGTGAAGGCCTAACAACAAATGCCTTAAACATTGAATTGAAATATAAAGAACTCATTCTTTTATATGGCTACTGGTGTGTGCCACCTTTCTTGCTAAAATAGAATATGGAAGAGAAATTTCATAGGAGACCAATTAATGAGGCAATATTGCAATGGTTGCGAGCCCACAAATTGACCAACTTATTTTTAGCACAGCCAGGAGTTGGTACAACAAACAAAGCTTTACAACTGAAACTTTTGTCCTTCATTCTCTTTCAAATGGTAAAAAAACACTTGAAGAAGATAAAATCCCATACTTAAGCAAGTAAATGACAGGGCACAAAGAGGAATGTCCAAGTGGCCAACCCCAACATAGTTCTAAACAAACTCTGATAAAAAGAGAATACTAGAAACTCATTCAGGATACGTAATCAATAGAGATACTTGCAGAAAATGATATCGCCTCACAATGCATACTTCACTAGTTGATGCACTTTACTTTTATAGTAGCGACCAGTCCCAACCTGGGTAGCAAATGAGGTAGTCAATATAGTTCTGTACCTCAATTTAGAGAATAAAATTATAGAAAAACTTTCACAGAATCTAATAGACAGACATGAACAAGCATGTCTTGAGAGATATAAGAGTAAAATTGAAAAAAAAAGAGAAAAGAAGAAACAACACTATAAAAGAGCAAACCTATCAGCCATTGTCGCGATGTTCCGAAAATGCAACAATCAGAGATCGGTCAGGATCCACGGTCCTGCCAGCGTCCCAGAGTGGATGAGAGAAACTCACCCTGAGCTCCATTTTGGCTTGGATATGACAGTAGAAACACCACCATCTGTTTAGAGAGGATTGGAAGGTCCACCGACACGAACAGGATCATCGTCACCTGACTCATTAGCAAAGGTTCTCCACTCAAATCAATCTATACTTCTTCCACCTTCTTCTTATGCTTCCCAACAAAGAATTACGGAACTATCAACAAGGAAAAATACAGATATTAGAATTTGAGAACCTTACCTCGAATAATTAACAAAAAACCACAGAAGCACTTTAATCCCGAAAAATTTGCTGATGGATGCCGATTTTCTGGACCGGAGAGGAAGAACGAACAAAGAAGCAACGATTTTAAAATTTTCTGGACCGGAGAGTTCGTGAGGGCATGGACGAGAGAGGAAGAACGAACATCGGCAGCCAAAAATCGTTTTTGCCCTTTAGGGCTTCAGACTTCCAATGCGATTTCGAAGGATTTGCTGTCAAACCGTGAATGCGTCAGTCGTCCGGAGCAAGCTTCGTTTTTCTGGACTGGACCGGAGAAGAAGAACCACGGAGAGGAAGCTCGAAAGGGGAAAAAACCATTCACGGAAGCTCGAAAGGGTAAGAAAACATTCCCGCGTCCCCGTTTAGCTTTCCCCCCTGGGTAACCCGGTTCGCGATTGAAGAATAGACTTAGGAAAATAATTTTATTTTTAGACTCATCTTCTCACGTGGATGCCAGCAGTGGCATCCACGTCAGTGGCTGTGCCCGACTCGGGTACAGCCACTGTGCCTGTATCATTACTCATATTTTATTCATTGGATGATGGACTGATGCACTTATGGTCTATGTTTCTCTCAATCTTTCTTTGTTGCTCTTGATTTGCCCTAACATTAAGTTGTTAATATTCTGAAAATGTAGTTTGGAGGTACTGGTCACTCAACCTCAACAGAATGTTGTGTTTGTCGGATTATCTAGTCTAGTTCCATATTTGTTAGCATAGTAACTTTTTTTTTAAAGTTTATAACCTCTTTTTTTCCATCATAATGTTCATTATACTATTGTTTTATGTTTAATTTTGAATTACCAAGTTCTTCATTTTTTGTGTTTTTGAGAAATCTTAGTTTGTAGCGGCAAGAAGAATATGGATCTATGCACAATACCTATCACACATATATGTTAATTAAGCCCTTAAAAATATAAAAAAAATATTCTTTATTTAATAAAATTCTAAATTCTAAAGGATAAACCCTAGGCATCAATGGTTTAGATTAACATATATGTGGGATAGGTATAGTTGAAGAAAACCGATTTTTAATGGGGGTTTTCAAAGAAAACCACCGGTGGAAATTATTTTCACTGGCGGTTTTACACAAAACCCCCAGTAGTAGAAAACTTAGAGGAAAACCCCCGTAAATACGATTTACTGGCGGTTTTTAAAATAACCGCCAGTGATATTTGCTTAAACGGGGGGTTTAGATTCAGACCCCCCAGTAAAAGTACCTTTTCATGGCAGTTTCATGTAAAACCGCCAGCAAAAGTGCAATGAAATTGTATTTACTGGCGGTTTGCTAAGAAACCGTCAGAAATAATACTTTATACTCTTTTTTGTTGGCGGTTTATTTGTAATCCGCTAGCAAATGTTCTTCTTTTATCTTAGGTGCAGGCGGTTTTAACAAAACCGCCAGTCAATTTTATATATCCAATGCTTTGCTGGCGGTTTTCACTTAAACCGCCAGCATAAGTTGTTTTTACTGGCGGTTTTTCTGAAAACCGCCATCAATATTGTTTTTTTTTACCTTTGTTTCCGACGGATTTTGTTACAACCGCCCGCAAAAGTTTTTGTTCGTTGTTTTTGCTGGTGGTTGTCCTAAAAACCGCCATTAAAATCTATTATTAGTGGCTCTTTTCCGAAAACCACCAGGAAAAAAGATTCATTCCCGGCGGTGTTTAATAACCCGCCAGTAAAAAATGTACATTACTGGCGGTTTTGTTTAGACCCCCGTGGATTTGGGGTTTCCTACTTTACTAAATTTTTTCTGGCGGCCCTCCTCCCGCTCGTTTTTCTCTACCACGTGTTTTCTCCGTCGTGAATCGCCATCCCAAATCGCCGCTGCCGGCCTCGCCGTGCTCGCTGTCGTCTCTACTATGCTCGCCATCGTCGCTGCCGTGCTCGCTGTCGTAGCTGCCGTGATCGCCGTCGTCGCTGCCGTGCTCGCCGTCGTCTCTGCCGTGCTCGCCGTGCTCACCGTCGTCGTTGCCGTTCTCTCCGACCTCGCTGCCGTGCTTGCCGTCGTCGCTGCCGTGCTCGGTTTTGTCACATATTTTATTTTATTTTTTTCTGTTTCTTTTTTTTCCCGTTTAGAAGTTCTTTGATTTTTAGCTTATTGGCCTCTTTGTATCATTTCATCGAATGTGTGTTTCATTAATTCGTGAATAAATAATAATTCGGTTTTTGTCTCATCGTTGTTTTTCTCGTCCTTGAATCCACTAAGCATGTTCCTTGTTTTCTAGGACATCGAATTTGTGCTCTAATGATTATTTTCGAATTAAAGAAGCTCAAAAAAGAAAAATTTTAGTGGGTTCATCACTGCTCTCTGTAGTTGGTTCTCTGGTTTGGATTGGTTTATGAGCTACGTACTATGCTTTTCTTCTCTTTAATGCTTTCTGATAATTCATTCACTCAAAAGGCTTCCTTTTTTTCTGTATCTCTTTGTAGAATTTGAGTGACCTCGAAACAAACACTGCTCTTTTCTTATTTAGCTCTCTGAAAGCATTTTAGTTATTAAGTTAGTTTCAAGAGTTCCATGTTTTTATGTGACCCAAGTAACTTTACTCCTTTTTGCCGAATTTTTTCCTTTTTTTCTTAGCCTGAATATCAAGTTTAAGGAGGCGTCCAATGTCATACTTCTAAATTGATTTCTATCACTTATTTTTTTTCTATTAGAGGAAGAATTTTCAACTTGTGCACTGACATAATTTTAAAAAGACATAACAACAAGAACTATTTTTTATATACAATGATTAGGTCTGCCATTTTCACGTTTGTATCAGCAAGCTGTACTGCTGCAGACTAGGACTTAAAAAAGAATGTCTTTCTAAAACCCTAAAAATTCTTTGATTGGTGACGTTGACACCTAAAAGATCTCTTTCAAAACCTTATATTTAGTTGGATACGTTCTGAAACAATTTCTGTTTTCTTCAAGTGTTTGCATGTATCTAGGAGAGAAGTTTTGTCTTGTCTGACAGGGGCATATTAGTGTAGTTTTGTTGTTATTGTAATTTTTCTAGTCGATTAAGTAAATCATTCAGTTCAATAGGTTGACTATACATATCCTGTTTTTGACCTATTTAAATATTAGTAGTATCAGTACAAAAAGTGAGAGCATTCACAACTTCTGAAGAATTAAAGTTTGTTGTAAACTAGATAAATTATCTGTTGTATAAGTTGTCCTTTGTTTTCGAAAATTGAACTGCTACAATCACAAGTTACGAGTCACTGTCAGCGTATCAATATAAGTGGTAGTCTGCCTCAGTTTCTAGCCATATTGGGAAATTTAACTGAATGTGAGAGGGTTACTATGCATTCTTGTCCTTTAACAATTGGCCGTTCCAATTATTAAGTGCAGATAAGAATGTAAGATGAGTCTATATGTTCTTATTCATTTAACAATTGGCTGCTCCAATTGTTTACTGGAGCTAATCTCATGAAGGTGTTTAAAGTTATGTTGCATTTCTGTTTATTACCTGATTAACAATTGGATATGTAGCTTCATGCAAACTAAGGTTTTTAGCTTAAAAACGTGAAAAACATTTATGATAGTGCATGTAACCTCTAAGTCTTTAACAATCATTTATTAATATTTGTCTTTTTTTCTGTATCGTACTTGAATATCCTTGCACCACATAGAAGTTTACATAGAATATAAGTATGTTATTGCTTGGAGAAGCATGTTGAATGAATTACATTTTATTTGTGCTCCCTTCTATAGGCTGATTCCTTGTATGCTTGAGAACAGTGACTAAAATAGTTTTCTTCCTCTTCTATCTATCAACAGGCTGCCCAAAAGTAGTACGAAAATAACAGTAAAGCAGGGTTCTGGACTTTATATATTGGATTGGAGCTAGTGTTGTAATTGGGATCAATCAATTCATTAGCAGGTATTTTAGCTTGTTGGTATATATATGTAAATTAAGTGCTGATTCTGATATATGGAGACTGGCATTTTGTTGCTTGACAAAGGATATCAAGTACATATGTGAAATGTTAGATACATGATTTATTGCTAATTGGAGTCCATTACTTTAACTTTAACTTTATGTACTTGCGTACGGTCCATGCAACTGCCCTTATCTTATATTGTTGGTGGTTAATACGATGCAAGTGTAGGTTGAATAGTGTTGAGATTTTATAAAATGGCTAACTAGGATCAAAATTATTTAGGTTGAATACATCCTGTTTAAACATTTATTAGTTCTGATTGGTAGTGGTATTTAAATCTTTTTTAAATCGATTTGTTTACTTAGTTGAACTCTTTCGTTTCCTTTTACTCCTTCCCTTTGCTCTCTCACACTCTAACAGGGCGTGGGAGAGGAAGGTAGAGGGAGAAATAGACTATCTTAATGACAAGAACTGGATGTACCGGAACAAGAATAAACATGACTAGTGCAATCCTGAGTTTGTGGAAGGCATTCGTTTCTTCGTTCAATATGTGAAATATCACACACCTGTCCAAACAGGCGGTGAAATGATATGTCCTTGTGTTAAATGTGACAACAAATATTCATTTAATTCCGAGACTGTCGAGTACCACATAGTAAGGGAGGGGTTCGTTCCACGTTACACTATTTGGCACTACCATGGTGAACCACGGTTTGTAGAAGAACCAAATGTTGAGGTTGAGACCGGGCATGGGTCTGAAATGTCTGAAATGTTGAATGATGCTTTCATGCAAGAGGTGGAGGTGGATAATGTAGAGGGTGTAGGTGAAGACCCAGAATTACATCAATTCGAACAGTTGATGGACGAGGCAAAGAAACTCTTTGATGGATGTCAAAAAAACTCCAAGCTTTCTTTCATGGTTCATTTATTTCAACTGAAGTGGTTGCACAAATGGAGTAACAAGTCATTCTCAGATGTGGTTGCACTGATTAAGGATATAAAGCATGTCCGACTTGTAATGTTAAACATGGTTCAATCTATCTTGCTTGCAGTCGGAAAAAGTGTACCTACGACACCGTCGGTTCCTACCCGAAGATCATCCTTGGCGAGCGGACAAGAAATCATTTGATGGTTACGAAGAGTGGGACACGCCACCATAAGCATTATCTGGTGTCGATATATTGCGAATGTGGCAAGGTCATGGCAATGTTCAGTTCGGCAAACGAAAACTGCTCTCAAATGTCGCCCATGAATTACCAGAAGGGTGGAAAAAGAAGATTATATTTTTTGAACTACCCTATTGGAAGACTCTGCTGATCCGTCACAATTTGGACCTCATGCACGTAGAATAAAATGTGTACGAGAGCATTTTGAACACACTTCTGTAGAAAGATGGTAAGTCGAAAGACAACATCAAGTCAAAGTTGGATTTGCAAAAACTGAATATACGGAAACCTTTGCACCCAAAACCTTCAGCAAAGGCTGGGAAGGTATTCATTACGCATGCTTCGTACAATATGTCCAAGGAAGAAAAAAACAGGTTCCTCCGCGTGTTAAAGGATTTGAAATTGCCGGATAGATTTTCTTCGAACATCTCAAGCCAAATACAAGTACGGGAAAAGAAAGTAGTCAGTCTCAAGAGCCACGATTACCACATCTTGATGCAGCAACTGCTCTCAGTGGCATTGAGGAAGTCACTTTCAAAGCCCGTTGCAAAGGTCAGTAACGAGTTCAACGTATTTTTCAAAGACTTATGTGCGAGAGTGGTCGACTTGAGTAAACTTGAGACTTTGGAACATGCAATTCCAGTTATTCTTTGCAAGTTAGAGCGGATATTCCCACCAGCATTCTTTGATGTTATGATCCATTTGACAGTTCATTTGGCAACAGAGGCCAAACTTGTAGGACCGGTTCAATATAGATAGATGTACCCAATTGAATGTCATTTATTGACATTGAAAAATTATGTACGTAACAAATCTCATCCTGAAGGTTCCATTGTAGAGGGGTACTTAATGGAGGAAGTTACTACATTTTGTGCATGTTACATTGATGGGATGGAGTCAAAGCTAAACAGGCCTATCCGTTACAAAGAGCGCCCCGTTGGTGCCGCACGTTCTTATTTGGTTACATTCGAGGAGGCACAACAAATCCATCGATTCATCCTGTTTAACAGACCCGACGTTGATCCATACTCGATGTAAGTCCAAATAATTTTTACTTTTGTGAATTTTGTAACATCTTTAAGTCTTGTCCTATTAATTCAGTCAAAATTTTCATTTAATGATTGTAGGCATCACAAAAATCATTTGAGACAGTTCAATCCTCAGTGGACCGATCATCGAGTGCAACAGGAGCAACATAATGGTTTTGTCAAATGGTTCAAAGACCATGTAAAAGTCGAAAGACAACTTCTTTTGTCAAATTACATCATACGTTGTTAATCATTAGAAACCTCTCTCTGATTTTTTTTCCCTTGTTTAGGTAAACAATATGTTCAAACGTGGGTGGGTAGACGAAAATTTACTCGCTCTTGCACAAGGTCCGAAATGCGATGGTCTTTCGTACCAAGGGTTCTACATGAATGGATACAAGTTTGAGACAGAGTCACTTGAAAAAATAAGGGTCACTCAAAATAGTGGTATTGCAACCGTAGACAAAGGAGATTTGTTCTTTTATGGGGCTCTACAGTCCGTAATTCAGGTCAATTTTGGAATAACCTCGCCTATTCACTTGTTCAAGTGCATCTGGTATGACATGAGGGAAGTGGACGTGTCACTGACGATTATAACTTCACTTTGGTGAATACCACTGAACGAAGTTTTGAGGATGAACCATTCATCTTTCCATCTCAAGCTCAACAAGTTTTTTACTTTGTAGACCCAGTTACGCCTGATTGGAGTGTAGTTTGTCGGTGGAAACCGAGAAACACTTACGAAATCTCATTGGATCATTCAAGCCAGGATGGGTCAGAAGCTGAAGCATTGCTACGTGCCCAGGATGCAGATGTGAGAGCTGTAGGGGCTCTGGATTACGACAATGATGTTGTATGGGAGCGCAGAGAACTCGGGGCGGGATTGATGATTGATTTAGAAGAGTTGAATGCAAGATAACGTAGGTCCTTAAATTTTTAGATAGACAATTTGCTTAAAGTAGTAAAAGTAATGCAATTAACCATAATTTAATTGATTGTTTCAACAGGATGATGCCACTCAGGAAATACTTTCGTGGCTCTTCCGATGGCACAGGTTTATTTTTCTTGCTGTTTGTGAATTATATCATATTTATTTCCTTTTAAGTTATATATTAATGGTGTTTCGATATTTTATAGGACCTTCCCGAGTGCCGGTCATTGATATTTTATATCCCGAGACATAGGACGTGGTCGTGGACACAGTTTCTAGAGGCGCCTGCAAGACGCAGGGGCCGAGGTCCTACTAGAGTGAGTTCCCTAATGCCGAAGGAGAATGAATTCCACCATATTGTGATTAAGGATGGCAAGGTAGCGGATGGTCAACTCGGTAAGATGCATCGGTTCTTTGGTACTGATTTTCGTGCTCAAGATCATTTTAAGCTGTATAAGCTTTGGAAAGAACAACCGGAAGGTACCTACGATGCATTCTTGAGGAATATGAAGGTATGTTTGGTCCTAATAAGCTTTAGAAATTTAATTATTTATCAATGTTACAATTTTTTGAGATGATACTTCAATCTTTTTTGCAGAGGTGGTATAGTTTTCACGTCAGCGATACGAATGGTGATGACGCAACCGACCAAGATGTGAAGGAAGCACTACAACTGCACGTGCAAAAGCTCATCAGAGACAACAAAAATAACTATAAGAAAAAATATTATGAGCAGAAGACCGATGCGGAGTTGGTCATATGTCCTATCTCAACCATGGATCCAGAGGAATGGAATTTTCTACTGGAGTATTTGAAAGGAGAAGATGTTTGTAGGATGTCGGCGACAAATACAGTAAATCGTACCAAGCAGAAATCTCTCCACACACTTGGGTCAAAGTCTCTCACACAACACTACAATGAACAAGTAAGTTGTTCATTCCAGTGTTTTTAAAACCGAACCGAACCGACCCGGCCGGTTCGACCAGGTTCAACCGGAACCGGGACTTTGAACGGTTCGATTTGCTCAAAGACCCAGAAATAATAAAAAACCGGTTGACAGGCCGGTTTTGAACGGTTCAACCGCTGAACTGGGAATCGGACCGGAGCAGTTGAACCGGTTTACTTACCTTTTTAGTATTTAAATAGCTTTATGTATTTTAATCTTTTTTTGTATATAAAAATATTATTATGTATTTTTTAATGAGAAACAACTCATACCGGTTGAACTACAATCGGAAGCTCCACCGGTTCGGTTTTTAAAACATTGGTTCATTCTTTATTTTAATTTTGTTTGTACGTATGCAGAATTCACTCCACATATTTGTGCACTCTTAAAAATTTGGTTTAATGTTTTCACAATCGTGCAGATGGAGGTTCACCAGGAGGGATTTAGCATGCTCACTGCCTATGAACAGGCCCATACAAAAGCTGATGGAACGTTTTTCGATGGAGGGATACGAGAGAGAGTTGTAAGTTTATAACTTTGCACAAGTCCTATGTGCACCTCTCGTCTTCACGTGTCAGTTTGTACACTTAGTATTTTCCTCCTTGTTATGCAGGAAGCGGTACAAAGTATAGCAGAGGCTCACGACCTCACAACATCTCAGGATCCAGCTGACTTGGCTTCGATGCTAGATGAAGCTTTTGAAGGTCACCACGGAGGCTATGAAAGAGGGCTTAGCTTCGAGTACAACAGGAAAAAAGGCTTTCTGAGAGGCAATTCGAGCCAAAGTGCCCAACTTAAAGAGATGGAAGAAAGGCTTCGTGCTTCAGAAGTAGGATAGAATGCATTGATGGAGGAGATCAGGTGTCTCACCAAGCAGGAAGCAGAGCAACAGAGGGAGAAAGCCAAGGAGAAAGCTGATCGACAGAGGGAGAAAGCCAAGGAGGAAGCTGATCGACAGAGGGAGAAAGCCAAGGAGGAAGCTGATCGACAGAGGGAGAGAGCCAAGGAGGAAACGGAGCAGCAACGGATGAGACAGTCTATTGCGATGTTGCAACAACTTGTGATGGGAAAGTCGGAAATGTTTCCTACATCGAGCATCAATAGCTCAGGTATGCTACTAAAATGTTTTATTTGAAATCTGAAAATGCATAATTTCCCGTATTTACTTTTGATTTGTCACTCTTCTGTAGATGAGACACGTGATGTAGACGGGATACCCCCAGGTCATACCTGGTTCGTGGCACTTATTTGATAGTTGTAAGCTATTTTATCTTATAGTAAAAGTATTGTTGGAATGTGTTGGAATTACCATAATTTAATTTGATATTAATGTTAGCATACTGAATATTTCAGCTCTTGGCTAGATAATAACTAATACAATAAAATCCTCCCTTGCTGGAATGTGTTGTTTCATATGTTATCATTCTTTCATGTTTGTTTATTCATAATTATCATCAACTATTGTATGAAGGGCTGGTGTCATTATTCATTATTATCATCAATTGATTGGAGCTGATTCTTTGCCAGGTTGGAGTAAAAATTGCAACACGAGTAGATTATCCGTAAGGTGGACAACAATGAGTGAACTGGATCCAAAGTGGTTTTTGTATCATTTTTTTCCACTTTTGTAAAATCGGAATTTTAGCCCACATTGTACTTTTAAAATTATATTTTAGATATAATGCAATTGTTGAGATCTATTGTAATTATTGATTGTAGATTCTGTTTTAATTGGATGTATTATTATTTGTTTATATGTTGTTAAGAGAAGACAAGAAAATTGAAGAAAAAAAATTAATAAAAAAAAAAACTAATTGCCGGCGGTTCATAAAATCGCCAATAAGACAATAGTAAATCATGGCCGGCGGTTTTAAAAGCGACCATTAAAAACAACGAAAATATAACGGCTGTTTTGGAAGACCCCCATTAAATTACGTTTTTTTTCACAGTGAAGGAAAAACCGCCTTTAAAAAATTCGACTTTTTTAATGGGGGTTTTCAAAACCGCCGTTAAAGTAAGAGGATTATTTAATGGGGGTTTCATTAACTATCGTTACAAACTAGAGCATTTTTAATGGTTGTTTGAAAGACCGCCAACAATACTTAAAGGACTTTTAACGGCGGTTTGAATTAAAACCACCTGGGAAAGTCTCCGTTTTGCAAGCTGTTTTAGTTTCCGCCGTTAGATGAAAAAGATTTACCGGGAGTTAAAACCGCCAGGAAATGCGTCGGCACAACTTTTATCGACGCAATTAGTGCTAGCCGTTCCAAAACCGCCAGTAAAAGTATTCCCGGCGGTTTTATCCCCTTTAGTGGGGGTTTTTCGACCCCCATTAAAAAACGGATTTCTACTAGTGGTATTATGTAAAGGTGCAGTTAGCATTTTATTTTTTTAATGTTTATTCATTATTTTATTTTTCACTGTTCCTTCACTTCTTTGGTCCTGTTTTGATGACACTTTATTATTACTCATTATTTTGGCTCTCTTCTTGGCAAACTGTCTAATTTTATGTTCAGGACATAGCATTGATCTTCTCAATCCTGAGGCTATTTGATCGCAAGCCCTGCTTCTCCTTTATCTAAAACTTAAATCAGATTCTTAAACACATTTAATATTTCATTCTTTGAAGGTGGATTATAGTGCCCTGGAGTAAGTGCGGACATTTAAAAAGCTGGAGATGAAAGAAGTTGGTGATATCTGGACAGAAATTAGTAAAATGAAATCTGGACAGAGAAAGTTCATTGACCTGTCTGGTTGATTGACTCAGCTGTTGAATCACTTGACAATCCACGTGCTCTGGCTTCAGAAAGACAAGGGCAGACAACTTGATTTCTAGTTCAGCTTCATTAGGCTTTCCTCCGTTCAGTTCTTTATACCTATTCCCAGTTTTTATAACGTGCTCTTTTTCAGCGAAGTATTTGTATCTTTTTCTATGAATTTGTAAATTTCCTGGGTTTTCTTCTCAAAGTTTAATTCTACCTTTTCTACAATTATGTTTTTCTTTGTAGGCACGAATCTCTATATTGATATTGTGGTAGCAGGTGGTTCATTTGTCATACACACCACCTCCTAGAATTGTTAGACCTGAAGAAGCAGTGAGTATTGAAGTTGGTTTTGTACTATAGTAATAAGATGAATGATACACAACCACTTCTTTATCACCCTTGTATTAAAATCATTTTTTCATCTTTTAATTTGACAAGCCTCATGTAGTTGAATGTAACTTCGTTGATCTTCTGAAACGATATGGATCTCTCCACCTCCTCTTAGTCTCTCTCTCTCTCTCTCTCTCTCTCTCTCTCTCTCTCTCTCTCTCTCTCTCTCTCTCTCTCTCTCTGAGCTCTGAGCTCTCTAGGTCTCTCTCTCACTAAGTACACATTGCTTACTAAGTGATCATTATCCATTTTATGTTCTGTGTAGTCTATCATTGACAAGTGCCAAGGAGAAGGACTATCTCAATGACAAGAAATTATTGTATGAGTACAGAACCAAGCCTGCTCGGTGCCATCCTACTTTTGTGGATGGAATGAATTTCTTCATAGAGTTAGCAAGTGCCGAGAAGATGGACTATCTGAATAACAAGAAATGGATGTACGAGTACGATACCAAGCCTGCTCGTTGCCATCCTACTTTTGCAAATGGAATTAATTTCATCATAGAGTATGCTAGAAACCAATTGAGGTGCAAAGAAATGGGGTTATGTGGTGTCCATGTACCAAGTGTGAGAATAGAGAATTATTTGATTGCAATACAATCAAGTCCAACATTGAGAGGGAGGGTTTTGTCCTGCTTTACAAAAGCTGGTACTACCATGGGGAACAACCCGAGATTAGGATTGAAGACATTCCAATAGAGTCTGGTCATGGTGTAGATATGGGTGATTCTTTCATGCGAGTTCTTCACGAGAATATTATGGGGCCCGAAGGCGATGCCCCAGAAATGCAGAGATTTGAAGAGTTATAGGCCAAGGCAAAGAAGCCACTACATGGGGGTTGTAAAATATATTTGAAGTTTTCATTCTTGGTGCACTCATTCCAATTGAAGTGTTTGAATAGGTGGATCAATTAGTCGTTTTCAGATGTAGTTTCCCTTAATAAAGATGCTCTTCCTTCTGGTAATTCACTTCCAAAGAGTTGGTACGAGTCAAAGAAAATGATGGCATATCTAGGAATGGATTAAAAGAAAATTCACACATGCCTGCACGACTATGTCCTCTACATAAATGAATTCAATGAATTAGATAAATGCCTAAGATGTGGTGTCTGGAGATGATCTGACAAAAAAAGGGGGGACGCATTGGAGTAGTTGCAAGCCAACAAAAGTCCTTAGACACTTTCCTCTGATTCCTAGATTGCAGAGGTTGTTTATGTCAAGAAAGACCACAAAAATTATGGCACTGCATAGTTCAGTTGTTGTAACTGAAGCGGGGAAGATGATTCACCCTAGGGATTCTATTACATGGAAGCATTCTCAGAACATCTGACCTTCAGTTTTGATCCACAAAACATTAGACTTGGTCTTGCGAGTGACGGTTTTAGTCCCTTCAAGGTTGGGAGTGGGTCAAGACACAGTACCTTGCCAATAATCATAACTGTCTACAATTTGCCTCCTTGGTTGGCAATGAAACAAAGTTATTAACTTGCAGCCCTTAATCGATGAGTTGAAGTTTTATAAGGAGACGACGTGAAGGCATACCACACACAAACTAGGTCATTCTTTCAAATGCACGTAGCAGTTATGTGGACCATTTCAAACTTTCCTGCTTATGGAATGCTATCTGGTTGGAGTACTAAAGGCTATAAATCTTATCCCACATGTCATTTGAATAATTGTTCCAAATTTCTTTCCCACGTTTGAAAATGGGTCTACATACGGCACTGAAGTTTCCTACCAGCCGATCACCCATGGAGGTCAGATAGGAGGTCATTTGATGGGATAAAGGAGTTTGACGGTGCACCCCAACTTCTAGCGGGTGTGATATATTAAAATTATGGGTAAGTAATGACAATATTGTATTTAGAGAGGGAAAAAGAATTGCAACCGAGACTCAACAGCTGCCCAAAGGTTTGAGAAGAAGAAAATTTATAACTTCCATATAGGAGCACTCTAATGATGTGTCATAACATTGATGTCATGAACATTGAGAAGAATATATGTGAAAGTATATTGAAGACAATTTTGTCCAAAGACGGGAAGTCAAAAGACAAATATAAAGTTCAGGTTGGATATGTAAAGTCTGCAAATACAGAAACCACTCCACCCAAAGTCTTTAAAAAAAGTTATTGGTAAAGTAATCATTTCGCATGCCTCATACAATTTGACTAAACAAGAAAAAACAAAGCTTCTCCTTGTATTGAAAGATTTGAATCTCTCTTCGGGTTTCTCCTCAAACGTCTCCAGTCAAGTACAAGTCCAACCAAGAAATATTATAGCCTCAAGAGTCATGACTACCACGTTCTCATGCAACATCTTCTACCTCTAGCCTTAGGGAAATCAATCTCAAAGCTTATTGTTAGAGTATTAAATGAATATTGTGTGTTTTGAGAGAGATGTTCTAAATCAGTAGATGTGAAAAAGATTGGGAAACTTGAGGTGGCCATCCCTTTCAACTTATGTAAGTTGGAGAAGATTTTCCCACTGGCGTTTTTTGACGTCATGATTTACTTGACACTTCATTTAGGAACAAATTGCAGATTGGCAGGGCCAGTCCAATACATTTGTAATAAAATTGGTCAAAGGGATCAATTGCAGAGGGTTACTTGATGGAAGAAATTACAACTTTCTATGAGCGGCATGTTGAGGAAATGGAGCCCAAGTTGAAGAGGCCTCTTAGATATGTTATCAACAAATGAGGCATGCTCATTGCACCGATTTGTTTTATTCAACCGCCCAAAGAGTCACTAGTACTTCATGTAAGTATAAATCTAATAATGGTTTGAAATTTTTGCCCCATTGTTGTTTAATAACATGTGCGTGTCTGTCACTTTATATTGTGCATAGAGAGCATAAAGATCAATTAAGACGTATGCACCCCAGATAGAAAGAACATCGTGTACAAACAGAGCAACATACCCAATTTGTGCAGTGGTTCAGACCACACGAAAGTGTTAATCTCGTATTTTTTTAGTCAACTTAGACAACTTAATGAGTCAGTCAAACATAATTGTTGTCTTCCATACTGTTGTGTACGTAACAACTTTTTCATAAGGTGGAGAAAATATGGAACAGTTTATATCCATTTCACATGGTTCGGATCGTGATGCCAAGTCATACCAAGGGTATGTTAGCAGTGGTTACAAGTTTGACATAGAATCTGTTGACCTAACACGAACCACTCAGAACAGTGGCATAGCAACTATGGGAGTAGGGGACGAAGTATTCTATGGTGTCTTACAATGTGTTACAAAATCTACATTAAATCGTGGACACCTATATACCTATTCAAGTGCAACTGGTACAACAAGAAGGCGGGTATTGGTCGTGTTGCGGATGACCCCGGGTTCAAATTGTTGATAAATACATTATAGAGAAGCTACGAAGATGAACCCTTCATATTTCCATTTCAAGCACAACAAGTTTTTTATTTGAAGGATCTTATAGACCCATCTTGGAGTGTGGCTTGTCATTGGAGACCTAGGGACAATTATGAAGTCCCACAAATTATTTCTAAGGGTAGATTGGAAGAAGATGAGCCCATTATGTTGGCAAAAAACCCATAGATTGGAGACATGGCGGAGTTAAACCCTAAGGATAACATATTGTGGTAGAACTAGGTGCAGGTACAAGGGTTGATATTCCAAACCTGAACCATGAACATAATGTAGGGTTGGATGTAATATTAGTTTTAAATTCCTTTTTGCTTACATTTTATTATACATCTCTTTATCAGATTAACAAAAGTCCATTTTTTTATTTTACAGGGTAATCATACCGCCCAAAAAGCCCCCTAAACCAGCTTCTCCAGGCAGTTGTCCCTCTGAGCTATCTTCTCCATATACAGCTGTCACAGAATCACCAGGTAAGTTCTTTGTTACTTGCATTTATACTGTTTTAGTGTTATAGTCAATGCATGTGTTTAATTTGCTTACACGGCCCCTGATAGACATTCGAGTCATTTACCCCTCTTATACAAATGAAGAGAGTGAGGTCACGGGTGCCATTTTCATTTATAATTTGCTTGAGCATCATATCAAAGGTTGTTCTAAAATTTTATTACGTTCTTATGTTTGGTTTGATAGGTTTGTCAGGTCACGCCTCCCAAGAGGGGGCAGATCCCAATAGAAGAGGATGAATACTGCCGGTGGTTTGAACATATTAATACAAGTCATTGATCCAAATTATTTATTCAATTAATTTCTTGTAGTAAGACGTACTAATTCTTACTAATTGTTGTAGGTTTATTTTTCAAAAAATATACAAGTTCATTGACGAACACGGTCAACCTCTCACCACTCCTATTGCAATGAACGCAATCAAGCCCATCTGGCAGAAAATACTTCGAGAGCATCGGGCTTCTTGGAAGAAGGAACACTGCAATGGGAAGACACCAACACAACTTCTCAAGAAACCATTGAAGAGTATCAATGAGGACAAATGGAAGCTTTTTGTGAAATATAAGAAAGAAATTATCAGACAAGAATAAAGCCAATTGGTAGATGTTGAAGTCCACGCACCCTGGGGACGAAGATTCTCGGGCGTATCTGCTAGGAAGAGGTACTTCTTTTAAAAGTTTAATTTTTTTTCTTTCCCAGTTATGAAGTTCGTACATAACTAGTACCATGCATTGTAATTCATACTAGTGAAAAGCGTAAGGACTCGATTTCGTCTTTGTGGATGCTTATGTCAAGACGCACAAGAGGGCAGAAGGAACATTCCTGATGAAAAGACGGTGGCATTATGCGTATGTTTCCAAATTCATGACGGGTGCTACTAATATAAAATATGCATTCATAATATAATTTGTTTTAACATGTAGAACAAGGTTGCCATGCGTGCTGCTGAAGAACTTGTTGACACTTCCGCCGACCCCACACTCCTGATACCCATCCTTAATTAGGTGTATGGGGGCCACCATGGAGCTTAAGAGAGAGGGATTGTATTTGGTTAGCCCCTAAGAAGGGTTGATGGAGCGTCTACCTCCTACAACACAGTTGATGTCACCACAATTATGGCAGAGTTGCAAGAAACACGTGAGAAAAGGAATGCATTAAAGGAGGAAAGAAATATATTCATTGAGGAAAGGAATTCATTCAAGGAGGAAATGAATACATTTAGGGCCAAGGTGGAAGATGCAAGACTGTTAAACTTTAGGTCTGATAAATCACATTAATCATCATGAAATTAGACATATAATTTCCATAAAATTGCTTTATCAAAAAGAATCTATAGATATGATCGAATTGAAATAAGAAAAATAATGGGAGTGTACCTTTCATCTTTGAAATATTAATTGAGTCGAAGTGCACAAGAAAACCATTCAAAATATGTTTTACAATTGATAAGTTTACTTTCCTTCAGCCAGACTCGGTGTGCAAAAGTTGTAGCATCACTTGTAAGACCTTAGGGATTTATAGATTCCAATGGGAATAACACTAATGACTCTCTTCAATGTGGGATTAATGACCCTTGGGAGACATGCAACTCTTTATTCCCATAGCATCCCCAGAGTCAATGTACTCATTAATTCTACCTCTACAATGGGATATGTTGGTCATTATTCCCTGTAATGAACTTCCAATGAAAAAGTATCTAGAAGTGGTCTCCACACCCATAATTCATGGTAATTTTATTTCATAAAATAAATATTTTAAACCATAATTCCAAGAACGACAAGAAAGGCAAGATATGTGGGAGGTTATGCTCGCCATGAAAGAACAAATTGCACAACTGATGCATTCGCAATCATCTAGTCAACAACCTATAGGTTGGACTACATTTCTTGTGTAAATTTTTATACCTTTTAGTTGTCATGTTTAAACTTTAAAAATTCGGCACAAGGGGCAGATGAGCAAGGTAGGGAGACTGGGAGTGGATGATCGACTTGAAATTTGGCAGGAGGGGCAGATTGCAGCTGACTAGACGTATTTGACCGAGGATAATTATTTGTGCCTCATAATTATTCATAGTTAATCGAGTATTTTTTTGTACATGATAGTTGACTAGGTGTAGATGCATTGATTGGGTGTAGATGCATTGACTGGGTGTAGATGCATTGACTGGGTGTAGGTGCATTGACTGGGTGTAAATGGATTGACTGGGTGTAGATGTATTGGCTGGTTGTAGATGCATTGACTGGGTGTAGATGCATTGACTGGGTGTAGATGCATTGACTGCGTGTAGATGCACTGACTAGGTTTAAATGCATTGTGTGGATGTAGATGATTAATAGTTGACTCATGTAACTAGAGAATTTATATATTTTTATTTTGTAAAGTTTGATTACTTTGAACTTTTGTGAAGCTTATTGTGGAGTTTATGTGAAGTTGAACGGTTAAATGACTTGTTTTTATGTGAAGTTCAGTTTATGTAAAGTTTAGTTTGTTTGAAGTTTATGTGGATGTGGCATGTGGAATGTGGAATTTATAAGAGTATAATTTAGAGCTTATATGGAATCTAATTTGGAGTTTATGTGGAGTTTAATTTCGAGTTTATGTGGAGTTTAATTTCGAGGTTATGTGGAGTTTAATTTGGAGTTTATGTGGAGTTTAATTTGGAGTTTATGTAGAGTATAATTTGGAGGTTATATTGAGTTTAATTTGGAGTGTCATTTGGTTTATGGATTTTAATTTGGAGGTTTTTATGGATTTTAATTTCAATTTTTTTTAATAAGTATGTACATCCTCAAATTTAATAGAGAAAAACAATTAGGGCGACGATCGAAACTGTCACCCATAAAGTTTATATTATTCTTCAGTAATGGTCAAAACCATTGCTGAAATTGTAAACCCAATCATTAAAGCGGTTTAATAATCAGTCCTGTGTTGGTTATAACTATCGCCCAATATATTTTGGACACATTTTGGGGACAGTCTAGGTTTGTCGTCCAAACAGGATAAAAATCAACTGTCGCCCAAACAGGATAAAAATCAACTGTCGCCCAAACTTTTGGAAGGGCGACGGTTGTAACCATCTCCGGAAGCTAATTTTGGAGAAAAGGGCGATGGCAGACACCAAAGTTTTCGGCTACTCTACCTATAGGCAACGATTCCGTCGCCCACGACCCAAAGCCTCTCTTCTACCTGTGACCATGAGGTCTAGCTCGTACCTTCCCCTTGCGCCTGCATGAAGGTGTTCACAATAAGGCAACCTCTTAGACACGCAGCTGCGCACTAGTGTGCATGTTTGTCTCTGCTGTCATTTACTACCAAGGCCCCCCACCCCACACACTTAAGCTTGTTTGGTGCGTGCATGGTCCTTTGTGCCGCGGCACTTGTCTATCACTCTCTTTTGTTTTATGTGCCTTTGATAATTATTTTAACTATTAATTATAAATTTCGGAATTATTCCTGCCACGACATCTTAAATGCCACCTAACTAAGACATGGTTCTCTCAGCCACACAAAACATTATGTAGAAAATATTTGTCAAAATGCATTGCATCATGAATACACTAACTCTAATTTGATTTCGGCTCATTATCGTAAAATCCTAACTATCAAGAAGTTGTTCCTTCAAATAAGGATCTACCTTATGCTGGGACAGAGCATCCTCGTACAAACAATTTGAGCCATTTGGTGTCCTAGGTAACAACATCATTGAGATCACAACTTTATTCAAAAGAGCTTAAATTCTTTGTTTTGATGGGGAAAAAACCCCTCTATAACTCCTCTAAGTCATTGTATTTGCTTCTTTTGATTTTTAACATCTTGACAAAGGCTTGTGTCAATGTCTAGTCTTACTATGTCAATGTCTAGTCTTACTATGTCAATGTCTAGTCTTACTATGTCAATGTCTAGTCTTACTATGTCAATGTCTAGTCTTACTATGTCAATGTCTAGTCTTACTATTAACCTTCAAATTTTCTAAGTTAAACATCATGGTCTACCGCTAATTTGATTTTAGTATTATACAATGCTTGAATATGTTATAAAGATTTGTCAATTAATTGTCAATAGTAAAGTTTAACTAGAGTATCCCACGCATCTGTGGCAAAATTGAGATCCCATATTTTGTTGGAACAACTCGTCAAACTATCGATGTCCAGTCATTAGCAAAAAGTATATTTCTTTTGCTTAGGGTCAATGGGAATAGGGACGATGGCTTTGTTGATGTATGACTTTACGTCTTTGGAGTTTAAAAACATCTAACCAATGAAACCATGAGAAGTAGTAGGAGACCCCTTGTGAACAGAACCTAAATTAACCTTCATTAAGCTCGTAATTATATTATTTTAAAAATATATATTTGAAATAAAAGTATTTGACACAATAAATACTAAAATAAATACCATGGAGCTATGGAGAATAAAGGAAAAACAGAAGATGGTATATGCAAGGACTTCAATGGGGTAAAAGGAACATGAAACTTAGGTTTGAAATAAATGATCCGCAAGTAATTTAGTGTCCTTAAGTAATATTTTTTTACCACCGTAACGTTAAATAAAATTCAAAATCACATACATAGTTGAAAAATCTAGTGTACGGGCCCCACCACTATGTACTCGTTCTGTGCTCCCGCTCCGTACCCCTAGCATTAGACAAAAGATTAACTAAATAGGGGCACATAAATATCAGGGGTAAACAATTCTAGTGAAACTTCAAAAAAGTATACTAAATTGAAAAACTAGCTTGGAGCATCAAAGTAATTGTTCAAAAGGATTCGAGTAGAAATTATAAAAATTCGAGCACTTGTACCTAAAAGAGTTAGAAGGCTCTAAAATCTAAATTTTGATCAAAATTAGGGGAGCAACGGTCTTAAAGCACAAAAAAAAAATTAAATCCAAATTCATGCTGGAAAGAAGAATTCTGGGAGATGATAAGTTGATGTGTTGGTGCTTCTCTCTTCTATAGAAAAAAAAACCCTTTAACACCTTTTAGGTCTAGGGGTTTAAATAATCAAAGCCCAATGTGTCAGACTATTAGATAGTACAAGGTTCTAGTAGGCACCTAATAAGCTAATGTATAAAATCTATAAACATAAACCTCCAAACCCTAAAACCCTAAAATCTTAAAATCTTTAAACCCTAAAACCCTAAACCATGTAAGTTAAAGTATGTTAAACAAAACATATTGTTGAAATATATTTTGTTGTTGAATATTCACGTCATAATAACAATTTGTGATTATCAATCAACTCTTTTGAATTGCTTTTGAGTGTAATTTTTGCTAATCCACATGAAAATAATTCACTTTGTTTGTTAATGGCTCTATGTGGCTCAATTTGAGTGGCTTCATACCCATCAGGAGGTCTAATTAGGTGAACGAGTCAAAAATATATAGGAATAACTTGATTAAGGGGCAGACAAGGGTGGGAGTCACCATCCTATAAATTACAATAAATCAAAATTCAACAAATGAGACAGAGTGCCCTTATTTGAGCTAGGACAAACCAACAAATAGATGAATCCTAGACTAACAACTTATTACAAAAATACCCTTCACTGATTAAAATAATATCTTATCAGTTATTATCATCAGACCGGGTCATGTGAAGGGGTTGGACTTGCCTCTTCTATTTCTGGGTACACTAAGTCCAGGTTTTTATTTGTTTATGTGCATTTGAGACACTTACGTGGAAGACTTGTACGAACAGCAAAGAAGTACATGTTTCTTTTCTTTATGGAAAATAGAACACATTTATTAGTACTAGTGTGATCTAATAATAACTGTACGACGAATGGCATGGCAGCATATATTTCCCAGAACAGAGACTGGTCAATAATAATAATAATAATAGAAGAAAAAAAAAAGGCAAACACTTCGATCGAGCTCGTGTATCCTTCTAATATGACTCGTAATCAGGGAGGAATAGTGAAAATCCCCGTTTTCGTTACTCTCTTCTCCAATTTTTCCGGTCCGGTGAAAGTTCCGGCGAGGGACGTACGACCGCCACGGAGCTGTCAGTTCTCACGGGTCCAAATCCAATCAACCTCAGATGCGCGAGTCACCAATCACCATTTTCTCAACATCTCAAGATAAATTGACCGCACGTTCGGCACAAGCGCCGCCGGAGAAGTCAGAAATTTCAATATTCGTCCTCGGTTTTCTACTTTCACTATCTCGCATGCCAAGTGACTAAAGTCCACTTCTGTGGAAAGAATCGGAACATAAAAGTATTCCAGAAAGACAATAGAGAGCTTCTCACTTCTGGGCTCATCGGCCGCCGCCACGAGACGGGTAAGTGCCTTCTCATTTCCGTCTTCGAAATTCGAATTAGGATTTAAATTCATAACGCCTAGTTTTCTCGATTTCATATTATACAGAAGACTCCTTTCTGCTTTGGATCTACACTAGTATACAGTTCTACTAACACACGTTGTCCTCCGAAGGAGAGAGAGTCGTGAAGTGATAAGCATTCCGAAGATTTTCGAACGGTGGGTCTAATCGGAGATCCAAATCGAAGTTCGAATGACAATAAAAAAAAAGGATTTACCTTAACGAGGTTCCAATCGAGGTTGCAGCCGAAGAAACGAACTCAACAGGGAACTAAAAAACAAAAAAGAAGAGTTTTTTTTTTTTTAGCGAGAGCAGCGCGTGTGGTAGCGTTTTTATCGTAGCAGCGCGAATAACCCGAATTTCGCGGGAGAGAACGTCTCCGAGTGGAGTGGGGTGGTGGGGCCCACGTACTTTTATTACCCTCTGTCCTCGTGCAATGCAGTATAACACGCCCCTTCTTATCAGGCGGCAATCAGCCCTCTCCGTTGCTTGCGTCGTCGCTGCGACGGAATTCCGAACTACCCCTCCCACTCCTGTCGGAATATTTCGTTGTATTCGTCATCTACCTCTCGCGAGTCGCAGCGGGGAAGCCCCTAATTTTGAATCGTAAATCCTTTGCCTTGCTCCTGTTTCTGCGATTTCGCCCCAGCTCTCGGTAAGTTTCTACAGTATATTCGCCTTTGATGCGCCACTCTCTTTTTTTGACCTTTTTTCCGTTCTCTTTTTCAAAATATCCTGAAAATCGTTTCATCGATGTTTCTTCTTTGATTTAATCGGGATGCCCCTTCGTATTATTACCACTTCTTTTCTGTTCCTCTTTTTTTTTAAAAAAAAAAAAAAAAGAAAAATTTGTTTTGGCTTTTGGATTTTTTTTTTTTTAATTTGGCGTATTCTCGGTTCTGTGATTTGTTACGTTGGTCTTGATGGATAACAGTTGAAGATACTCGATTTTGTTAGTGGAAGAATTTTGATGTTTATCCTTTTGTTGCCTTATTAAGTTTCTTCCTTCGATAGGATGCTTTGTGTGTTTAATGTTGCGGTTCGCTTTTTGGTTAATCTTTTGCTTGGTGTTACCTTGTTGGTAGAATTCTTATTATATAAGCTTTAGAAAAGTATGAGGCGCTGTTTGTGATCTCAAACAGTCAATTCAGGATCGATATCTGATTAGCAGTTATTTTATTCGGCTGTTCGTATTGCTTCAAAGCTTTTCTTTTGTTTTTAAAGGGCTTCTCGAAGATCGTTCGTTCTCCTCCTATGTGTTCATGGGTTTTCAGAAAGTGGTGACAGTTGACAATTTCTTCCGTCTCAGTAATCCAGAAATGGAATTCCAGAATTTGTTTTCGAAATGGTACTTTTGGGTGTTGTTCCGTCATCTTGTGCTGTTAAAGCTAGTTTTGAACATTTAATATTCAAAATTTAAATCCGTAATGTGCTGCTGTTGTGCTGTTGTGGTTTTTAGATTTGTAATTGTTCGTTCACCCTGTTTTAACTTCCTTGCAGAACAAACTTTTTCTCTTTTGTTTTTCCGTCCATCGATTTTATATGCATGTGTCTAAATCTTCTGCAGATAATAATTGACTGAAGCGAAGCTCGTTTTGCCAGATTCCATGTTGTTTGGGTACTTGGTTCCATGCGGAGGTTGATTCAATATATGGAAAAATATGGAAGCGCGCTCAGCTTTATCAATGCATAGGTCAGAAATGAAACAGCTTTCTCAAGTAGGAGTCTCTGGAGTCATGTCATCATCATTTCCAGTTCTGCCAGCTTCCCTTGAACAAAAGTACCCCAAGTTACCGGATTCTCAACAAGTTTCCATAGAAAGAGAATTAAGAACCATGACACCCAATCCAACTCCGTTAATCTCAAACAGTTCAGTTGCCGGGCACTTGTTTTCAACAGTTCCAGGAATCTCATCAGATCTTCAGTTCTCTCCCATTGTTCACAATGATAGGTCTCAGAGTGTCCCTTTTGTTTCTCACTCATCAAATAGTGGAGAATCTTTGCCTTCAACAGGTTCCTCTCAAATAGCTCTGTATCAACCCGCCACATGTGGTAGCTTTCCTAAAGAACCAAATGATTGGTCTGCAGATACAATGCAGAGCTTCCTTGAATTTCCTGAGAATCCAATCTCTTTCCAGCAAAATCCAATTCAAAGTAGTGGGATCACACCTGGTGACCCTATAAAAAGAAACACTTGGCAGGATTTGGAAGATCAGCTAATTGGCGATGATGATAACTGGTGTGACTTTCTTGCAGATACAAGTGCTACCATTTCAGAACCAACAGTAAGTGACAAACTGTCCTTGCAGATCACAATTATTTTTGCATTTGTAGTCCCAGGAAATGAGCAGACTGCATCCAAGCATGCGTAGTTCTAGGATCTATGCATGACTCCTGTATTGGCAAGCTGGAGCTGCCTTTTGTTTGACACCCATATCTGTGTTCATAGGGTAAAAAGTTTTCATCCCTTGGACAAAGTGTTCTCATTGAATAACAGCTTCTTCTTTCAATTATGAAAGATATACTACTAATTGGTCATTGATCTTGGAAAAGTCGGTTTGTCCAGATGACTTTGAATCCATCTTGGGTCTTTTTTTGGGCCTGGTCTGTTGTGGGGTGCATAAGCTACTCTATTTTCTGTGCAAACAGCTAAACCTCTCTAATGACTGGGGGCGTCCTTGAATGGCCCTTTGGTTCAGAATCTCGCTCGCTGAACTGTCATCAGCAACTTATGACTTTTTATTCATTGCTGAAATATGGTTGGGATCTTTTAAATTGTAGTGTCTAAGTATTCTGGCAAATGTAACACTGATAATTTAGGTACTCTCTGGGAATTTAAACAATAGGGAACTATCTTACCATGTAGGATCGTGCTTTCCTCTTTATTTCCTTCCTCAAAACTTGATATTAATTCTTTTTATTTGTATGCAGGCTTCAGAGCAAGGACCAAAGCCATCTGTTGATTTCTCCTCAAACATGCAACAAACTAATCAGCCTGTCTCAGTTAGTTCTAGTTCCTATTAAATACATCGCCGTTAGTGAACAGTGGCCCAACCAAGCCTCGTATGAGATGGACCCCAGAACTACACGAACGCTTTGTAGAAGCTGTGAATCAGCTTGGTGGGCAGTGAAAGTGAGTGACTTTCTCCTATGTTATCTGTATAAATGTTTTCTTGTTCTTCCATGAGATATTGTTTGCTCATTCTTTTAGAAATTTCCGGTTAACAGGAGCTACTCCTAAAGGCGTGTTGAAGCATATGAAAGTTGATGGATTAACTATTTATCATGTGAAGAGCCACTTGCAGGTACATGCGAATGTTTAATTGTATTTTTGGTTTTGTTTAAAGAATTGTTCCTTATTTTAATAATCTCATTTGTCATCTGGGTTGTAGAAATATAGGACTGCCAGGTACAGACCAGACTCCACTGAAGGTAAGTAGCTTTTTCGGTATTCGGTAATATGTGGCAGTCCTCTTAAGAACTAGTTTTGGTTAAATTATCTCCTCACTTTGCAGGGGCTTCGGAGAGGAAGATGAATACCCTGGATAACATGTCATCACTGGATCTTAAAACGTAAGTCAGACGTTGTCAATATTTAATGCATTTTATGCTTCTTGTCAGATTTAAACTTTCTAGTGCAAAAGCAGTTGTCCTTCTGCTGTATTTGACCTTACTGTAAGGGACTGATTTTGCATGCTTTCTGAGTTCGACTCATGGTTTGCTTTTCAACATTCATAAAGTACACCTCATGCTCTTTATATTCTCTCGTAGACACCGTAATTTCAGTAAAATAGTTTGTGCTGGTAGTGGCCGGTTTTCTTGACTCTTCCGCTGCTTTATTTATCAGGGGCATGGAGATTACTGAAGCATTGCGGCTCCAAATGGAAGTTCAGAAACGGTTACATGAACAACTAGAGGCAAGAGCCTTATTGCAGCTCTGAAAATTCTATAATTTCTTCTTTGTTATACTTAGCTGGTTGCAGGGAAGCCTCGTATGAGATTACCGTCCATTGATATGTTTTTATCATGTCTCTCCATGTTTTTTTTAGAAGATATATATCTTTAATATCTCTGATCCTTAAATAGTTAAACTTTTCACAAAAAATAAATAAATAAATCCCGTGTATTGGTTTTGCTTGCATGCATAATCCCGTTTATGTGTGTCTGAGCAGATACAAAGAAACCTGCAACTGCGAATAGAAGAGCAAGGAAGGTATCTCCAAATGATGTTTGAGAAGCAGTGCAAGCCTGGTGTGGATAAGCTTAAAGATTCATCAACTAAGGATGACCCTGCTGCACAATCATCTGAGATAACCAGTTCTGGAGCCAAGGTGGGAGGCTCGGAGAAGGTCCAAGGTGAGAGTGAGAACAACCAGAATGGTGAAAAAATCCCAGACCACAGTTCCCAACAGGTGGTGGGTACCAAGCAGAAGATGACAACAAAAGAATCTTCTGATACTACCGTAGTTGAGATCATTGTCCCAGCTGCTAAGCGGAGTAAAGTGGATGAGGTTCCAATTGACTCAGAACAAAATAAAGAACTCTTATCGTAAGGGTCAATCACCTAAGCGGGAATAGTTATCATGAACCCACGGTCGGAGGGAGACTAACCAACCGGGCCATTTCAAACCTCGTAGGGTTTTAGTAAAATAATGAGGTATCTGCTACCAACTTTACTGTCCTATTGTTCCTTTTGGTACTTTATTAGATTCCAAATTGTGAAAAAGAGGTTTATGTTGGTGTTTGTCATTGTCATCTCTTACCGCAATGGTGTTAAGAATGTATGCGATTTTCCCAGATGATTCGATTTTATCATCATACCTTGTAATAGGAATTTGGTTGAGATGCTCTCCCACCTTATTGCCAACAAAACAAATTTTGGCGAATTGAAATGGGGGCTCTGCAGTCGTGGTCACTGAGTTATTTATGTGCATGAATGAAGCTTAAGAGTTGAGATTAAGCAAACTACACATCAATTTATGTTGGTTCAAATTATCTGCCTGAAGGATCTGATTTTGGTCTGGCGAACGCCAATAAATGCTGTCAAATATCTGAAACGTCAGTATGGTGCATCATTTCTCAAACTAGAAGTGTCAATGCTAAAAGAATGGGTTCGCTTTATTTGGGTTGAAGAGGGAAGAGTGGAAAAGAATTTTGAGTGTGGGAGAATGGATTAGAAGCAATGACCAACATTTTTATGATTAAACAATGATTCAACCCATTTCTTCATTTTAAGTTGCTTATATGCATAATTTTACGTATTTAAATTTCATGATGACATCCACTTTGGTTCAACTACTAGTCTAATCTCATCTAACCAGGTCTGGTTTGGTTTTCTATACATTGGGTATTATAGTGTTCTTAACATGATTACTTATTTAATGTTAATTGTAATAATTTTTCTGAAAATATCACATCTAAATATTTAAATTTTCTAATTTTTGCGTCTTTTGACCTCCTTCCCAATATTGGGTCGACTGATTTAACCGGGATTTGAAGACGAGGCATCTTCTCCCCTAAGATAAGTCTTCTAGCAAGCATAGTAGACAACATTTAATTGTACTTATCGATCGAGAAAACATTAATACAAAAATCACTGGAGTTGCATTTCTCTTGTTCAACTCGGGATGTCACCCATTTTTCCTCGTGAAAAGGGGTAATAAACAGATAAATTACAAACTAAATATAAAATATATCAAAAATTCAAAAAACCCTAAAAAAGAAAAATTTTAAAATATTAATTTTAAAATGATATCAAATGAAATACGGTAAAATAGTAGATATAACACTTTTTTTTTCTAAGTGGAACACTTGCAAACTTTAATTATGATATATAATCTATGAGACTATGAGTCAATAATTATAAAAAAAATATGAAAAATTTAAAAATTATATCCAAACTTTCAACTAATAAAATTTATGATAACTGATAATATGTTTTTGGAAATATAATAAGGTTATACATATGAAAAATTAAACATTTATGTTAAGCCTAATTAAATATATAAATTTACCATATTCCCCTTCCTTAACAATATACGGGTCAAATAGGTTTGGAAGAGCTATTTCCATTTCTGTTCATTTTGTCAACGGTAAACAAAAATAGAGCGGGTAATCGGCCCTCGTTTTGATCTCTAAGTTCAACAAGTAGTCAACCCAGTCTAATCGGGTAAAACCAAGACTCTTTGTTAGTAAAATATTGCATGTTTATATCTAGAGTGGTGTATTGATATTATTTTTCTGATACTTAGGCTGTGGACTAAATTTGTTGAAGTATTGAACTTATTTAACTTGGATTGAATATTTATAACAATGATTATAATTTATATATATATATATATATATATTAAAAATACATATAATTATATTTTAAAATTAAAATAACTATTAATAAATGATGAAGTATGAATAGATAAAAACTTAAAAACATAAAGTTATCGGCATCAATATGGTAAGGAATGTTAATCCACATAATTCACCCCGGCTTGCTCGTAAAGTTGTTCGGTAAATGGATAAATTTACCGCGCTACTAACTGACTTCAGCATGGCGCCAGAAAAAAGAAAAGTGAAAGCTTTTCGGATTTGATCTCAAAATCTTGCACGAAATATTGCATTTATGCCTGTCGATTAGGTTCTGGCTCTGACTCTGAGAGTCTCAATCCGAGACGCGTTTCTCGATTTTCTCCTTCAAATTTATAGTATTCAGAGGGTTTGAACTTGCCTCCTCACTCCACAGAAGGCGAACTTCGGCACAGAATTTTGGAGTCCTGAATTTGGCGAATACATGAAAATTTAGATAAGCAATCTTTAGTTCTGACACCTTCTGCAGAGATAGTGAGGAAACCCTGCTCAAAATTGATACGAAGTAGTTAAATTCCTACCGGTTGAGGACTTGTTGATTCGTAAAAAGCAGGGGGCTCGATGTTGTTTCAGGTGGGGGGTCAAGGTGCTCGGCCGACTTTTTTTGAGATGGCCGCTGCTCAGCAGCTACCGGGGAGCCTCAGGGCTGCTCTAACTTACTCCATCGGTGTAAGTATCACTTTCTCGGTTCCTTATCTAGGCGCCAAATTCGCAGTGGATGGTGATTCTTTTAATTTTTCTCCTGCTTTTATCTCTGCCTAACTGAGTACGTATGCCTGTTTGGACCCGCTGAATCCTTTAGCTAAAACTGCAGTAGTGGTGCAAATCCTGAACTCTCTACTACCGCTTTCCCACATAGAATTCAGTGGAACTTTAACGCTACGATGCTTAAGACCCTCGCTCGTGGCTAACTGTAGAAAGAAAGGTTTGGTAGTGAATTTGATGAGTATGTAAATTTTGTTTTGGGAAACATATGTGCTATGTTGAGGTGCCACCTGGGAAAAAAGATGGTAGGCCTTCGACCAAAGGACTTCTGAAGTTTGATAGAAGCTACTTTTTATTTCCTTGCTTCTGCATACAAATGTTTCTATTCCTTATTATGGCCACAATAAGCCTCAACAGGTGTGCTTAATCATACTTCGTTTGTGTTGGTGGAAAAGAAAGCTGATGCTCAAGGAGGTTAATCTCTCCTTGCCAAATAGAAGGCTGGATGAAAGGAGCATATTCCTACTTTGATCTTAAAAAGGCATATGTACATAAGAGTTACGGTGCACCTATTGGAAGGGTCCATTTTGCTATACTACTGTTATTATCATGATATTTGTCGAATCTTTTTTTTTTTTTTTTTTTTTCATCTTCCGACTCTTCTCATACCAACACACATGTTTTGGTCTCTGCTATTAAGGTTGCTATTGAACGATTATGCAGGTGCTGGCACTCAGAAGGCCATTTCTTCATAAGGTGTTAGATTATGATGATGAGTTCTTTGCCTTGTTGATGATGGTTCTTGAAACTCACAGCTTGCGAACTACAGGTGCTTATATTTTCTGGTCTTCTTTTTTTTGTAATTTATATATTTTCGTTGTTTACTTTTCACAGGTAATCGAAGGAAGAAGAGGGAGAACAAGAGAGTGAATACTTCACGAGCAAAATGATCTTTGTTATTGATGATTCAATTACTGTTAACACAAGTATTTATACGGAGTTTACAAGAGTTTGAATTTGAAAGACAAGTAAAAAAACATAAAGGATAGAGGATAAGAATACAAGGAGATAAGAGCAAAGATGAGATTACAAGATAAGAGCTAGCAAAGATGAGATTACAAGATAAGAGCTAGCAAAGATGAGATTACAAGATAAGAGCTAGCAAAGATGAGATTACAAGATAAGAGCTAAGTAGTGATAAGGTTGTTGAGATAAGATGAGAATAGCCAGATTGAGATAAGATAAGAACAAGCATCTATACACGTGCTCTAACACTTCTTCTTCTTTTTGGTTTTTTGTTCTTTTTTTGGTTTTGGAGAAAATGAGATTGGAATGACATTAAGATTCAAGACCTATACAAGTGCTGAGCAGACAAATTACAAACGAAGAAGAGAGGCCTTGAACCACAGAAATGGAAGCAGGAGATAAAATACCTATAAAGAAAAAAAATAACGGCAAATAAACAAGAAGAGATTTGGAATTTATCCAGCAACGACTCATCTCCCATACCAAGACGTTGTTGGGGTGAACCAGATTTAGAAAGTGAATATGCAACATTGTTTCCCTATCTAGGAGCATGATTCCAAGTGATGTTAAGGCAAACAACATTATTCTTAATTTTGTCTGCAAAGAGCAGGAGTTGACCAAGGAGTTGGAGGAAAGGGGATATATCCTTGTGGCACAGATGATAGTGAAATGGGATAAACCAACAAGGGCGAAGGATTGAAGAGTGTTATCTCTCGAGCCAAAAAAAAGTCCCTCATTTTGTTTTTCAGTGTGTGTGTGTGTGTGTGTGTGGATTTAGTTTCAGACCACTACTAATAGAGGTGGACACTTTGTAAAAAGGGTTATATGGTGCTCATCATAATAAATAATGGACCAAAGAAGGTGCCTAATTTCTTTCCATAAGCCTCAACAACAAATCCTTGCAAAAAGAGGAGCCAACGTTTGCAAGAAGCCTATTTGTGGTTGGATTGCTTCAAAAGTTGCGCAAGGAGGGAAGGTAGTGGATTGGACTTTGTCCAAATGGTCATGTGGGGAGAGTTCCTTATGTGATGTCTTGGGTTCATGGTTCATCAGGTTTATTTATTTACTTCTTTTTTTGTGTGTTTTGTCTAATGAACTTCCCAAAAAACGAGAAGGATTAGAACACGTTTGCAAACTGACTTGCACGTGAATTAGCCTCAAACATTGACGGGTGAGTGGAGGAAGATTGTCCCTTCTTTATTCTGCTTCAAAGTTGAGCTTGCAAGTCTGATTTAATGTATGTTTATGCTGCAAAAGTTGGTTGAAGGTAAGGATATCTTATTTGGCTGCACACTAGAGAAGTTGATGTGTTCAAGATGAGTGCGGCTGCAGGTCTAAGGCTATGGCCAAAGTTGATGGGTTATTACGGGAAGAGATGGAATAGGTAGCATAAGATCTACCAGTCCGTATCATAAGGTTGTCATTCTCCTCAATTATATGTATCTTCAAGGAAGACAAGAAGGTTATTGGCTTCAAAGCTTCATCATCAGAAGAATGCCAAGTGGTACACCATGATATGGAAGACTGAGCTGAAAAATACGTAAATGACTTGAGATTGCTAAGATTACTTGTGTTTATGAAACAAGAAGGGGAATGGAATTCACATAAAAAAATAAAGTCAATCAAAGGTGAAAAAAGCTGAATCTAAAGAAAGATGGTTTTATAAACAGATAGTCCTAAATTGGAAAGTTTACTGCTGCAATTTTCTCTTTGAAGCTTGTGTGGTTAGAAGTGTGAACTAACTTCCTGGTTGATGCCTGTAGCACTTAAATAGCAACATGAGGTTTTGGTTAAAAGGTTTAGAAAGACTTGTTTATAAAGTGTCTTGTTTGAGTTTGGGTCTTTCTCTCTAAACTATTGAAGAACGATATAGATAAGTTATATGAAGGTAAACTTCTAGAATGTCTAAAAGAATACCGTAAACCATAAAGATTTACATTAGTAGGATTCTACTTTAAATTTCAAAAAATAATATGCTCCTATTTTCTAGATCTACTAAGATATAACATAATTAGTATATAAGACAATCTGGATCAGAGACAATGATGAAATACGGTGTCCTTCAACAGTAACTCTGTATGCAAAATCAGCCTACAACTCGCAACCCAATTCATATCCTAGCAGCGGTAAATATAGTTTGAAATGTGTTTCAGTGTTGCACTAGTTTCTTTTTGTAAGCATACCATTTGAGCTATACATTCATTTTCTTCAATATAAGTAATTATGAGTCTTGTTTCAGATGCTTCATTTTCTGAATCACTCTATGGCTTGCGAAGGAGATCAGTAAAGATTAGTCTTAGTAAATATGTTCCTCAAAATAAGGCAGGTGATCAGATTCGTAGTTCTGGATTGGAGAAGCACCAAAAAATTCTGTCAGTTGTTTTCCTGGTATGAATTTCTTTCCTTTTATAATTTTCTCTGGATTTATTTGTCATGGAGGTTGAATTCATTTCCAAAATTTAATTATGCATACTTCTGCTTTCACTAGAAATTTGGAGTAGTTCCAAAATTTTATAATCATCAAAGCCAATTTCCGGATTTAAGATACTCTATATTTCTTTACCTATTACCATTACCCCTCCTGGGAAGTCCTCGTGTTGCACCCTTTTTAACTTTCAAAAAAAAAACATTACCATTATCAAAATAGAACTCCCATAGTTGAAGAATCACTGTGCTCCCATAGTTATGACTATTATTTTGCTAGTTTTAATGTGTTTATTTCTTTCTTTCATTAACACTTACTCCTTTGCTTGATGACCTAAACAATTGAAATGATTGGTATAGACAGTGATGGCAGTGGTCGTTTGTAGGTCATTTTGCCATACTTCAAGTCAAAATTGCAGTCAATTTACAATAAAGAAAGGGAGGCAATGCTGCAAGCAAGTCTTTGGGGTCGTGAAGATCCAACATATGATAACACTGACTTTTTGACAGGAGAAGATTCTAATTTGCCCAATGAAGCACATGACTCTGGGTTTTCCCGTTTGGCACGCTTTAAAAGGAGAATCCAGAAAGCCATAGGTACTTGCTACCCGATGTTGCATGCTACTAATGAAGGTAAGATTCTGCTTGGGGTGATTGCTGATACCTGTTGTGCATGATCAGAGCTTATTCTTTTCAACTTATAATGTAAACTGGTTGTATGTTTTACCTTAAAAGAGTCATGTTCACTCCTCCTGACTAGTACTTTTTTGTGTACATGAAAGATTACCCTAATACTCAGCTGCTATTTTATTTTTCAACTTAATTCAAGGCTTGAAAAGAACGTGAGTGTCCCTGGAAAAGCTAATATTTCATCTTTTATGGTACCAACTCTGTGTAAATTATTTCCTAGTGAGCTTATTCTTGTTTTATGTTTAAGATTCAATTTGCACCACCTCTGTGGAGATAGACATTTAACTCAAAAGGCCCGGCAAGTGAAACCCACTCAAGTTCTTCTATGTTTTGGATTACTTTGCAACCCTTGCATGGAGGGCCTTACTGTAGCTTATAAACTTAAAAATGTGTACGGAGGCCCATTGGTTCTTCTGAGGTTGCAATGAAACCTAAGCATTTCCTCTATTCAATATGGGATGTGAATTCTAGCTTATATGTTCAAGATCTTTGAATGTTATTGGAGATTTGAGGATTTTAATCTCTTATACATGTACAAATATATGGGATTGAGTACTAACATGCAAAAGAAGGGCCCAGAGCAGAAACAAGGCTGGGTATGTTTGAGTTTTGCTACTATGATATAGATAACTTCAGCGGCCTAGGTTGTGGATCTCATTGCAGGTCATCTGTTAACACACTTGTACATGGGGCTTAATGGATGGATCTCAAATCAGATGCATAAATCTACATAGAATTGGAGGCCAGCTTATCCTTGTTTGAAAAGAAAACCTTATTACAGTTTTATAACAGTAGCTCTGTCTTTCTGTCTTTTTTTTTTCAGTTAAATGAATGGAGGTAGATGATGGCTAAAATTTGGGGTTAAGAACAAAGTGAAAAAATTGGAGAAAGAAGAGCTAGAGAGAAAGACAGGAGAAGGCAAGAAACTCTCAAGAGGGTCGTCCATACCCATTGATAGGCATGAAACTGACCCTCAATCCTGCCTATATTGTTTTAATAAAATTTTATATGACTGGACAAAGATGCTCTTATTTCATGAACAATAGATAACTTCTTAAAGTTCAAAATCGGATCAAAATATAAGAATAATATCTTGACCACACTACTAACATAATGAAATGATAACCACCTACATTACAACTGCAAATTGTCAAGCTACTCCTGGTAAAACACTTTAAACTCTCCCACAAGGTGGAGCATTTATATACTGATACTCTAGCGTGTCGCAAAAAAACCCTAAAGTTCTTTCTTTGGCAAGGAGTTGATTAAAATATCTCCAAGTTGATTGGTAGACTTTAAGAAGGCTGTAACTACAACATTCATAAAACCCTCTTGAACAAAGTGGTAGTCAACTTCCACATGTTTTGTCATCTCATGAAAACTGGCGTTGCTAGAAATGAATGTGGTTGCTTGATTGGTACACCTCATGACCATAAGATGCTGAGCAGAAACCTTTTAAGACATTTAGAATGGACTTCCCCTGTAACTCATCCATCATATGAGCCATCGCCTGATTATCAGCAGTTGAGCAGGCTATTGAATTCAACTTCTTGCTCTTCCAGAAACCAAATTACACCAACATATACATAATAGTCAGCTGTAGATTTTCTATCTAGTCAAAATCTTGCATAATCGGTTTCAGAGTAGTTAAATAACTTGTCACTTTAAAAAAGAAAAGATACCTTACAATGCGCAATGTTTCCTCAAGATGATTCTTCTTAGGACTCCATAAACTAGTGGATGACATGAATTACAAATTAGATGGTTGACCTTGTAGTCTAGCACATATTAGCTTCCCTGAGAGCCTAAGAAGCTTAGTTCTATCCTTTAGTTCCACAATCTCTTCTTTGTGTAAATTTGGGTTTTCCTCCATGGGGTGTGGATTGGTCCAGCATTAAGCAATCCATAGTTGGATAACATGTCAGTAATGTAGTTACACTGTGCAAGGGGACACCTTTTACTACTAGCAACTTCAAGGTCTAGGAAGTATTTTAGGGAGCCCCAGCATTTTGTTTAAAAATAGGATGCTAGCTATATTCCATGGATGTTGCTCTCGAATTGCAATAGGAAGGTTACTAGCATTCACTGTAGGCTCTCCAAACAGGTTGGATGCAGCTAGGGTGGTGTAATATAACATGTGCTGCATTGATATACTTGAAGAGGCTTTGTCGAATCAATAGTCTCTTAAATAGGTGGTTCTGTACCAGTGGTTCAGTGCAGTTCATCCAAAAACAATTGGTACATGTGATACTGTGATGGGAAGGAGTAGAGAGGAAAAGCAATAAGGGTTACTGTGATTTCGTTATCAATTGATAAATGTGAATTTCTGTTCAAACAAAAAAAGTATTTTTTCTTGTTTTTGCGTGTTGTAGCTCGTGGATTAAAATAGCCCAGCGCATGAATATCGGGGCAGGTAAAAGAATGCAACTAGAGGTCATACACATGCTGGGATCTAGTATGGATGCTATCAAGCTTATCCAGGATTTCAAAAGTAGCAGATAGAGCCTCCTAAGAGGCAGTAGGGCCCATAAACTTTCAGATAGTGACGGTAAAAACAAGGGAACTTATATTGTTGGGATGACCTGTAATTAGATTTTGCTGGCTATACAGGAGGAAGCAGTCCACTTCAAGAAGAGGTCAAATAGCTGGTTTGGAACTTTGAATTTGGAATCCCTAGTTTATTACCACGACAAAACTGGAGAAAGATCTAGACAGGAATTAGGGTCATGAGGGCCTCCAGAGTAGGGGTGAAAATTGATCCCTAATCCTGCTTATATTGCTTTGAATGAAGTTTTATAAGACTGGACAAAAAACCTCATTCGCTAAAAAGCACATAACTCACCCCCTAGAGCTTAGAATCCAACCAAACCAGAAATTTAACATCTTGACCACACTTCTAACACAGTGAAACTATAAAAAAGCCTACATTAAGACAAACTAAAGCACTTTGATACAGTTTTTGTTATTTCTCGTGGTGTTAGGGCTCCATTAATAACTACTGTTAAAAAATGCTTGCTTTTGAGGTGTGTAGTATCCCTAATTTAAGTTGTTCATTGCCATGCAAACATATAATCATTCACATTGGTTTGAGGAGCTTGATTCTATGAGAACGTTTATATAAAATGACTGGTTGTTTTGCTCTTATAGCTGACTATATTGTTTCAACTTGCTATTGTTCTAATGTTGGTCCAGCTCTTCAGTCTGAAACTATAAGTAATGTTTACAGGATTATCATTTGCTTACCAGCTACTATATCTCTTGGATGCAACTGGTTTTTATACTCCAGGCCTTCATGCGCTTGGGGTCCATGTAAGCCGAGCAACAGGACAGGAGCTGGTGAGTCTTTTCTTAATATCTTCTCTGTCATTTCATCCATCCTCAAGTTGCCTTCAGAAGAATACTTGAAAAGATGCATTACTGGGGAGGAAAGATTGTAGAGTAAGGGGCGAGTTTTACATTTCTGTTAGTGCCTCACCCTGAAACTGAGACAAATTAGGTGTTTGGTGAAAAGCAGCGCTTGGCAGCATGTTGATGCTTCTGCAACATTACCTAATAGTTTTGATTTGTATCATGTGATGTCATGTTAGATGGATACTTCTTCAAGGATTTCAAAGATTAGAAGTCGTGAACGGGAAAGACTCCGCGGTCCTCCTTGGTTGAAGGTATATCTTTACCATATGTAAAATGCTGAACCATGTCAAGGTTCTGTCCAGTGGTTGTAAATATATCACCAAAGTCATGCTTATATTCGCTAGAGTAAAATGCAACTACTACTAATATCATTTCTCTTTTGGTTTCACATTTGATACTTATATTTTCGTGTTGTGGGCTTGATACTTGTATTTTTGTTTCCAGTATTTTGTTTGCATGCACAAGTTATTTGTTTCATTATTTGGAATGGACAGACATGAATTATATGAATGAAAGGTTTTAGTCTGTTAATTAGGTTAATGTGTTTCTATCTTTGTCTGAGAGTTCTAGGGTTAAGATTGTTATTATGCCCAAACGTATAAGGTCCCTCTTGGCCTGTTTTAAGTTAATTAAGTGCTACAATTCTTTTTCTCTTGTTTTAGATTTTGTTCTTTTGGTTGCGTTGTGTTGAAGGCAGAGGGTATTTGTTAGTATACATTTATGCTAGTGCATTTGGCAATCGTTATTTTCATGTATAGGGTTCCTGGAGCAATGCTTTGTTGTTTGGATTCCTTGAGCTTTTCTTGTACTCTTGCTATCATTGGTTTGTAATCCATCTGATGATGAATGAAATAAAATCACTACTAAAAATAAATATTTATGGTCCAGCCTGAGGAGTTTTGATTCCTGGGGTAATATTGTCCTCAGTTATATACACGAAGGTCCCTCTAGCATGATTAAGCTGATTAAGTGTTAGTCACTTTTGTTTCAGATTATTTGCTGATGTAGTTATGTTTTATAAAAACAGGCTTAAAAAGCTATTTTGATCGCTATAAACTTTTACTTAATAATGATTAACTAACAAAGTGGCCGTCCTTCGACACTAACTCAATGCGTCATCTGTGCACCACTCACCCTATACTTCTTTACAGCTTCTATAACGTTGCTCAGATCTTATCAGTCTTTCTTTTGCAATTTGCATATTTTGTGAGTAAATTAAATTCTTATTAGCGTTTAAGAAAAATAGTAGGCTCAGCTTCTCATTATCTGTTGAAAGATCTTAGAGTGGCTGTTACAGTCATGTAATGATCTTCACCTTGGATCATAATTATACAGGCATTGCAAAGATTATTGCTGAGCTGCACATATACTGCTCTAGATTATGCTCAAACTGGACTCATCACTGCAGTATTCTTCTTTAAAGTGAGTTTGTTTTACCTTGATTACTTTCACCAGCTGCTGGGTAATTTTACTTTTGCGTGTAGTTTGCATTGTACATCCTCTTTAACATATAAAGAAAAGAGAGAAAACAGATGATATTTAGGACAATGTGCAGTGTGATATTACTCCATGTCTGCTCTCCAAAAAAGATATTGCTCAAAGTCTGCTCTTCAAAAAAGATATTGCTCAAAGTCTGCTCTCCAAAAAATGATATTGCTCTGTATATGAAGTTGTCTTTGTCACGAGTTTAGTATATGTTTGTGGCAGATGATGGAGTGGTGGTACCAATCTGCCGAAGAGAGGATGTCAGCTCCAACAGTTTATCCTCCTCCCCCTCCCCCTCCACCTCCAAAGGTGATTTACCTACTTGTACAAACATGTGTCGTGGATCATTTCAAAAGTCTCTTGTAAAATTTATTGATGTGAAAATGTTTCTGCTTCTAATTTTTATATATGTTATACTGTAAGTGTTAGTTACTACCTAATTGTGTCCGAATGCAGGTAGCTGAGGATGGCATTCCACTGCCGCCAGACAAAACAATGTGTCCACTATGCTCACAGAAGCGTGCTAACCCTTCAGTAGTTTCAGTTTCTGGATTTGTTTTCTGTTATGCCTGTATATTTAAATACATTTCACAGGTTAGAATCTTCAATACGGTTTTAGTTGCGTGTGGCCAAATATTATTCTGTTACATTTCCAAGACGGAAAACTTGTGCAAATCATAATCTTTGCCGTTACTATGCTTGTGAATGCAGTATAAACGGTGTCCAGTAACCTTGATGCCTGCAACAGTTGATCAGATTAGGAGGCTTTTTCACGATGTCTGAGGATGAAGCTCCTTTCTGCAGTCTATTGAAAGCGGAAATCTGAGATCCTAGTCTGCCCACGCAGCTAATTTTTACAATGCAACATAATGGTGAAACGCAAGATGATGCTCCAGCAATCTGTTGCCTGATGTGATTATTAGTTTGTGATAAGGCTGCTTGATGAGTCATATTGGTTGACATTTGCGGCTTTGTACAGAATGTTGGTCAGACATTGGATCATAAACTTTCATGGAGCTTAAGTACCGGCTTCCCGAGCTTAAAGTTAGTACTCACGCATGATGTCTGTAACTTATAAAGCTATAGAGAATTCTGGGGAATTCATTCTTGTGGATTACATGAGCAAATATGATTACAGGTAGTCTATGTTGTTGTTTAATTAACCTGTATTTACAGTTTGCTGACCTTGTACTGGTAGAGACTAAAGGAAGTTATACTTGAAGTCTGGTCTCTCTTGAGTAGCCTAACCACTAGTACAAATTTTAAGAAGGCAATCAAAAATGTTTTTTTTTTTTTTTAAAAAATTTTGAAGAGGTTGATTCCATTGCATGTGGGTTTAATGCAATGCTACTTTGATTACATCAGTTGATTGATAAGAGTTTTTGTAAGCCGTAGTTGTCTTAGGGAGATTCCCTCTCTTGCGAGACTATCAACATCCGCGTTTGCCATTCTTGGGATGTGATTCCAAATGCATTCGATTGTGCTTCTTATTTGCTATACTTCCTTGAATAGGTGTTGGAGCCTCTAGGGAGGTGTGGTTAATTGCTTGCGCCAGTTGACTACGTTGAGGCAGTTGCTCTCCACTTCCAGATTACCTTAAAATTTTGCAATAAAGAATTTCATGCTTTGGAGAAGTGCTCTAGCTTCTGCTTTCGTAGAGTTTGTATCCGATAGGGGCCTGCAAAGGAGAGTAGAGTAGTACCTTCGTGGTTCTTGATTAGTCCACCTATTCCAGCTGGTTTTGGGTTCCCCCTTGATTTGATCAACGTTGAGTTTTGAGGGTTGGGATTGAGGAGTTTCCATGCGCTACTGCAACTGCTGGTGTTGTTTTTGAAGGGAACCTAGTGATTGTTGCCCATGACACCCTTAGGTTAATCCCTTCATCTCGGTTGATTTCCTTTGGGGTAGATTGCCATACGATAACTTTTCCCAGTATCTTTTGGCCAATTCAGTGACTGGTAGCTGAGATGCCCGGAAGACTCGTTTGTTCCTTTCCTCCCAGATACACCAAGGGATAAAGGTAATGCTGGCCCACAATATGATCTTCCCTTTTGGATTGAGTTGATACCTTCCAGAAATCGATCAAAGCTGAAAGGGCTGTGTAGGTGGGTGTTGGAATTCGAAATGCTGACCTGAAGAAATCCTAGACATACTTAGCATATGCGCATTGGGTTAGAACGTGGTCACTCATTTCTATCTCGACATTGCAGAACAGGCATATAATTCAGTCGAAAGTCATCCCTCTCTTTGTGAGGCTCTCCCTAGTTAACCATTTATTGTTCAAGGCTGTCCATAAAAAGAATTTTGCCTTTAGTTGCAAAGTGTTGCTCCTGCCGTGCGCACGTTGATCCGTAGGATAATTTCACGGAGAATTCCCCACTCGGGTTAAGCCTAGATGAGCTCATCTTCACATTTGGGGTTGATGTAGTGCTCAGACAACAGGCTATTTAGTTGGGCTCAATCTGTTACTCCCCTCATCCTGAGGTTCTCTTCTAAGCCCCTTGCTCCTGTCAAAGGAGCCATCTGCTCTCCTTGAGATTACATTTTATATCATTTCGTCTGGAGAGTTGGATAAGTTGTACAACCTTGAATAGATGTTTTGTAAAGGCCTATCTTTTAACCAGAGATCATTCCAGAATTCTGTTCGGTCCCCTTTTCCTAGGGCACACCAGATTTTGGATTTGAAGGTCTGCCATAGTTTGTGAATGTGCTTCCATTTGGGGGATGAACCTTTTGTTGGGTGCCAACTGAGCAGCCAATCGTTTTCTGGAATGGAGAGCTTTTTTCTAATTAACATCGCCCAAAAGGGTGGCGTATGGTCATTAATCCTCCAACACCATTTCAGGAGGAGAGCTTGATTGAATTACTACAGTTTCTTTATTTCGATCCCTCCGATTACTTTTGGTGAACAAACAGTATCCCAGTTCACCAGGTGATACTTGAATTCATTGCTTGTGCCTCTCCTAAGAAAGTTCCTCATCAAATTTTTCATTTCTTTTAATGCATAAAGGACAACATATAGGTTGGGAAACCTGCTAGGCATGATTGGAGGAGTGTGAGACGCCCAGTTTTTGACAGGTGCTTTCCTTTCCACATTTCAAGTTTGCTCTTCACTTTCTCTATAACTAGGTCCCAAAGTCTTTTATGATACCTTCCATAGAATACTGGGAGGCCTAGGCGAGTGATCAGTAGACTGGCCATTGTACACCCGAGTTTTCATGTTGCTCCCTGTGTCAACTCTTGGCTTGTGTTTATCCCAACGATGGATGTCTTCCTCTAGTTGACTTTTTGCCCTGTCGAGAGCTGCAAGAGCTCCAAGCCAACCTTTAAATTCTAGATTGGAGTTATCGAGCCTTCACAGAAGATAACCATGTCATATGCGAATTGCACCAGGGGAGTTAGTCCGTTTGGAAGGGTATTTTGTAGCCAGCCAATCCCAACAATGCTTCCGAAGAAAACTGCCATGCCTTCGCTGACTATGTTAAACAGTAGGGGGGATAAAGGGTTTCCTTGTCTCAGTCCCCTTGTTCCGTTGAAGAAGCCGAATGATCCTCAATTTATTGAGATAGTATTGTGCTGATGAAACGCACATGTAGTTCCACTTCATCTGGTTCCAAAACCCATATTTTTCATTACCAGGTCTAAGTGTCTCCAACTTACTCTATCAAAGGTTTTTTCCAGATTAAACTTGATCATGAATTTAGGGGATCCTTGCTTAGTCAAGAGGTTGACTACTTCATGAACCAACGTTGCCAAGTCTAGTATTTGTTTTGATTTCAGGAATTGATTTTGTTCATAATCGATTAACGAGGGCAGGACTTTTTTCAATCTGGAGGTCATGACTTTTGCGATAATTTTGTAGCTTCTGGACACCAGGCTAATCGGTCTATAGTCTTTGATTTCATCTTCTCCTTTCTTCTTTGGTACCAGGGCTAGGGTAGATGCATCGAGTGATTTCTTCCTTAATCCATCAAGGTGGAAATTTTGGAAGAGTTTCAACATATCTTCTTTCATGAAATCCCATGCTTCATGAAAGAAATCTCCATTGAAGCCATCTGGCCTTGGGGCTTGGTCTTCTGGCATGGATGTCATAGCTTGCTTTATCTCATTTTCTGTGAATGGTAATTTTCTGGCTTCTGATTGAGCATTCATGAGCTTCTCTAGATGTAGACCACGCACGCATGGCTTGCAGTTCGGGTCTACGCTCTAGATGCTTTTGAAATAGTTGACAATGCCTTCTGTAAGGTTTGCCTTCTCTATTATTATCTCACCATTAATCATGAGGGAGTTTATGCGATTAATCCTTCTTCTGTATGAAGCCATCGCGAGAAGAAAGCTGAATTTGCGTCTCCCCCTTTTAGCCATCTATAGCGTCCGCGTTGTTTCTAGAAGATATTTTCTCGGTAGTTAAGTTGCCCCATTCTTCTTATGGAATCACTTCTGTCACTGTTCTCTTCAGTTGATAGAGTTTTGTTTTCTTTAGTGTTGTCGATTCCCTCTATGTTCACTTGTAACAATCTTCTTTGTGCTTCCTCTGTCACCTTCTTGTTCCTGACCCAGGGAAATTATGTTCCTCTTTAGGTCCTTGAGTTTGTGGTGGATGTGATTTGTGGTTTCAAACTATAGTGCGACCTCTGAATTCCACCTTTGGCTCAATTTGGATTTGAAGTCTTTATCTGATAGCCATGAGTTCTCAATTCAGAAAAGTTTGTTGCCCCAATGACTTAGATTAGTTTGTAGCAGGATGGGTTAATGGTTTATTGCCCCAATGACATAGATTAGTTTCTAGCAGTATGGGTCAGTGGTCGGAGACCACTTTTCCCAAAATCGTTCTTGTGGATGCGTAGTATGTGCTCAGCCAATTTGGAGAAGCCAGGAATCGGTCCAACTTAGACAAAATTGGTGGCCTTTGGATGTTGCTCCATGTGAATCTCTTTTCATATGGGCATTTCTTCTAAGTCATGTGCTACAATTAGATCATTAAATCTCCACATTGTAGCTGTTACTTCTAATTTCTATATCTTATTGCATTGAAGTCCCCTGCTAACAGCCATGCCTCGGGACATCTTCCTATTAAATCTTAGCTCTTTCCAGAATTGGTCCCTGCCGTGGTACGAGCTGGGGCCATATATATCGCCCAGATTCCAGTGGATCTTGAGTATTTTGTCAGTTAGTATAAATCCAATACAAAACCACCCAAGTTCAGATTCACTAACTTCAAAATTTACTGGTTTCTAGAGGATAAAAATTCCTTCGGCTAATCCAAAAGCATTACGGGCTACCCACTGCGGCCTAATAAAGGTGTGATTGACAAAATAGTTTTGACGGATACAACCGACAACTTGGTTTCCTCGAGGACCATTATGTCCGCTCCAGACTTCCTCAAAACTTCCTTGACATTGGCTTTTTTATAGGGGTTGCGAAGTCCCCTTACATTCCAGGAAAGAACTTCATCTATAGGCCTCATCCTCTGCGGACTCCACGCCTAACTCTACCGCCGCGGCCGTGCCTCTAGATTGGGGTGATATGGTTGACCAACCTTTCCTGGCGGATTCCCTCCATTATCTACATCCCACTCGCGCACTATGGGAGGTTGTGGCTTTGGGTTCTCAGGGTAGTCCTGTCCCTGCTCGAAGTCCTCTTGGTGCTCCCACCCCAAGCTTTGGAGATGCGCTATCCACTGCTCGTAAGTCATGCCTTCATCAGAAGGCTGCAGGGTGGGTGCTCGTGGGGGTGTGGGAGAGAGGGACCTGGACTGCTACCCGTAGTGGCTCCTTGTTCTTCTTATGGCTTCCAGTGACCAGAATCCAATCGTTCTTATCTGATTCATATCTTGAGTCCGTAGAGAGTGATTTATATTCCTCTTCATCAATCCCTCCAATTCGTTCTTCTGAAGGTTGTGGAGTTTATTTTCCAGTTCATTGCTCCTTACTTCTTGCTCTCGCTCTTTGCGCTCCGTCTCCACCATCCAATTACATCATAGGCGGCTTTTCTTGAAAGGGGTGACAGTTAGCAAACATAAAAGAGTAATGCTATGTGTACAACTGATATACTCGCCCTTGGGTACCTCCTGACATGGATGCCTTAGTCAGCAGTCGGAACTGAACGGCGACAGCCGGGAGACCGAGAGCATGTTCTCGGTGAAGACAGTGGAGGCGTCGCTGGCAGTGAGCCAGCAGGCAGAGCCGATCGTCGTGGGCGAGGATGGGGAGGAGGAGCAGGAGCTCAGCCTCAGCTTCGAGGTCTAGCACAGCTTTCTGCCCAAGCGTTCTCTTTGGTGTTTTTTCATCGAAGCGGATGTTCCAGTTTTCATTTGCCGATGAGGCTTATGACATGGATGCCACCTAAGGCATTTACATCAGGATGTACCTGAGGGAGAGTACATCGACTATACACGTAGCATTACTCAACATAAAAAGGAGACTGACCGAAGCATAATTTGATGATCAAAGCTTTAGTTTTAGGATATTAATGTTATTGGAAACTTTAAGTACCAATGAGGAGCTTTATATGTAGATTCGTGTTTAAGAATCACCAAACCCTTATTGTTCTTCAATTAGTTTTAAACTCTTTGTTATAAATCAGGTTTGGGATTGGGTTATACCAAGATATTTTTCGTGGTTAAGGTTGATTAAATCCAGGAAGCCGACAAAAACTGGGAGCGGGAATGGAGAGGGAGTAGAAATCGGGGGATAGTGCGTTGGTGATTTTAGTATTAGGGGCATTGATGTTTTAGAAAAATCAATTTTTCAGAAGAGACATTAATCCCACTTTCTTTGTGATTTCTTGTCTTGAATGGGGATTTAATTTCACTTGTAAATACGTCGAAGCGGGAATGGAGAGGGAGTAGAAATCCGGGGATAGTGCGTGGTGCTTTTAGTATTAGGGGCATTGATGTTTTAGAAAAATCAATTTTTTCAGAAGAGACATTAATGCCACTTTCTTTGTGATTTCTTTGAATTCTCTCATCACACATAAATTTTAAAAATTAAATCACAGATTTTATTTATCTAAAATTAAGTGTCAGGTGTCTTATATTCTCCTGGACCATTAATTTCTCTTTGCACTAACTCCCAATAAAGGAGGGATGAGGCACTAGCTTACATTGTATGAAGGTAAGGAGGATAGGTAAACACTCCTGCTTAGGGATGTAAACGGGAGCCGATTACCCGTTCTACCGTCCGACCGATTAATAAACGGAACAAAACGGAAAAAAAATATTATTATCCATTTACCGTTCTACCGTTTACCCGCTCTACCGTTTAATAAACGGACGGAAACGGAAATAGCTCTTCCGAACCCGTTTTACCCGTTTACCGTTTAAGTAAGGGTAATATAGTAAATTTATATATTTACTTAATTTAATCATAAAATATTTATTTTTTATATCAATAACCTTATTATGTTTTTTTTATCACTTATTATAAAATTTTGAAGAGTTGAAAACTTTAGAAAGAATTTGAATATTTTTATATTTTGGCTATTATTAGAAATTAATATATATTGACTTTAACTCATTGTCTCATAAAGTCAATGAGTCATGGAATCATAGTCATACACTCAAATTTTAATAGTCATAGAGGATAGATCATATAAATTCATAATTAACTACATAAGGTAGTATTAGTAATCTAAGATTAAAATATTTTCATTTTTCTTACAAATGTCAAATTTTATATAAATAATAATTATTTTTATAAATATAAACAATTGTCATACAAAAATAAATATATTATAATTTATGATAAAAAATTATACAAAGATAAACATAGTAATTAACAAATACACGAGATAATTTCATCTTATTTCAATAAGCTTACATAATTGATAATTCAATTTTGGCCCATAACAAATTAGGATAAACATTCCTTTCAAGACATTTATATCAAGTCATATACTCTAAATTCTTAATAAGTTATATGAAATATCATTAATTTTAATTACTAGTTACTTACTTCTCTAATTAATTAATATTCTAATTTATCCCTCCCTCTCTAACTCTCTAACTCTCTAATTAATTAATATTCTAATTTGTTTGGTGATTTTAATATTTTTTACTATTTACCCGTTTATTACCCGTTTACCCGGTTTACCCGGCGGGTAATAAACGGGTAAGACTTTCACGGAACTAAACGGATACGGACGATAACGGGTAAAGGGTCAAAAAAATAAGCGAGTGGCGAAACCCATTACCGTGCACGTTTATTACCCGTTTACATCCCTACTCCTGCTCTATCCTTAGTTCCCTTTGGAGATTGAAAGGAGGAGGGTCGGTTGGCAAATACTCCTGTGCTCCCTTCTTGTTGCCTTTGGAAAACGAGAGGAACTATAAGGGAGTGTAGCTTATCCAGTCTGGATATAAAATTGAGTTTTGCGTATTTTTTATTATTTTTTTCTTTTTGATCCGGGATGAGTATTTGAATTCAAGAGTTTGAATTTAAATTAAAGACATCTATTCATATTTGAAAGAGATTTGTTGGGTAAACTTAGGACATATGGGATTGATCTATTGTGTTGCTTGTTTTTTAAAAAGAAAATGCTAGCAATACCTATGTGCAGTACTTATCCTATGTACTTGTTAATCTAAATCATTGATGTCTAAGGTTTATCCTTTAAATTATAGGATTTTATAAAATAAAAAATATTTTTTTATATTTTTAAAAGCTTAGATTAGCATGTACAAGAGATAAGTACTGCACAAGTGCAGCTAGCATTACTCTTTAGAAAATACTAACGAACTCTAGCTCAAGTGCCTAGTTGGGTTGGGTCCCTTGTACATCAAGATAGAGGTTGTTAGCTCCTTTCATAAACTTGGAAACCCGAATTGATCAAATGGTTTTCCACAAATTCTGACCCTTGCTTGACCAGAACCAAGAAAAGGCTTTTAGGGCATGCGTTGTCCGGGTTCGGCTGGTGACTGGATTTTATTACGCGGGTCAATATTATTTCCAATACAGAACAATGAACATACAGTTTGGATAATGATGCTATATCCATGGGCGTGCTATGAGCACACGTAACCAGCTTCTTAGGGAAAAAGCATCGGGCAAGACAAATGATATTTTATGATATAGACGTAAACATCAGACCCATATTACTTCTAACAATGGCTACATCTGGCAACTTGCGATCATCAACCTCATTACTTTTTACGCTATTAAATAGAGCATAGGCCAATAGTAATTTTCTGTTGCGGAAGATCGGTTTCAGTAGGAACAGTATCGGACTCTGGTTGTGTACCAAATGGATGACACTATTTGCAGAACAGGGCGTTTCAGAACATTAATCTGGGATTGAGCTACCAATAAGGAGAACAAAATATTGTTCCAAGGGATAAGAGATCACTTTTTCTCAAGATATGACACCTGAAAGCTAAAGAGTTATGCTAAACTTCTTTAGACATTCTGCACAAGCAAACCGAAGCTTCAGAAGGGAAATATAATGGGTTGGTGGGACGTAGCCAAGGATCCTTCCCTAAAGAAAAGCATTGGATGATATATTATTGATATATACGCTCCAAAGAAGGAATATACAGCTCGATTTCAAATGACAACAACTTAAGGGTTGCGATGCAATATAATTACTAAATGAAAATACAGGTGCATGAAATTTCTCTAGTGCAGATCGTGGTATTCAGGAGAAGTTTCAGGGCCCGTCTAGAAATAAACAGACACTTAAAACACCGGCATCAGAGATCAAATGCATAAACCTCACAATATTGTGTGGCTGATATGGAATAGGTATTTTGTTCTGGATTGAAATGCCCAGATTTGTCAAAAGCTTGCTACTCTCATTCTTGGATGCCTGGGGTTTGTAGATGCTATGAGCATCAATGGACGCACATCAATTGTATTTGATCAGAAACTAAAAAGCACAGAAAAATTTTAGTATGCAAAACTATGGCTTGATACAAGGGAGAGAAGTACATCACATGATAAGCTTATTTATCTCAACAAGAAAAACATACTTCAAGATGGAAATTCCTTTTGTCAACCATAGCCCCTTAAAATACCTTAACTGTAGGACTTCGCTGTCTTCCAAAAATTGCACTTTATTCCAATTCATAACCACCACAGATATAGGGAAAATGTCAAGAAGCTTTAGTTGACAACATCAACAATCAATTTGCGTGACTTGTAAACAGACCATTTTAATCGCCGGTAATAGGCAGCTTGGAGAAGAGCAAGAGACAGAACAAAGATCCATTTGAATCCCATCTGTAAATCACAAGCACAATGAAAATTTAAGGGCACTAGTAAGTATTCAAAGCAACTTCGTTGAAATTTTGACAGCAACAATCATGGATTGTTTTAACAGAAAATCATTAGATTAGTTCATCAAAATTACCAGTTTCCTCTCCTCCATCTCAGGTTCTGCTGCCCATGACAAAAATGTGACCACATCTTTTCCCATCTACATTCAGCAGTACATCACAAAATTACATAAATATATTGTGGGTAACAATATAAGCTGCAAAAAAAAAAAAAAAAACACACACACACTCACTTAAAAAAAAAGGGGATATTTTAAAGAAACCTGTGCTTCAGTTGCTGGTGTTCCATCCTCATACTCAAGGGCACCATCAATGAGCATCTTTGGCATTGCTATGGCGCCACCAGGGAAGTAAGGATTATAGTGAAGACCATCTCGAATCTACACAAGACACACAAGTTTCTTGAATTCAAGGATATATTATGGATAATTAGGTCTCAGCAAGGGATTGCTTATATTTTAGACTTCAATTTTTATTGTCCATTTGTCCCAAAACAGATAAGTGACCATTTCTCCAAAGGTACTATCACACTGCATCATTGAGAGAATTGTAAGAGAGAGCGACTGAGGAAAAGAGAAGAGAGAAGTGTGACTTAGAGAGTGTGTGTTCGCTAGTCTCCCAGTCTATTAATATACAACATAAACTTACAAGATTACAAATATGCCCATAATGAAAAGTGGACCACTAATGCAGAAAATGAGGAATAACTAACTCCATGCACAACACTCTTCCAGAAGTCATTACTAACAAAAACTATAACCAGGAAACAGAAATTGAGTTTTTTCAAGAGAACATGGCCATAAAATTGGTAAAATCTAAGTGCTAATGACATCTGATAGAAGAGAACAGAGAACATGCAGGTTTAAAGCACATCTGGACATCGGTTGTTAGAGTTGGAACAGGATTACAGTAACTCTATATTCATGTGCATTATAAAGAGTAGTTTAAGGACAGAGCTTATATGTTTCAGATTACTAATTCACCTAGTGATACCAACGTAAGATCAGCTCTGTAACATGAGTTGCACAGATCAAAGTTAAGCTCATAATACTTTTGGAAAAGAAAATGAGAAACGACGCAGTAAAGGTCACTGAAGTAAAAGGTCAGTTGGACAGATCAGAGTTAGGCTGGATATTGGTTGATAGATGTGTTTCACTATTGGTAGAGAGAGATAGGAGCGAACAATTTCATTTTTGTTCTTAGAAATTGTTATCTTTTAGCCAGCTATTAAAACAGGATAACCACTCCACAATTGCAACAAGATTTCATGTGTTAATTGCAGGCAGCTATTTGATATCATTGTAAGATGGATGTGGTAAAACTGCAATCACCTGATCTTTGGTCCAATTATTTTTGACTATTGTGAAAGGTTATCACATGATCTTCAGGAATTGTCGCAAGGGAAGCAAGGATTTAGGTCAAGCCTGAAAAGCATAGATGATACAGTACTCTATGGCAACTGTAATTTCATGTATGAACTGATAAAGGTAAGTATTAGCAAGAACAGAGGGGAGACTAAACAACTGAAGAAAACTTACAAGAAAGAATAGCCTATGCAAACCAGCTAAAAACCAAGCATAATTAATATAAACGAAAAATTCAAATGAGAATTTTAAGACTTGCTCCTCTAGGTTTTTACCAACGGTATACGATCCAACCTGATCACAAACCCTAAAAGCCCGGTTCAACCTGGTTTGCCCACCTGTTCAACTATGATCTCACATTTTTCATTTAATAAAAGAATGGGAGGAAAACTCTCCCTCCCCCAGTGTTGCGGATAAGGGTGTCGGTTTTACCTGATAACCATTTCTTCCTATCGCCAAATGGATGGATGAGGAATGAAAGTTATCAATCTGTCAAGTTTCAGTTAATCGAAAATTTACCTATATACCAAGATGGTATTCTGAATGGGTATGGAATATGAGCAATCCTGTACCCAACTTCTCTAAAATCCTAAATGTCCCATGAGTCTTATTCCCCCAAATTCACCTTGACTTCCTAAAGGTTGTGTCATGCCCCTGGCCTGTTACCCTAATATTCGCAATCTTGATTGTATTTACCTCTTTACCTCTCTGCTCTTCTGGTCCCTCAATTCTGGATGGTGAAAACCAAACCTAGCTAGGATTCATTGAGCCTTTTGGCATTTGTCTAAATCCGTGTCAAGAAATCAAGAGAGCCCTAAAAGAATCTTAGACCCTTTTTCATCTGACTTTGTCTCCTCCGACTACTCAACCTAGAACTACGAGAGTGCCCTTTTCTCTGAACAGTTGGGCCATATTCAGGTCAATTGAAAAGAATATTCGTAAACATGGGTCTTTTTTTCTTTCTTTTTTACTTTTTTTACAAATAAATTCTCTGAAGCTCCATGTAAGAGTAGCCAAGAGGCTAAAAGCTACTTCCCTTCACTTCTAATGGAACACGTGACACTGCTCCTCAAGATTTGATTCATTCTGATTTTATGTTTGGGGGCCGGCCTTCAATCTCATGAAGAAAACGAGGGATTGCCCATGAAATTGTCATTCACATAGAGAAGCACATTAAATTGACCCAGAAATATTGAATACTCTCCATCTCACTCCTAGACACATACTGAAAAAAGTGAAAGAATAAGACAGCAAATAATAAATACCAGATCACTCAACACTGCAGCAAGTCCAGGGTTTCCATGGAAGCTATTGTCAAAATTAAGTATGAGCCAATAGTCAAGAGGGAGAGTCCTGGTAAAAAAAAAAAAAAATACGCAAGCCTAGAGTCCCTTAATTCCCACAACTCATCATAGTGCCCTCCTAATCAAGAAATTAGAATAAATGATTGGGTCCAAGAATCTAAAGTTTACACTAGTAAGAAAAAGAAGAATTAGCTGCTTAAGAGCTAGATAAGTTCAATGGATGAATTTTGGATATTCTTGCTTGTATTTAGCATATTCCAGAGCTAAAACAGCAGATCTTTTGGCATAGCTATTGATGTGTTGGGTGGTTGATAGACTCTCATCAGGGCCACCCTGGCTGGCCTACCCAACTGTTGTCTCTACATCCTCTGCTGTTCTATAGCAAAGATCAATAAGTTCAAGGCCTTTGAGAAACCATTGAAAAAAGGTTGTTATGGCAGGGTCTCTCTATGATTCTTTTGTCTTTTTTTTTTTTCCAATGGATCTCTACCTACTGATTTTATGTATCATCTAATAAATTGGAAGTTGTTAAATGCATCAAGAGTATGAATTCTCCACACTTGTCAAAATGGAACTCAAATTCCGGTTAGACAAAATAACATGTGGAGGACAATTAATAACAGGAAATACAAACGCCTAAAGACTTTTAGATGACTCCTTGCCTCCTGCCTATGCCTCCAGCAGCTTGAAGCAAATCTATAGATTGTCCCCCACTTTGATGTGGACTCACTATCCATTTTTGTAACGTGAAGCTCACCTATGAGGGGATTCTTTGGTTGGAGGCCGGGCTCCAACAAGCTAACACCCATTCCTTTTAGGGTTGCCTAAGGACCACCATATACCAGTAAAAAGTCTTATTGGACATCAAACACTGTCCATAATGGCGCTACGAACAAAGAACATCAAGAGGCTTGAACATCCTATTAATTTTGGAAAACACATGCATTCGAAGTTCAAGGGGGATCTTTATGGCCTAGAAGCAGGACAAGTTAGGATTATACACAATTACCTCTTGGTGCATCTTTATCTATGGCTATCGCTTCGACATGTGTCACATTGCCCTTGAAGTCATCATCTGGAAGATCCCTGCTGCTCTTCCAATTAAGCAATTTATGTGTTGTGCAGCAAGAAAACCATTCTTACAATGGGCCAGCTCCATAGAAGAGTAATATTAATCACAAATCTTAAAACCTCTATGGTAATGCATCACCTCTTCCTCCACGTCCCCACTTCATGGCAGATATGGTATGCCACTCTCACAATTTTTTACCAGACAATGTTTCTCACCAATTTTGACCACCATATTGCTTTCCCTTGAACAAATTATTTTTTTGGTGTGAGAAAAAAAAAGGAAAATTGTTAATTGTTCTCCTCAGCTACAATTGTTTGAATATTTGAATTGAATCAAACTGAAAAAATTTTGAAAATAAAGAAAGTTTGTCAGAGGCATTATTGAGACACTTATTCATGTACTCTATTGGACAGTATGCTGCATTTTTTAATGTCTTGACTCCCAAGCTATCTCGTTCGACACACTTTGGAAGGTGGTTATAAACTCCTTAAACTGCACCATACAAAACCTTCTTGCCAAGAAGCCTCCACTAGGAAGTTGGCTAAAACTCAATTTTGATGGTGGTTTGTGGGACACTTTGGGTCCAGCTGGAGGAAATAGTGTGATGAGAGACTCATAGTACTATCCTGTTATAGTCCGCTCCATTTGGCTTTTGGGATGCTATCATGGCACAGTTGAGAGATCCTACACAGGACAACTTTAGGAGAGATAATGGCAGACGTCGGATACATCTTATTTAGGGAAAAGGGTTAAAGCATCTAATTGTGGGAAACCTCTTTTCCCATGTCACTAGGTCATATTTGCTTTCACTTTGGAATGATATGCAACAGTTCACACTTAGGCATATTGTAACACATGACGACTCAGAGGCAGAGAATAAACATGAAGAACATGAAATATATAAATCACTGCAGCACGAACCAAGAGATTAATGCAAAGAGATGAGATTTGGGAGATGAAGCCTAGTGGTGCACAAGCTGAAGCATAACATTGGTACAATGGGCACATTTAGATTGAAAGGATTCAAAAATGATTCATGGCTATTGTCCATAACATAATTATTAGATTTACAAATATTAAATCTAAAATAAGAATTGGGTAAGAATATTACAGATACACCAGATGGAGGATCACGATAGCCAGTAAGCAGAGCAAACACATAGTTCTGCCCGTTATGACGAGCCTGAGTCCAAATAAGAGATTATAAGTGTTAAGAAGACAAGATAGAAGAGCTAAAATGGTGTCAAACTGTAAGAATATAATTACCTTTGTGATAAGGCTGAGATCAGGAGGATAAGCCCCTCCATTGGCAAACCTTGCAGCCTGTTCGTTAGCATAAGGCTGAGGGAAGCGATCACTTAACTTACCAGGACGAGTAAACATCTCACCCTCATCATTTGGCCCATCGACAACCTCAATCTCAGCAGCCATAGCCTTGGTTTCCTCTTCTGTGTATGCCACACCCACAAGATCACGGTAAGAAACAAGAGACATTGAGTGGCAAGATGCACAAACTTGTTGGTAAACTTGATGGCCTCGACGGATCCTGCTCATAGGTTGTCAATTCAGAAATATAGACAAATTTACCAATCAAAGCAATTAAATATAAGAGAAACAGAAAGTAAGAGGCAAGCCTTCACTCACGATGCATGATCATAGGAGCTGAGGATGCCTTTGTGAGGCCAGGGATAGTTTGGACAGTCTAGCCCATGCTCTGCTTCATCAGTAGCAGATGCAAAAGTAGCAAAACTCAGAAAACCAGATACACCTGCTCCAATCAGAGCAAATGCTCGGAATGCTTTGGTGCCAGAAGATTCAAATCCATCTTGATCTTGCTTCAACTTTAATGATGACATTGCAGGAAGAGCCTGTTATTTTAAGAAAACAGCAGGACCAAGAAAACTTAAGGGGTTTTCAAGTATCAATGATGAAAGTGCTTCAATTTAGCAGTATTATCCATGAAAACGAAAGAAAAAAACAAAACTCAAGGAATTTGAAATGTAATATAATTACTAGCCGAAGAAAAATTAAAGTAACAACTTAGTCAAGATTTTAAATCCTGGACATTGAAACTCAGACCAATTCTCTTAGCAGAGAAGTAGAGGCCAATTCACAGTAACTGCTGTCCAAAACTGAAAGAATGTGCATCAAAATCAGAAGTTCCATCATGTTTGCATCTTATTCTTTCCATCCCCTTTACATTCATTAGAAGTTAAATAAAGTATACTTTTTAAAAATACAACGAAAAAAGGCATTATGCCTGCAAGTACAAGCGACTAAATTTGGTTATTAACCAGATCTTAAGTCATTTAGGTTATCAAATTTCTAGACAGTTATTTGGTTGGGACCTAGTACTTTCACAAATGACTAATAGTAAGTAAAATTATAGTACTACATTGAATAAAGCAAAATAATTTCAACCAATGATTCAATGTCCTAAAATTTTCAAAAAGGATGTCTCTCTATTGCTATGTTTTGCAGACCAACTCACTAGCTGAAAGTTTCTGCAATCCAAGATTCTTTCGCAAATATGTAGAACTATAGAGTACTCGGAGGAATTTCTCCTTATCCAGTGACCCTCTTGGCTCACCATTTAAAAAGTATGGGGTGTATGAAGGCCTTTTACCAAGCGATGGCCTACGACATATTCTCTGATAAAATAGCGTATTTTACTGTCATTCCATAGTGATTGCTCATGTCGCTCATGCCACCATGTTTGGAACTTGGATGCTGTTAGCATCGACATTTCATTACAGGGGATCCAATATTGGCATTTTATGACGGATTCATCTACAATTATATGATTCTGTTTGGCCAGTTTGATTTGATATCATTTTCGAAAGAGCATTACCAACCACAGCGATTAAATAATATATCATTTAATCTACTCTAGCTCACACAGTTGGTTTATTCATTAGATACAACTACTTACAACAATAAAAGAGCACATCAATGTTTTCATCGTTCAAAAAAATAAAATAAAATAAAATCAACAGCTTGACGAAGGAAACACATCGACATCAAATCAGTGAAAGAGGAAAAATTTCCTCCGCGAAAGGAAAACAAATTAGGGTTTTCCACAAGTATCTCATCAGAAACTAACCACAAATATGTATAAAAAGGTTTAAACTCGCTAAAATCAGCTTACATTGGACTTTCAAAAAACAAAAATAAGCTTACAGTGGATTTAGACTGAAAGCTCTTCCTGAGAAGCTGATGAATAGCTCTGCCCGCAGCCATTTCAATGGATTCCTCACGGGTAAACTTCACTGCTAAAATGGAGGAAAAGATTCGTAGATCAAAACTTAGAGAAAATGGAACAAAAACAAACAAATAGGCAGATCTGAAAAGGAACCGATCATCGCCCCTCTTATACAAGTACCTGAGCTCAACGGAGGCGACAGCGCGAGCCAAGGCAAGGCGGACTTCAATCTTCCCAGGAAGAAGGGTTAAAAACGACCTTTTAGTTTGAAAGCCAAAAAGAATGAAGGGTATTTGCGTAATTATACGAGACGATATAATTCCTCTCATTCATTCAAATGGCCACAAAACCTTGTTCTCTCTCTCTTACGACCTAAACTTCTTTTGATCCAGATAAAAAAAATAAAAAAAATAAAAAGGGAAAAAGAAAAAAAAGTTCTTTTGATCGAGTTGATCGCAGCCGTCAATATTTTTAAGTCAAGAAAGGCGTATGCGGTTTGTCCTTTCGGATTCGGAGGGTTTCGATGCGGATCTTGGAGACGGTAACAATCCAACCGGTCCAAAACTCCGGTAGGTTTTATTTAAAGGTCCATGATAGAAATTGCAGCTTCTCTTCATCGCTACTCGTTCTTCAGGGTAGCCTTTGCCTGTTGATTAACCCCGTTCTGGGTTGTGATTTGCGACACAAATCAATGGCAGACGTATCTGAATCGACCCCCAGCACGGAGGTGGCGGAGCCGAAGCTGCCGCATCGCCTCGAGCGGAAGTGGACGTTCTGGTTTGATAACCAGTCCAAGCCAAAGCAGGGCGCCGCTTGGGGAAGCTCCCTCAAAAAAGCTTACACCTTCGACACGGTCGAGGAGTTTTGGTGGTGAGAGATGCAAATTAATAGTCGTCCTGTTTTTGTTTAAGGATCTGGTTTCGTCTACTCTCATGTTGCTTTGGCCTTTTTTCTAACTTGTTGTTGGTTGCTTTGGTGCACGCAGCTTGTACGATCAGGTTTTCCGTCCGAGCAAGTTGCCGGCCAATGCCGATTTTCACTGCTTCAAAGCGGGGGTTGAGCCCAAATGGGAAGATCCGGAATGCGCTAACGGGGGAAAGTGGTCTGTGACCAGCTCTCGGAAAGCTAACCTCGAGACCATGTGGCTTGAAACGGTAAGGTCATCTATTTCCGTCCGAAGTGTGACTCTGGTACAACAAGACGGACTAAAACTTTTAATTGATTCTACCTGATGATAGAGTTACATTTTGTTTGGTCGTATTTTGCAGTTGATGGCTTTGGTTGGGGAGCAATTCGATGAAAGTGATGAGATATGCGGAGTTGTTGCTAGCGTCCGTCAGAGGCAGGACAAGCTCGCCCTTTGGACAAAGTCAGCCCCCAATGAAGCTGTTCAGGTTGCTACCTTCTATCGAGTTGTTTAATGACTCCCTTTTCTTATACGTAGCACCATTATTCTTCACGGAGCTATCCGCCGTTCACTATAAGATGTTAGTTTTAGTATTTGCATTCACTGTCACGATGAGGATCTCTATTATTTGTTTTTTTTCACGCTTTAAAACACACAACTTCCGTCGAAACGATAACAATAGATAACTGCCGTTTTCTTGTTTGAGCTATTGTGTTTCTTTAATGGAAACACTGTTTGGGTTGGGGTACTTCTCATGTATTCCTAAATTGGATATATAGCAAATACATTCAGGCTCAAGAAGCATGTGACTGGTAGAAACCACGAATTCACTATCTCAGTAGGTCAAAGGAAACTTTTATAATATCTTTTTAATAACTGTGGGTGAATGCCTACAAGAAAGTTCCTGAAGGAAAAAACAAATACAAGTTAAGGTGAAAACAGATACAACAGTACGACCTATATAGAAGCAATAATAGTAAATAAAAGGGCACAAGACAAGAAGTAGGGAGGGAATTGCTGATATGAAATGCTTCCCTAGCTATTGAACTAATATGCCATGTCAATTTTGTTTTTCTTTGAAAAGTGCCATGTCAAAAAATAATAATAATAAATAATAATAATAATAATAAATAATCATAATAATCATAATAATCATAATAATATATCAGCTCTGTCTCTGGCCCTCTTAATGGTATGCAACGAAGTCATGGTTGAAAATTCAATGATTTCTTCAATTTCATGAAAGTGTATTAGAGAACGACTATGTAGCCCTGACTTAACTACTGCCAGCTCCCTTTGACAACAAGGGGAGAGGAAAATTTGCCAACCTTGTTTATATATGATTAGTAGAGTTCATTACTGTCTTTCAAAATTCTTTTTTAATGAGCAAGCCAAGGAGATGAGAGGTCCCCAAAAATTTATCTGTTGCAATTTACCTGTTCATTTTTGTTTCTTCTATGATTCCATTAATGTAATATTAAGTGTTCTGAAAGGTCTTGTTACACTCATTAAGAATATACTCGGGAGTGCCAGCAATTGATAACATGCAACGGTTTTTGTAATAAAACAGCTTGTTCTGTGAGGTTATTACTCTTGATTTTAATAATTTCCTCTTTTTTGTATCCCTTTCATTGATCTGCTCGTCAAACATGTTGGGTCACCAATTATTCTTTTTCTTTATGAAAGGTGTGTTACAAATTTTTATTAGAAAGGAAAGAGGTTACATGCTGCAGCCCTCACTCATTGAGGAAGCAGGCTAGAGTGTTATAGGATACAGCAGCAGAACAAACAAGCACAACTATAAAAACTAATGGTAGCACAGAAGAACTTAATTCCTAATAACAAAGTCATGTAGAGAAATTCCTTCATCAGCTACGGAGTCAGCACCAAAGTTTGCACTGAGAGTGTGAAGCCAAGTAGTAGATATAAATTGAACCAAATCAAACACCTCTGTCAATCTGTGGGAATTCTCTAGAGAGATTAGCCTGTTTCTTGCACCATGAAATAAGGAGAGCAATGTCGCATTAGATGATGAGAGTGCAGCTGTGTTGCTCATAGGCGAGGTGGATATCATTAAGGAGAGCATGGGTCCCCCTGGCAAGAGCATCTGCCTCAGAGAGCACCACATTATAAAACTGGTTTTCCATCATTTGCTTGCAAAACCCCACCTGAACCAGCACACCGTGGTGATGGATCAAGACTTTCAAACAAATATGAGGAAGAGAAGAGAAATATGATAATTTGGCTCAATGAGAAAGCAATTATCAGAAAATTTTGAAAAAAATAAAAGGAAAGCCATCATTTGATATTTTAGTTTGGTAGGTTTTGGTATCAGCTGAACTATTGTTGTATTTTTTAAAATTTTTGAGTTATGTTTTAATTGAGCTTTTTTTTGGCCTATAAAATTAATTGGTTTGCCTTTTTCTCAAAAAAAAAAAAAAAAAGAAGAATTGACTGGTTTTATTTGTAATTTTCGGTTTTTATTCTGATGGGCTTTCCCAAATTTAGTTGAGGTCCATTGGGGTTCTTTTATGCTTTAAATATGTTTTTTAATGTCTAGCTTTAACTTGTCCACAAGAAGTTCATTTTATTTGACTGAATCAATTATCTTCTTTTTATAAAAACCTAAATATTTAAAAACCATTTGACTTTGTTAGCTGAAATTTTCTTGATTTTTACAATGGAGGAGAGGGTATTGGTGTTTAGTGGAGGTAGTGAATAACTAGTTCTGTTTTCTTTGCCATTCTCTTCATCCTTATTAAAGGCATTCATGAGGTTACTTTAGAAATTGTAGAAAATTTTGTCAAGGAGATCCAATATTCCCTCTTCTTTCCAATATTATTGGAGGACGGACTAGTTTATTTCATTCAGTTTGTGGTTTGAATTGGTTAAATCCGGTTGCTGATGATAACCAAAATGAAACTATATTGTTAAGTTTGTTTATGACGTAATGGCTTTGTTGTGTCATCTATTGAACTGATTATCAGGATTGAGGCACTCCTAAATGCTTTTGAATTAGCATTAGGTCAGTGAATTTGTTTGCAGACAAGTACACTGTGTCGATAGTATCCCCCATTCTGAGTTCATTGATATGCTTCTGAATCCAACTTCTTGAGGGCTAGTTTCTAAGGCTTGCATATTGACTCTTCTTAAATCTTGCATATTTGTTAGACCTGCTTAATGTCTCTCTTTCATTCACTGTCCACTTCACGTTGCTTAACAAATTAAAATGATGATAAATTTCCTTTTAAAAGGATTCTCCAATGGTTTTAATCATCATCTTCTGAAATGGGTTGGCATTTTCTGGCTGTATTAGTTGGAAAGCCTTGAAATTAAGCTAATAAGAGTGAGTAACTGCACTACTGTTCACCTCTCGTTATTAAGAAGATTAATCAGACTAATGCTAGGTGTTGCTTGGAGTGCATACTCTAGGTGACTTTCTGTCATTCGTAAGTTTTTTAAGTATCAATTTCAGCACTTCTCTGCCGAAATAGGTTTTTTTTCAGAATAGGCAGAAAAACACTCTTGTGAAGCACTATCCTAGCCTCTTCACCCTGCCTAGAGGCCCTAGTATCTGATATTATGCATAGAGGATCTTTCAAGTTATTTAAAGGAGCCTTCTTTTAAGACTTCTGGTCAGTGTCAGTAACAGGTTGTCGGCTAACTAATTTCTGAGCTTTTTTTTTTTTTTGATACATCTGTTCAAGATTTATTGGGTGTCAGTCATCTATAGGAGTGTTTGCTGTTGCACCACGTTATGCATCACTAATAGGGTTGCTCCTTTAATCATCTGATTTCCATCAGTTGGATGCTCTCTGGTGCCCAATATTTTCATTTAGAGTTTTCTTTGGTTGAATCACTTTAAGCCAGGTTCCTCAGTTGCCGACCTTCATTGGCTTCTTTTGGACAACACGAGAACATTGATAGTCTTGTAAATTTCATGGAACGAAGGAGTTGAGTTCTCTTTTATTTTGGTTCCTTTATATTCTGGTAGTTCGTCCCTCTTCAGACCATAGCGTTATGCAGTTATTTACTTTATTCGGGTGGATGGCGCCACGAGTTTGGCTTCATTCTATTTCACGGATCATTTTCTGGGAGCACAATTCCCTTTACTATTCAAAAGACAACTCCAATGTGGCAGAAATTGTGGAGGTCATGTTTGCCATGGTTGTAGTATAAAAGTAAACACATAAAATAAAATGATGAAATATTTGCCAGGTTTGCCTCAGATTGCTTCGCTCTGACAGTCAAACAGCCATATCAACTTGTTGACTGGTCTTCAGCAGATATTTTTAACTCAAATTTTAGTGGGTTGTCATATGACAATCCTCAATCATTCTGAAATCTTTTGCTGGCCATTTGTTCACTCAGGATCATTATCTCTTCTGACCTTAATGCTGTCCTACATGGTTTGACATGATTGTAGCTTTATATGTGCCTTTTTCATGGCTCTCTCCTTTCTATATGTCATTGCGATCTTTTTGTTTTTATTTTTTATTTTTTTGCTTTGACCTTAATGATGTGCTTCTTTTGTTTCAAAAAATAAAGAAAATGAAACCTAGTATAATTTTGGTATCTCAATTATTAGTTATATAGATTGTGTTTGACGCTTCATAGAAGTTTATCAAGAATGTTGTTAACTCCCATATTTCTTTGTTATCATGGTCAACACCCTGACACAACATTGTGAACTACTCCCATCTGTTTTTAATATTAATACAAGCTAGCTGCAGTTAGGCAAGTTAGTCTTGTCATCTAACGATGAATTAACTATATCTTTTGTTGTATTGTGTTTTGATGCATTTATATGACTATTATGCAGTTAGGCAAGTTAGTGTTCTCATCCAACGATTATCAACTATATCTTTTGTTGTATGTGTTTTGATGCATTTATGTGACTATTATGCAGGTAAGCATTGGAAGAAAGTGGAAGGAGATCATTAATGTCACTGATAAGATTATATACACATTTCATGTAAGACTATTTTTCCAGAGTTTGGTTCTTTTATCCTGCTGTTGTGGTGCAAACTTTAACTTGGTGGTGTTGCAGGATGATGCGAAGAGGGAAAAGTCCACTAAAAGTCGATACACAGTTTGAACTCCATCCATTGGTATGTTAAAAAGTAAAGGAGAGGAGGAATGAAACTGAATGCATTTTGTTCTTTGTTGTATTCTGGTGAGCAGCTGTAGTCATACAACTTTGTGTCATGCTATAATATTTGTTTAAAGACATTTGCGAGCAGTTTATATTATTCTGTCGCTTTACCTGCCCCTTTCCAGCTCAATTTGAGTTCTTGGAGGTTTTACGTGAAACCTAGGAGCTACAAGTAATTCATTGACCTCGTGTTTATTCTAGTGGGAGCATGTATCTGTTAGCTTGTAATATATTAGATCAGTGTTCTTTCAAAGTGGTACCTGATGAAATTGGAATATAAGACATAATTGGATCAATTTTAGGTTCCCAATGATACCACTTACCCATTGGCTTTTGGGTTTTTACCGGTAGGTTCTCTAAATAGCATTCGTTTCCAGTTCGCTGGAGATGTCTGACCTGTTGCTTTATAGAACTGGCATATCTATGTTCCTTTCTGTCAAAAGCTCCCATCATCCGGGAGAGTGAAACACAGAGAGGACGAGCAATACTAATGTATAACAAAAAGGCGTAGTAGGCTGATTTGTCTCGAGTACAAGTAATTGAGATGCGACGCTCGCTCATCGCTCACATTCAATCTATATACATTAGGTGTTCAGATTGAATCTGTTTCACGAACTAAGACTAAGAAGAAAACATCTGTTTCTGAGTCGGGATTCCCACCCGTCAAAAGCCACGTTGATATATGTTCTTCATCACGCAAGAAACCCAAGACGCTCCCCGTTCTTCTTAGCCAGCCGAATCAAACCCTGCCGTTGTTTCCCATCTGCACCGATAGCCTTACAAAATTCCGTAATCACCTGGAGAGTTTCAAACAGTTGTGAGGAACAAACAAGAACACAAAACACCCAGTGAGTCTGTATCCGAATTTCACAGACCACACATTTTCTATCCTTTCGAATTCCAGTTGCAGACAGTATTCCCAGATCAATTTTGTAAGTATTAACTTGATAATTGATCCGATGCAACAAAAAAGGAGAAGGGGAAATTCTCGACAGAAATTAAGCAGGGGAAAGCAGAGGTACCTGCGAGTGTAAAGCGATTGCTTTGCCTCTGAGCTGATTGAAGCGCTTCTTCCCGACTATGTTACGGGTGATGACGACCAATGGCGCAAACAACCCTTTGCCTTCGTTAACGTTCTTCATGACCGGGTTGGATCGAGTGGGCTTTCCGACGCGAACGCACGTCGGAACCGACCTCGCCAGCAAAACCCGGTCTTCCCCTGCAAAGGAAGTGCCCCAGGTTCCATGGAAGGCGGAAGAGAGTCCCGGTGCAGAAATCGATGTGGCCATTGTGAAGTGGAAGAGAGACCCAAATTACTAACCAGGCTGCTCTTTCTTTCTTCCTTCTCTCTAATGTTTCCGCAAGGGTCCTACTAGTTCTGGGAAGATCTTTCGGTGTGCTGGGGGAGGCGATATATGTGTTCATTTCAGAGCCTTTAGTTTACTGACTGGTTCTCAAAGGCGCAAAATCGGAGAACGAGAGAAAAAACTGAAACCACACGTTCAAAAGAAGACTTAATAGACAGCGCTAGACTTTGGTCTGGTTGGGTCTAAATATTTTCTCACTTTCAATTCAGATTTCAGGAACTGGGACCGATTCATTTGTGGGACTAGAAACAAGAGACATTGGGGACCCTTGGCGATTGGGCAAGCATATGGCCTCCACTCCCTCCACATCCTCCCAACTAATTGTCTTTTCCCAGCCGCGTGTGGGAAGTTCACTTTTTCACGCGCAGGCATGCACGCATGCTTTAAAAGTTGAAATATTCCTGTACTTCTCCTTCAATTGATTTATATATGTTGCATTAATACCCATATTGAACTTTTCAATTTTTTCTATAAGAGAAAACAGAGAAGATTAACAACCTGCTTTAATTGATTTGAATCGAAGACTAGCTAACAATATATATCTGAAATCGATAGTACAGTACTGTTTATTAAAACATGCAATGAATTCAAGAACGACATAGCATCAATTGCTAGTGTTGATCGGTCTTCTGCTCGGCGGAGTAGTGATCACTCGTATAGACGGGCTTCAATCTTTTGGCAGCGAGCATCTTCTCCACCTCCTCAAACGGCAGCCCTTTCGTTTCAGGCACGACGAAGTAGACGAAGACTAAGCACAAGCAGGCGACGCCACAGTAGAGAAGGAAGGTCCCCGCCGTCCCCAGTGCTTCCGTCAAGGACAAGAAGGTTAAGGTGACTGTAACGTTGGCTATCCAGTTAGCCACCGCTGCTATTCCTCCGCAGAGTCCCCTGTATCTCAATGGGTATATCTCGGCGTTGATGACCCACGGCAGTGTTCCCATGCCGGGCGCGTAGGAGATGATGTAGAGCCCCAGACCGATGAGAGACAACCACCCGAAGTTGCTTGGGCATCCCCTCGTGTACCATTCCCGATGCTCCCCGCGGCATGCGTCTTTCGTTGTTGGATCCACTGATAAGCATGCCCCTGGAAGAAGCTGCATATTGCAACACAACGATCGCTGGCCTCATTAATAAAATCTAACAACATTTGAGGTAGATTTACTACTGGTTCAAAATAAACAGACAGTGTAAAAAGATAGTAGCTTATTAAGTTGGGCTAGTCAATTTGAGGTAGATTTCTGACTTTTGGGTATGCCTCATCTGTCTATATCTCAAACAGGAGGTATCATGCGTTTCAAGCAATATTTTGAACCAGTACTAAAACTGAAGTATCATGGGTTTCCATGGTTATATTGTAGAAATTTGGCATTTTTTAAACTGACCCGGATTGTAATATTGTAACAGCCAAACTTTCTGGGCTAATATGAAATGAAAACCAATCTCTTAAAAAAATAAATTAATAAAAAAATAATAAAAAATTAGAATTCAGTAAAAAATCACTGGAAGGCTTTGAGATCAGTTGATGGTCAGGTGGCTGCTCCTAATGTGGACAGGGTCCAGCCGAACTGATTTGATCATACCAGATCAAACTGCCAGGTTGAATAGTTTTGATGCAAAATGGGTTATAGTCTTAAACCGAACGGGAATAACCTCCAGTCGGATTCAACCGGGTCAAACTGGTTGGTCCAGTTTTTTAAACCATAGGTTTCAAGAGTAGTTCATGATAAGTACTTACCTTATCTCCTTGATGAGCACAAAAGCCACATTCTGATGTAGTTTTCAAGCATTTCACGCAACTCCAAGAAGCACCTTGGTTCCCAACGTAGCCTGGACAGGTCATATTGTTGCCAAAATGAGCAGTCTCCAGCTGACCAACAGGAGGCGAGTGCTTAGCAGCCCCAATAAAAACTCCTCCAAGTAACCCTAAACACACAATGATCCCAATCAAGCTGATGAACAGCAACTTCCTCCTCCCTGCCCTATCAACGAAGAAGATACTGATCACGGTCCCAACAGTGTTGAGAGCTGACGTGATGAGAGAGAGTGCGAGGGCGGTCTTGTTGGAGGCGAACCCGGCCAACTGCACTATGGTGGGACTGTAATACATCACCGAATTAACCCCCACGAACTGCTGAGCGATCTGGAGACCCACTCCGGCGTAGAGCCCCGTCCGCACGACGGGGTTTCGCAGTGCTTGACCCAGTTTGGTCATGATGCTCTCCTCGTTCGGACCTTCCATGCTCTTCTCTGCTTCCACTGATTCTCGCAGTGCTTCCACTTCCCCCTCAACTTCATGAGACGGGTAGATCTTCGCCAGTATGTCTGCAGCTTCTTTTTCCATACCCTGTAATTTTAACATCATTAATTTGGTGAAGTTTTGAAGCTATATATATAGCCAGCTTGATAAGAAGTTTATTGTAAGTAATAATATGGTAGATGTATATGGGTAGAGCAATTATCTATCTAATTAACTAACCTTTCTATAAAGCCACCGTGGGGACTCAGGAAGTGTCCACATTAAAACGAATTGAACCAAAGCGGGAACTGCTGCCACACCAAGCATCCAACGCCATGTACCAGGTGCCTGCAATTAAAGAAACTCATGGACGTTTATGGATTGAATGGAATAGATATATATATATATATATGTGTGTGTGTGTGTGTATACTCATACATCATAAAATGCTTCATCAATACAAGAATTTAACAATTCTTTCCTGCTAATTAATTAATTTGTTCAGACCCTTTTGCTAGATCAACTACTACGGTCCACGAGATTCATGAACCAGATATAACAGCTGAAAAGATAAATTTTTGTATACATATGTACCTTTGTGAAGGCTAAATTAATAAGGTAGGATAAGAACTGTCCCCCTGTGATGAGCAAGCCGTTCATGCTAACGAGGGCACCTCTGATTTTAGCAGGAGAAGCTTCGGAGATGTAAAGAGGAGAGGTCATTGAAGCCATTCCCACTCCCAAACCAACAAGGATTCTTCCCAAGATGATTATTCCAGGAGCAAGTGCGGCCGCCATGATAATGGCTCCTATAAAGAACAGTAAGTCTGCAATGAGAATGGAGAGCCTTCGCCCAAGCTTGTCGTTCAATAACCCACCCGCTGCAGCTCCAAATATGGCCCCTGCCGAAGCCATGCTCACTATAGTTTCCTGTACAATATTTATGTATTCACCACAACAACATAATTAATTAGCAGATAAACAAACAAAACTAGTCATTCAATATATTTTTATAACATACATATTCTATATAAACCATATAGAAAGAAGAAGAAGAAAAAGAAGATCTAGAATTAAAGAAACAAGGGGCTTAATTAATTAATAAAGTACCTGTAAGATCGTGTTCTTGTCGACCTCACTGAAGTCATCTCGAATGTAAAGAAGCGCACCAGAAATAACCCCTTGGATATATCCAAACAATGTAAGATACTTGTAAGTTATGAAATTAGGGAGTTGAAACTCCAGAAATTAGATTAGATCAGTTGGGTTCAAGAACTGTAGAAGTAATATTATTTATACCTGTATCATATCCAAAGAGAAGACCACCAATCCCAGCCGAAAGCGCGAGACGCAGGACATAAGGCTGTCTGGTTATCGATCTTAGGCAATCTTTGAATTCTATCTTATCTACTTTCTGAATGCCGCCTTCTACCATCCTCTGCAATCTTCAAATACACGGGTTGTACAGAGAATTATATAGATGTAAAGGTTTCAATAAAACAATGGTCGATCTCTGCGTTAAAAATAAAGACAATATAACATTAGGTTGATCAATCAGAAATTCTTAGCACAATTCTTCTGGGTCTATAAACCGGTAAAGAGAAAATCAATATTGGAAAAGCAATCAAACTAAAATGTTTCTTCAGTGATAGAAAAGCAACAAATCAAATCAACCATTACCTTGACGGAAATTATCAGTTCATGACCCTCTTAAGCAGTCACCGTTCACTGTTTTTTCCAATCACCCACGTACGTTGAAGATACAGCTAGCTCGTCGCCTCACCTCGGAATAGTGTACTCCAGTGACATGAGAGCTCTCACAAAATTGTATTAGTACTACTTGAAGATTAATACAGCTCTGCATCAAAAGAAACGCCCATTCGAACGTAAACGATAATGATTATCGATGAGAACGTCTAAATTCCAAAACGAATTGAATTGATCGATTTAATCCTTATCTGATTATCCTCATCACACACAGTCGAGACCACCCGAGATTTCAGCAGAAAAAAGAGGAAAGTAATGAGTCACGAACACTAGGTGAGTAGGAGACCGAACCACTCGGCACCCATAGTTGAGCTTCGGGTGATAAATAGTAAAATACAAGTTTTAGTTTTGACTATATAGTGTATTCTATTAATAGGACAAAATATCCACCAAAGAAGAAGGGTCAAGTGGCTCGGACTTGGTATTTTTAACAAAACGGACGTGCAAATCAGGTAACAAAAACGGCTTCTTGGGTTGAATATGGAATTAGACAAAGAATCAGTAATTAAGCCAAGAAAATAAATGGTCAAAATAGTTTCTCAATCAGTGATTTAAAAACCGAATCAACCCGGCCGGTTCGACCGGGTTCAACCAGAACCGGAGATTTGAACGGTTCGATTTGCTCAAAAACCTGGAAATGGTAAAAAAAACCGGTTAATTGGTCGGTTTTAGTGGTTCAACCGCTGAACCAAAAACCGGACCGGACTGGTTGAACCTGTTTAGTTACCTTTTTAGCATTTTTAATATTTTTTGTATTTTTAAACTTGTTTTTTTATATAGAAATCTTATTATGATTTTTTTTTAATGAGATACAACTCATACCGATTGAACGACTGATTGAACCCGGTTGAACCAGTTGAACCAGAATCGGAAGCACTACCGGTTCGATCACCGGTATTTAAAACACTATTCTCAATGTCTTATATATAATGAAATAATCAAATTATAAGTTAATAACAGTATTTTAGTGATTTTATTAATGTAATGAATTTATTTTGCTTTAATATTTTTCCTCATATATATGTTAGTGATTCGTTTCACTTTATCCACCAAATTAATCTAATAAGATAAGCTAGCTTACCTAGCTGACATAAATTTTCACATTATCTGTGACTCACCTATCCTGTTAGAGTCCATGATGAAACAATATCATAAGAATGTAACAGTTTATATATGTTATCAAAAAGTTAATTTACAATCATGGGCAGTTTGAATATTTAGACATAAATATGGTCATTGAATTAATCGGATAAAGTAATATAGTTCAGATGAGTGGGCCCATAACGCATAACGTTAATGGTTTCCTTTGAAGTGGGAACACAATCTTAATTTATGTTGTAATCAAGATATCCGGAGAAAAATAAAGTACAGTTACCCGAAGATATGGGTATATAAGAACTAAGAAGCTACTTTCCCCACACATAATCTATTAAAGAATAAAGGTTCTCTTTGGTATTGACTAAGGGGAAACTGTACCATAAAATAATTTAAAGGTGCACAAAGAATGTACAAGCACCAATTTTAATTGTATGAAAGGTAATCATCTGGCTGTATGAATGTAAAAAAGTAATATTTTCACGCATATTATTAAATCTTCCTTTAAAACGCTAAGATTTTAGCTGCTTTAATTATATTTACATAGCAAGTGCTTTTAACTAATCTATACTTCCACCCACATTCACTTTCCACACTAGCAAGCAACCATAAACCAGGAGACTCTATGGTTGTGTGACTCAACCGAGTCACTAGTGACTGAGCGAGTCCACTTAGATTTCAACTTCTCGAAACAATTTGGGGGCCTTGATTCGCAAGGAGTTCCCAAACTACCCTAGAAATAAAGAATCGGCCATTTGGGGGCCAAGTTGTACCTTGACACGGGTCAAAACCATAAACATATGGTTGTTATGTATATAACATTGTATATACATAGATATTTTATTTGGGAGATTTAATTGTTACGATTTTAAGATAAGGAATAGTATAACACATGTATCTCTTTTATGAGTTCAATGCATGATTGGTAATTTAGCACAGTTTATGGTACATATGTGTTAATTAAACATGAATATTTTTTTAATCTACTAAACGTAGCATATTATATATCAAATTGAAGATAATTAATTTAAATTATTTATTCTTCCGTTTTTTTTGAAATTTTTTAAAGCCAAGTTAAACTGTTTTCCAAATGTTATCCAATTTTCTTCCGAAAGGTGAGACTCTGCCAGTTCGGTGGATAAAACCCACCTGGCACCCAACGAGAGTAAATCTTTCACGACTTTAAAATTTTTTATATAAATAACAAAGAAAATTACATATGAATATCGAACATTACACTAGCTTATACAAAAAAGTAAATTTATAAGGTTACTAAAGTCCAAACATGATGGACATAAAGTCTTCCAGTTAAAACAATTTTTACAGAACAATGTTTGACAAACTCATGACAAAATAACTTTTACAAACAATATGAAAACAATTTATAAAATGAATAGCAACATTTTCTTACAAAATATCTTCACACAATGTTAATATAAAACCAGGAACAAGTATTCAATAAGCTAAGCCGGTGCTCCCTGCCATGTTGATCTCGTAGTCCTACCGAATTCCATAAGTTTAATAAAAGGAGGAAAAATTCAATGTACTCAAATTTTAATTCTATATTGAATTCAAACATGTAGTTGACTCCATAGTGGATAGCCACTATGCCAGGTCCAGAACATGTTGCCACAAGAATTTCATCTCCTCCCTTATTGAAGCCTTATCCTTACATACCTGTTGCACCTTGACCCGTAGGGCATTCCTGTCTTGGTTAGCCTTCTACAACTCTGCTCTTAGGGCGGCAATTTTTGACGTGTTGTTAGAGTTAGACCCAAAGGCACAACTCTGTAGGGACACACCAGTCCAAACCCTTGTCCCATGACCTTCCTGGTGGCCCCCATACACCTTATTCAGGATATGTAACAAATGTGTGGGGTCCTTGGAGGTGTCGACATTTTGTTTTTTTTTAATAAAAAAAACGTAGATGCATTCATATTAGGAATATGTCCTGAAGTTGGTTCAAGTTCTTACATACATCCAAATAAGACATCTGTGGACTAATCCCATTTTTAATACAGTCGTCAATGAACTGGTTTCTCAACAATTTTCGAATATGATTTTCCCAAAGGCTGATATAATTTTGTCCCAATCTTGCCCTGTCGGAGGCTTCTTTAGTGAGTCTATCCGCCATGCAATTCGCTTCCTTGTAAATATGTTGGAGACGATAGGATGGTTGTTTGTGTAGCAAATCTTGGCAGGAATCTACCCATGGCTTCAATCTCCAATCGCATGCTGCAGCTTGTTGGGTCACCAAGATAATCAACTTGGAGTCCCCTTCTAAAATAACTTGTTTTTGCGGAAAGAAGTGAACCAATAGATATAAAAGTAGTAACAGAGCATGAATCTCTGCGTCATTATTGGTTTTATGTTGGAGTGGCCAGATGGCGGGAAGCAAATGTGATCCCTGGCAGTCCCAAATAATGACTCCACACCTAGCAACTTGCTGATCTAGAAAACAAGACCCATCAAAATTCGCTTTCAGGTACGGGGGTGAGGGAAGAAGGCATTGTATTGTAAGACATGGTGTCTTGGGCATGAGTTGTGTTGGTACCGCTTTTTGGTTGGAGATCTCTTTTGTATAATAAATAATTTTTGTAACTAAGGACGGCACGCTTTGCTTGAAAAATTCTGTGATTTCTCTCACACCATAGCTCCCATAAGGCCTCCACAATTAGTAATTGATTTTTTGGTTTTGTTCTAAGATTTGCATCAAAGAAGGTGGAGAAGAGGAATCGTCTAAAAGTTTGTGTTCTCCTAGGCACTATATAATCATGCTCGAGTTGTGTTAATACCCCTTGTGAGTATGAATAATGTAAAAGAATGTGTTCTGAGGTTTCTGAAGTGTTTTGACAGAGAAAACAAATATCATTTGTGAGGGCCCGTCTTTTGACTAAAAAGACATTTGTTGGAAAAACATCATGGAGAATTTTGTGTAGGAAATTCCTATGCTTGAGAAGAAAAGCACGTGTCCAGATTTTCCTCCATAATACATCAATTGGAACCAATATAACAAATTTAAAAATGAGACCAAGCTTGAGATTTATTTTATGGTAAGTTTCTTTAACCGAGAAGGAATTATCTTTACTTACAGTCAAAACAGATAAAACTTCATGAGAAGGTTGATTAACGGTTTGGAGGATTTTATGGGCGACGTTCAATGGCCAAACGCTATGAACGAGATCTTCATTCCACTTGCCATTTTGAAGCTTAGTGCTTTCCCTGTCTTTTAACAAAACATGATCTATTTTGTTTCGACTTTGATTTATTAATGGTTCTCATAAGTCTTCAACCCATTTATCACACCACAATGATACTTAAGTTCCTTTATCAATTTGACATCTAAGATATTGTTTAAAAAACTATATTCTACACCATTTAAGATGTTGTAACAAAATTTTAATGAAATTATCTTACGAAATAGAAAGAGACTGAAACATTGGTAGCTATGGAAGGTTGAGGTTGCCAGTGTTCGAGATGTTGAAGAACATAACATATATTCAGCCACAAATGAGACAATACATGAAACAACAAGAGGGGAGGAAAGGAAGGAAATATTGATAATGAGCCATCACATCGGTGGATAAAACAACAGTGGGCTAAAATAAACACATCATAACAAGGGCCTATAACACAATCTTCATGAGTGGTTTTTTTTAGAACCACAACAGTTATTTTCTCCAACGTAACTTAGCTGGTGGTTGGGCTAAAACTGCCGCTTCCTCCTTTATCTTCCCATCTATAGTTATATGGAAAAAATATTTAATTTCTAGAATAGGTTCCAAGGAACGATAACCAGATGGTTCCCCAGCTCCCCAAATGATATCACAAGTTTCAATTATGTGTTCTGCAATAGTCTATCTTTATTAATTCTTGTTGAAGTAAACAATTTAATGTTAACAAGTTATCACAAAAGTTTGAGTGAAAAAAAAACCAACAGGCCGATGATAAATTACAATGGAAAAAGTCACGCTATATGGGTAATAGCTTCAATGCTTTAAGTTGACCATTAGCTGATATTTGTGCGAAAAAAAATTGAGACAATGTGAGAAGAGTCGTGCAGAAATAAACAGATGAGGTAGGAAGACAAGATACGCGCAGGAAGAGTAGTGATTTACCGCGTTTAGTTTGGAAACGTAAAGGTCAGTTTTTTAAGGGTAGAATTGGAAGTTTCTTAAAACAACTTGAATACAAGTGTCCCATCAACGACGAATGGCTCGACCAAAACAAGCTTTCAAATAAAGGAGTCCCATCCAAACACTAATTCAGGGTTGGAGCGGCTTTTCAATCCAAAATGCAGCTTCGTGACTACGAGAAGTAGCCAAACCAAATAGTACATGGCTCCAACCCTGCTTCATTTACCACTCTTCCCGCAATTTCTGCAGTCTGTAATTGTATTTCTTTGCTTCAACCGTTTGTTTTCTCCTAGCCTGGCTGCATTTTACCTTCCATCTTTGTCATTATTTTCTCTGGTTTCTGCATCTTTCTTCTATTTTATTTTCACCTTCCACCATTAGTAGAAATATGGGTTTGGGCGACAGTCCAATTCTGGGCTGTCATTGGGGAGCCCATTGGGCAACGGGCCATGCCCAATACAGAGGATGTATTGATAGGTCGGACTACGATCGTCACCTAATATGTAGGATGTATTGAGCGACAGTGTATCCATCGCCCATGGAATTAACCTATTCAACCTTAATCCACTCTCACTCTAACTCTCGAAACCCCGCTTTCTAGCCAGATCCTTCACCCATTCCCTAACGAACTTCCCGCGCCGAAGAGAGAAAGTTGAAGGACGCCGGAGTTGGACGCCGGAGTTGGGCACCAGAGTTGGATGCCGGTGTTGGACATTGGACAACACCAGATCGAGATCCTAGCAAGTTTGCTTTCAATTTGCATGCCCTAACCTAAAGTTCCACGTCAAGTGTGACTTTCTCTCTCAATCTCTCTTTCGCTCTCCCAATCTGTCTAGTATACCTACCTCCACCAGGGTCATTTCTTCGATTTCATTTCGAGGTTTTGTTTTGGGTTTTGTTTTGGGTTTCGTTTTGGGTTTCGTTTTGGGAGTTTTGTGGTGAGAGACCAGAGGAAGATAAGACGAGTTTGTTGGCAGAGGCTAGCTATTTCTCCTGTTGTTTTTTTCTCGCTGAACTGTCTTGCAGAGACAGGTGATTGGAGCCTTGCAGGTCATGAATCCAGTACTCCCAAATTTCCATGTACTTTGAGTTATTTTACTGTATATTATCTAATGGCACTCCCTAATATATTGATTGCAAATTTTAGAAGGTGCAGAGCTTACAGTTAAATATGATGATGTTTGATTTTTTTTTTTTTTTTTAATTTTTTTGTGAATGTTCATATTGAAGTATGTCACCGAGTAACTTGGGTAAAATTCTATTTTCTCTCTGTGTGGTTGTGCACTGTCATCGGGCATTGTTAAGGTTTAATGATTTAGCTTTTTTTGTTGTCTTTTGAAGGGGAGACAGATTGAGAGGAGAGGAGAGGAGAGGAGAGGAGAGGAGAGGAGAGGAGTTGAGAGGAGAGGAGAGGAGACGCGTGGAGAGGAGAGGAGAGGAGAAGAGAAGGAATGAACTGCATACAAAGGGTCGAACTAGTCAGAGAGGAATTTGGCCCCTAAACCTTTTTATTAACATAGAAAATGGTATGATAATGACACAAATACACCTATATGAAGGCAAAATATTAGAATGACTAAAACGGCACCAAATGTCATAAAAATTACATTATAGGATCTTAGTAACAATTATTTGCTTACATATTACATAATTTACATGTTAGAACATCAAGAACAAGGTGTAAAATAAACAAAGTACCATGTTCTTCAATGTTGCCCCTCCACCTAGAATTTAGAAATCTACAAGGCTTGGCTTGGTACAAATATTAGCCATGTGTCCCAAGAGGTTATAATAAAGAAAATATCAGCCATTTGATTTGTGGGATGAATACAAGGTACAATCCTCTCAACCATACTTGTGGAACACCAAGGGGTTTGTTACAAAAATTTCTGCATGGTTGCCAAATTTCAAATTTTCAGAGAAAGGTGATTTGCCATATTTCAAATTTTTAAAGAACGGTGATTGGATCACTAAAGGTTATAAATCAAGTACTCCCGGATTTTCATGTACTTTGAGTTATTTTACTGTATATTATCTAATGGCACTCCCTATTATATGGATTGCAAATTTTAGAAGGTGCAGAACTTACTGTTAAATAAGATGATGTTTGTTTTTTTTTATCTTTTAGTTTTTTGTGAATGTTCATTTTGATGTATGTTAGCGAGTAACTTGGGTAAAATTCTATTTTCTCTGTGTGTGGTTGTGCACTGTCATAAGGCATTGTTAATGTTTAATGAGTTAGCTCGTTTTGTTGTCTTTTGAAGGGGAGACAGATTGAGAAGAGAAAAGAGGAGAAGAGAAGGAATGAACTGCATACAAAGGGTCGAACTAGTCAGAGTGGAATTTGACCCCTACACCTTTTTATTAACTTAGGAAATGGTACGATAATGAGACAAATGCACATATATAAAGGCAAAATATTAGAATGACAAAAATGGCACCAAAGGTCTTAATATTACATTATAGGATCTTAGTAAGAATTAATTGCTTACATATTACATAATTTGCATGTTAGAACATCAGGAACAAAGTGTAAAACAAACAAAGTACCTTGTTCTTCAATGTTGCCCCTCAACCTAGAACATAGAAATCTACTAGGCTTGGCTTGGCACAAATATTAGCCATGTGTCCCAAGAGCTTATAACAAAGAAAATATCAGCCATTAGATTTGTGGAATGAATACGAGTTACAATCTTCTCAACAATTTCTGCATGATTTCCACATTTCAAATTTTTAGAGAATGGTGATTGGATCCCTGTAGGTAATGAATCAAGTACACCCGGATTTCCATGTACTTTGAGTTATTTTACTGTATATTATCTAATGGCAGTCCCTATTATATGGATTGCAAATTTTTGAAGGAGCAAAGCTTACTGTTAAATATGATGATGTTTTTTTTTGTTTTTTATTTTTTTGTGAATATTCTTATTGATGTATGTTAGTGAATAACTTGGATAAAATTCTATTTTATCTCTGTGTGGTTGTGCACTGTCATCTGGCATTGTTAAGGTTTAATAATTTTTTTTTGTTGTCTTTTGAAAGAGAGAGAGATTGAGAGGAGAGGAGAGGAGAGGAGGGCAGAGCAGAGGAGAGGGGAGGCGAGGAGTTGAGAGGAGAGGAGAGGAGACGCGTGGAGAGGATAGGAGAGGAGAAGAGAATGAATTAACTGCATACAAAAGGTCGAAGTTGTCAGAGAGGAATTTCACACCTAAACCTTTTTATTAACTTAGGAAATGGTACGATAATAACGCAAACACAGCTATATGAAGGCAAAATATTAGAATGACTAAAACGGCACCAAATGTCATTAAAATTACATTATAGGATCTTAGTAACAATTATTTGCTTACATATTACATAATTTACATGTTAGAACATCAGGAACTAGGTGTAAAAGAAACAAAATACTATGTTCTTCAATGTTGCCCCTCAACCTAGAATATAGAAATCTACAAGACTTCGCTTGGTACAAATGTTAGCCATGTGTCCCAAGAGCTTATAATAAAGAAAATATCTGTCATTTGATTTGTGGTATGAATACGAATTACAATCTTCTCAACCATACATGTAGAACACTGAGTGGTTTGTCACAAAAATTTCTGCATGATTGCCACATTTCAATTTTCAGAGAACAGTGATTGGATCCCTGTAGGTCATGAATCAAGTATTCCCGGATTTCCATGTACTTTGAGTTATTTTATTGTATATTATCTAATGACACTCCCTATTATATGGATTGCAAATTTTCGAAGGTGAAGAGCTTATAGTTAAATATGATGATGTTTGTTTTTTTGTTTTTTATTTTTTTGTGAATATTCATATTGATGTATGTTAGCGAGTAACTTGGGTAAAATTCTATTTTCTCTCTGTGTGGTTGTGCACTGTCATCGGGCATTGTTAAGGTTTAATGATTTAGTATTTTTTGTGTTGTCTTTTGAAAGGGAGACAGATTGAGAGGAGAGGAGAGGAGAGGAGACCAGAGCAGAGAAGAGGAGAGGCGAGGAGTTGAGAGGAGAGGAGAGGAGACGCGTGGAGAGGAGAGGAGAGGAGAAGAGAATGAATGAACAACATACAAAGGGTCGAACTAGTCAGAGTGCAATTTGACACCTAAACCTTTTTATTAACTTAGGAAATGGTACGATAATAACGTAAACACAGCTATATGAAGGCAAAATATTAGAATGAATAAAACGGCACCAAATGTCATAAAAATTACATTATAGGATCTTAGTAACAATTATTTGCTTACATATTACATAATTTACATGTTAGAACATCAGGAACAAGGTGTAAAACAAACAAAATACCATGTTCTTCAATATTGCCCCTCAAACTAGAATTTTGAAATCTACAAGGCTTGGTTTGGTACCAATATTAGCCATGTGTCCCAAGAGCCTATAACAAAGAAAATATCAGCCATTTGATTTGTGGTATTAATACGAGTTACAATCTTCTCAACCATACATGTAGAACACTGAGTGGTTTGTCACAAAACTTAATGCATGATTGCCACATTTCAATTTTCAGAGAACGGTGATTGGAACATTGTATGTCATGAATCAAATACTCCCGGATTTCCATGTACTCTGAGTAATTTTTCTGTATATTATCTATTGAGACTCCCTATTATATGGACTACAAATTTTTGAAGGTGCAGAGCTTACTGTTAAATAAGATGATGTTTGTTTTTTTGTTTTTTATTTTTTTGTGAATATTCATATTGATGTATGTTAGTGAGTAACTTGGGTAAAATTCTATTTTCTCTCTGTGTGGTTGCGCACTGTCATCGGGCATTGTTAAGGTTTAATGATTTAGTTTTTTTTATGTTGTCTTTCGAAAGGGAGAAAGATTGAGTGGAGAGGAGAGCAGAGCAGAGCATAGCAGAGGAGAGGAGAGGCGAGGAGTTGAGAGGAGAGGAGAGGAGACGCGTGGAGAGGAGAGGAGAGGAGAAGAGAATGAATGAACTGCGTCCAAAGGGTCGAACTAGTCAAAGAGGAATTTGACCCCTAAACCTTTTGTATTAACTTAGGAAATGGTACGGTAATGACGCAAATACACCTCTATGAAGGCAAAATATTAGAATGACTAAAACGGCACCAAATGTCATAAAAATTACATTATAGAACAATTATTTGCTTACATATTACATAATTTACATGTTAGAACATCAGGAACACGGCGTAAAAGAAACAAAATACCATGTTCTTCAATGTTGTCCCTCAACCTAGAATATAGAAATCTACAAGACTTGGCTTGGTACAAATATTAGCCATGTGTCCCAAGAGCTTATAATAAAGAAAATATCAGTCATTTGATTTGAGGTATGAATACGAGTTACAATCTTCTCAACCATACTTGTGGGACACCGAGTGGTTTGTCACAAAAAGTTCTGCATGATGGCCACATTTCAAATTTTCAGAGAACTGTGATTGGATCCCTATTGGTCATATATGAAGTACTCCCGGATTTCCATGTACTTTGAGTTATTTTACTGTATATTATCTAATGGCACTCCCTACTATATAGATTGCAAATTTTAGAAGGTGCAAAGCTTACTGTTAAATATGATGATGTTAGTTTTTTTGTTGTTTCTTTTTTTGTGAATATTCATATTGATGTATGTTAGCGAGTAACTTGTGTAAAATTCTATTTTCTCTCAGTGTGGTTGTGCACTGTCATCGGGAATTGTTAAGGTTTAATGATTTATTTTTATTTTTTTGTTATCTTTTGATGGGGAGACAGATTCAGAGGAGAGGAGAGGAGAGGAGAGGTGAGGAGAGGAGAGGAGAGGCGAGGAGTTGGGAGGAGAGTAGAGCAGAAGAGAAGGAATGAACAACATACAAAGGGTCGAACTAGTCAGAGTGCAATTTGACACCTAAACCTTTTTATTAACTTAGGAAATGGTACGATAATAACGTAAACACAGCTCTACGAAGGCAAAATATTAGAATGAATAAAACGGCACCAAATGTCATAAAAATTACATTATAGGATCTTAGTAACAATTATTTGCTTACATATTACATAATTTACATGTTAGAACATCAGGAACAAGGTGTAAAACAAACAAAGTACCCCTTTCTTAAATGTTGCTCCTGAACTAAGAAATAAAAATCTACAAGGGTTGGCTTGGTACAAATATTAGCCATGTGTCCCAAGAACTTATAATAAAGAAAATACCAGCTATTTGATTTGTGGTATGAATACGAGTTACAAACTTCTCAACCATACTTGTGGAACATTGAGTGGTTTGTCACAAAAATTTCTGCATGATTGCCACTTTTCAAATTTTTAGAGAAAGGTGATTGGAGCTGTGCAGGTCATCAATCCAGAACACCCGGATTTCCATGTACTTTGAGTTTTTTTACTGTATATTATCTAATGGCTCTCCCTATTATATGGTTTGCAAATTTTATAAGGTGCAGAGCCTACAGTTAAATATGATGAAGTTTGTTGTTTTTATTTTTTATTTTTTTGTGAATGTTCATATTGATGTATGTTAGCGAGTAACTTGGGTAAAATTCTATTTTCTCTGTGTGTCGTTGTGCATTGTCATCGGGTATTGGTAAGGTTTAATGATTTAGCTTTTTTTTGTTGTCTTTTGAAGGGGAGACAGATTGAGAGGAGAGGAGTGGAGGAGAGGAGAGGAGAGGAGAGGAGAGGAGAGGAGAGGAGAGGAGAGGAGAGGAGAGGAGAGAGAGGAGAGAGAGGAGAGGAGAGGAGAGGAGGAGAGGAGAGGTGAAGAGAAGGAATGAACTACATAGAGAGGGTCAAACTAGTCACAGTGGAATTTGACCCCTAAACGTTTTTATTAACTTAGGAAATGGTACTTTAATGACACAAATATGCCAATATGAAGGCAAACTATTAGAATGACAAAAACGGCACCAAAGGTCATAATAATTACATTATAGGATCTGAGTAACAATTATTTGCTTACATATTACATAATTTGCATGTTAGAACTTCAGGAACAAGGTGTAAAACAAACAAAGTACCCTGATCTTCAATGTTGCCCCTGAACCTAGAAATAGAAATCTACAAGGCTTGGCTTGGTACAAATATTAGCCATGTGTCCCAAGAGCTTATAATAAAGAAAATATCAACCATTTGATTTATGGTATGAATACGAGTTACAATCTTCTCAACCATACTTGTGGAACACCGAGTGGTTTGTAACAAAAATATTTGAGTGGTTTGTAACAAAAATATTTGCATGATTGCCACATTTCAAATTTTCAGAGAAAGGTGATTTGAACCCTACTGGTCATGAATCCAGTACACCTGGATTTCCATGTACTTTGAGTTATTTTACTTTATATTTTCTAATGGCACTCCCTATTATATGGATTGCAAATTTTAGAAGGTGCAGAGCTTACTGTTAAATATGATGATGTTTATTTTTTTGTTTTTTATTTTGGTCAATGTTCATATTGATGTATGTTAGCGAGTAACTTGGGTAAAATTCTATTTTCTCTCTGTGTGGCTGTGCACTGTCATCGGGCATTGTTATAGTTTAATGATTTAGCTTTTTTTTTTTTGTTGTCTTTTGAAGGGAAGACTGATTGAGAGGAGAGGAGAGGGGAGGAGCGGAGAGGAGAGGAGAGGCGAGGAGTTGAGAGGAGAGAAGAGGAGAAGAGAAGGAATGAACTGCATACAAAGGGTCGAACTAGTCATTGTGGAATTTGACCCCTAAACCGTTTTATTAACTTGGGAAATGGTACGATAATGACACAAATACACCTATACGAATGGAAAATATTAGAATGAGTAAAAACGGCACCAAAGGTCATAAAAATTACATTATAGGATCTTAGTAACAATTAATTGCTTACATATTACATAATTTGAATGTTAGGACATCAGGAACAAGGTGTAAAACATACAAAGTACCCTGTTCTTCAATGTTGCCCCACAACCAAGAACATTGAAATCTACAAGGCTTGGCTTGGTACAAATATTAGCCATGAGTCCCAAGAGCGTATAATAAAGAAAATATCAGCCATTTGATTTGTGGTATGAATACGAGTTACAATCGTTTCAACCATACTTGTGGAACACCGAGTAGTTTGTCACAAAAATTTCTGCATGATTGCCTAATTTCAAATTTTCAACTCTGGCTGTATCTCTTGCCAAACCAACTTCAATTTTCACATGGTTTGGTACAAAGATTAGCCATAGTCAATGCATGTGTTTTATTTTCTTACAAGGCTCGTGATAGACATTCGAGTCATTTGCCCCTCTTATATATCTGAGGAGAGCGAGGCTTCAGGTACCATTTTCTTTTATGATATGTTTGAGCATCATATCAAAGGTTGTTTTAAAATTTGATTAAGTTGTTGTGCTTGGTTTCATAGGTCTATCAGGCCACATATCCCCAGAGGGGTTGGTGCCAACCCCTATGGAAGAGGATGAAGATGAAACACAATCGACCGAGGAGTCTGACGAAAATGGGACAAAACAACCTGATGAAGGTGAGACACAACAACCTGATAAAGATGAAACACAACGGCCTAAGGAGACAACCGCCTGAGGAGGTTGTGTCATGGAAGACGAGAGGCCCCATCGAAGCGTCCTCAGTATTTCCCCCGGATGGGGTTGAATGGACAATAGAAGTAAAAAATGGGCAATTAGTTTTAGACATGGAAATTTCTTTGTCTGATCTCATGGGAACACGTACTCGTGCGGATCAATTTGCCCCCCTGCATAAGTAGTGGTTTGAACATATTAATGTAAGTCGATGACCTAAATTATTTATTCAATTAAATTTTTATAGTGAGATATACTATTTCATGTAGTTTACTTTTTAAGAAAAAATACAAGTTCCTCAACGAATACGATCGACCTGTCACCACTTCCGTCGCAATGAAGGAAATCAAGCCCGTCTTGCAGAAAATACTTTGGGACCACCGGTTTTCCTAGAACAAGGAATACTACAATGGGAAAACACTAATTGAACTTCTCAAGAATCCGTTGAAGAGTATCGATGAAAAGAATTGGGAGCCACTGAAGTATTAGAATGAGGAGAGAATTATGAAAGTATCAGACAAGAATAAGGTCAATCGGTGGTTGTTGAAGTCCACACACACACTAGGGACGAAGAATCTCGGCCGTTTCTACGAGGAAGAGGTATTATATTGTTAAAAGATTAAAATTTCACTTTATTTCCAATTATAAAATTTGTATATAATTTGTATTTTGCATTGTAATTCATACCATGTGTGCTGCTGAAGAATATGTGGACACTTCTCCTGACCTGTGCTAGTGATACCCATCCTTGATGAGGTGTGTGGGGGCCACCATAGAGGTTATGAGAGAGGGATATGACTTGGGGCAGCTCGAAAGAGGAGTGATGGAGCGTCTATTTCCAGCAACGCGGTTGATGTAGATACAATTATGGCAGAGTTGCAACAGACACGTGAGGGAAGGAATACATCTAGGGCTGAGGCAAAAGAGGCACGACAAGAAAGGCAAGCAATGAAGGAGATTGCTTGCAATGCAAGAACAAATTGCACAATTGACGCAGTCGCAAACATCCAGTCATCAACCTACAGGTTGGATTAGATTTTTTGTGTAAATTTTTATACCATTTAGTTGTCATGTTTAAAATTTAAAAATTTTGTAGGAAGGGTAGATGAGCAAGGGCTGGGATGCCGGGGGGTGTATTAGTGACTTGAAATTTGGCAGGAGGGGCAGAATGTAGTTGATTATACTTATGACTGACCTCAAATTTTTTGCACCTCATAATTGTTAATTGTTGACTAAGTATTTTTTTGTACATGATGGTTGACTGGGTGTAGATGCATTGACTGGGTATAGATGCATTGATTAGGTGTAGATGCCTTCTCCGTGTGATGATTGATAGTTAACTCATTTAGTTAGATGACTTATACATTTTATTATGTAAAGTTTGGTTACTTTGAACTTTTGTAATTTTTTTTGTAAAATTTATGTGAAGTTGAATGACTAAGTTTCATTTGAAATTCGGTTTATTAGTTCAATTGGTGTAAAGTTTATGCGGATGTGGCATGTAGGGTTTATGGGAGTATAATTTGGAGTTTCTGTGGAGTATAATTTTGGAGGTAATGTGAGTGTAATTTGGATCTTCTGTGGACTATAATTTGGAGGTAATGTAAAGTGTAATTTGGTTGTAATGTGGAATGAAGTTGAGTTTCATTTTGAGGATGTTGTTTAATTTTGATGTTTTATGGAGTTTGAAATGGATGATTGATCGAATTTGGTTTGGAGATTTTTTTAATAGCGTAAGTACATTTGTATTTTAAACACGGAAAAATATGGAAAATATTATTAAATAAATTGTTTCGGGCGATGGTTATAACCGTCGCCCAGAATGTCTTTAAATATTTTTTGGGCAACGGTTATAACCATCACCAAAATTATGATACCATCTGAAATAATAGTTGGAAAGCCTATTTCGTGCCAGTTGTGACTGAGGCCCAAAAGTTTAAAGGGACTTTGGGCGACGGTGGTATCACTGAAAGTCAACCGTTGCCCATTCAAAACCATTTGTGAAGGATATTTCGGAGAAATTCCTGCTGACAGTTAAAAAACTGTTGCCCAAAGTTTCCGGATGCGCCCCCTTTAGGCGATAGTTTTAAGGGTTTGGGTGTCAATTTTGTACCGTCTCCTAAAGCCTTTTTTCTACCTGTGCACCTTTATCTTTATTCTTTTTGTTTATGCATCTTTCATATATTCTTTGCACCATCTCCAATCTCTACGTCTTTCTTCTCCCTGGAGTTTGGACAAGTCTCTTTCTATGTTTCTGGCTAAAATGCATAACTTCCATCTTTCTTTCTTTGTCATCATTCCAATTCAGCAATGGTCTCTTCTCTATATAACCACTAAATCTAATTTCTTCACTATTTCTCTTTTTAGCTTCCTTCCTTCAACAGCCTGCCTCCTATGTTGTGCCTTCCCCTTTTTTATATATATTATAAGTATATCATCTCTGTTTCTGTTAAGCTATGAAGTCCAAATTGTTTATTTCTGATTGTCGTTGTTTTTTTTTTATAACCATTAGTCCTTTCGGGTGTATTAGAAGGGAATCATTTATCATTTTGCTTAAGATAAGAGAGGACATTAAAATAGTCATCGAAGGGGAACCTCATCACAACCGTATGGAAAACTGGGAATTTAGGAAAATCCCATTCCTGTGATGAACAATTCAATCATTTCAGCCCAGATTATAAAATCATAACTTATAGTTTGTATTTCTTTGTAATTTGTAAAGTAGGTGAACCAACCATAAGAGGACTGAGGAAGATGAGCCAGCTTTGCTCTGACAGATTTCCAGCATGTGTCATAGATTATATTTGTATAATGTGTTCTTCAGATAATAATACAAATTTCTAATATAATATATTTTCCCAATATATTAATTTTATTATCAAAGTAATTAATGTTTCAAATATAAATTTCAGCAAAAAAGACCTCGTAATAAATATAAGGTATCTATATTTTACTTATGAAATAATTATACTTCCTGCTTTTTGTCATCCAAAAATAATTAATTTAAAGTATATTTTTAAAAATAAACAGTATATTTATTATTATTTTAATTAATTAAATATAATATTTTACTATATTATCTCTTAAATTATCTCTTAAATTATTATTTGTAATATATTAAATATAATATTTTACTATATTTAACTAGTATATTAATTAATTATATAAGGGTATCTTTATCAAAATATATGTAAGTAATTTTTTTTTTTTTTTTTGCAACTTAACTTAGTTACAGCTTCTCTACTTGTTAAAACTCTTTCGATAAATGTAGCCAGATGTCATCTCCTTTTCTAATGACCTTTTTTTTTCCCCCCAAAGAGAACTCTTAATTTCAAAAGAGCATATATCATAAAGCTCTATATCAAAGTGTACCAAATGTTGCTGTAGCCTTGTATTTTATGTTATTTGATTGTGTATCAATAAGAATCACTGTTACTCTGTTTTTAATGATACTCTGTTCATAAACAGGATGTAGTGGGTTGCTAGGTCTTGCGTTCAAGCATAACTCTACTCAATGCATGTGGACGGACGTAGGCAATATTTGCCTTCTATATTGCTGAAGCACGTTATTACTTCAATTTTGGTACTAACCTTAAGTATGGAACCGAATCAAGATGGTAATAAGCGACTATCATGAAATGACCCTTATAATTTCTTTCCCAAGTAGAAGGTGAGTTAGTTGGCCGTGGTGGGACATTTATCTACTTTCATCCATTATATATTTTGGTGAGTATACTCAAATTATTTCTAGACGCCTTAGTGTCGAAGGCAGAGAGAGGTTGCGTTGGTAGTGAGGAATCAGATGTAGTCGGACCATCCGTCCCATTAGCGTCTCTTCGACTCAAACCCTCGACCTTCCAACTCACAAGTTGGTGGAATCAGCAGTACTACCTCACTATACCATTACTAAAACAAATCCCCATCGCATCTCCCTCCTGCCTTGAGTTCGCCTCAGAACCCAATTACACACAGCAGCCTCTTCTTCCTTAATCTGATCTCTACCGGCGCCGGCCATGGCGGCCTCCGGTTTTGTCACAGGTTCTAATCTGAGCCGCCATGAAGATGATCAGGTATACATACAATGTACCTTATAAATTCATTCTCTCTCTCTCTCTCTCTCATGATCACTAGCTTAACTTATTAAATGGTGCATGCATGCATTGCTCTTTATTCGGGTAGGCTAAGCAGCAGAGTCGTTTGTCTCGGAAGCCCAAGATTTGTCGGGTTTGTGGGGATGAGATCGGTTATAACGAGAAGGGAGAGCAGTTTGTGGCGTGCACCGAGTGCGGATTCCCCGTTTGTCAACCTTGTTACGAGTACGAGAGAAGTGACGGAAGTCAATGCTGCCCCCAGTGCAACACTCGTTACAAGCGTCACAAAGGTACTGATTCAGTGACTTTCTAATCAAACTTCCATGCATGGGAGGAAAATCTGTGTACATGTGCCGAGAACTGGCCAGTTGATGAGAAGTACTTCAAAAGCTAGCGACGCATGCAGTTTTTAAGACGAATATTAAAACATCCTGTTCTTTTGTATTTATATATATTCATTTGCAGGGTGTCCACGAGTTGCCGGAGACGAAGAGGAAAGCGGCGATGCAGATGATTTTGAAGATGAATTCCAGATGATCAATAAGCTCCAGAACGAGACCAGAGATATTAATGACCCTGCTGCCAATATTGATGATCAATCGGTAATACTATATACATTTATATATGTTTAAATTTCCAATTCTTCCTCTTTAGCTACCTGTTTGGAGTTATTAACACATGGGAACGAGTGGGTACGTACTATTAACAAAAACTTCCACTAATTTCTCTCTCAGGAGAAGGGGGGGAACATTAACCCACTATGGCAACAAAATCGACCACCACCGTCTTCCCACGCCGGAAGTGGTATGATACTTTTCAAGCTTAAGTAACCCCGTTTCTTACACCAATTAATTTTCCCATGAAACAGAACTGATCATTTCTTTTTCTTGGTTCGATCCGTATAGTCGTTGGTAAGGATTTTGACGCCGAAAAAGAAGCTCTAGGTGGCGTAGAGTGGAAGGAGCGGGTAGAGAAATGGAAAGCAAGGCAAGAAAAGAAAGGGTTGGTGAACAAAGAAGACGGTGGCAATGATCAGGACGAAGAAGACGATTATTTGTAAGTAATGAATCCAACAAACACTTCACCTTTATATGTAGCATTAATCCCTAACAACCCCAAAAATATTGCTGTTTTAACAAATATAAAGTGGTTTGGAGCTAGGCCTATCCCAAAATGATTATCTGAAGTTAGTAGGTCTCTAATTTCCCATCAAGATCTATTCTACTTGTATTTTTATGTGGGATTAAAAACTAATTATACTTCAAAATAATTTGGCTAAACTCCAATGATTAACTTTACTCGTATTTGTATGTGGGACTAAACTCTAATTACACTTTGATGGATCAGAATAGCGGAAGCACGGCAGCCACTGTGGCGAAAGGTCCCGATCTCTTCGAGCAAGATCAACCCATACCGGATCGTCATCGTCCTCCGTCTCGTCATCCTCGCCTTCTTCTTCCGCTTCCGCATCCTGACCCCGTCCAAAGACGCCTACCCACTCTGGCTCATCTCCGTCATCTGCGAGATCTGGTTCGCCCTCTCATGGATCCTCGACCAGTTCCCAAAATGGTTCCCCATCAACCGCGAGACCTACCTCGACCGACTCTCCCTTCGTTTCGAACGCCCCGGCGAGCCCTCCCGCCTCCTCCCCGTCGACGTCTTCGTTAGCTCCGTCGACCCTCTGAAAGAACCGCCTCTCATCACCGCTAACACCGTCCTCTCCATCCTCTCCGTCGATTACCCCGTCGAGAAGGTCAGCTGCTACGTCTCCGACGACGGCGCCTCCATGCTCTTGTTCGACACGCTCGCCGAGACGGCCGAGTTCGCCCGGAGGTGGGTGCCTTTCTGCAAGAAGTTTAACGTCGAGCCCAGGGCGCCCGAGTTCTATTTCTCCCAGAAGGTGGATTATTTGAAGGATAAGGTGCAGCCCACGTTCGTGAAGGAGAGACGCGCCATGAAAGTAATTCAATTCAATTAAATTACTACTTAATTTGCTGCGTATATATCCACTTTTGATTATGATCCTAATATTAATTTCTGACTGTTAATGCATGTCATGCAGAGAGAATACGAAGAGTTCAAGGTGAGAATAAACGCCCTGGTGGCAAAGGCTCAGAAGAAGCCAGAAGAAGGTTGGGTGATGCAAGACGGGACTCCCTGGCCAGGCAATAATACTCGCGACCATCCTGGGATGATTCAGGTTATATAATATCCGACAATAACATAGATATAATATATTATAAGTTCGTTCTCATGCGAAGTTTCCTGTATTGAATTTACTGAATACTATTATTGAAGAAAAGATCATTCCGAGTAATCGATCCCTGATCAATCTAGCAGTGCTCATGTTGATCATGTACATGAATTCCTACTCAGGTGTATCTCGGAAGTGAAGGCGCCCTGGACGTGGAAGGGGAAGAGCTTCCTCGACTCGTCTATGTCTCACGTGAGAAGCGTCCTGGTTACCAGCACCACAAGAAAGCAGGCGCCATGAACGCTATGGTAATAATTAGCTTCTTCCTCATGCAGCAGCGACGATGATCGATCTAGCTGTAATATTATATATGTTCTTCGATCCGTAAATTTGATTCTCTGGGTATTGGAGACATAAATAATATATATATCAGCTAACGGATGATCCCATTGGTAATATCGTTTGTAGGTTCGAGTGTCGGCTGTGCTCACAAATGCACCTTTCATGTTGAATCTGGACTGCGATCACTACATCAATAACAGTAAGGCCGTGAGAGAAGCCATGTGCTTTCTCATGGATCCTCAACTGGGCAAGAAGCTTTGCTACGTGCAGTTCCCACAGAGGTTCGATGGCATTGATCGACACGATCGGTACGCCAACCGCAACGTCGTCTTCTTTGATGTAAGATCATATTCTACCTAGCCATTAATTTAGACCACTTTCTTCAATTCCTTTGCTTTTGATTTAGATGTTCTACCGACTGCAGATGATATATGCCTTTTGTCGAATTAATCTTCTTCATTATATATGATCAATTTTTGTAGATAAACATGAGAGGTTTAGATGGGATCCAAGGCCCTGTGTACGTGGGAACGGGTTGCGTCTTCAACCGTCAGGCCTTGTATGGGTACGACCCACCCGTTTCACAAAAACGGCCAAAGATGACATGCGACTGCTGGCCTTCTTGGTGTTGCTGCTGCTGCTGCGGCGGCGCTTCCAGAAAATCGAAGAAGAAAGCAGAAAGATCAGCTTCCTATGGCAAGAAGAAGGGAGTAGCAGCAGCAATGAACAAGAAATCCCATTCCAAGAAAGGGAACTGGTCGTCCCCTCTCTTCGACGACCTCGAACAGATCGAAGAAGGGTTCGAAGGCTACGACGAATTGGAGAAATCGTCGCTCATGTCGCAGAAGAACTTCGAGAAGCGATTCGGGCAGTCCCCTGTTTTCATCGCATCTACCCTCATGGAAGAAGGTGGCCTCCCTCAAGGGACCAACTCCCAAACGCTCATCAAGGAAGCCATTCACGTTATCAGCATTGGCTACGAAGAGAAGACCGAATGGGGCAAAGAGGTTGAACCATATCGTTTTCCTAAATTTCTGCTGAATTTACATCTCCCCTGTTTTTCATTTCATTGTTCTGTTGATTGATCAATTTATATATGGCGTGCAGATTGGATGGATCTACGGGTCGGTTACAGAAGATATCTTGACAGGATTTAAGATGCACTGCAGAGGGTGGAAGTCCGTGTACTGTATGCCAGAGAGACCCGCATTCAAAGGCTCTGCTCCCATTAATCTTTCGGATCGGTTGCACCAAGTCCTGCGATGGGCTCTGGGTTCTGTGGAGATCTTCCTTAGCCGACACTGCCCTCTCTGGTACGGCTATGGAGGCAAATTAAAATGGCTGGAGAGATTAGCATACACAAACACCATCGTCTACCCCTTCACCTCCATTCCTCTGCTCGCCTACTGTACCATTCCCGCCGTCTGTCTTCTCACCGGAAAATTCATCATACCCACTGTAAGTCTGTCGAAATTCAATCGATTATGCTCTGGAACCCTTCTTAATCATTAATGAGTTTTCATGATTTCATCAATTTTGATAATTCAGCTGACGAATCTGGCGAGCATATGGTTCATGGCTCTGTTCCTGTCCATTATCGCGACGGGGGTGCTTGAGCTGAGATGGAGCGGGGTGAGCATCCAGGACTGGTGGCGGAACGAGCAGTTTTGGGTGATTGGAGGCGTCTCCGCCCACCTCTTCGCCGTCTTCCAGGGCTTCCTCAAAGTCCTGGGAGGAGTCGACACCAACTTCACGGTCACTGCAAAAGCCGGAGAGGACGCAGAGTTCGGGGAGCTCTACCTCTTCAAATGGACCACCCTGCTCATCCCCCCCACCACGCTGTTGATACTGAACATGGTGGGAGTCGTCGCGGGGGTATCGGACGCCATTAACAATGGATACAATTCATGGGGTCCCCTGTTCGGGAAACTGTTCTTCGCGTTCTGGGTCATCGTCCACCTCTATCCTTTCCTCAAGGGTTTGATGGGGAGGCAGAACAGGACTCCCACCATCGTCGTCCTCTGGTCCGTTCTCCTCGCCTCCATTTCTCTCTCTTGTGGGTTCGGATTGATCCTTTCTTGCCCAAGCAACAGGGACCCATCCTAAGGCAATGTGGGATAGAGTGCTGACCTGTGAACAATTGCGCGCTAGCTATTCAGTCCCCTCGCTCCGGCCATTAATGGTGGTGTTTTATTTGCTTTATTACAAGTACAAGTGTGAGAGTAAGTATTAATGAATTTTGCAACCATGTAATTCCATTATTATGTAGATTAATGCACTCCTTTGCGCCGTTTCTGGTTCATAGTGGAAAGAAGCCGGCCCATTTTCCTCATTTTTCATTCATTTTGTAAACAACTCTCAAGGAAACAGTTGGAATCAAAGGTTGACTAAAATTTTGCTGTACCGATTTTTTTTTCTTTTTCATTTACAAAATGTCATTTACATCAACATCATAATTAAAACCAGTTTATAAAACCAAGCCGGCTCTGGTGGCCAGATCGACTGGATTGGCTTCTACCTGGGCTCATTTCCGTTTTGTAATGAGAGAAACCAGGAAAAAAAGAAGAATAATGACTCGCGCACCGGTTCGGTGTGCGAGTCGGGCACCTGGCGCCATAAACTCGTATGACCTGGAAATGGCAGTCCAGTTCAACGCGTTGGGAATCAGCTGCCTCGCCGTTCCAAAATCGGACAGCTTTGGCTCGGCCTCTAAGAAGAATTTTTAGTACTACAAGTAAAGGAGAAGGTAGGTTGAATTGTTGGTTTGGCAAACCTAGGACGTGCCTCCCTCCCTCCCTACACCCTTAAAAGTATGGGTGGGGTTAGGAAAAGTTAATTACTTGTAGAAGGTGGTGAGTTTATTGATGGTAATTTGTGCCAAGGGCCGTGCATGGACGTCTACGTGCGAGCGAACATGTCTTCAACAACGAATCTCATGGAGGGTTGCATTTCAGGATCACCATGTATGCATTCCACGGCAAGATTCACCACGAATTCCACCTCTTCAAGTGTTTCGCCTCCCGAAAGCGTCAATCATCTGTCCAATACATCCTTCATCAACAAATCATCGTGATCTTCCCTGGTAGTTGACGTCGACAAAGAAGAGATGAGCTCTCCCTGGTGCTTCCCACTCGTGATTTCTAGAGCAGCCATGCCGAAGCTGTAAATGTCGCATTTTTTGTTACCTTCATCGTGTACGCCAGTTGTGTACAACCAAAATAACGTATTAATTAAGAGAAAAATTCAAATAAGATATGCAAATTGCAACCTAAGCAACATTACTCTAATACAATATCATTTATTTTACTAAGAAAAATGAGTAAAATGAGATATGATATTTCTTTCTTTAGAAAAAAATAACCTTAGGGGAAATGGAAGGGGTATTCCTCCTATATCAACATCGGTTTGTACCTTATCCAAATCAGGGCAACAAATTTGTCAAAAAGCACGAAATTCTATTTAATTTTCTTGATCCTAGATCAATCAAAATCTAAAATCGGACCACAGAGAATTATAAACAAAACCTGGGATTAGTGGTGATTGGTTTGAACTTCACCTCCTCTGAGAAAAGAGAGACAACCATTTTTGGGAATGAGATAAAGCAGCCGGAGCTCTTCTTTTTCATTTGCACAATGCCATTTACATCAATATCATAATTATTATCAGTTTATAAAATCCGGCTGGGTTTGGTAGGTCGATTGGTTATGCTAAGACCTGGGCTCATTTCCATGTTGTAGTGAGAGCAACTTGGAAAAATGGAAAGATTCGTATGACTACGGAACTTTCACGATTCATGTCCATGTTGAACTGGAACCAGAAGACCACTATTAATATATTAAGCGAGAAACATATTCTCCTTATAAAGCGAAATTGCCTTGTGCAGCTTTTGTAATGTTTATTAGGCTTAGGGACAAAATAATTTTAAGCTTTTCAAATAGTACTTGCAAAAAGGATAATGTGCCTTAAGTTTCTGCAAATGTCATATTTTGCCGCTTAGTGCATGCATAGCAGTATAGATGCTTTAATAGGGGGTTAGCCCAACGAAATATCAATGTTCTAGGGAGAATTGATATTAACTGACACTAAATTTTGGGTAAGTAAAACCATGAATTAATTTTATTTATGTTAGTTGTGATGAGAGAATTTGGGAGAATTAAAAATTCCACCCATTTATAATGTGAAAATAAGTTCTGTTAAAGGCACAAAATTACATAGGGAGAGAGAATTCAATGTCTCTCCTAAATTTAAGGAGAATTATGTATCATCCTAAATTTAATGAGAATTCAGTGTCTTAACCAATTAAAATTTCACGAACACAAAAAAAGTGATTTTTCTGAGACATCATTGTCTCTAACACAAAAATCACCTTCGACTAACACTATCAAAAAGATATTTCAGAGACATTAATGTCTCTTACACTAAAATCAGTATACACTAACCACCCCTAATTAGAGTGGACTAGCATCCAATAGGGGTTTTGATATGGGCAGCCTAATATTCCTATGGAATACATAGCTCTCCAATTAAAGAATAGAGTTTCATTGCGAAAGACCATGAAAAGGGCTATTGAATTAACTGAGCGGAGACAAAAGGAATTCAAGTCCAAATTGGAGCGTGTATTGATGGAAAAGAAATTGTGTGTCAAATGGGTAAGAGAGGGTAGGCTTCCCCTACAAACCATTCCGACTAAAATTGAACATTCTTCCTACCCAGTTCGAATTATCATTACTTCAATAGACCTTTGACGATGTATAAAATTGAATGTTAAGAGGAGGATAATTTAATTAAAAACCACCCCAATGGTTAAGAGTACCCCTCCATAGGCGATGTAAAATCTTGCCCTCAGCTTATAAGTAATATTTTCGCAAAATGGCAATAAGGCATTCCTTATTGAACATGACATTATCAAGGGTAATGTTGAAATTCATTATTAGCAAAAAATCAATCACCTGTGATTTCATCGGCTCCGTTGAGTGCCATTTTGTCACATCCGTCTAACATATTCCAAGTGCGCTCATAGTGAAATTCACAAGGGGAGTGTCAAGGATTTTACTTAATTTTGAAAATATGTTTAATTGCCAAATGGAAAAGCTGTGGTTCAATAACCAAACATGTGCACACTTTTTGAAGTGGTCGACTACAAGTTATATGTAGGGTTGCATTTGGCAAATATGAAAAAGTAAATTGCATTATAGAATTGTCAAACTTGTGTGGAATATTTAGTACTATTAGTAAAGGAGAAGGTCGGTGGAATAATTGTAGGTTTGGTGAACCTGGGACGTGCCTCCCTCCCTCCCTACACCCTTATAGACTCGGGAGGGATCAGGAGAAAAGTTAATCACTTGTAGAAGGTGGTAAGTTCCTTGGCGGTAATTTGTGCCAAAGGCCGTGATAGGGATGCCTGTGTGTGAGCAGACATCTCTTGAGCAACGAATCTCATGGAGGGTCGCGTTTCAGGATCCTCGCGCGCGCATGCAAGTGCAAGCTTCACCACGAACACCACCTCTTCGGCAGTTTCGCCCCCTGGAAGCACCAGTCGACTGTCCAATACATCCTTCAACAACAAATCACTGTGATCTTCCATGGCCGACATCGTCGACAAAGAAGAGATGAGCTCTCCTGGGTGCTTCCCGCTCATGACTTCCAGAGCCACCACGCCGAAGCTGTAAACGTCGCATTTTTCCGTCACCTTCATAGTGAACGCCAGTTCTGTACGTACAACCAAAAGAACTAATATATTGAGAAAAATATAAAAAAAACATAGGGGCCAAAATTTATCCCAAAATAACATATCTAATTTTCTACGATTTTATTACTCAACATTCTCCGTGAAATTATTCTCTGGAATTATTATCTAAGTATGGAAAATAAAACTAGAATATACGACATACCTGGCGCCATATACCCGTACGACCCGGCAACGCCGGTCCAGTTGGACGCGTTGGGTATCAGCAGCCTCGCCGTTCCGAAATCAGACAGCTTCGGCTCGAAATCGGCCTCTAAGAGGACATTATTTACCGAAATATCCCGGTGCACGATAGCCGGACTGCAGTCATGATGCATGTAAGCAATTGCGTGCGCCAGGCCACGTACGATCCTCACGCGTGTCACCCAGTCCAGCGCGGGACCCCCTCCTTTACCATAAAGCACACTCCCTAAACTGCCCCTCTCCAAGTACTCGTATACCAAATACATACATCCCCTGCTGGTGCAGAAACCGTGCAGCTTCACGATGTTCCGGTGCCGGATCTCCGTCAGCGCTCTGATCTCCGCCTGGAAGCTCCGCCAGTTGTTCGTCCGGTAGTCGCCGGAGTCGGAGACGTCGAGGCGCTTCACGGCGACGGTCTGGCCCGTCGGGAGCTCGGCCTTGTACACGCTCCCGAATCCGCCTCTCCCGATGCAGAACCGCTCGTGGAATTTGTCCGTGGCTTTGGCGAGATTGTTGAAGGTGAATTTGCCCTGGGGATCCCAAATGGCGGACTCCGATCCTTCCTTTGTGGAACCGGCCGCTTCGATCGGTCCTCGCCGGCGTTTCTTCGCCGCTATCCGGATCGAAACGGTCACAACCAGGGCCAGAATCGCAGCGCCTACGGCGACGGGGATCGCCACCGCTAAAATCTTCTTGCGGTTCTTGCCGCTTGTCTCATTATCTCCACGAGGACTGCTCCGAGAAGAACAAGGGGAGAGTCCGTTTGCCACGCCATCGTCGATTTCGCAAAGACCCCTGTTACCGACATAGCCCCCTGGCCATGCTTTCAGGAACACGGTCCCGGTCGGAATTGGACCGCTCAAGTCGTTGTACGAGAAATTCACGGACTGGAGGCTGAACATTCCTGAGAAACTCGACGGAATTCTGCCAGAGAGGTTGTTGTTCGACAGATCTAGGGTTTCGAGAGAAGTGAGCTTGCTCAAATCGAAAGGGATATCGCCTGAGAGCGAATTGCTGCTCAGATCTAGAAAATTCTGTAAAGATACAAGGTTTCCGATCTGGTAAGGAATTTCTCCGGACAATCTGTTGTGGCTCAGGTTCAGCTTAATTAAGCCTGTGCAGTCTCCGAGGCTCGATGAGATCTCGCCGGAAAGCTGGTTACTTGACAGGTCTAGTTCTTTGAGCTTGGATAAGACGCCCATCCACGAAGGAACTTCACCGGATAATCCGTTTCTGCTCAGATTAAGCTTGTATAGCATACCCAGATCAGCTAACTCCTCTGGAATGTTTCCGGAGAGATTGTTCGAACCCAAATTCAAGTCTTGTAACATTGAAAGTTTGGAGAGGGCCTTTGGGATTTTACCTGAAAGTTTATTGCCCGCCATGTTCATGAAAGTGAGAGCAGAGCATTTTCCCCATTCCGGAGAGATCTCGCCGGATAATCGGTTATCGGAAAAATCAAGGTAGCTGAGGTTCCGATGCACTCCGAACGCTTTTGAAATATCTCCGGCGAAGCGGTTGTGTTCTAACCGGACTCTGATCAAATCTGAACAATTCCTCAAGCAACTCGGCAAGGATCCGGTGAAGTTATTGACGTTCAATGTGAAATACTCTAAACGAAATCCGCGGCAAATCTCCAGCGGTAATTCGCCCGTAAACCCGTTATCAGAAAAACTGACATTCGTTAAGAACAAAATGTTCTCGCCGAAGTCGCTCGGGATGCTGCCGGAGAACCTGTTGCTGAAGAGGTACAGCAGACGGAGATTCTCAAGGCGGGAGATGGTTTTGGGTAATTCCCCAAACATTCGGTTGGTATTGACGTCGAGGACTTCCAAGGAAGACATATCTCCAATCTCCGGGGGAATCGTTCCGGTGAGGTTGTTGCTGAAGAGATTCATTATCTGAAGATTCTTCAGCTTGCCAATAGATGGAGGGACGGAACCGGTAATTTGGTTGTTTGAGAGGTCCAGCACGCTTAGATTCTCCAGTTCTCCAATTTCCGGTGGAATGGGTCCCGTAATCTTGTTTTTGAAGAGAAACAGGATCTGGAGCTGCGAGAGTCGGCCGATCTCTGATGGCATTTGTCCGTCAAAACTATTGGATTGGAGCTGAAGCGAAACCAGTAGTCTCCAGTTGCTTATCAGTTTCGGAGGGATCTGCCCTGATAATCCATTTCCTGACATTCCCAGTTCGGTGATTTTTGTGAGACGGGACAGAGAGGGAGGTAAGCCCCCTGTGAGTTGGTTAAGTGACAGGTCCAGGAAGGTGAGATTCGAGCAGCTGCCCAGTTCTGCGGGAATGGTCGAATTTATACCAGAATCGTGAAGGTCGAGCCGGCGAAGAAGACGAAGCTGGCCTATGGAAGAAGGTATAGCCCCGCCCAGTCGATTCCCGTGGAGTTCGAGAACTTCAAGATTGGAGAGAGAACCTAGCTGCGGCGGGATTGAGCCGGTGAACCCATTATCCGAGAGATTCAGGTACCTGATTCTGGTCAATTTGGCCAGGAAGAGTGCCGCCGGAATGGGACCTGTGAGGTTATTCTGGGAGAGGTCCAGGTAGGTGAGATTGTCACAATTTTGAATGAAGGGTGGGAATTCGGAGGAGAGCTCATTGAGGTAGAGGGAGAGATACGTGAGGTTGGGCATGTAGGACGTATTCGAGTTGGGCGAAGACAGGTAATTACCTCCCAAATCCAAATAGTGAATGTTGGGGAGGAAGAGGAGTTGGGGAGGGATCGCCCCGTCGAGGCTGTTGTTGTAGAGTCGGAGGTCGCGGAGCTGAGAGAGGGTCCCGATACCAGGTGGTACTGGACCGCTGAAGTTATTGTTTCCAAGGTCTAGGTAATGGAGGCTTGTGAGGTCGGCTATTTTAGAAGGGATTGGGCCGTTGAGATTGTTGAAGTTAAGGTTCAGGCGAGTGAGATTAGGAAAGGATTGGAAGTCGAGAGAGAGAATAGAACCGGCGAGGTTGGACAAAGGGAGACTGATTTCGAGGAGGAAGGAAAGAGTGGCATCGCATGTTATGCCAGTCCAGTTGCAGATGGAAGAAACGTTGTTTGGCGACCAAGAGTGGAGAGAAACAGGGGAGGAAAGAGAGGCCTTCCATTTCAGCAGAGCGTCCCCTGGAGTTGCCCCTGATGATTGGAGGGGATGACGAGAGGAGAGGATGAGGAAGAAGATAAGTAACTGTAAGTGGCGTACCACTCTCTGAAGCGCGTCCATGGCAGAATACTGGTGATTCCTTACTCTTTTTTCATTTCAGCTTTCCATATAAAAGGAGTGATGATTGTATTCGTCGTGGTGGAGGTGGTGGTGGTGGTAGTGGGGTGTCAAAGTCCGGAGTCTGGACTCGGAAAAAACGTGACAGAGAATTCTCGTTCATCATGAATCTTCCGTTTTTCTCCTTTTCTTGTCAATATTCTCATATCCGGTGAGCTTAATTTACATAGAAGCAGCTCGAATCTGTCTCCTGTTTATTTGGAACATAAGTATTGAGTAGTGAATTTTAATCTCCTGTAGAGAATCCAAGAAGAGATCTTTTCCATTATCAGTTGTAAGGTCCAACGGTTTCGAAGCATGGGAATCCAGACTTTTCAAACCACTACTTTTCAAACCACTACTTTTCAAACCACTAATGAAACGAAGTACCCAAAACGATATTGACGCACTCACCAGCTTTAAAAGCAGTTTGGTGTTTGGATAGCAACTTCGATGTTAATTGAAGCAAAAAGCCTCTACTTTTAGGCTAATGTGGGGCGATCTTTCTGATCACAGAATGTTGCCTACGCAGAGAAAAAGAAACTCATCTTTATACGCAAAAAGAACTTCAACTCGTCTTTGTATTATGAATTATGAACGCATCTTCCTCCCATATTCCAACTCCATGATGAATTCAGAAAGCCAAATTAAGTTGGGGACTGCAGCCATGGCCTCTTACAATCTGAACGACTTTTTGGGCATCTGACTTGACAATTCCTGTTCTTGCAAATTTAAGACACTAACAAACAGATTCATTATGGATGTCAGGTCACTGCACATGGCGAAAGTCTGAACTGAAAGACTCATGACCATGCAAAATAGATTAAAGAAAAAGATGTTATTTGTCTCCTCCCTAATCGTTTCTGTAAAAAAGTCTCCCTGGGCTCCCCGGAGTCTTCTCATGCGTTTACGAAACGCCAATCGTCGTAAATCTTCCTCAAAAATATTTTGGTTCTCTCTTTCTGACCATTCCATAGAGAAGCCAGTCTTTCAACTGGCTTCACAATCACACATTAATTACCACGAAAATTCAGTCAGGGAATATATTGAGCAACAGGCATCTGTCCTTACCGTCCATCTTCACTACTTTAAAATCACCAGCCACCTTGGTCAAATAAAAGCTTATTGTACTTAATACATATGGATGATTAATCTGTAATTCAGACCCAGCCATACTTCGAAGTATACGGGTTGCATGTGGATTTTAAAAAGCCAAAAACCAATCTTTTTAAATAGTTTTCTGATTAAAATTTTTGAAATAAATCAATGGTGGGTTACATAAGGATCTATTGGGATATCTCTGCAGCCATTCATTCTCTCATAAAGAATTTCTTTTGAAGCTGTCCCAATAATGATGATCAGAATTGGCTAAAGTGGCTTCTCCATTAATGGAATAATGAAATAAAGAGCATAGTCTGCAACCACTGCCACCAAACCTGCTCTAAATCTCATTGATGATTAACCTGTACTAGTAGTGCTTCTATAAATTATTAATGGTTCAACAGCTTGATCATGAAAATTGCTCTTGATTTCCACACCTGAAGCCATTAGATCTGGGATACTGTATATATAGCTATAAAGATATATTTTTTTTTATAAATTATGCTTGGAACAATTCAAACATGATTGTAATTACAAATGACAATTAATTGAGTGTGCAAGTCAAGATTACTAAAATCTTCATATGAGCTAAAGTCGTAAAATCGAAAGTGAATGTATACTTACGTGATAATGACCATTGACTCGTTCAGGTCAGCTTCTTCCTTGAGTTTTGGAGAGAAGGTAACAAAATGATGTAGAATATAAATACTTTGACTGAAATTTGAACTGCAAATCCACATCACATTAAATAATCTAGAGAAATTTGATCAAAAGATTCGCCTTCAACACTAAGTCCGAACTATTAACTGGTTGTCTAAACTCCAATGGGAATCAAAATATCCATAATTTTAGCTTCATCAATAATTTCCCAGGTTTGTCATTTATCTCAAAACTAAGATTTTGCCCCTTCGTCGATATTCTTTTGGGATAAAAACCTCCCATATTAGTTAAAAAGGAAAATTCTCCAGTGTGACTAGAAGCATTTAATACATTACTCATGCTTTTAATTCCACTCCAAAAGAATTATACTCCTCAACAAAGCCAATTCTCAAGATTAGAGGAAGCTTAACTTAGAGGTGATTAGTCTCACAAGTTCAAACCCATTTACCAAATCAATGGTCAACTGCCCCAAGTGTAATATATACAATATTGTATGGTGATGGTGATGGGTATGCAAACAAAGTTCCACATTGGTTAGAAGTAGGGAAGACTGGGTTCATAGGGGAGGAAAACTTCTCCATTGGTATGATGCATTTTACGTAGAACCCAAGAGCAAAGCCGTGCGGGCCTAGGCCCAAAGTGGACATTACAAATTATCATTTGTTGAAAAAATAAGATTAATTAGTTTGCTTAAATGGTACAAATTATCATTTGTTGAAAAAATAAGATTAAGAATATCTTATTTTGTGAAATCATTGCATCTACTTGATTTTGTTAGTAAAAAAATAGTATATAAGAGTGTTAATGATTATAATTTTAAACATGAACAAGGATGTGGGTATATTCGACAGTTTGTTGATGATAATGTTTATAACCTCATTTCAAATTAAATGCATGTCATAACATTGAGGAATAAATTGGAATCCTTGTATGGTTCAAACACTACTGAAAACAAACTTTTATTGTTGAAGAAAATGATGTAATTGAAATATAAATATACTAGCTCTGTAGTTGATCATTTGAATCACTTAGAAAGAACTATAGATGCTCAGTATGGGCATAAAGTTAGATGATGAAATTCTTCGTTTTTCGTTGCCTAATATTCTACTTAATTCTTAGGAGATTTTTTGTGTCCCACTAACTAACTCTGTTCCTAATGGTGTCGTTTCCTTTGAGGGAGTTAAAAGAGGTCCTGAATGAAGAAACAGGAAGAAAGTTTTAATGTTCTTCTTCACATTTAGAAGTTTTGGCAACAAAAAAAGGGGGAGAAGTAAAAGCAAAAATCAGAATCACAACAGAGGTAAAAACAGGAGTAAATCCACCTTTAGGTACAAAACTCTTGAATGCCATCATTGTGGTAAAACGGGTCACATCAGGAAAGAACAAAGGTGATAGAGGTAAGTAAGAAAAAAATGCAATGATGATAACACTGATTGTGTCAACACCACTACTTCAGGTAATTTAGTTGTTGTTTATGATGACAATGTGATCATTGTTGCAAGCAATGAAGTAAGCTGGGTGCTTGACAGTGGTGTATCTTTTCATGTTACATCCAGACAAGAATTCTTTATAGGTGATTTTAGGGTTTTGAAAATGGGTTATGACGGATTGTCAAAGGTAGTGGGCTTTTGAACTATTTACCTAGAGATTATTGATGGTACAAAGTTAGTCCTTAAGGATGTCAGGCATACACCTGATAATAGATTGTATTTAATCTCTGCTGGTAAGTTTAATGATGATGGTTATTGCACCATCTTATGTGGTGGACAAATGCTATTCACTAAAGGTTCCTTATTTTAGTTAGAAATAAAGTCTTCTAGTTTATATTGGTTGCAAACTTCAATTTGTATTGGGTTTGTTAATGCAATTGAGAATGATAGTTTCACAAAAATTATGAGAGATTGAGTCACATTAGTGAGAAAAGACTTAATTGTCTAGCTAAAAAAATTTGTTTTCAAGATTGAAAGGTGCAAAATTAAATAAATGTGAGAATTGTTTGGTTGGGAAACAAAGAAGAGTTTCTTTTAAACACCATCCTCCTTCAAGGAAAAATGAATTGCTTGAATTAGTACACTCAGATGTGTGTGGTCCTTTAAAGGTAAAACCATTTAGTGGTAGATTGTATTTTGTGACATTCATTGATGATCATTCAAAAAAAGCTTTGAGTTCGAGCCTTGAAGTCAAATGATCAAGAAATTGATTCATTTAAGGAATTCCATGTTGTCGTTGAGAGAGAGAGAGAGAGAGAGAGAGAGAGAGAGAGAGAGAAGAAACTTAAATACATTCACATTGATAATTGAGGTGAAAAATATTATGGACCCTTAAATGTATACTATAAAAAGCAGGGTATCAAACATCGAAAGACACCTCCTAAAACTCAGTTGAATGGCTTGGCAGAGAGGATGAAAGGAACAATAGTGAAGAGAGTCAAATGTTTACTATTAGGTGCAAAATATCCTACTATTGCACATGTAATCAATCTAACTCCTAGTGGAGCTTTGGATGCAGATGTTGACAGTGTGTAATACGGTAAGGATGTCTCCTATATCGGCTTATGTGTGTTTGGCTGCAAATGCTTTGTGTATGTTCCCAAAGATGAAAGATCCAAGTTAGATGCCAAGAGCAGAGAGTGTTTATTTTATTGTATATGACCAAGATGAGTTTAGGTATAGATGCAATGATCCTATTGAGTAGAAGCTCGTTAGATGTCGTGATGTGATCTTTTTGGTAGATCAAACTATTGAAGACATTGACAAAATAGAGAGATTAAAGGTTCAAGAAGATGGTTTGATTAATTTAGATCCAGCTTTTATAACAAGTGTACCTAATGCAGTTAAGATTAAGGTTCATGTTGATGTGTAAAATGATGTACACAATGATGAAATTATTGTAATCATGAAGTTGCAGTTGAGGCAGATGTTTCTATGCAGGAAAAAGATGATGATCTACAAGTGTCACATGTTGAGGAACGTGAAACTTCACTTAGAATTTCCACTAGAGCTCATAAGTTTTCTAGTTGGTATCCTCTCATTGAGTATGTACTTTTGACAGGTAGAGAGGAACCTAAATGTTATCAAGAGGTTATTCAAAGTGAGCAGAAGGAAGAATGGATTAAAGCAATGAAGAATTAGATGCAATCATTGTTTGATAATCACACCTTTGAATTGGTAAAGTTGGTTAGAGATCGAAAAAACTTTGAAGAATAGATGGATCTATCGGGTGAAGAATGAAAAAAATTCACCAGTCCCAAGGTACAAAGCAAGATTGATTGTTAAAGGTTTTAGTAAAGAAAAGATTGATTTAGATGAGATTTTCTCACCTATTGTTAAGCGAATTATATTGGGTTTGGCCGCTACTCTTGATTTAGAGGTTGAACAGATGGGTCTAAAAACAATTTTTTTCCATGATGACTTAGAAGATGAAATTTACCTGGAGCAGACCAAAGATTTTATGGTCAAAGCCAAAAAAAATTATGTCTGCAAGTTAAAGAAGAGCTTGTATAGTTTAAAACAAGCTCCTAGACTGTGTGGTATAAGAAGTTTGAGTCCAGTTACCGTTCAATAGGGTTACAAGAAGACTACTTCTGATCATTGTGTTTTTTATGCAAATATTCTCATATTCTGATTTTGTCATTTTATTGTTGTATGTTGATGGCTTACTTATTGTAGGTATTAACTCTTCGAGGATCGATTACTTGAAGAAAGAGTTGAGCATGTCTTTTGCAATGAAAGATTTGGGATTGGCGAGACACATTTTTGGTGATAGAGAATGCAAGAAATTTTGGTTGTCTCAAGAAAAATATATTGAGAAGGTATTGCGTTGGTTAAATATGGCAAAGGCTAAAGTTGTAAGTTTACCTCTCTCTACATTTTTGAAAATGAGTGTTAAACAATCACCTTCAAATGAGAAGGAGAAAGATGACGTGTAAAGAATTCCTTATGCTTCAGCTATAGGATGTTTAATGTATACTTTGCACAAGTTCTGATATAGCTCTTGCTTGTAGTATTGTGAGTGGATTTGTATCTAATCCTAGTAAAGAACATTGGAATGCGGTTAAATAGATTTTGAGATATCTCTGTGGTAGTTCTAATTTGAAGTTATGCTTTGGATCTATTGAACCTTTTCTCATCGGTTATACAAATTCTGATTTGGTAGGAGATATTAATATTAGAAAATCTACTTTAGGATATTTATTACTATTACAGAGATAGTTGTGACATGACTATCTAGATTGCAAAAGTGCATAGCATTGTCCACTACAAAGGCTGAGTTAATTGTAGCTACTGAGGTTTGTAAAAATATTTCTTTGGATGAAGAAATTTGTGAATGAGCTTAAATGAACTCAAAGGTGATATGTCTTATATTGTGATAGTCAAGAGTGACATTCATCTTGATAATAATCCAACTTTTCATGGTAGATCTCATTCAGGTAGAGGGAGAGATGCATGAGGTTGAACATGTGGGACATATTTGACGTTGGGGACGTATTCGACATTGGGTGAAGCCAGGTAATTAGCTCCCAAACCAAAATACTGAATTTTAGGGAGGAAGAGGAGTAGGGAAGGGATCACCTCGTTGAGGCTGTTGTTGTAGAGTTGGAAGTCACAGAGCCGAGAGAGGGTCCCTATACCAGGTTGTATTGGACTGTTTAAGTGATTGTTGCCAATATCCAGGTAATGGAGGTAAGTGAGGTTGGCTATGTGAGAGGGAATTGGGCTGTTGAGATTGTTGAAGTTAAGGTTCAGGCGAGTGAGATTGGGATAGGATTGGAAGTCAAGAGAAAAGAGAACCGGCGAGGTTGGAGAAAGGAGTTGGGAAATGACACACACAAGCGCATGCGTGAGTGTGAGTTTTCCTATTTCTTGACCCACTACCGTTTTAGTAAAATAGTGTTGGGAGTCGGGTCCAAATCCTCTTATCGAAGATTCGAACGTGTCTTTTGGACACGACCTAATCACCTCCTAAGTTTAAGGGAAATGGTTTATTCCTCAATTTTGGGAAAATAGGGTTTGGAGCGAAGAGGCTGGTGGGAGCTCGGAGATTCCCGTTCATCAACATCTCTTCTCGGCGACGAATGCACCTCACCGGAGAAGAGTTGCGCCACCTTGGGAAACTATCAGAACACCGATTGTGCATCTCTGATCGCTGAATTAGTCTTTAACATAGTGGGTTCTCCACATCGTTAATGCAATCAAATCTTCACCCCAATAAGGCTTATTTTGATTTCAATTTGCTATAATTTAGATTAATGATTTAATTTAATTGAGTTGAATTACTATCTATTGGTCTCTTTGTTTTTTCCGGCCTGTCTCTGTGAATTTCTGGTTTCAATGTTTGAGTATCTAATTAAATGTTTTTATTTTTATACAAATGAACTTAGATTGTTGTCATGAAATTTGACCGTGCTTTAATTAATCCTCTATTACTTTAAAATCTGTAATTTGATTTCCTCATACAATTGTATTAATCAATTACTCAGTTGTTTAAATTCTAAAATTTGGTTTTCTGATTTATCGTGATTATCTAGGTTGCATAGACAATGTTTATTTAAATTAATTGAGAGGATTTGGTTATATTTACTATTCTGTGAACATTTGAATGTTGTAGTGATTTTGCAAATTTCTTTTATTGATATAATTCAAGTTGTGTCTCTAATTGTTGTTCATGCTTTATCAATTCCTGGAGGTTGATTTCGAGGAGGAAAGAAATAGTGGCATCGTTATGCCATTCTAGTTGTAGATGAAAGAAACATTGTTGGGGGACCTGGAGTTGAGAGAAACACGGGAGGAAAGAGAGGCCTTTCATTTCAGTAGAGCATCCTCTGGAGTTGCCCCTGATGATTGGAGGGGATGAGGCGGGGAGAGGAAGAGGAAGAAGATAAGTAACTGTAAGTGGAGTACTACTCTCTAAGCGCGTCCATGGAGTACTATTCTTTCTTTTGATTTCAGCTTTCTATATAAAAAGAGTGATGGTTGTATTCGGCGTGGTGGTTGTGCCGAGTGGTGGTAGTGGGGTGTGAAAGTGTAAAGTTGGTCCGAGGGCTATCCCAAAATGACTAGCCAATGTTAGTAATCTTCTTTCCAACTAATAAGCCAGGATTTATTTTACTCGTTTATCAATGTGGGACTAAACTTTAATACTCCTCCACGCGTGTGAGCCTTCTTTTGGGCTCCGACACATAGATAACTTGGGTGGAAGCTCACCTAGGAGCACCCGCTCTGATACCATGTAAAGTTGGTCCGAGGGTTATCCCAAAATGACTAGCTAAAGTTAGAAAGCCTATTTCCAACTAATAAGCCAGGATTTATTTTACTCGTTTATCAATGTGGGACTAAACTCTAACAGAAAGTCAAGAGTCTGGACTGAGGAAATTGTGACAGAGAACTATCCTTCGTCGTGCTTCCATTTTTCTCCTCTCATTGTAAATATTCTAATTTCCTATAAGTGAAATTTACTCAGCAGTAGCTCGAATCTCCTCTTTTCTCGTGTCCCCTGTTTATTTGGTAAATAAGTATGAGTTCTGTTTTTGAGGAATGAGTAGAGGATTTTGATCTCTCGTAGTAAAGCCAGGAAGAGATCTTTTCCATTATCAGCTAGCTCTCAGGTCAAACGGATTTCGAAGCATGGGAAGGCAGACTTTTCAAAGCACTAGAAGGCAGACTTTTCAAAGCACTAACGGAACAAAGTACCCACCTCGACATTGACGCACTCCCCTCATTTAAAAGCAGTTAGGAGTTTGGACAGCAACTTTGAAGTGTTTGATGCAAAAAGCCTCTACTTTTTGGCTAATATGGAGAAGTCTTGCTGATCACATAATGTGGCCTATGCAGAGAAAAAGAAACTCGTCCTTACTTTCACTGGAAAAGAAGTTCAACTTGTTCAACTTGACTTTGTATTTTGAATTTTGAACACATCTTCCTCCCATATTCCAATTCCATGAGGAATTCACAAAGCCAAATTAAGATGGGGACCGCAGCCAAGGCCACTTTCAATCTGAACGACTTTTTGGGCATTTGACTTGACAAATCCTGTTCTTGCAAATTTTGGCCACTACCAAACAGATTCATTCTGGGTCTCAGGTCACTGCCAATGGCGAAAGTCTGAACTGAAAGACTCACGACCATGCAAAATAGACTAAAGGAAAAGATGTTATTTGTCTCATACCTAATCGTTTTTTTTTTATAACTCTCCCTGGGCTCCCCGGAGTCTTCTCATGCATTTACGAAATGCCAATCGTCGTAGCTCATAAAATGGTTTGGTTCTCTCTTTCTGACCATTCCATAGAGATAGAGAAGCAAGCCATTCAATTGGCTTGACAATCACACATTAATTACTCCTGCTATATGCACTTTACTATGCATGCACTCTCTACACTTCCTCCCTCACTATAGTGGTGAGACCCACACTAGGAATATTTAAATGTGCCACTGCTACAGTGAGGGGAAGTGCACAAAGTGCATGCATAGTAAAGTGCATAACATTACTCATTACTCATGCATATCGGTCCTTAATTACCGTCCATCTTCAACAACTTTAAAAGCAGTCTGCAATCACTGCCACTAAACCTGCTCTTAATTTTATTGATGATTAACGAGTACTAGTAGTGCTTTTATAAATAATAAATGGTTCAACAGCTTGTTCATGAAAATTCATCTTGATTTCCACTTTTGAAGCTATTAGTTCTGGGATACTATATATATATATATAGTTGCAAAAAATGTTTTAAAAAATATGCTTGGAACAATTTAAACATGATTGTAATTACAAATGATAATTAATTGGGTGTGCAAGTCAAGATTGCTAAAATCTTGATATGAGCTGAAGTTGTAAAATCGAAAGTGCACCACCACCTATGATAGCCAAATTATCTCACTTAATAATGACAACACCATTTCTTTAAAAGTTATAGATTATCCAATTTGTCCAACAAATCAACAAAAATTAAATTTTGCATCATTTTGGGTGGATAAAAAAAACTTGTGGCAAAATCCATGTTTATATACAACTTAAGTACATAGAGAAATGACGAAAATACCCCTTACAGGTAAAAGGACAAAAAAGCATAAAAGTACATATAATTGCGTAATCTAACAATCCTACTCCAAATTCTACTCGGGTCGCTGATTCCCTATGTAAATATTTTCTGCATCGCTTCTTCTCTAATTGAGCTCTCCGACCCGCAGGACTTACAAAGGAATAATGGGCATCTTACAACATTGTCTTACATTAGCGACTTGGTGTCTTACATTAGCGGCATATTATTTCCAGCTACTTGCAACTGTTCTCATAATTCCTAGCACTTTTGTTCTTATTCCTACCTATTTTAAATTCCCTTTTTCTTAAAAGTAATGATGCACTTTACTGTGCACACAGTAAAGTGCATGCACAAAGTGCACAAAGTGCATATAGCATTTTTCTTTTCTTAATGATCACTTTTGACTTTCTCAATTAGTGTGGCCTTTCGACTCTTCGATTGATGCCTCCACGAATCTCTTCTCTTTGAGCTTGGTAGTAAGAGTTTCTTTGCCCGACTCAAGACCCTTTATTTGATTGATGATTCAAGATCTCTAAGAGTGTGGAGGATGACTTTGAAATATCTGAAGTACACTCACAAAACCATAACATTCAATAAACAATCCATATATACATTGCATTAAAAACCACTCTTATATATAAAATTAAAAATTATATGCAATATTGGGCATATAAAATCGATCGCCACATTCACTATAATTAATCAAAGGAAATTTAATAACATCACAAACTAGATTGCTTAAAACTAATGCACAACATAGGTCGTTGATTTGATCTCCATTAACTATATATAAAATTTATGGTGACAATTATGAGCTAAAACTCAATAACAATGAGGTGTATTCAATTGAATCAAAATATAAAATTATGGTTTTTATTTAACTTTGTAATTTGTGTACATTAAAAAATAATGAAAATATACCACAAAATAAAGAAAAATTTTATACCACAAAAATAATGAAAATATAACCCCATTTTAATATATTTCTCTCAATAGAAGGTTTATTCGTCTCTAAGAATTATATTTTTTTTTCCGAGAGTTTGTTGTTACCTCCTCAACATATATATTTCTAGAGATCTGTGACCAACGAACTCTAATTGCCATTAACTAAATGGGCCTAAAAGCCTATTAGCTAAAATTTATTGTTTATTACCAAATGGACCCATGCCAAGGTTCCTTCTTCCATCATAGCTTTACACTCAAACTCTAATTGCCACTTAATTGAGGTGTCTCCCAAAAGTCAAGTTTGACCCAAAAAGGGATATCGAATAATTCTCATAGTGTTTAAAATAGATCAGTTAACAATCTTTTTATAAAACAGTTTAGAAATAGTCATTTCAAAAAATAATTGTGGGAATCAAAATATCAATAACTTAAGCATAATCATGATCTCTCGGGTTTATTGATTTATCACAAAATTATGATTTTTCCCCTGTGTTGAGATTATCTTAGGATAAAAACATCTTAACACCATGACTAGGGATGTAAACGGGTAATAAACGGTACGGGTAATGTGTTTCCGTCTACCATTTATATTTTTGAACTCTTTACCCGTTACCGTCCGTATCCGTTTAGTTCCGTGAAATTCTTACCCGTTTATTACCCACCGGAAAACCGGGTAATCAGGTAATAAATGGGTAATAAACGGGTAAATAATAAAAAAATTATAAAAAATCACAAAAAACCCAAAAAAGTGAAAAATTTAAGAAAATTACTAATAAACAGTCAAATACAACACTTTTCTAAAGTTCAAAATACAAGTTACATAACACAAAAATAAAATACAAATATAAATTGTCTCCCACACTTAAAATTGACATCAAATACATTTACTACTTTATATTCAAAATTTTCCAACCCAAAAAACAATTTGTACTCCTCAATCTCGTGTATTTGTTAATTACTATGTTTATCTTTGTATAATTTTTTATTATGAATTATAATATATTTATTTTTATGTGACAATTATTTACATTTATAAAAATAATTGTCATTTGTATAAAATTTGACATTTGTAAGACAAATGAAAATTTTTTAATCTTAGATAACTAATACTACCTTATTTAGTTATTTATGAATTTATAATATATAATCTATCCTGTATGACTATGAGTCTATGACTATGATGTTATGACTTTATGAGCCAATGAGTTAAAGTCAATATATATTATCTTTTAATAATTGCCAAAATATAAAAGTATTCAAATTCTCTCTAAACTTTGTAAGTCCTCAAATTTTTATAATAGTGATAAAAAATATAATAAGGTTATTTATATAAAAATAAATATTTTATGATTAAATTAAGTAAAAATATAAATTTACTATATTACCTTACTTAAACGGTAAACGGATAAAACGGGTTAGAAAGAGTTATTTCTGTTTTCGTCCGTTATTAAACGGTAGAACGGTAAATAAATAATAATATTTTATTTCTATTTTATTCTATTTAATAATCGGTCAAACAGTAGAACTAATCATCTTTCCCATTTACATCACTGAGGTCGATTGACCAACCCCAAGTCAAATAGAAGAAAGTGGTATGCTTACGCCGAAGATAGATCGAGAGGAAGAAAGGGATGCGTCGGCGTGGAAAGCACTCTTCGAGCGAGTGTTTGCTTCAGAGAGGGAAGATTCAGAGGGGAAAATTCTTAATTCTTTTGTCTACCCTCCGTCATCTTCTTTACACAACCTTTTAAGGTTTCTCCCTCGTAACAGAGTGAAAACTAAGTTTAGCTAAAAGACAGAAAAACAGAGCATGTTTTGTTTGTGTAGATTATTTTTTTATTCCTGACGTGACTCGCCCAACCATTTTGGGAGTTGGCGGACCCGAGTTGACACTCGGCAGGTTTCTGTAACTTGTTTCATCATTTGGTGACACTCGGAAGTTGTGTTTTTACTCAGATCCAATTTTACGGGACCAGGTATCACTGCCCTCCCCATAAAAAATCACCTTGTCTTCAAGGTGAAATTGGGTAAAAGAACGACGAATTTTCTCAAGAGGTTCCCATGTTGCATCTTCCGGGGCCGTCGCCGACCATTGTACCAGTACTTGGCGGATGGGTGTGCCGGCGTGTAAAACTGTCCGAGCAGCACAAATGGCGACTAGAACAAGGAGAGGGTTATTGTCGATACCGTCTTGCGGCAAAGGAGCTGAGATCTCGGTTACTTGTCTGCGAAAGGGTTTAAGAGCCGAAACGTGAAAAACAGGATGCATTTTGCTCCCTGCCGGAGGAGCTAGTTTGTATGCAACAGATCCGACGCGTTCAATAATGGGAAAGGGACTAAAGAATCGTTTAGTGAGCTTGGGAAATGGTTGCCTTGCCCTGGAGGTTTGTCGATACGGTTGAAGTCGGACCAGTACCAGATCTCCCACAGCCAGTTCAAGGTCCCGGCGGTGAACATTCGCCTTCTGAATCATTCGATGTTGAGCACTGAGGAGATTCGATTTGAGGGAGCGCAGTAGGGTGTCCCTTTCTTTTAGAACTACGTCAAGAGCTTAAATTGAAGAAGTGCCTCTTGTATAGCCCGAGACTGTTCGTGGTGCACGACCGTTAAGTGCATGAAAAGGACATATTTTGAGGCCACTATGATATGCTGAGTTGTATGAAAATTCTGCCCAAGGTAATAGGGATCCCCAAGATTGTGGTTTTTCCTGGGTGAAAGCTCGCAGGTACTGTTCCGCGACCTCTGTTTGACCGTCGGTTTGAGGGTGATAAGCTGTGCTGTGTCGGCGAGTGGTTCCACTCAACTTGAACAACGTCTTCCGGAAGTTGCTGAGAAAACTGGATCACGGTCGGAAATAATCGATTTGGGAAACCCATGGTGCCGGACCACCATATCGACAAATAATTCAGTTGTACTATGAGCAGTGAACCCTGTGGGCAGAACACCAAAATGAGCATATTTTGTTAGTCTATCCACACATACCAATACGACTGTGTTTCCTCTTGATGGGGGCAAGTTGGTGATGAAGTCCATTGTGAGATCGTCCCAGATCAGAGATGGACTTAGCAACAGTTGCAACAATCCAGCAGGCGGTTGGGTGGAGTATTTAGTTTGTTGGCAAACAGAGCAATTGGCAGCGAAATTCTCCACATCTTGACGCATACGTGGCCAGAAAAATGTGAAAGAAAGGCGCACCAGGGTACGTTTTGTTCCGCAATGCCCGGCATAAGGAGTCAAGTGAAATTCTTTTAACAGTGTTTGCTTAAGAGAAGAATCTAGGCTGAGGTAATACCTGTCTCGATGGAGTAAGATACCTTCATTGACTGAGAAATCAGAGTTTGTTGTTCCATTAAGTGATTGTACGTGGATTCATTGACTGAGAAATCAGAGTTTGTTGTTCCATTAAGTGATTGTTCGTGGATGGCTAATAGATCAGATCGAGAAGAATTTTCATCCTTAAGCGTTTGGAGTATCTCACATGACGGTTGACTCCATAGTGGAAGGCAATAATTTGCAGAGTCGAGTAGAGAGTCAGGTTCGTCAAAGGTACGGGTTAGAGCATCTGCAGCAAGATTCGTTCGGCCCGGCTTGTATTCGATGCGGAAACAGAAACCTTGTAATTTGCTGACATACACCTGTTGGTCAGGTGTTTGAAGCACTTGCTGGAATAACTCTTTGAAACTCTTGTGGTCTGTACGAATCACAAAAAATCGCCCAAGAAAGTATTGACGCCATTTCTTCACAGCTTTGGTAATGGTGTACAACTCCTTTATATAAGTTGAAGCATTGCTGAGGCAAGAACCGATTTTCGTGCTGAAACAACAAATGGGGTGTCTTGCTTGCATAAGAACAGCACCAATTTCCACTTTCGATGCATCGGTCTCCACTACAAACTCCAAAGAAACATCAGGGAGGTGAAGAATAGAGGCTTCTACCATTAATTGTTTAGGTTTCTCAAAGGCCTCCAGAGCTGCGATTGACATCTTAAATGAATTCTTGCAGAGCAGATCAGTGAGAGGAGCTGCGATGGTGGCATACCCACGTATAAAACGCTTGTAGTATCCGGTGAGGCCTAAGAACCCACGAAGGTGCTTCACGGTGGAGGGAGGTGGCCAGTGAACCATAGCTGCTATCTTTCCCGGGTCAGCCTGGACCCCTTGTGCAGAAACTATATGACCGAGGTAATCTACAGTTTGTTGACCAAATGAACATTTGGAGAGTTTCACGAAGAAGTGATTTGATTGAAGACACGCAAGTGCGGACTCCAGGTGGTGAATATGCTCAGCCAAAGAGGCACTGTATATCAGGATGTCGTCAAAAAACACGATCACGAACAAGGAATGGTGCAAAGAGTTGGTTTATTGCTGATTGGAAGGTGGAGAGTGCATTTGTTAACCCGAATGACATCACTATAAACTCATAGCGTCCCTCGTGATTTCAAAATGCCGTCTTGTAAAGGTCCTTCGGATGTAAGCGGATCTAGTCATATCCGCAATGTTTTAAAAACCGGACTAACCTGGCCGGTTCGGTCGGGTTCAACTAGAACCGGTACTTCCAGTAGTTCGGTTTGCTGTCAAACCGGCAAGAAGTTGAAAACTAGATGACCCGATCGGTTTTATTGGTTCGACCGGTAAACCGGTGAATTGCCGAAATCGGTTGAACCGGTCTAGTTACTGTTGACCCGATTCAACCACCGTTGAACCTATTTTTTTAAATATAGGTAATAGGCGTAATAGGATTTATGTTATGAATTTTTTTAATAACTTACAACTCAGGCCCGATTCAACCACCGTTGAACCTATAGAACCGGAATTGGAAAAATGCTGCAGTTCATCGTGCAATTCATCAATGGCTGGGACGGGATATTCATCTTTTCCTGTCACCTCATTGAGTGCTCTATAATCAACGCAGAACCGACTAGTCCTGCTTTTTAACGAAAAGTATCGGTGAGGAAAAAGGGTTATGGCTCGGTCGAATAATGCCTTGGTCTAGCATCTCACGAACTAAGTGCTCAATCTCTGATTTCTAGAAATGCGGATAGCGGTATGGCCGCAAATTAACTGGTTTGGAACCCGGAAGTAAATGTATCCTGTGGTCTACAGCACGGTGTGGAGGTAGTTGTAGAAGTAGAGTACAGACTGAGCTGTAGCGATGCAAAACTTCCAACGAAGATGCAGGCAGATTATCAGGAAACTCCAGATCAGCATGGGGTTCTGTGTGATTGTCCGTTGGGCTATCCGGTGTGTATGAATTGTAAAAATGGAATGATAATCCTACTGAGAAAGCATTGCTTGAAAATGGTGAAGAGAGACTGGCATTGGTGTCGAGTGAGCAGTACCTTTGTAGCTGAATAGTCTGACCCTTCCATGTAAATTCCATAGCTGGAGTGACATAATCGTGGATTACTCTCCGCTGTTGGTGTAACCAATGGAACCCAAGGACAACATCTGGCCCTTCCACAGGAAGTACAAAGAGATCAACCTTGAACTTGTGGCCTTGAAGTGGTAATGACACCTGTGGGCATAAGAGTGTATACAACAAATAATCTCCATTGCCAACATAAACAAGAAATTTTGGAGTTGGCTCGGTGTGCAAATTCAATCGTTCAGCCACTAAAGGATTGATAAAATTATGGGCATTGCTGCTGTCGATGGGTACAGAGAAAAAATGATTGTTAACCTCACCCAACAAACGAAGAGAGCGGGGTTGGATTGCCCTGACAGTGAACGTAGACTAGAAATGTCACCTTCCTCTGCTTTTTCAGTTTGGTCAGTATCAGAAATATTATCTGCGGTGGTCGAATTTTCATTGTCAATGCCAAGGAGTAAATAGCGGCTACGGCAGCGATGGTTGGGACCAAATTTCTGGTTGCAATTGTAACATAAACCTTTCTCCCTTTTTTCATGGAGTTCAGCAGGGGAGAGACGCCTAATTGGCAATCTTGGAGTGGGCAATAATGGAAGTGATTGGGTTGTTGGAACCGACTGCGGATTTGGAGGTGCTGGACGTACTGGCGAGCTCTGAGATACAGTGGAAGTCCATTTGGACCAAGGTTTATTGGAAGGTTTGAGGTCTTCTGATCGAGCTTCATAAGCCCGGGCCAGCTCAAAAGTCTGCAGTTAAAGAAGATGGCCGGGAATAGAGCAGCTCACGACGGATGTCTGATTTTAACTCGGTAAAGAAGAAACTAATTAATAGAGGTTCTGAAATTCCTGATACCTTATTCATTAGTTCTTCAAAGGCTGTTTGAAATTCAGCAACGGAAGTGGTTTGCGAGAGCTTAGAAAGATTTCCTTGATGGTCTTCATAGAGTGACGCACCAAAACGATGACGGAGATGCGTCAACAATTCTTTCCATGAAGTGATGAGGTTATTAGCCGTCATCCATTGATACCAAGCTGCTGCATGTCCGTCCATGTGAAAAGTGACAATGCGAAGTCGGAGCGGTTCAGGGGTGTGGTGGAAGTCGAAGAACTCTTCAATACGGAAGATCCATTCGTGAGGGTCAGAAACGTCAAATCACGGAACCTCCATTTTCATGGAGCGAATTATCGGACTCTGGTCAGACCCGCGGATAAATTGTGATTGGCCGCGGTGAGGATGGTCGGGTGGAAGAGATGGGGTTGCCGGAGATCCGTTAAACTGGGAGGGAGCGCAAGTCTTCAATTCGTGAGTCGACTGTGCTTGTGTGTTGTTGTAGAGTCTGGTGGATCGACAGGGCTTGAGAATCAAATTTGCTCTGAGTTTGCTCGAGCTGCTGTTGCAGGGTCAGCACGGCTGCTAAAACCTCGGATTCCGCCATTAGTGCGCGCAGGAAAAAAAATTGAACTCAATGAAAGCATTCTTCGAGCGAGTGTTTGCTCCAGAAACGGAAGAAAAGCGACGAAGGAAGATGAAGGAAAGGGAAGATTCAGAGGGGAAAATTCTTAGTTCTTATGTCTACCGTCCATCTTCTTTACACCACCTTTTAAGGTTTCTCCCTCGTAACAGAAAGTAAAAACTAAGTTTAGCTAAAAGGCAGAAAAACACAGCATGTTTTGTTTGTGTAGAATATTTTTTTTTATCCCTGACATAGCTCGCCCTTTCCAGCTACTTAGGGACGTAGTCGCCCTTCCATTTTGGGGGTTGGCGGACCCGACTTGACACTCGGCTGGTTTCTGTGACCGGTTCCTCCATTTGGTGAGTCTCCGCTGTTGTGTTTTTACTCAGATCCAAGTTTACAGGACCAGGTGTATCAGCTTCTTCCACTTGAAAATACAAATTCTTCAGTGACCAGATGCATCAAATACTTTACTCATGCTATCAATTCCACTTCAAAAGAATTACACACCACAACAAAAGTTGGGCCAATTCTCAAGATCAAAGGAAGCTCGACTCAGAGGTTATTAATCTCAAAGGCACAATAATGCACACTTAAAAATTGGATGTGCCTATCACCTTGTTTTAGTTAATAGTGCTTCGATCAAGATATGAAGGCAAGGAGATGAATGAAAATCCTCAAGATTTATTATTGATGATTATGGTAAATGAGTATCGGTTTTTCTCCTTTCACTGTCAATATTTTCATATCCGGTGAGCTTAATATACAAAGAAGCAGCTCAAATCTGTGTCTCTGGCCTGTTTGTTTGGTAAATAAGTATTAGTGAATTTTCATCTCCTGTATAGAATCCAGGAAAAATCTTTTCCATTATCAGTTGTGAGTATCAGTTGTGAGGTCCAACGTATTTCAAAGCATGGGAAGCCTGCAGACTTTTCAAACCACTAACGGAACAAAGTACCCAACTCCACATTGACGTACTCACCTGCTTCAAGAGCAGTCTGGAGTTTAGATAGCAACTTCGAAGGGTTTGAGGATAAAATCCTCTACTTTTTCGCTAATATGGAACGGTCTTGCTGATCACACAATGTGGCCTATGCAGAGAAAAATAAACTCATCTTTACAATTACGGCAGAAGAATTGTATTATGAATTATGAACGCATCTTCCTCCCATATTCCAAATTCACGAGGAATTCAGAAAGCCAAATTACGATGGGACTGCACTTAAGGCCTTTTGCAATCTGAACAACTTTTTGGGCTTTTGACTTTGACAATTCTCGTTCTTGCAAATTTAAGATACTAACAAACAGATTCATTCGGGGTTTCAGGTCACTGCTCTTGGCGAAAGTCTGAACTGAATGACTCGTGACCTTGCAAATTACTAGACTAAAGAAAAAGATATATTGAGAATATATATTCATTCGGCGTTTCTTTGAAAAACTCTCCCTCGTCTCCCAGGACTAGTCTTCCCATGCATCAGTTACCCCGAAAATTCAGTCAGGGAATATATTGAGAAACTGGCTGCATCGGTCCTTATTATACTACTTAATATCTATGGATGATTACTCTGTAAACCAGACCACCCCCATACACTTCGTAAGTATACGGATTGTATAGGTGGATTTCAAAACCCTAAATCAATCTTTTAAAATAGTTTTCAGATTAAAATTTTTGAAAGAATGGTGATAATTGTACTGCTAATTTTTACGTAAGGTTTTACAGCATGACATGACCTCGTTGGCAGATAAGAGATAAAGTATGAACTATCTACCTATTGTTTAGGTAAGCCTAAACCTTAGACCTTATCTGGACTACCAACTAGGCTGCCACCAAGATAGCCACATTAGGATGTAAAAACTCACAGTAAAAACTCGCAGTAAAAACTCATAGTATTGAAATCATTTTTCTTTTTGAAAATCAACTTATTATGGGTTACATAAGAATCTTGGGATATCTTTGCACCCATTAATTCTCACATATAATTTTTCTTTTCATGCCGTCCCTATTATGAAAATCAGAATCGGCTAAAGTGGCTTCTCCATTAATGGAATAATGATTAAATAAACATATGTTGCAACCACTGCCACTAAACCTGCTCTAAATCTTTTCGATGATAAATGAGTACTAGTAGTGCTTCTATAAATAATAAATGGTTCAATATCTTCATCTTAAAAATTTATCTTGATTCCCACTCCCGGTGCATTAGTTCTCGGCAACTGTATGTATATAGCTACAAAGATATTTTTTTAATGTATGCTTGGAACAATTCAAACATGGTTGTAATTACAAAACACAATTAATTAGGTGTACAAATCAAGATTGCCAAAATCTTGATATGAGCTAAAGTTGTAAAATCGAAAGTGAATGTACGCTTACGTGATAATGACCAATTGACTCGTTCAAGTCAGCCTCTTCAAAGTTTTGGAAAAAAGAGAAAAAAGGCAACAAAATATGCTAAAAGATAAAAGCTTTCGTTGAAATTTGAGCTAAAAATCCACATCACATTTCATAATCTAGAGAAATTTGATCAAAAGATTTTGCCTTCAACACTCAGTCCAAACTCCGAACTGCATGGTTGTCCAAAACTCCGAACTGGTCCAGCCACAAGGCTATAGAGAGTTTGAACTTACCTCATCACAATTTTAAAACAGAAAAATTCAATTTGCTCGTATCAGTTCCATGTGTTTTTCCAAAGAAGGTGAGATCCCCTTAGCTTGTATATTAATGTAAGTTGCACTATTAGAAATACTGTTTCTGCCGGCGGAGAAGCCAAAACCCACTAGTAGAAGCTCCGGCGGAAGGTGAGATGTCGTCAGCGGTGGAGGCGTCGGCGGAATGGTTTCGCCGAAGAAATCAACCGCCGACGGAGATTTCCGATTCCGCTGGTGGTTGAGTCCAAATTTTATCGGCGGAACGACCTTCCACCGGCAGACAGGGCATTCGTCGAAGGAAGGAGGTTCCGCCGACGACTTGGCCTCCGCCGGCCGAACCTCTTCCGCTGGCAAAAATGACCACCAGCGGAACCTCTTCCCACGGCACAAACAACTGCCGACGGAATGTTTGAAAAAATAAAACAAATTTACATTATGGAGGCAAGAGAAGAGAGAGAGAGAGAGAGAGAGAGAGAGAGAGAGAGAGAGAGAGAGAGAGAGAGAGAGAGAGAGAGAGAGAGAGAGAGAGAGAGAGAGAGAGAGAGAGAGAGAGAGAGAGAGAGAGAGAGAGAGAGAGAGAGAGAGAGAGCAGAGAGCAGAGGGCTAAGGGCAGAGAGCATAGAGCAGAGAGAGAGCAGAGAGTAGAGAGTAGAGAGTAGAGAGTAGAGAGTAGAGAGTAGAGAGCAGAGATCGAGAGAGAGAGAGAGCAAAGAGCAGAAAGCAGAGAGAGAGAGCAGAGAGTAGAGAGCAGAGAGAATAGAGCAGATGAGTGTTCAATGTGGAAAATCTCCAATTTGTACAAAGTTGACCACATGGACCTTTCTTTGAGCCCATTGTGGCCTTCTTTCTCCTGCCATCTGTTGCATCAGTAGATTCACCAGCTTGATTTGATTTGCTCAGCAAAGTAATGGAATACAAACCAGCAATGTGTAAGAAGTAACAAATAAACATCTGTTATCTGATAAGGAAGCTCACAAGCTTATAATGGAATTTATCTGATGTGACAATATTAACAAGCTGTTTGCTTAAAAAACACCCATAAGTGAACAACATTGCAGTGAAGAAAAAATGCCTGCAAATATAGAAAAGCAAAAACATGGTAATCAACTATATTTCTTAACTGGACAGATACTATATACTTATAGACAAAAAGTACTTTTGAGAAGCTTTTTACCTGTATAATTGAGAGAAAAATCTTTCTCTTTCTCTCTGTCTCTCTCTTATCTCTCTTCTAGAATGGGGGAGATCAACTATATTTCCAAACATAGCTTATGCAGTCAACTATCTAATTTGCTACACTCATAACCCTAGAAGCGAACATTGGAATCTTCTTTATCGCTTGATTGAAATATTTGAAAGACACCATAGATTTAGGACTGCATTTTGGTAAATTTCATGTTGTATTGGAAGCCTCTTGTGATGCTAACTGGGTGTTTGATAATGATGAAGTGAGTTCGACTAGTGGTCATGTTTTCACTTTAGGTGGATGTGCGATTTCTTGGAAGTCTGGAAAGCAGACTGTATAGCTTGTTCCATTGTGGACTAGGAGTTTATTGCATTTGAATTATCAAGTCAAGAGGTAGAAACCTACTAGCAGATGTACCATTGTGGGGGAGATCGAGTGTACATGTCTCCCTTCATTGTGATTCTCAAGCAGCCATGAGGATTGCCAACAATAGTGTATATAATGACAAAAGGAGACATATATGCATTAGACATAATGCAGTCAAACAACTATTAAAAAACTGAGTGATTTCTTTGGATTATGTGAAATATGACAGAAATCTAGTTGACCCTTTCACTAAGGCTTTGTCCACTAATTTAGTTATAGATACATCGAGGGGGATTGGCCAGATGGACTCCTACAAGGCACTCGGGCCAGATGGACTGCAACCCATCTTTTTTAAACATCATTGGCCACTTATTAAAGAAGATCTTTTTAAGAATACTCAGACCATCTTCAACTCAGGGAAAAATGGTAAAGGACTTAAACAAAACATTCATAATACTTATAAGAAAAAAGAGCACCCAAAAACCTTTGGACATTACAGGCCCATTAGTCTCTATAACATAACATATAGAATCCTAACTAAAGTTATGGCCTTGAGACTTACCACAATAGTCCCAAAAATTGTGTCTCCCACCCAAGCTGCCTTAGTGAAGGGTAGACAGATTACAGACCACATTATACTGGCACATGAGATTCTAAAAATCTTTCAGCTAAAGAGAAAGAAATATTCTTTCTTTGGAGAAAAGATTGATTTAAAAAAAACATTTGACACATTGTCTTGGGACTTTATAAACCACGCTTGTATTTGATTTCCCTATCCAATTGAGAGAACTAATCCACTCATGCATTAGTACCATGACCTATGAGGTTCTAATTAACGGAACCCCAACTGATCCCATTATCCCAAAATGCGGAATAAGGCAAGGGGATCTCATAACTCCTACCCTATTCATCCTAGCTACTAAACTCCTCTCAGCAAAATTCCAAGAAGGATCTCTACATGGTAAATATACAACCATTGAAATCTATTGAGACCATGCCTATTTGTGTAATCTGCATTACGCAGATGACACCCTATTGATAGGGAAGGCAGATGTCCTAACAACACACACTATCATGACTATATTGAAAGAATATGCTGATTTTTTGGGACAGAATATAAACCCTCAAAAGTCATCGAGCTTCTTTTCAACAACAGTACCACCTCAAACCCAAGACCAGATTAAGGCACCACTCATAAAATTTACACAAAAAACTTCAAGGTTGGATGAAAAAATCACTTTCCCTAGTTGGTTGCATAACTCTCATAAAAAGGGTCCAATCTAGTATCCCCCAGCATATGCTAACTTGCTTCCACTTACCCTTAAAAAAAATCACTGAGACATTGGAAAAAAATGTTTAGAGAGTTCTAGTGCTCTTATAGAGGGAACAAAAAACTACATCTAGTCAATTGGCAAAGTATTTGTGAATCTCTCAGAGAGGGAGGTCTAGGGCTGAGAAGTCTACAGTGTCTAGATACAGCCTTTAGAATAAAGATGCTCTGGCATATCTACTCAAACTTTGACTCTCTATGAGTCACATTCATGAAGCTTAAATATGGGAAAACCTGCACTTGACTAAGGGGAAGATCAGACAGGGAGATTCTATGGCCTGGAAGCAAGTTTCAAAGCACATAGATACCTCTTTTTGGTTCGATAATTAGGTTTGGGAATTAGATAAACCCCTAATTGAACTACCTAGACTAAAGAGTGGCCCACAGGATCCTAGGACTACAGTTGACTACATCATACAGAAAGATAATAGATGGAATGATATTGGCATCAAGGAGCTTTGACCCCCTAACGTAGCTGAGAAAATAATAGAAACCCCAATAGAAAATGCAGAACAAGTCTCACTAATAGAGGACCACTGGATCCTCTCTGGCATGACATCTGGAAAATTAAGACATTACCAAAACAGAAAATTTTTCTGTGGCTACTTATGAAGATAGGATCCCCACAACTGACAATTTAATTAGTAGAGGGTTACATTTGATTCCTATTTGTGTTATGCGTTAAACAAAAGCGGAAACCCCAACCCATCTTCTTATGAGTTATACATTCGCTAGTTCAGTATGGGCCTTGATAAAAGAAGGAACTGTAAAAACTCCAAATGAAACCATGATTAGGTCCTTCCTAAGAAAAGCCATATCCTCCACACACATGAAATTGCTTCCTAGGGCACATGTCTATGTGGCCACTCTGCTTTGGGATATCTGGTGTGCTAGAAACAAGATTTTTGAAAATAAAAAATCCACACCTCATCATTGTGCAAATAGTGTACTAAGCTTGCCACAACAGATTGTGAAATGCAAGGAAGTACCCAAGAAAATCAAGAGAAAGGAAAATAGATTGAACACATGCTGGTCCCCCCTCTCAATCCAACCCTTAAAACTAACTTTGATAGCTCCTCTATCTCAAATGGGAAGCATGCTAGGGCGGGATTAGTGATTAGGGATGACCAAGGCATAGTACATAAAACAAATAGTGATGCTGAATTTCATGCAATATACCTCACACTGAATCTCATTAAGAAATTATATCATAACTACCACATAATTATTGAAGAAGACACCAAATTGGTAATCCAAACTTTTCCGGGAAGCAAGCTGGGCCACTAGAGGTTAGCGAGATGGACAAAGGCTTGTCAAAGACTTCTGAAGGATGCACATTTGGATGAACAGTATTCCTGTCTTTTTGAAAGAACATATTATAAATAACTATTTTCGAGCGTGTTTAAGCCCAAACATTTCTATTTTGGATAACTGTAATATCCTAGACTCCATAGACTCCATAAATTTGTTGCCACAACGGAACTATATTACAGTGCCTACCACATGAATGAAATATCTATTATTGGTTTAGGATAAAATAAAAAAAAACTCAACGATAAAATTTACAACAGGCAATTTACGGAATTGAAACAAGTGCTCTTATATTGCATACTTTATTCCATTGATTTCCTTGAAGATTACTTAAAATCGTGTCTCTCTCTTGTTGAACCTTTGAGTGACTTATTGATGGAGAGAAAAATAACGTGTGTCGGGTGCATGGATAGAGAACTGACTTTAATAAGAGTTACCCCAAAGAGGTGGGTAATCCCCAAAAGCCCAGTAAGATTTTTGGGTTCAATGATATTGTTTATTTAACAATATTGTATAAAACATGTGGACAACTTAAATAAATTATAAAATATTCCAACAATACTCAAAATGAACACTTGTTGTTTGTTATTACGAAAGCCTCATCCAAGTTTATGATTTGTTCGGTGAGGACAGTTTGGATTGCAAAATATAAATATAATATTTTACTCTCTTGTGAGAGAAAGTGCACACTCTCACGCCCGACAACATACGAATCATTATTCTCTAACTATAAACCAATCCACTTTAACTTTGGTCGAGTTCTAGTGAGTGTAGAGGTCAACCCTACTCGATTCGTATTTTCTAAGTATTGGTTGGGAGTGTTAGTAAAAAAACCATTACTCAAATATGATTCCCTAACTATATAATTAGATAATGATTTCAACACTTTGAAAATTACGTAATCCGATTCATCTGAGGTAGTACTTAGTTGACCCGATAATCTCAATTTGGGTGCAGACCCATTTGTAGAAAAATTGGTCCTTTAGAACGTACCTATTGAGCAGGCCAATGTGAAAGTGGATGTGAATGTTTACATTTTCCTTCTAAATCTTCTTCTTGACCTTGAAGCATAAGCGAAGTTGCTGCCATATAAATTATATATCCATCGGCTCAAATGCGTGTCGATATCATAGGTCAAGTGTGGACACGCACTGGGAAGAAATGTAACGCGTATTGGTTTCTTTAGTGTTGTTTTTCACGCACTGGGACGAAAAGTAACGCGCATTGGTTTCTTTAGTGTTCTTTTTCGGCCGTGTAGATAGAGACTATAGGCAAAATACTTGTTAGTGGCCCAAGCTTAACCCAACATCAAATCAACCCACTCTGTACTTCTACCGGACTTGAATTTCCATGTCATCTGATGATATTTATGAGTATACTTTTGTAAATTCCTCGGAGACTTTTGGACTGAAAAATGAAAGTCAAGTGAGGCTCGCCTCTTCCATTATTGGTCCCAATAGGCGGCGGCTCTCCCCGACCCCCTAGTAGAACTTGAAGCCAGAGAAATTTCAGCGGGTCCAGAAGGCGAGCTTGTAAGCAATTATAAGCATTTTCGTCTTCTTCTCCACATGCCTCGACGCCGAGTCTCCCCATTCTTCCCCTTCCCCTGCAGTTCCCACCAGTAACTGGATTTCACGGCAGGGAAGAAACATGATGTCAACCCTGCTACAAGGGTGCTTCCTCTTTCTTCTCTGCTCTTCCGTTTTGGTAAACTTCACAGTCGCCCAAGACGAAGCTCGGGCTCTCCTCAAATGGAAAGATAGCTTGACCTCTCACTCCCTAAGCTCCTGGACTCTCGCCAATGCCTCCTCCTCCAGTCCGTGCAGATGGACCGGAATCAAATGCGATGCCGCCGGAAGCGTCGTGGAAATCAATCTGCCTCTGTCGGGTCTCGGAGGCACTCTCCGGAGCTTTAATTTCTCCGCCTTCCCTAACCTCGTCACACTGGATCTCGACTTCAATAATCTCGTCGGCCTCGTACCTTCAGAAATCGGAAGCCTCAAGAAAATCACCCATCTCGATCTGGGTAGCAACAATTTCACCGAGTCCGTGCCGGCAGAGATTGGGAACCTCTCGGAGCTCCGGTTCCTCCGGCTGTTCAACAATAGCTTCACTGGAGCCATCCCTTATCAGCTCTGCAATCTCCTAAAGGTTTGGTACTTCGATCTCGGAGGGAACTACCTCACCTCACCAGACCCACAACGGTTTCCAGGCTTGCCTTCGGTCACACACCTCTCTCTCAATGTCAACAATCTGGCTGATTTTCCTCCCTTCATAAACAACTGCCCCAAGTTGATTTATCTGGATCTCTCAGAAAATCTCATCGAAACTCCCATACCTTCTGAACTCTGGACTAGTCTTGAAAATCTGGAATTCCTCAATTTAACTGACAACACCTTCGAGGGACAGATTCCAGCTGCAGTCGCAAATCTTTCCAAACTTCGGGACCTTCGATTGGGAAACAACAATCTAAATGGGTCTATCCCTACTGAAATTGGCAATCTCTCCAACCTTAAAATCCTAGAATTGAATGACAATCCGTCCATGAAGGGACCCATACCGTCCTCAATCGGTAATCTCACCAAGCTCCAAAGGCTAGACCTTACTAACGCGGGGTTGGAGTCCACCATCCCTGAGGAGCTTGGGTCTTGCACCAACCTCACTTTCCTCGCTCTGGCAACAAACAATCTCTCAGGTCCCTTGCCTCTTTCTCTTGCTAAACTAACTCAAATTAGCGAGCTTGGGCTATCACAAAACCATTTGTCTGGCCAAATTCACCCCTCTTTGATATCCAGTTGGACTCGCCTCATTTCTTTGCAGTTGCAGGACAATAATCTCAGCGGAAAAATCCCTCCTGAAATTGGGCTTCTCCGCGAACTTCAGATCTTGTTCCTGTTCCACAACTCGATTTCAGGTCCCATTCCGGCGGAAATTGGCAACTTGACGAATTTGATTTCCCTTGACGTCTCCAATAATAAGCTTACCCAGTCCATCCCTGCTACCATAGGGACTCTTGTTTTGCTGAAGAACATGAGTCTTTTCGAAAATCAGTTAACAGGAACCATTCCACACGAGCTAGGAAATATCATCTCACTCGAGTACTTGGATTATTCCTCAAACAAGCTTCAGGGTTCTCTGCCTTCCTCGATATCCAATCTGACAAATCTGCTTCTCTTTTATGTTCCGTCGAACAATCTTACCGGCACCATACCAGATGATTTTGCACCTCCTTTACTATCAAATGTCAGCTTCGCCGAGAATAATTTTACCGGGCGACTGCCCCCCAGAATTTGCGAAAACGGACAACTCGTATACATTTCCGCCAATGACAACAAGCTCAGTGGACCCATTCCAGAGAGCTTTAAAAACTGTTCTCGCTTAATCAGGGTTCGTCTCGAAGACAACTTTCTCGACGGGAACATCACCGAGGCCTTCGGCGTTTACCCAGATCTCGTGTTCATGGATTTGAGCAACAATCGACTTCACGGTGAACTGTCCCCGAGATGGGCTGAATGTAAGTCGCTCTCATCCTTCAAATTATCCGGAAATTTGATTTCGGGACCAATCCCGGCTGAAATCGGACGGATGAAGCAGCTGCACGTCTTTGGTATTGCATTCAACCAGTTGAGGGGGGAAATTCCAGATGAGCTATTCAATTCGTCATCTCTTTTGTTCAACTTGACCTTGAGCCATAATCAGCTCTCCGGTGGAATACCAAAAATGATTGGGCAGGCCACGGGTTTACAGTTCTTGGACCTGTCTGGAAACAATTTGACACACCCAATACCAGATGAGCTCGGGAATTGCCAAAACCTCATTACCCTGAAACTGGGCAACAACAGATTGAATGGCTCTATCCCTCTGCGAATGGGGAGTTTGACATCCCTGTCGATGGAGCTGGACTTGAGCCAGAATTTGCTCACCGGTAGCATACCCTCGCTGCTTGGCAGCTTGAAGCGATTGGAGAAGCTTAATCTTTCCCGCAACTTGCTATCCGGCTCACTCGCACCGTTGAAGGAACTGGGGAGTCTTGACGCTGTGGACATCTCCTTCAACAATCTCATCGGCCCTGTTCCGGATAGTCCGGCGTTTGAAGGCGCAACTCGTGAAGAGTTGCAGGGTAACCCAGGTTTGTGCGGCAAACTGGAACAGGGTTTGACGGCCTGTAGCAGCATCTCCTCTTCCCCGGGTAATGGGCCCAAGAAGACCAACTGGAAAGTGATAATCGCCGTTCTGGTGCCGGTGGTCTTCGTCGCCATCCTTCTTTCGGCCCTGGTCATAGTCCTAGTGCATCGACACAGGTCCAGAACGCCGGACCCAGAGAGCTACACGACAGGCGGAGAGAGCTCGTTTTCGATATGGAATTTTGACGGGCGATTGGCGTTCAAGGACCTGGTCGCGGCCACGGAGAATTTTGACGACAAGTACATCATCGGGAGAGGAGGGCAGGGGTGCGTGTACAGAGCAGTACTCCCCAAGGGGGAGACCGTCGCCGTGAAACGCCTCCACAAGTCGTCCGACGACGGGGTGTCCGAAATGGACAAGAAGAATTTCGAGAGCGAGATTAAGGCCTTAACGGAAATCCGGCACAGGAACATCGTCAAGTTCTACGGCTTCTGCGCCATGAACGGGGGCATGTTTCTGGTGTACGATTTCGTGGAGAAGGGGAGCCTGGGGGGTGTTTTGTACGACGAGGAAGGGAGGAACCTGGACTGGGTGACGAGATTGAAGATCATCAAAGGGCTCGCTCATGCTCTCTCCTACCTGCATCATGACTGCACACCCGCAATCGTCCATCGGGACATCTCAAGGAACAACGTCCTGCTTGATTCCGGCTATGAACCCCGCCTCTCCGACTTCGGCACTGCAAGATTGCTGAATCCCAGCGAGTCAGTCTGGACGGCACCCGTGGGCGCTTATGGCTACATCGCACCCGGTAAGTCGTTCTGCTAATCAATTCATAAATTGTCCAGTCCAATATCTTGTTTAAAATGAAAGTACTCCCTCTGCTTTGCTACTGCTAACTGACATTTTCCTTTTGTACAAATTGAGCAGAGCTTGCCACGACAATGAAGGTGTCAGAGAAATGCGATATCTACAGCTTCGGAGTTCTCGCTCTTGAAATACTAATGGGGAAGCACCCGGGCGAAATTTTGTCGAGCTTAGAAAGTAGAGAAGATTGGGATACACTTTTGGTGGGGGAGCTGGACCAAAGGCTACCACCTCCAACAGGTACTCTTCTGGCGCAAGAGCTGGCTTTCGTGGTGAAGATCGCGTTGCAATGCTCGCGCTCGAATCCCCGGTCTCGACCCACAATGCATTACATCTCCAGTGAACTTTTGGCTCGCAACTCTCCTCCTCTTTCGCAACCTCTGCGCACCATGACGTTTCGAGATTTGATGGCATAGCAGCAGTTAACTCCACTCCAGTGGATAGATACATACACATGGCTACCGTTTTCCTTCTGAAAATATTTACCAATTATAATGAAAATCCTAAAGCAGTTGAGAGTTGCACGTCATCGCCTCTGCAACTAAAGTAGTCGATAAACGACGACGGATTAGGCATTGAAGTGTACACTTGATCTGGTTCTAGTTTAATTCTAAAGATCAATGTTACACAAAAACACTAAAAATTAATCATAACCCGACTTCTTGACAGATACAAACTAGGGCTTTTAGACTTCCCCTAGGGCTGTTTTTGTGAAATCTGGTAGCAGTAATTTGTCATTACATTGTACATCATATCAATTAGGATATAATAGGGTGAATATACCATTGTCGGGAGCTCTTCCTTTGTTTGTTTCTTGGTTTTGTTATCTTCTATTGACGTATCGGGAGCTCTTCCTCTGTATGTTTCTTGGTTTTGTGATCTTCTATGATGACCAGGTATGTTTTCATTTTTCTGAGTATTTACTTGAACTGAAGATCTTACTGAACAATATTTTTTATATGATCAAAAGATCTTAATTAAGAACTAGACTTTAGGCCTTTTTGAGTTCCGGTAATAATATTAATCTCATCCCTCGATTTTACATTTGCCTTTTCTATTTCTCCAGTACCCGATTTTGAGTTTACTTACTCATTATTTCGAAGGTCCCAGCAAGAATTTGAATCCTATATCCTCATATGAAATTTTCTGTCCGAGCAAGGATTTGGATTTCATCAACAAGTAAGCAATCATGATAGCGTTGAAGAGAAGAAAACGGATTTGACTATCTTTCTCTCTTAGAGCCCTTGTAGTACGGAAATACAAAAAATATGGACTGAAGACTATAGTAAGAGATTACAAAGATAAAAAAAACAAAATATGAACTAAAGGCTATAGTAATTGAATAAGAAGAAAAGTGTAAATTAAAGGTTATATGAAGGGAATATTGAGAAAAATGTGGACTAAATGCTATAATGAAGGAATATGAAGGGAAATACGGACTGAAAGCCATATGAACATAAATAATGATTGAAAGCTAAAGTAAGGGAGTAGGAAGACAAATATGGACTAAAGGCTACATAGTTAGGGAATAAGAAGAAAAGTTTGAATTAAAGGCTATAGAATTAAAGGGAATATTGAAAAAAAAGAATTGAAGGCTATAGAAAGGAATACGAAGGGAAATATGGACTCAAGGCCGTAGTAAGGGAATATGAAGAGAAATATGGACTGAAAACTATAATATGGGAATACGAAGAAAAACATGGATTGAAGGCTACATAGTTAGGGAACATAAATATGGACTGAAGGCTATAGTAAGGGAATAAGAAAAAAGTATGGAGTGAAGGTTATAATAAAGGAATATGAAGAGAAGTATGGGTTGGAGGTTCTAGTAAAGGAATATGAATAAAAATATAGATTGAAGGCTATAGTAAGGGAAAATGAAGAAAAATATGGATTGAAGGCTATATTAAGGGAATATGAAGAAAAATATCGACTAAACACTATAGTAAGGGAATATAGAAAAAAGAAATATAGAGTGAAGGCTATAGTAAGGAAAATCCGAAGGTATATATAGACTGAAGACTATAGTAAAGGAATAAAAAGAAAAGTATGGATTAAAGACTATAGTAAGGAAATATTGAGAAAAATATGGATTGAAGGGTATAGAAGAGAATATAAAGAGAAATATGGATTGAAGCTATAGTAAGGGAATATGAAGAGAAAAATGGATAAAATGTTAAAGTAAGGGAATATGAAGAGAAATATGGACAAAAGGCTATAGTAAGGGAACACGAAGAAAAATATGGACTGAAGGCTATAGCAAGGGAATATTAAAAAAATATGGACTACAAGCAATATTAAAGGAATACGAAGAAAAATATGGACCAAAGGCGATAGTAAAGGAATAAGAAGAAAAGTGTGAATTAGAAGCTATATATACTAAGGTTATATTGAGAAAAATATGGACTGACAGCTAAAGTAAAGGAATATGAAGGGAAAAATGGAAATAAGGCCATATTAAGGGAATATGAAGAAAAATATGAATTAAAGGTTATAGTAAGAGAACATGAAGAAAAATATACATTGAAGGCTATACACTAAGGGGAAATGTAGAAAACTATGGAGTGAAAGTGAATATGAAGAAAAATATGGATTGAAGGCTATAGTAAAGGATTACGATGGTAAATATTGATTGAAGGCTATAGTACCGAAATAAAAAGAAAAGTGTGAATTAAAGGCTATAGGAAGGGAATATTGAGAAAAATATGGATTGAAGGCTATATCGTAAAGGAATATGAAGGGAAATATGGACTGAAAGGTATAGATGAGAATTGGAAGAGAAATATGGACTGAAGGCTATTGTAAAGGAATATGAAAAGAAATATGGACTGAACGCTAAAATGAAGAGAAATATGGACTGAAAACTATAATAAGGTAATAGGAAGAGGAAAATGGATAGACTATAATAAGGGAATGCGAAGAGGAGAATGAACTGAAAACTATAATAAGGGAATACGAAGATAAGTATGGGTAGTTGGCTATAATAAGGGAATATGAATAAAAATAAAGACTGAAGGTTATAGTGAGGGAAAATAAGGAAAATTATAGGCTGAAAGATATAGTAAGGGAATATGAAGAAAAATATGAATTGACGCTTAAAGTAATAAACTACGAAGGTAAGTATGGAGTGAAGGCCATAGTAAAGGAATTAAAAAAGTGTGAATTATGGAAAAATAATGTATTAATTAAGGTAGAGTCAAATTCGTTTTCTTCTCCATCTTCAACTTTATCAAGATTGCCAACTATTGGGGGTAGTTACGTACAACGAAAATAACATATTACTTAAGAGAATATATAAAACAAAATAGGGGCCAAAATTTATCTCAAAATAACATATCTAATTTGAATGAGTAATGCTATGTGTACTGCAGTAGTACGCATAAATTGCGTACTACTTACGTGGATGGCTTACGTGCTCGTCCACGTAAGCCGCTGAGTCAACATCTAAAAAAACGGGGTCTGGTTCGACCATGTTTTTTTTTTCTCTCTCTCTCTCTCTCTCTCTCTCTCTCTCTCTCTCGCTCTCCTCCTCTCCCCAAATCGCTCTCCCTCTCCCCCAAATCGCTCTCCCTCTCCCCCAAATCTCTCTCTCGCCCTCACCTCTGCCTCCCGCTGTGGCCTCGCCTCTGCCGCCTGCGGCGGAGTCGCCCTTGGCCTCGGCCTCCCGCGGTCCCCTCGGCCTCGGCCTCTCGCAGTGCCCTCGGCCTCGGCCTCCCGTGGCCCTGGCCCTCGCCTCGGCCTCCCGTGGCCTCTCCTCAGCCTCCCATGGCCTCGCCTCCATCTCCCGTGGCCTCGTCTCCGCCTCTCGTGGCCTCGCCTCCGCCTCCCGTGGCCTCCCCTCGCCATGGGCTCACCCGCCTCGCCCCCCCCGCCCGCGCCCCGCCGCCGCCCGCCCGCCCTCGCCGCTCGCCCTCGCCTCCCGCGGGCCTCGCCCTCGCCCTCGCCTCCCGCGGGCCTCACCCTCGCCCGCCTCCCGCCTCGCGTGGCCTCGCCGCCTCGCCTCCCGCGGGCCGGCCTCGCCTCGCCTCCCTGGGCCTCGCCTCGCCTCGCCTCCTGGGCCTCGCCTCGCCTCAGCCTCCCATGGCGCCTCTCCTCAGCCTCAGCCTCCCGCGGCGCCCTCAGCCTCAGCCTCCAGCGGCCTCGCCCGCCATTGTTTTAATTGAATCTGATATTTTTTTTGAAAATTACTTCCGATTTTTTTTGAAAATAATTTGAATCTGAAATTATCAGCGTGGATATGTAACTCTTTCTGTGTTTGCTATAGTAAAAGATGTTACTATATTAAAAGGCAATCATGTGAAATTGTTCATGAACAATGACTCTCTCTTTTGAATGTTCATTCTTACATGTAGGAATATGTTAATTTGGGTATGCAGAAATCATGTACATCGTGTTTCATATTAATTTTTTATTAAAAAAATTATTGAAGGAGTTGGAAGTCATGCTGCTTCAATGCTTTTAAGATTTATTTGACCGTAAACCCTAAATTCAGGGTATAGTTTTTGGGTGGTTAGCCTTCCATTTACTTTTAGTGGGACATGAATCTGTTTGCTTACTCTGTATGCATATCTTAGAGATGGTTTTTTGCATGTAGTCGTCAAAAAGTTTTCCATCAGAGTCGATCTGGTTTAAGTGAGTATATTGAACCTTTTAGTGGATCTTTAAGCTCAAAATGGTAAGAGCACTCAAAAGTTATTTTTGAGAGGATGGTGAATCTGTTTGCTTACTCTGTATAGCTAAATGAATCATGAGACATGCATTTCTATATATTATGATGAATTGAGATACTATCTGAATCAAATCGAATGTCACTAGATATATTATCTCGCTTCCATTAGAACATACTTGCTAAAGAGAATGCCCAAATCAAGTAAAAAATGAGACGAAAAATGACATCAAGTAAAAAATAAGATGAAAAATGACATCGAGTAAAAAATGTAAAAGTTTTAGCCATAATAGATACCCAATTGTTGGTACATAAATTAAACCTCAAAATCAAAGTGAAACTTTTGTTCTAACAATTTTAAAAACAAATTGAAACTAAATATAATCAATAACAAGATTAATCCAACCCAATTAACTTGGGTATACAATATAGTGTGGAATTCAAAGTTGTGTTATCTTCATGCACTGAAACTTCTACAAGTTGAAATTTCTGCTCTCCATCAACACACTGGTGCACCATCCATTCCCGACAAAGTAAGAAAAATTATATGAAGCAATAAAAAAATTATGAACTTAAATAAACACTTGGTCACAAACCTGAAAGATCAATGAAATTTGTCTCAGCAATCGAATCAGTAGTCATTTGTGTCCCTCTTAGAGTGTCATGTTTTTCCACATTCTTATCATCACTTGTTTTATTTTTTCTTGGAGAAACCTGCTTATACAATGTTCAAAGTCTTAATTAAATAGAAATATACAATAAAATTAAGAAATGAAAGAGTACAAAATTATATCAATGCAATATACCTTTTTTTGGTTGTTTAATGCATACTTTCTCCAATATTGACTGCTTCCTTTTGGAGGGTGGTCTACCTTTCTTTCTTATTGGGATTGGATTAAGAATCTTCTCAGGTATGTTTTTGTTCTTTTCAACCTGATCGTTGTCAAATTTAATTCCACAGGCCACATCACCTAAGCCACTACAAGTAATGACATGATTATGATTTTCTTCGCTACCTTTAAGAGCGTTCCTTTCCTTTGAAAATGACTCCTTCACCTCAATTATTAACTTTAGAGGTATATCATATCTATCACCAAACTCCAAGATTACCTCTGCAAGCTCCATACAATGCATGTGTACAGTTTCATATCGTTCCAAAGTATTATCAACAACCGAAGCAGTAGAAGCCAACGAATGTAAACGCTTAAAATCCTTTCTCCAACGGGATAAAATATAGTGAGGTGGAATTTCCAACACTTGGAAAATAATTAGCACAGTTAAAGCATGTCTGCAAAGAATCCCACTATATTCAAACAAACGACATATGTACCAAATTTTGTGTTCCTTTTCATCATAAGTGACTGCAAACTTCATTTGTTCAACACTTTTTCCATCTTTTCTCACAACATGTTCTAAAACTTCTAGTGTAGAAACAAATCCATCCTTTTTCACTAAAAAAGTATGATAATATAATAAAGTCTTTATCTCATTCTGAAACTTCTTAAATATTTTGAATGTGTAAATCTCACTCATTTGCTTTTCCATATGATATTTGGATATTAGCGGTGGACTCATATTCAATTATTGAAAATCAGCCTGTGTTTCTTTCTCATATTTGCTTTGCAATGCAAAATCATATTTTTCAACAAACTGCTTCAAAGATGTTTTGGAATGAATATACCCATCAAAAAAAGCATAGATACTTTCACTACGTTGAGTTGTAGACTTTCTAGCCCAAAATATTCCTTTCACATAAACAGGAACCCAACAGCTACGAATTTCATATAGCGAACGCAACCGCTCATTTTCTTCAAGTTTGTATTCCTCAATCAACTTCAATCAATTTTGCTCGAACTCTTCAATTATCAATGACTGATACACTATTGACTTTAACTTCTTCTTAATGGATTTGTAATCATTTAGAGCACCCAACTTTCAAGGAATGTTGTTCATAATATGCGACAAACACAAACGATGATGAGCATCTGGAAAAACAATGGCAATGGCTGCACTTATAGACTTACATTGATCAGTAATTATTGTCTTAGGTAGAATTCCAGACATACATTGTAGCTATGCTCGAAAAAACCAAGTATAACTCTCAATACATTCATTTGCAAGCTATGCACAACCTAAGAGTATTGATTGACCATGATGGTTAACACCAACAAAAGGGGCAAATGGCATGTCATATTTATTTGTTAAATATGTAGTTTCAAAAGATATTACATCTCCAAAATATTGATAAGCACTTCTTCATCTAGAATAAGCCCAAAAAATATTTTTCAATCGGCTCTCAAAGTCTATATCAAATGCATAAAAAAAACTAGGATACTTCCTTTGCATTTGAACAAAATAGGTATGAATAGCTTCAACATCTCCCTCACCAAGCTTCAATCGTCTCACTTTTTCGACATAGTTTCTACAATCCTTTTCTGAAAGCTTAATTTGTCAAACCCTCCCATTCTTTTTGCCCATACATGAAGAGACTTGTTTGTACGTACCCCTGCATCTTCATTATATTCTAGATTCTTCTTAACATGATTGGGAAAACTTCTATTCGATTTGTAAAACCTTAACTTTGATGGGCTAACTACATGGTTATGATCAAGATGAACATGGGTCAGATGAGAGTACCCATCTTCATTGAAATTTGCAATAATTTTGGCTTTGCAATTAGTTTTTACTGATGGTCTTGAACGAGAAGGATTATTATTTCTATATCTTGGTTTTCCTTTTTTATCACATGCAAGTGTAAACTCATAAAATATTTCATCTTTTCCACGAATAGAACTCGTTTTTATTATACCAAATCCAACACGTTGGGCATATATACCATACAATATTTCTCCATCTTCATAGGAACTCAAAATCATCCGTAATCGAGGGGTTCCCTCTTCTACATTAGATAAATTTTGATGATGAGGTGCTTGGTTACAATTTTCTTCTTGAACAATTGGTACATCGACAATCAGTACCTATTCATTGTCATTCAAAATACCTTCTTTTAAACAACCACTAGCCATTCCCTACAGTTAAACACAAAATTACCAAGAAAAAAATAAAGACTAAACATATCTGAAGAAGCCTAAACTAATTAACCTCTCATGCTTTGATATTAAATACAATAATAACATGAAGAAGAGACAAAAACTATTCTATGAAGCCGAAGGGATTCCAACCTCACTATTTGAAAGGTTTCTCCACCCTCACAATGATTTAAATAGTACCAGATTCTATTGTGTTATATACAATGTACAAATGAAGAAAAATATCTCAAAGATCAAACCTGTAAATGAGTAACAACAAGAAGACAATATTTCCAGGGCCTTCTTAGCTTGGTTGAGGGAAAGTTTTGCAACTAGCACACTGCACAAGAAAATCCTCCAGCTTTTTAGGGTTTTAAGATTTAATCTCATTCATCACATACATACAATGGTAAACTCATTCAAATCTTTCATAAATAAATCTTATTATACCAAGAAAAATTATACTAGGAGTTCCCTTTCGGCCGCCGTGGGAGGAAGCCAGAGGGAGAGGTGAGACCGCGGGAGGCCGCAGGAGGCCGAGGCGAGGCCGCGGGAGGCCGAGGCCGAGATTGCCGCGGGAGGCCGAGGCCGAGATTGCCGCGGGAGGCCGAGGCCAAGATTGCCGCAGGAGGCCGAGGCCGAGATTGCCGCGGGAGGTCGAGGCCGAGATTGCCGCGGGAGGCCGATTCCGAGATTGCAGCGGGAGGCCGAGGCCGAGATCGCCACGGGAGGCCAAGGCCAGGCCACGGGAGGCCGAGGGCGCCGCGGGAGGCAGAGGCGAGGCCACAGCGGGAGGCTGAGGGGAGGGCGAGGCCGCTGCCGCGGGCGGCAGCAGAGGCGAGGGCGAGAGAGAGATTTGGGGGTGAGGGAGAGCGATTTGGGGGAGAGAGAGGAGAGCGATATGGGGGAGAGGAAGCGAGAGAGAGCCATCCATGTAAGTACGCATAGCATTACTCAATTGGAATAATGCTAGCTGCTCATTTGTGAAACACCATCTGGCGTACCAGTCGATGTGGATGCACAACGGGCATCCACATTAGGTGCAGATTACTGGGTTTTAGAGTTTAGGAATTTAAAATTTTTTTCCTAAAAGACGCTGACCATGATTCTCATGTGGATGCCAGTTGTAGAACCCACATAATGAGGCTCACCATTGGGTACCTGGTTGACATGTAGCTAACATTACTCATCTAATTTTCTATGGTTTTAATACTGAATATTCGCTATAATATTATTCTTTGAAGTTACAATGTTAAATTATTCTCTAATTATATATATTAAATGGAAAAGCTAGAATATACGACATTCCTGGTGCCATATACTCCAATGACCTGGAAATGCCAGTCCAGTTCGACGCGTTGGGAATCAGCTGCCTCGCTGTTTTAAAATCGGACAGCTTTGGTTCAAAATCGACCTCTAAGAGGAATTTTCAGTACTATAAGTAAAGGAGAAGGTAGGTTGAATTGTTGGTTTGGCAAACCTAGGACGTGCCTCCCTCCCTCCCTACATCTAGGGGTGTAAACGGAACTAAACGGTAACGAAAATGGTATTTTCGTTTACCGTATCCGTTTATGAAATCCTATACCGTTACCGTTTTCGTCCGATTAATTTCGCTTCATTTTTTGCCGTTTTCGTCCGATTAATAATCGGACGAAAACACTCCTACCGTTTTCGTCCGATTAATTTCGTTTCATGCGATTAAAACGAGATTTTTCTTACACCCGTTTATTTTCGTTCTATTTTCATTACGTTCGTTCCATATCACCCGATTATTTCGTCTGATTAATAGAGATTTATTCGTAGAGATATTAAAAATAAATTTAAAAAATAAATTACAAATATAGTTAAAAATTAATTTAAATCGAAACAATTGAAAACAAAATCTCTATTCAAAAAAATAAACACACTAAAATTAGAAAGTTCTTTAAAACAAATAATTACTAACAAAACCTACCAAAGAAAGACTAACAAAAAAATACATAATAAAGCTACATAAATATTTCTATCCCAAGAATGTAACCAAACAAAATACTTACAATAGGTCTCTACCTCACAAATCACAATACAAAACTCTTCAATACAATGATCTCCCCCAGCCCATGAAAATTAGACCAAATAAACAATTAGAGGCTTTCAAAAACAAACAGTTAGAGGCTTTCGAAATACCAAATTCAAAGAAACTAAAACACTAAAAATTTTACAAGTCTCACAATCCATGAAAAGGTAAAACAATTCAAACCTTTTAAAATTTATATATAGGATCACCTTCATGCATCAGTCTTGTCTACCTGAAAAAAGACTCAATTAATTTAAATCAAATCCAAAAAAAAGGGAAATAATCAAAATAGATATTTACCCTTCATTCTCCTAAAGAAAAAATAATTGTTTAAACAGTAGTTTAATAAAATTTAATCAAAGTAAGACTTTAAGTATGAAAAAAACCATATATAATCCAAACCTACAACAGTACAACTGGAGCACTTCAATTCTAATCATCTCCATTTCCCCTACAATGTGCTATGAGTAATAAGAATTTGCTCAAAATAAAATATAAAAATTAGTAGTACAACCAATCAGTTAGTTACATACCCATCATCATCAAATGGTGTTGAAGTGTATAATGTGTTAAACATCATCATCCAACGATCCTTAACAAAATAGACAAACATTATGTTAAACATAAATTAACTAAAAAAATTTTCACACAAAAAGATTATCAAATGAAATAATAAAATATAATTAAACTACCTTTTGATTCACATCTCAACCAATCTTGAGTACACCAAAGTGCCTCAATGGTCTTTGGCTTTAATGAAGATCTATATTGGTCAATGACTCTACCACCAATACTAAATGCAAACTCTGAGGCCACTGATGTAACTGGAATACTCAAAATATCACGTGCCATACAACTAACTATGGGGTACTTAAATTGGTTCGTCTTCCACCATTCCAATATATCAACAGAATCATGGAGAGACACGTGAATCGATTCTTCTTCCAAATATCTCTCTAAATCTGATTTCACACGAGGTGGGGTCTTAGTAAACAAATACTCTTTGAAATTACCAAGTACAGAATCATCTGATTGCTCTAAATTGGAAGAATCATCTACAGAGATATCAACTCCAAAACTAGAAGCTTCATGCTAAACAATAATCTTTATGTAGATCTTCTAGAGTCATTTTCACCTCATTAATATACAACTCAGACTGATCACCATAAATGTTTGGATAGCAAAATGAAATCAATTCCATCTTATAACGATGATCAATTGCAGAAGCAATTGCCAAAAGCTTACTTGTAGTGCCCCAATACTTCTGAAATTTACTTAACATCTTTTCATCCATGGAAGCCATAAATAACTTATCACTTCTAGCCCACCTCTTCAAATTCATCCATATGTTAGTAACTTGAGGAAACAAATAACTAATAGTTGGGCGAGAAGTAGAAGAGAAAGAAAGAGTTGCATCACAAAATATCTTCAAACACTTGCAAACTAATTCCACATTTTCCCAATCTTTCTCTATCATAGTCAAAGGAAAACTTTTATCTCTAGTAGCCATACGTGTGAATGCATTTTTCAACAATAACGCTCTTGAAAGCATAAGGTACGTAGAATTCCACCTAGTTGGGACATCCAAAATAAGTTGTTGTTGAGGAAGTCGAACTTGATTTACCACTTCTTCAAATTTCTCTTTTCTCCCAGTTGAAGACTTAACATACTTCACACAATTCCTCACACTTTCAATCACATGTGTAATTTCACCTAGTCCATCTTGCACAATCAAATTCAGTATGTGTGCACAACATCTTACGTGGAAAAGAGCACCATTCAACAAAAGTAGACCCCTACTTGTTAGCTTTGTTTGAAGCTCTCGAACAACCACATCATTTGTAGTACAATTATCCAAAACAATAGAGGACAATTTACTGTCGATGTTCCACTCAAGCAATTTATCATAAATTTTATCAGCAATATTCAAACCAGTATGTGGAGAGGGAATATATGAAAAGTTCAAAAGTCTCTTTTGCATTTTCCAATCTGCATCAATGTAATGTGCAGTCAGAGACATATATCCCTTGGTTTGTCCTGATGTCCACAAATCACATGTGATGCTTATTTTAGATGAAACTGACTCCAAAGATTTATATAATTTTGCTTTTTCAGTTTCATACAGCTGCATACATGTGTCTTTTATAGAAACCTTGCTAACCATTTTGAATTGAGGGTTGAGATTATTTGAATACTCCCTAAATCCCGCATGTTGGACAATAGAAAATGGATATTCATAGAGAATAATCATCCTTGCAAGACTTTCACGGATTACTTTCTGATCAAACTTATAATTTGTCACCTCTCTACTGGTTTCATTAACATGGGAATTTGTATTCAAAAGCATCTGACTAACATCAACAGTTGACCTCTTGTTCAATTTCAGTTTGACACATGTCTTGATCTGATAATTCAAGTGACTTGTGCCTTTTCTCGGCTCAGCAGAAAATTTTGAATTACAATGTTTGCAAGTGGCAAAAATGCTACTACCAAAGATCTCCCTATTAAAGTCTTCCCACACCTTTGATGTCAGTTTTCTTTTCCTGGTCACAACTTGAATGTTTTCATTCTCACCCTCATCTTCTATAACATTTTCACTCTGTTTGGTATTTGCAACAGACTCAACACTTTTTCCCTTATCCAAAATTTGAGACATTTTATGCTTCAAAATATATCTGTCATACAAAGTGGGAATAAAAAAAATTAAAACACATAAATATGGCTAGTTAAACATCATTCCATTCAATAATTTAACCAAACAAACAAACAAAACAAAACCATGTGGTGGATTAAATTATAATCCCAAAATCTCCTCACTACATGGTAATACCATTCATTGCACTTCAATAACCACTCCATAATTTAACCAAACAAAAAAAAAACCATGTGGTGGATTAAATTATAATCCCAAAATCTCCTCACCACATGGTAATACCACTCATTGCACTTCAATAACCACTCAATAATTTATCCAAACAAACAAAGAAAAAACCATGTGGTGGATTAAATTATAATCCCAAAATCTCCTCACCACATGGTAAAACCATTCATTGCACTTCAATAATATAAATTTCAAAATTTAAAGAAAATTAATAAAAAAATGTGTTTGAAACCTTACCTTATTGCTTAATCCACAAAATCCAATTACAACAAGTAAAAATAAGAGCACCACCTGATATAAAAGTTAACAATCAATTAAAAGAATTACTTTCAAAATTTATAGTCAATCAACATAAATAAAATAGCTTAAAAACTTAACCATGTAGACTAACTATCTAAAGAGTATCTACAAAGAAAATTAATATGCAGTAACATTATTTTCCTATAAAGTACATGAGCAATGATCAATATAAACTTTACATGCATGCAAACACAAACTAATACCATTCAATGCACTTCTATAATATAAGTTTCAAAATTTAAAGAAAATTAATAAAAAAAAATGTGTTTGAAACCTTACCTTATTGCTTAATCCACAAAATCCAATTACAACAAGTAAAAATAAGAGCACCACCTGATATAAAAGTTAACAATCAATTAAAAGAATTACTTTCAAAATTTATAGTCAATCAACATAAATAAAAGACCTTAAAAACTTAACCATGTAGACTAACTATCAAAAGAGTATCTACAAAGAAAATTCATATACAGTAACATTATTTTCGTATAAAGTATATAGCAATTTCCAGATTCGTTCTGCAGTACCATTTCTTAGATTTCTTGGTACTGCAGAACTATAAGAGATGTGAAGCAGATAACATAGAAAATTATCGACAGCAAAGGAGAATAGAAGCTACAGTAAAACAGACTCGAAGGGACAGTAAAACAGACTCGAAGGGAAAAAATCGACAGCAAAGAGGATGACTAGCAAAACAGAAAAAATAGTGAGGATAAAAAAAAAACGAAAACAAAAATTGTAGCCATAAAAAAAGAAGAGTGAAAAATTGAAGGGCAAAAGAGAGGGACAAATAGGGAGGAGAAGAGAGAGTACCTTGAAAGGATTTCGACGAGGGAGACGACCGCTTCTGCAATAGCGAGGACAAACAGAAGGAGGAGGACGCGCGTCGATGTAACAACGGTGTGAAGACTCTGAGAACAGAGAAATGGAAACGAGACTGGTAAGAATGGAATCACTGAATCAGGAATTACAAAAATCAGAGGTAAAAGATAGAAATTAGAGGGAAAAGAGAGATGAATCAGACGACAAAGAGATAGGAATCAGACGAAAAAGAGAGGAATCAGACGAAAAAGAGAGGAATCAGACGAAAAAGGGAGGAATCAGAGGGAAGAAGAAAAATACCTTGGCTTTAGACAAAGTTTGCCAAGAGGTGAGCCGTGAGCGGTACGCGGGTAGCTCGATGGTCGCCTGACTCGCCTCTCCCGTTCTCCGTCGATTTAGGGTTTGCACAATTGCAATTTGCATGGGACGGTGGTCGGTGGTCGGTGTATTAGGGCATTTACTATTTAGCCTTTTATAGGGCTCGACTAGTGACAGTGAGTTACTATTACATATTTACACTAGACATATCACATAAGTCATTAGATATTAGATTAATAGATTTAGGACTTTACCTTTAATAAGTTTATAACATGGTAGATTTTAGGGATATGTTTTTAGAATATGTTAGAAATTATTAATTAAGGATAGAATATTTACACTAGACATATCACATATGTTTTTAGAATATGTTAGGACTTTGCTAACTAAATGTTTATTTGATTTAATTAAGGACATAGATAGGTATTAACTAATGCTTAATGAGGTAATTGTATAGTCAATAATAAGTTTAATAATTATCATTCAATTATAGTAATATAATAATTTGTGTAAGTAAATTTAAGAAATTTGGTTGATTTAATAAATATTCGCCTATTCTAATTGTTAAAAAAAATATTAATTATTGCATAATAAATACCATAATAGAAACTTAACTCGTATTGCCAATATGTTATTTTGACAATTGTTATGTATTAAACACTATAATCTCTAAGCCAATTGGCAATGAGTCATTATATTCAATAACTCATACAAGATATAGCTCATACGAAATTAAGATTCTAAACCGATAAGATTGCTTATTAAATATTATTTGATTTAATTAAGGACATAGATAGGTATTAACTAATGCTTAATGAGGTAATTGTATAGTCAATAATAAGTTTAATAATTTTCATTCAATTATAGTAATATAATAATTTGTGTAAGTAAATTTAAGAAATTTGGTTGATTTAATAAATATTCGCCTATTCTAATTGTTACAAAAAAATATTAATTATTGCATAATAAATACCATAATAGAAACTTAACTCGTATTGCAAATATGTTATTTTGACAATTGTTATGTATTAAACTCTATAATCTCTAAGCCAATGAGCAATGAGTCATTATATTCAATAACTCATATAAGATATAGCTCATACCAAATTAAGCTTCTAAATCAATTACTCAATTACTCATTATACTCAATTGTTATGACAAAATATTATAAATTTTAAAATAATTATAAAAATATAATAGGTGGGAAATAATTTTTGAACTTTATTTTATCAAAACAAATAAATAAGTAAACTATTATTTTTTCTATAATAGTTATATGATATCTCATTGTGTAATATTATTCTTGGCAAGTTATTAATCAATTATTCTAAAAATAATATATTAAAAGGAAAAAAGATTGATACGACATTTGCCATATACTACCCTATTTGACGGTGGAAATGCCAGTCCAGTTCGAGCTATTTCGAATCAGCTCGTCCCATTGTTTTAAAATAGGACAGCTTTGGTTCAAAATCGACCTCTAAGAGGATATTTTCAGTACTATTAGAGGCGGGAGAAGGTAGGTTGAATTGTTGGTTTGTCAAACCTAGGACGTGCCTCCCTCCCTCCCTACACCGTTAAAGTATGGGAGGGGTTAGGAAAGTTAATTACTTGTGGAAGGTGGTGAGTTTATTGATGGTAATTTGTGCCAAGGGCTGTGGCATGGATGCCTACGTGCGAGCGAACATCTCTTCAACAACGAATCTCATGGGGGGTTGCATTTCAGGATCACCGTGCATGCGTTCCACGGCAAGATTCACCACGATTAATTACCACCTCTTCCGGTGTTTCGCCTCCCGAAAGCGTCAATCATCTGTCCAATACATCCTTCATCAACAAATCATCGTGATCTTCCCTGGTAGTTGACATCGACAAAGAAGAGATGAGCTCTCCCTAGTGCTTCCCACTTGTGATTTCTAGAGCAGCCATGCCGAAGCTGTAAATGTCGCATTTTCTGTTACCTTCATCGTGTACTCATACATCCATCTCTTGTCATTGAAATAGTCCATATTCATGGTAATTATATAAGATAATCTACACAAAAGAAAAGAATGGGCGTTTAATACTCAATTAGGTAACTCACTTCATCAAATTATCTCCCATTTACTTTCATAAAAAGTCTAAAATGTTAATCCTTCCGTTTTTCATCCTTCTCAAACATCAAAACCAAACTTGAAGATTTAAATGCAATAGACATTGGACTTATTTGATTCAACCATTGAATACATATACATAAGCATTTACAGGTTAAGAGCTATAACATAATGCATAACACTTGAAACTTAGTTCAATAATTTAATGCTGATTCAAAATTGAAAAACAATAATTACTTACCAAGGAGTACCAAAAGGCGTAAATAACACGGCCCCAATGAAAGCTCTGAAGGCAGCATTATCTAATTATCAACTGCAACAAAGATCAATTATAAGAATCATTATATAGTTTTTTTGAATCAAATTAAATAACCTCTTTATATGAGCAAGTGAGAAGGTGTTTGTTTGTCTATACAAAAAACTAGAGAATTTGGACAACAACCAGAAAGGAGTTATAAATGCACTCATAAATCAGTTATAGAAATTGATGCAGCCTCCCCCAATGACTAGCCACCGTCCTTCCTACAATTGAAAACAACAATCCAGAATTTCAATTCACTTAAATGGCATCTAGGACGACAGCACCTCAGCATGAGAGAGAGAGAGACCTCAGCAGAGAGAGAGAGAGAGAGAGAGGAGAGAGAGAGAGAGAGAGAGAGAGAGAGAGAGAGAGAGAGAGAGTAATTCATGGAAACTTCTCAAGGAATAAGAAGCCAAAGGAAATGAGAACGTAAACTGTTCATATCTGACCATCAATAAAGTTCATTGCAATCACAAAATCCCACTCATCTACGGTCACTACAAATTTTTTGTATTCCCAAACAGTTATGACGTAAAGTATATCAAATTAACCATAATGGAGGAAATATCTCAAGACTTAAGAGCTGAAATTTCTCCACACATGTTAAGGTTGGTTTTAGATAGGCAAAAAAATCCTCTAAGATTTAAGTGTGCCTTTATAGGAAGTGCACAAAAAAGAATAATTGAGTGATCCATTAGCATGGTATTAAAGCTACAGATAACACCAAAATTAATGATTATTTTAACTTTCTGACCCATCTAACAGAGGGCATACGAAACACTAAACAGGATAAGACAAATATAAAAGGCTTTAAAACCCTCAACTGCAGAGTTGCAATATAAGAAGTACACATCCAACGTCTCAGTAAAGAAGCATTACTTTGACCGCGGGTATATTTGCCATTCTTCAGTAACTAAAGAGAAACATAGCATTCATCATTGTTCACATTACATCGAACACATACTAACACAGAGAGATCTTATGCAAACTATTCAACAAGATGATCCAAATTAGCAACTGTGCAATAAGTATCAACAGATCATATTAGTTAGTACAACACAACCAGTAATCATCAGTTAATATGGTCTGTTAAGCTGGTATAATTTTCGGAGAGATAGTGAGGAAGTCCGAGAGAGAAAGATAAGAGAAACACATAAGAGAGTGAAACCAATTTTCAGAGAGAGAGGGAAAGGAGAGAGAGAGAATTAGAGAGTGTCATAAGTAGAGAGAAAGCTGAGAGAGAGAGAAAAGATAAAGAGAGAGAGAAAGACCGAGAGAGAGAGAGAGAGAGAGAGAGAGAATTCAGAGAGAGAATTAGAGAGAGAAACATTCGAGACAAATTGAGAGAGAGGGACGGGGAGAATCAGAGAGAACCAAGGGAGAGTAAAACCGAGAGTGGAGAGAAATCAGAGAGAGAAAGAGAGAGAGGGAGAGAGAGAGGGAGAGAGCAAGTGAGAGAGCAAGGGATAAGAGAGATTAAGGGAGGGAGAGAATTGATGTTTGAAACAGAATTTGAGAGTAAACGGAGAGAGAAAGATTCAACTAGAGTGACAAGAGAGACAAATGTAAACAGAAATTGCATATGGAGGTCGACGTTGGGGGAAGAGGCTTCCGTCGACGGCGACGACTTTGGAGGAGTTCAACGTTGGGAGGGCGGCCGGAAATCGCCCCGAGAGCCTTCGATTTTCGAACCCACGAGCATCGTCGAAGATGGGTCTTAGGCGGCAGGAGTCCGGGCGATGCCGAGAAGAGGAAAAAAAAAGTTTTCGGCGGAACACTGGGGAACGCTGGAGGAAAGGTTTTGCGCACTGGTTTCTTTGACAAAATCGTCAAAGGAAATCCGAGGCGGGAGAAGGAAGATACCACCGTCGTGCCGTTACACGTAACGGTAATTTCGAACTTAGGTCCCAATTCAAATCGGGACCTAATATCACATTTGGGCCCTAGGACCCATATATATGAACCCCATCCAAATCCAGCCTAACTACCAGATTTCCTTCCGCCGGTGGTTGGGTCGGATGCTACGGTATTCGGCCGATGAGTCATAAAAGACCGTCGGCGGAGAGGTATTCCGCCGACGGAAAATTTTCCTACCATCGGCGGAGTACATGTATCTAGCAGTGGTGATTTCTAGAGCAGCCTTGCTGAAGCTGTAAATGTCGCATTTTCCGTTACCTTCATCGTGTACGCCAGCTGTGTACAACCAAAATAACGTATTAATTAAGAGAAAAATTCAAATAAGATATGGAAATTGCAACCTAAGCAACATTACTCTAATACAATATCATTTATTTTACTAAGAAAAATGAGTCAAATGAGATATGATATTTTTTTCTTTAGAAAAAAATAACATTAAGGGAAATGGAAGGGGTATTCCTCCTATATCAACATCGGTTTGTACCTTATCCAAATCAGGTCAACAAATTTGTCAGAAAGCACGAAATTCAATTTAATTTTCTTGATCCCAGATCAATCAAAATCTAAAATCGGACCATAGAAAATTATAAACAAAACCTAGGAGTATGCAGAATTAATGGTAATTAAATTTCATTCTTCTTGAATAGGTGATAGATTGAAAGAGAACTTGGATAAAGCATAAAGCTATTTACAGGGGGTTAGTCCAAAGAGAAAGTGATGTTTATGGAGAATTTAAAGTAACTGACATTAAATTCTGAGTAAATAAAGACCCTGACTTCATTTTTTTATGTTAGGTGTAGTGAGAGAATTCAGGAGAATTCAAAATTCTACCTATTTAGGAGTGACAAAAAATTCTCACTCAAGGTAACAAATTACAAAGAGAGTGAGAATTCAATGTCTCTCCTTACATATAGGGAGAATCCCGTTTCATAACCGACTATATTCCACTAACCCAAAAATGTATTTTGTCCGAGATATTCATGTCCCACGACACTAATATCCCCTGCACTAACCCCTCTTATAGCGAAATTGAGAACAGAGGAGGACTTGCTCCGATTTAAAACCCCGTAGCAGTGGTGATAGGTTTGAACTTCACCTCCTCCTCTGAGAGAAGAGAGACATAATCATTTTTGGGAGTGAGATAAAGCAGTCGGAGCTCTTCTTTTTCATTTGCACAATGCCATTTACATCAATATCATAATTATTATCAGTTTATAAAATCCGGCTGGATTTGGTCAGGTCGATTGGTTATGCTTAGACCTGGGCACATTTCCATGTTGTAGTGAGAGCAACCAGGAAAAATGGAAAGATTCGTATGACCTGGGAACTTTCTCGATTCATGTCCATGTTGAACCGGAACCAGAAGACCACTATTAATATATTAAGTGAGAAACATATTGTCCTTATAAAAAGAAATTGCTCTGTGCAGCTTTGGTAATGTTTATTGGCCTTAGGGACAAAATAATTTGAAGCTTTTCATATAGTACTTGCAAAAAGGATAGTGTGTCTTAAATTTCTGCAAATGTCATATTTTGCAGCTTAGTGCATGCATAGCAGAAAAGACACTTTAATAGGGGGTTATCCACAGAGAAATCAATGATCTAGGGGGAATTGAAATTAACTGACACTAAATTCTGGGTAAGTAAAACTATGAATTACTTTTATTTATGTTAGTTGTGATGAGAGAATTGGGGAGAATAAATATTCCACCCATTTATAATGTGACAATAAGTTCTGTTAAAGGCACAAAATTACATAGGGAGAGAATTCAATGTCTTTCCTAAATTTAAGGAGAATTATGTATCATCCTAAATTTAAGGAGAATTCAATGTCTTAACCAACTAAAATTTCCCTAACACAAAAAGTGATATTTTTGAGACGTCAGTTTCTCTTACACAAAATCACCTTCGACTAACACTATTAAAAAGATTTTTCAGAGACATTAATGTCTCTTACACTAAAATCAGTATACACTAACCACCCCAAATTAGAGTAGACTAGCATCCAATAGGGGTTTTGATATGGGCAACCTAATATTCTTACGGAATACATAGCTCTCCAATTAAAGAAAGGAGTTTCATTGCGCAAGGCAATCAAAAGGGTTATTGAATTAACTGAGCAAGCGGATACAAAAGGAATTCTAGTCCAAATTGGAGGGCGTATTGATGGAAAAGAAATTGTGTGTCGAATGGGAAAGAGAGGGTAGGGTTCCCCTACAAACCATTCGGGCTAAAATTGATCATTCTTCCTACCTAGTACGAACTATCATTACTTCAATAGACCTTTGATGATGTATAAAATTGAATGTTTAGAGGAGGATAATTTAATTAAAAACCACTATTAATATATTAAGTGAGAAACATATTGTCCTTATAAAAAGAAATTGCTCTGTCCAGCTTTTGTAATGTTTATTGGCCTTAGGGACAAAATAATTTGAAGCTTTTCAAATAGTACTTGCAAAAAGGATAGTGTGTCTTAAATTTCTGCAAATGTCATATTTTGCAGCTTAGTGCATGCATAGCAGAATAGACACTTTAATAGGGGCTTATCCACAGATAAATCAATGTTCTGGGGGGAATTGAAATTAACTGACACTAAATTCTGGGTAAGTAAAACAAAGAATTAATTTTATTTATGTTAGTTGTGATGAGAGAATTTGGGAGAATAAATATTCCACCCATTTATAATGTGACAATAAGTTCTGTTAAAGGCACAAAATTACATAGGGAGAGAGAATTCAATGTCTTTCCTAAATTTAAGGAGAGTTATGTATCATCCTAAATTTAAGGAGAATTCAATGTCTTAACCAACTAAAATTTCCCTAACACAAAAAGTGATTTTTTTGAGACATCAGTTTTTCTTATACAAAAATCACCTTCGACTAACACTATTAAAAAGATTTTTCAGAGACATTAATGTCTCTTACACTAAAATCAGTATACACTAACCACCCCAAATTAGAGTAGACTAGCATCCAATAGGGGTTTTGATATTGGCAACCTAATATTCTTACGGAATACATAGCACTCCAATTAAAGAATGGAGTTTCATTGCGCAAGGCAATCAAAAGGGTTATTGAATTAACTGAGCAAGCGGATACAAAAGAAATTCTAGTCCAAATTGGAGGGCGTATTGATGGAAAAGAAATTGTGTGTCAAATGGGAAAGAGAGGGTAGGGTTCCCCTACAAACCATTCGGGCTAAAATTAATCATTCTTCCTACCTAGTACGAACTATCATTACTTCAATAGACCTTTGATGATGTATAAAATTGATTGTTTAGAGGAGGATAATTTAATTAAAAACCACCCCAATGGTTAAGAGTACCCCTCCATAGGCCATGTAAAATCTTGCCCTCAGCTTATAAGTTATATTTTCGCAAAATTGCAATAAGATATACCTAATTGAACATGACATTTTCAAGGGTAGTGTTGAAATTCATTATAAGCAAAAAATCAATATGCTTTCATCGGCTCCGTTGATTGCCATTTTGTCACATCCGTCTAACATATTTGAAGTGGGCTCATAGTGAATTTCACAAGGGGAGTGTCAAGGATTTTAATTAATTTTGAAAACATATTTAATTTCCCTATGGAAAAACTTGGTGGTTCAATAACCAAACATGTGTGCACTTTTTGAAGTGGTCGACTACAAGTACATAGGGTCGCAATATTTTTGGATAGGCGGTGATATAAGTACTGTGGGTTTTTACTTCCTAGACTTTACATCCCGACGTGGCATCTACAAGATTTTTGTTTTTAAAAAAATAAAATGATATCAGTACTTCCTAATTTTACTTTGAGGTTTTACATCCTGATGTGGCTGAATAGGTAGGAGAAAATCTAGGGTTTATGGTTTACCCATTAAAAAACTAAAATCTTGCAGATTTTATCTTCAAGTTTATCTCTTACAAAGATGCAACGTGGACGCCATGTTGGGATGTAAAGACTTAGAAGTAAAAACCTGCAGATTTTATATCACCACTCTTTAATAAAATATTATCAACCTATTCTATGGGTAAATCTTAAACCCTAGATTTTCTCCTACCTAAACCGCCAACTATACAGCCACTTCAAGATGTAAAAGACTAAAATAGAAGTATTGATATCACTTTTCTTTTGGAAAATGTGAAATGTAAATTGCATTATATAAAATTAGTAAAGAAGAAGGTAGGTGGAATAAATGTTGGTTTGGCGAACCTGGGACGTGCCTAGCTCTCTCCCTACTTACACCCTTACAGACTTGGGGAGGGATAAGGAGAAGTTAATCACTTGTGGAAGGTGGTAAGTTCGTTGGTGGTAATTTGTGCCAAGGGCCGTGAGAGGGGTGCCTGCGTGTGAGCAGACATCTCCTGAGCAACGAATCTCATGGAGGGTTGCGTTTCAGGTTGCTCGCGTGCGCGCATGCTAGTGCAAGCTTCACCACGAACACCACCTCTTCAGCAGTTTCACTCCCCTGGAAGCACCAGTCAACTGTCCAATACATCCTTCAACAACAAAGCATTGTGATCTTCCATAACTAACATCGTCGACAATGAAGAGATGAGCTCTCCTAGGTGCTTCCCGCTCATGACTTCTAGAGCCACCACGCTCAAGCTGTAAACGTCGCATTTCTCCGTCACCTTCATATTGTTCGCCAGTTCTGTACAACCAAAATAATGTATATATTGAGAAAAATATAAAAACAAAATAGGGGCCAAAATAACATATATTTTATTACTCAACATTCTCCGTGAAATTATTCTCTGGAATTATTATCTAAATATGGAAAATTAAACTAGAATATGTGACATACCTGGCACCTTATACCAGTACGACCCGGCAATGCCAGTCCAGTTGGACGCGTTGGGTATCAGCAGCCTCGCCATTCCTAAATCAGGCAGCTTCGGCTTGAAATCGGCCTCTAAGAGGACATAGCGTAAGTTTGATGGATTACAATTATTGTAGTGTTGACCGTAACAAGTAATTTTATTTATTTATTGAAAATAGCTGACAATCTCCCCATTTCTTTAAATTTGTAGGGTAAATATGCCACCTAGGAAGCATCCCATTGACTCCTCATCACTAACATCGGGGAGGGTCAAACGTCGGAGTATTCGGCCAGCCCGAACAACACCAGTCCCGAGTCCGACTCGGCCAGCCCAGCCAACACCTGTCCCGACTCCGACTCCACCTGCTCCGGCTATACTAGAATCGTCTTCACAGGTGCTTTACATAGGTACTAACAAAAAACAAAATTATAGCTGAGTGTATGCGTAAGTTTAGAGAGCTCTTTCCGGAATAGAATCTCCTGAGAGCCACTCTTCAGGTAAATTTGTAGTATATTAGTTAATTGCAGTGTGTTATATAAATTGCGTTCTAACTTGCAATTTAGTAGGCCCCATCTCCATGGAAGAAATGGAAACACAAAGACCCGAATGAGCAGATACAGAAGATGCTGATGAGCCACCATAACTATGCGTGAAGCGGAAAGTTAAAGCACCTTCGTTTCTGCCAGATAAGCCATTGACGATAAAAATCAAAGATGTGCAGATGATTTCTGAAAGACAGGGTTCATTGTCCTTTCTCATTGGGACAGTTGTTTGGGCAGACCAGTACTTTCCGTAGCATCTCCAGTAGCGTGACTATCCCTCCCATTAGCTGCAAACCTGGTTTAACGTTATCAAAGTAAGTTGTATTTGTTAATGCTTTATTTTTAAATTGTTACATTTAAACTAAGTTTTTTTTTTCAGGAAAAGTATAACTTTGTGGATGAGGAGGGTGCTGCAGTCACAAAGCAAGTGACCATGGAGGCAATCAAGCCGGTGCTTCAGAAAATCATCAAAGACAACAAAGTCGCATATACGAAAGAGCACTATGATGGGAAGATTGCAGAACAACTTAAAACTTGTCTCATACATGGTATGAGCCAAGAAGACTGGGTCTCCTCGTTAAATATTGGGACAATGTTAAGAAACTACGTATCGATGAGCATAATAGTCTTAATTGACAGAAGTTGAAGATAACACATACCCTTGGGTCGAAGTCTCTTCCCCGATTGTTAGAAGAACAAGTACTTATATGTCTTAGTAGTTTGAACTAAACTGACTTTTCATTTTCAGCCTAGATTATTTAAAATAGATATTAAGTACAGCGTATGGCTGATGGCATACCTCAAAGTTCACTAGAGGAAGGATGAGACTTATCCAGATGAAATAACAGTTGAACATTGTGTAAGTTATTAAGTGTTTTATGAACTGTGTTGAACTATGATCAACCTTGATTATTATTTAAATTTATTATTTTCTTGTGTGGAAGTAGTTCGTCAACAAGCCCTCGAAAGTAATGTCGCTACCTCCAAGGATCCCAAAAAAGTGACACCCGTACTAGATACAGTGTATGGGGACCACAAAGGTGGTTATGAGAGAGGAGTTGGACCAGGTGCTCGACTGTGGAGAGGTGCCTCTTCAAGCTCTCGTAGTTATGTGGCCCAATCTAAACAATTGGAGAAGGAGAAACGACATAATGAGGCATTGTCCCAGACGGTAGACGCCATGAGCCAACGCATGGAGAGGTTAGAAATGTTGATTATTGCACAGTCGCAAAAAGGGTAAGTATTGCTTTCAGTCTTGTGAATTAGTTTAAATTGATGAACATAAATGTATGTCTGTAAAGTTGATGTATTAACCTTGTGCAGGATCTTCGAACAATGGAAATAGCGACCTGTCGCGTCATTGAAGATATTGGTGCTTCTGTTTATTGTAATTGTTCATTATGTGTATGTAAACTTTTACATTGTAATCGTTACATGTAAACTTTTGTAATTGTGCATTATGTGTATATAAACTTTTACATTGTAACCATTACATGTGACTTTACTAATTGTGCATTTGCTTCCGTTCATTGTCATTGAAGATCTTGCTTAGTTCATTGTATTTGGAGTTTAGTTTGTATCTGATGTGGAGTGATTTTATAAGCAAGAAAAAAATAATATTAAAAATATTGATAATAACAATAAAAAAAAGCTTCCCCCGACGAGTGAACCATCGGCTGAAACCCATTCCGCCGACGCACATCAAGGCAGGCATCAGGGGATTCAAACCCGTCGATGCATATTCATACATCGGGGGAATCCATTTTGCCGATACAAAACAACGTGTCGGAGGAATCTATTCAGCCGACACACCCCCAAGCGTCGGGGTAATCCTTCCGCCGACGCACTCCAACGCGTTGGGGGAATCTATTGCGCCAACGCACCAACACGCGTCAGGGGAATCCATTCCGCCGACGTACCACCACATGTCGGGGGAATCCATTTCGCCGACGCATACCAAAGCGTTGGGGCAATCTATTCCGCCGACGCACCCCAACGCATCGGAGGAATCCATTCTGCCGACATTGTTCGATCCATTGTTGGCCAATCTATTCTTCCAACGGCTCCCGGCGTCGGCCGAGTAGTTTCATTCGCGCGACGGGTGTTTTTGTCAGGTGATGGGTTTTTTGGTCAGCCGAAGAGTCCACCGATGCACGTTCCAACGACTTTGTCTCATACCCGTCGTCGGAATGTCCGCCGAAGGGTATTCGTGTTCAGCTGGCACCTTTTGGCCGCCGGCAGATTGAGGTTTTTTACTAGTGTACCCATTAATTAGCTTGATAATATTTTATTAAAAAGAAAATCTTGCAGATTTTATCTCCAAGTTTATCTCTTACTAAGTTGCAGTGGACGCCATGTCGGGTTGTAAAGTCTTAGAAGTAAAAATCTGCAATACTTATATCACCGCTCTTTAATAAAATATTATCAACCTATTCTATGGGTAAACCCTAACTCTAGATTTTCTCCTACCTAAACCGCCAACTATGCAGCCACATCAGGATGTAAAACCTCGAAGTAAAATCAAGAATTACTGATATGACTTTTGTTTTGGAAAATGTGAAAAGTAAATTGCATTATAAAATTATTAAACTCGTGTGGAAATTTTAATACTATTAGTAAAGAACGTAGGTGGAATAAATTTTGGTTTGGCGAACCTGGGACGTGCCTAGCTCTCTCCCTTCTTACACCCTTATAGACTTGGGGAGGGATAAGGAGAACTTAATCACTTGTGGAAGGTGGTAAGTACGGCGGTAATTTGTGCCAAGGGCCGTGAGAGGGATGCCTGCGTGTGAGCAAACATCTCCTGAGCAACGAATCTCATTGAGGGTCGCATTTGATCTTCCATAACTGACATCGTCGACAATGAAGAAATGAGCTCTCCCGGGTGCTTCCCACTCATGACTTCAAAAGCCACCACGCCGAAGCTGTAAACATTGCATTTTTCAGTCACCTTCATTGTGTACGCCAGTTCTGTACAACCAAAATAACGTATATATTGAGAAAAATATAAAAAAAAAATAGGGGCCAAAATTAATCCCAAAATAACATATATTTGAATACTCACCATTCTCTGTGAAATTATTCTCTGGAATTATTATCTAAATATGGAAAATACAACTAGAATATTCGACATACCTGGAGTCATATACCCGTACGACCCGGCAAAGCAGTTGGACATGTTGGGTATCAGCAGCCTCGCCGTTCCGAAATCAGACAGCTTCGGCTCGAAATCAGCCTCTAAGAGGACATTATTTACCGAAATATCCCGATGTACGATAGCCGGATTGCAGTCATGATGCATGTAAGCAATTGCGTGCGCCAGGCCACGTACGATCCTCTCGCGTGTCACCCAGTCCAGCGCGGGACCCCCTCCTCTACCATAAAGCACACTCCCTAAACTGCCCCTCTCCAAGTACTCGTATACCAAATACATACAACCACTGCTGGTGCAGAAACCGTGCAGCTTCTTGATGTTCCGTGCCGGATCTCCGTCAGCGCTCTGATCTCCGCCTGGAAGCTCCGCCAGTTGTTCGTCGGGTAGTCGCCGGAGTCGGAGACGTCGAGGCGCTTAACGGCGACGGTCTTGCCCGTCGGGAGCTCTGCCTTGTACACGCTCCCGAATCCGCCTCTCCCGATGCAGAACCGCTCGTGGAATTTGTCCGTGGCTTTGGCGAGATCGTTGAAGGTGAATTTGCCCTGGGGATCCCAAATGGCGGACTCCGACCCTTCCTTTGTGGAATCGGCCGCTTCGATCGGTCCTCGCCGGCGTTTCTTCGCCACTATCCGGATCGTAATGGTCACAACCGGGGCCAGAATCGCAGCGCCTACGGCGACGGGGATCGCCACCGCTAAAATCTTCTTGAGGTTCTTGCCGCTTGTCTCATTATCTCCACGAGGACTGCTCCGAGAAGAACAAAGGGATAGTCCGTTTGCCACGCGATCGTCGATTTCGCAAAGACCCCTGTTGCCGACATAACCCCCTGGCCATGATTTCAGGAACACGGTCCCGGTCGGAATTGGACCGCTCAAGTCGTTGTACGAGAAATTCACGGTTTGCAGGCTGAACATTCCTGAGAAACTCGACGGAATTCTGCCAGAGAGGTTGTTGTTCGACAGATCTAGGGTTTCGAGAGAAGTGAGCTTGCTCAAATCGAAAGGGATATCGCCTGAGAGCGAATTGCTGCTCAGATCTAGAAAATTCTGTAAAGATACAAGGTTTCCGATCTGGTAAGGAATTTCTCCGGACAATCTGTTGTGGCTCAGGTTCAGCTTAATTAAGCCTGTGCAGTCTCCGAGGCTCGGTGAGATCTCGCCGGAAAGCTGGTTACTTGACAGGTCTAGTTCTTTGAGCTTGGATAAGACGCCCATCCACGAAGGAACTTCACCGGATAATCCGTTTCCGCTCAGATTAAGCTTGTATAGCATACCCAGATCAGCTAACTCCTCTGGAATGTTTCCGGAGAGATTGTTCGAACCCAAGTTCAAGTCTTGCAACATTGAAAGTTTGGAGAGGGCCTTTGGGATTTTACCTGAAAGTTTATTGCCCGCCATGTTCATGAAAGTGAGAGCTGAGCATTTTCCCCATTCCGGAGAGATCTCGCCGGATAATCGGTTATCGGAAAAATCAAGGTAGCTGAGGTTCCGATGCACTCCGAACGCTTTTGAAATATCTCCGGCGAAGCGGTTGTGTTCTAACCGGACTCTGATCAAATCTGAACAATTCCTCAAGCAACTCGGCAAGGATCCGGTGAAGTTTTCACGTTCAATGTGAAATACTCTAGACGAAATCCGCCGCAAATCTCCGGCGGTAATTCGCCCGTAAACCCGTTATTAGAAAAACTGGCATTCGTTAAGAACAAAATGTTCTCGCCGAAGTCGCCCGGGATGCTGCCGGAGAACCTGTTGCTGAAGAGGTACAGCAGACGGAGATTCTCAAGGCGGGAGATGGTTTTGGGTAATTCCCCAAACATTCGGTTGGTATTGACGTCGAGGACTTCCAAGGAAGACATATCTCCAATCTCCGGGGGAATCGTCCCGGTGAGGTTGTTGCTGAAGAGATTCATTATCTGAAGATTCTTCAGCTTGCGAATAGACGGACGGACGGAACCGGTAATTTGGTTGTTTGAGAGGTCCAGCACGCTTAGATTCTCCAGTTCTCCAATTTCCGGTGGAATGGGTCCCGTAATCTTGTTTTTGAAGAGAAACAGGATCTAGAGCTGCGAGAGTCGGCCGATCTCGGATGGCATTTGTCCGTCAAAACTATTGGATTGGAGCTGAAGCGAAACCAGTAGTCTCCAGTTGCTTATCAGTTTCGCGGGGATCTGCCCTGATAATCCATTTCCTGGCATTCCCAGTTCGGTGATTTTTGTATGACGAGACAGAGAGGGAGGTAAGTCCCCTGTGAGTTGGTTAAGCGACAGGTCCAGGAAGGTGAGATTCGAGCAGCTGCCCAGGTCTGCGGGAATGGTCGAATTTACACCAGAACCGTGAAGGTCGAGCCGGCGAAGAAGACGAAGGTATAGCCCCGCCCAGTCGATTCCCGTGGAGTTCGAGAACTTCAAGATTGGAGAGAGAACCAAGCTGCGGCGGGATTGAGCCGGTGAACCCATTATCCGAGAGATTCAGGTACCTGATTCTGGTCAATTTGGCCAGGAAGAGTGCCGCCGGAATGGGACCTGTGAGGTTATTCTGGGAGAGGTCCAGGTAGGTGAGATTGCCACAGTTTTGAATGAGGGGTGGGAATTCGGAGGAGAGCTCATTGAGGTAGAGCGAGAGATACGTGAGGTTGGGCATGTAGGACGTATTCGAGTTGGGCGAAGCCAGGTAATTAGCTCCGCTCCCAAATCCAAATAATGAATGTTGGGGAGGAAGAGGAGTTGGGGAGGGATCGGCCCGTCGAGGCTGTTGTCGTAGAGTCGGAGGTCGCGGAGTTGGGAGAGGGTCCAGATACCAGGTGGTACTGGACCGCTGAAGTTATTGTTTCCAAGGTCTAGGTAATGGAGGCTTGTGAGGTCGGCTATTTTAGAAGGGATTGGGCCGTTGAGATTGTTGAAGTTAAGGTTCAGGCGAGTGAGATTAGGAAAGGATTGGAAGTCGAGAGAGAGAATAGAACCGGCGAGGTTGGACAAAGGGAGACTGATTTCGAGGAGGAAGGAAAGAGTGGCATCGCATGTTATGCCAGTCCAGTTGCAGATGGAAGAAACGTTGTTTGGCGACCAAGAGTGGAGAGAAACAGGGGAGGAAAGAGAGGCCTTCCATTCAGCAGAGCATCCCCTGGAGTTGCCCCTGATGATTGGAGGGGATGACGAGAGGAGAGGAAGAGGAAGAAGATAAGTAACTGTAAGTGGCGTACCACTCTCTGAAGCGCGTCCATGGCAGAATACTGGTGATTCCTAACTCTTTTTTCATTTCAGCTTTCCATATAAAAGGAGTGATGATTGTATTCGTCGTGGTGGAGGTGGTGGTGGTGGTAGTGGGGTGTCAAAGTCTGGAGTCTGGACTCGGAAAAAACGTGACAGAGAATTCTCGTTCATCATCAATCATCCGGTTTTCTCCTTTTCTTGTCAATATTCTCATATCCGGTGAGCTTAATTTACATAGAAGCAGCTCGAATCTGTCTCCTGTTTATTTGGAACATAAGTATTGAGTAGTGAATTTTTCTCTCATGTAGAGAATCCAAGAAGAGATCTTTTCCATTTTCAGTTGTAAGGTCCAACGGTTTCGAAGCATGGGAATCCAGACTTTTCAAACCACTACATTTCAAACCACTAATGAAATGATGTACCCAAAACGATATTGACGCACTCACCAGCTTTAAAAGCAGTTTGGTGTTTGGATAGCAACTTCGATGTTAATTGAAGCAAAAAGCATCTACTTTTAGGCTAATGTGAGGCGATCTTGCTGATCACAGAATGTGCCCTACGCAGAGAAAAAGAAACTCATCTTTATACGCTAAAAGAACTTCAACTCGTCTTCCTCCCATATTCCAACTCCATGATGAATTCAGAAAGCCAAATTAAGTTGGGAACTGCAGCGAAGGCCTCTTTCAATCTGAACGACTTTTTGGGCATCTGACTTGACAATTCCTGTTCTTGCAAATTTAAGACACTAACAAACAGATTCATTCTGGATGTCAGGTCACTGCACATAGCGAAAGTCTGAACTGAAAGACATGGACCATGTAAAATAGATTAAATAAAAAGATGTTATTTGTCTCCTCCCTAATCGTTTCCGTGAAAAAGTCTCCCTGGGCTCCCCGGAGTCTTCTCATGCGTTTACGAAACGCCAATCGTCGTAAATCTTCCTCAAAAATATTTTGGTTCTCTCTTTCTGACCATTCCATAGAGAAGCCAGTCTTTCAACTGGCTTCACAATCACACATTAATTACCACGAAAATTCAGTCAGGGAATATTTTGAGCAACAGGCATCGGTCCTTACCGTCCATCTTCACAACTTTAAAATCACCAGCCACCTTGGCCAAATAAAAGCTCATTGTACTTAATACATATGGATGATTAATCTGTAATTCAGACCACCGCCATACTTCGAAGTATACGGGTTGCATGTGGATTTTAAAAAGCCAAAAACCAATCTTAATAGTTTTCTTATTAAAATTTTTGAAATAAATCAATGGTGGGTTACATAAGGATCTATTGGGATATCTCTGCAGCCATTCATTCTCTCATAAAGAATTTCTTTTGAAGCTGTCCCAATAATGATGATCAGAATTGGCTAAAGTGGCTTCACCATTAATGGAATAATGACATAAAGAGCATAGTCTGCAACCAGTGCCACTAAACCTGCTCTAAATCTCATTGATGATTAACGTGTACTAGTAGTGCTTCTATAAATTATTAATGGTTCAATAGCTTGATCATGAAAATTTCTCTTGATTTCCACACCTAAAGCCATTAGATCTGGGATACTGTATATATAGCTATAAAGATATATTTTTTTATAAAATATGCTTGGAACAATTCAAACATGATTGTAATTACAAATGACAATTAATTGGGTGTGCAAGTCAAGATAGCTAAAATCTTCATATGAGCTAAAGTTGTAAAATCGAAAGTGAATGTATACTTACGTGATAATGGCCATTGACTCGTTCACGTCAGCTTCTTCCTTTGAGTTTTGGAGAGAAGGTAACAAAATGATGTAAAATATAAACAATCTAGAGAAATTTGACTGGTTGTCTAAACTCCAATGGGAATCAAAATATCCATAATTTGAGCTTCATCAATAATTTCCCAGGTTTGTCAATTATCTCAAAACTAAGATTTTGCCGCTTCGTTGATATTCTTTTGGGATAAAAACCTCCCATATTAGTTAAAAAGGAAAATTCTCCAGAGTGACTCGAAGCATTTAATACATTACTGGTGCTTTTAATTCCACTCCAAAAGAATTATACTCCTCAACAAAGCCAATTCTCAAGATTAGAGGAAGCTTGACTTAGAGGTGATTAGTCTCACAAGTTCAAACCCATTTACCAAATCAATGGTCAATTGTCCTAAGTGTAATATACACAATATTGTATGATGATGGTGTTGGGTATGCAAACAAAGTTCCACATTGGTTAGAAGTGGGGAAGACTGAGTTTATAGGGGAGGAAAACTTCTCAATTGGTATGATGCATTTTACGTAAAACCCAAGAGCAAATCCATGCAGGCCTAGGCCCTAAGTGGACATTACAAATGTGGAGATCAATGTGTCCATAGGCCCCAACAAGTTGTATAAGAGGTTGATTGATTAGTTTGCTTAAATGGTACAAATTATCATTTGTTGAAAAAATAAGATTAAGAATCTCTTATTTTGTGAAATCATTATATCTACTCAATTTTGTTAGTAAAAAAACTAGTATATAAGAGTGTTATGATTATAATTTTAAACAAGAGCAAGGATGTAGGTTTATTCGATAGTTTGTTGATGATAATGTTTATAACCTCATTTCAAATTAAAAGCATATCAGAACATTATGAAATAAATTGGAATCCTTGTATGGTTCAAACACTACTAACAACAAACTTTTATTGTTGACGAAAATGATGTAATTGAAATATAAATATACTAACTCTGTAGTTGATCATTTGAATCACTTAGAAAGAGCTATAGATGCACAGTATGGGCATAAAGTTTGATGATGAAATTCTTTGTTTTTCGTTGCCTAATATTCTACTTAATTCTTAGGAGACTTTTTGTGTCCCACTTACTAACTCTGTTCCTAATGGTGTCGTTTCCTTTGAGGGAGTTAAAGAGGTGTCCTGTATGAAGAAATGGGAAGACAATTTTAATGTTCTTCTTCACCTTCAGAAGTCTTCGCAATAAAAAAAGGGGGAAAAGTAAAAGGAAAAATCAGAATCACAGCAAAGATAAAAACAGGAGTAAATCCACCTCAAGGTATAAAACTCTTGAATGTCATCATTGTGATAAAACGGGTCACATCAGGAAATATTGTTTCAAGTGGAAGAAAGAGAACAAAGGTGATAGAAGTAAGAAAAAAATGCAATGATGATAACACTGATCGTGTCAACACCTCTGGTTCAAGTGATATAGTTGTTGTTTACGATGAAGTAAGTTGGGTGCTTGACAGTGGTGCATCTTTTCATGTTACATCCAGACAAGAATTCTTTACAGGTGATTTCGGGGTCTTGAAAATGGGTAATGATGGATTGTCAAAGGTAGTGGGCTTTGGAACTATTTACCTAGAGATTATTGATTGTACAAAGTTAGTCCTTAAGGATGTCAGAAATACACCCAATATTAGATTGTACAAAGTTAATTTTTCATTGCCATCACCACTCAGTATTGACCAACCATCATCACTAAAGCCATAGATGGCATCATTGAAGCCCCTGCAGTGAAGGGGGTAAGATGAAGTTCATAAAGCATATAATTAATAATAGAGACAAAAAGTGAAGAGGACTTATAATTCACTCTAATTTTACATTATGGGTGTGTAAGAATCAGATGGAGGACAATCAAGGGGGAGTCAAGAATGGAACAGGAACATGAAAATCAAAGACAAGCACTTTGATGCCCCATTCCAAAACAGAGATAAGAGAGAGAGAGAGAGAGAGAGAGAGAGAGAGAGATACGAGAGATAGAGAGAGAAAGAAAAAGATAAGAGACATAGAGAGAGAAACAAAAAGATAAGAGAGAGAGAGAGAGAAAATTAAATTCTGAAATAGAATTTAGGAGAAAATCGAGGGAGATAGAAGTTTAACTAGAGAGAAATCAGAGAGAGAGAGAGAGGAAGATCTAAGGAGAGGGAAATCAGGGAGAAAACCTAGCTAAATCAAGCACTTTAAAGTTTTATTGTATTGTATCTTTACAGCATTTTTAAATCAAGTACTACGACAAGTGATTAACTGCCTCAGACAACAAGGTCACAATGTCTTACCTGGACAATTAACAAAAATAAAAGCTGCAAAGCTGGTGATCTGTAATGTTACTTTTTTAGGTCTTATTCTTTTTACAAGCTTTTGAGTAAAAGTTTAAAAGCTTCGCAGATTGTCTTCTCATTTGCATATATAAAAAAACAGAAGTCCTGCAGTAGGTATTTCAGAAGAAGAAGAAAAAATCCTTCTATGAAAGATTTTCCAGCCAACTGACTCACCAACTGACTCAGAGAGAGAAAGAGAGAGGGAGAGAGAGAGAGAGAGAGAGAGAGAGAGAGAGAGAGAGAGAGAGAGAGAGAGAGAGAGAGAGAGAGAGAGAGAGAGAGAGAGAGAGAGAGAGATTGAGGGAGAGAGAGAGAGAGAGAGAGAGAGAGAGAGGATAAGAGAGAGAGAGAGAGAGAGAGAGAGAGAGAGAGAAGAGACATTGACGGAGAGAGAACTAAAGTTTGGAACAGAATTTGAGAGTAAACCGAGAGAGAGAAAGATTCAACTAGAGAGAAATCAGAGAGAAAACGAGAGAGAGAGAGAGAGAGAGAGAGAGAAAAGGAGGGAGAGAGAGAGATAGAGAAAGATAGGTGAAAATTTGAGAGTCACCAATTAGACATCAACAATCTTCCATCATGGAGAGGAAGAAGTCTAATACAGCAAACCGAGAGATTGAAACACATATTAAATAAAGAATACAACAAAAAAAAGGAAGAAAGAAAGAAAGAAAGAAAAAATTAAAATAAAAGAAAAAAAGACAGAATGGATAAAATAAAGAAAGCCAAACTGAAGTTAGGAAAGAAGGAAAGAAAGAAGAATGAATGAAAGAAAGAAGAAAAGAATGAAAAAAGCACTGACTGAAAGAAAGAAAGAAAGAAAGGAAGAATGAAAGAAAGAATAAAAGAATGAAGAAAAAACTGAAAGAAAGAAACAAACAAACAAACAAACAAACGAAGTAAGAAAGAAAGAATGAAAGAAAAAAGAAAGAAAGAATGAAAGACAGAAACAAAGAAACAAAGAAAAAAAGAAACAAAGAAGCAAAGAAACAAAGAAACAATGAAACAAATAAACAAAGACTGAAAGAAAGAATAAGGTAGAAAGAAAGAAGGAATAAATAAAAGAGCTAACTTCCACATGAATTCACAATAGGAAAACCTTATAGTCGTTGATGAGAAGAAAAGAGCAGTTTAAATTGTGAACTGAACATAGTTGAAAAGACAATAAGCAACATCATCTCATTGATTCAATATTATGTAACTAATCCACTTATGATATCACATGAATCCAAATATCATAAAAGAAACTGGCTATGATAAATAAAGTATGCATCAAGAAACCACACCACATAAATTTGAGCTCGTGAAACAAGTTGTTGTACTCATTCTACTGAGTTTAACTCATAATAGAGATCAACTCTATTATAGGAGTCTTCAACACATAAACAAATGATAAACAAACCACAATCAACACACAAACAAGAAAAACACATATAAGTCTTAATAATAAGGAAATAAAGTCAAATAAATAAAAAATAATCCTCCAAAATAACTTCAAAATACATTATAGGCAATTTCTGTAAAATGAATCTGAAAGTGCCATTTTTAACAAGCCTCTGTTAGGAACTTGCAGACTCGGAATTCTGTCAAAAAGGAAGGTCCTTGCAAGCAAAACCTATTGATCAATTCCTTGTGACATAAAAGAAAAATCCTGGGTTTTGAGAATAAGGAGAAAAGGGAAACAAAAACGAAATAAAATGAACTCAAAGCAAATCTATTACCTGCGGCGAAGGGGAAGAAAATTTCGTCGACGGCGATGAATTCGGAGGAGTTCCACATCGGGAGGGCGGGCAGAACGCAGAGGAGACCGCCAGAAATCATCCCGAGAGCCTTAGGAAGAACTGGGTTTTCAAACCCAGGAGCTTTCTGGAAGCTAGGTCTTCGGCCGGAGGAGTGCTAGGAAGAGGAAACTGCAAAGTTTTCGACAGATGGTCGCTGGGGGAACTCCGGCGGTACGAAATCGTCGAACGATTTCCAGGGCGGGAGAGGGAAAAGGGAAGGTGCACGCCCGCTACGCGCATAATGATGCGCAGGAACTTAAGGTCCCGATTCAAATCGGGACCTAATAATTTCATATGGGCCCTTTAGGTCCAGATGAATCTGAATGAAATCCGGCGGCCCAACTGCCGGATTTCATTCGCGATATTCCGCCGAAAATGAATTTACACTCGCCGGCGGAATCGTCTTCCGTTGGCGAGTAATTGTTCACTCGTCGGCGGAAGTAACATTTTTAGAAGTGTTGGATTCAAATAATGTGCATTTTTACTGTGCGTGTCTACATCTTGGCGTGGTGTCCACATTGTAATCCAGGTAAGAGATAAAGTCTGATTTATCTTCCAATTCTATGGTAAACCCTAAACCTCTTATGTGCCAATTAGGCTACCACTAGGACAGCGACATATTGTTGTAAAACCTCATTGTAAAATGTGCTAGAACTAAAATCTTTTTTTGATTAATATAAGTCATGATATCCGTATGAACATATTTTACTGATATCTGTATGAACATATTTTACTGTGAAGGTTCAAACATGATGTGGCATCCTCGTTGGCAGTCTAGGTATAGATATCTATCTTCCTATTCTATGGGTAACCCTAAACACTAAACCTTATCTGGACTGCTCTCCAGGCTGCTAGGAGGACAACCACATCAAGATGTAAAACCTCACAGTAAAACATGGAAGTACTAAAAATTTTAAGGCATTAAACTTTACGTAATTTACCTAATGGGAAAGAAGGAAATAATTGACTTGTCAGGGTTGGAACCCCTAGAGGGGACGAATTATAAAGCGTGGTCCCAATTAATATTAATCTTTATTAGGCAATTAGAAGTTGATTATGTCTTGTTTTCAGAATCTCCTGAGAAAGACATAGGTGGAACCTACATAGAAATGCTTATGACCACTCCACCTATTGTGCAAAGTAAGACTTCAGAATTAGTGGCAAAAGCCAAATATATGTGGGACAATGAATTAGTGAGAGGACATTTAATAACTTGCATGAAAGAAAACCTAATCCACTTATTTGTCAACATCAGATTAGCTAAAAAATTTGGGACATTTTAGAGAAAAGATATGGAGGAGAAGAAGCCGGAAAGAAGAAATAAATAATAGGAAAATTCATTGAATTCAAAATGGTTGACAAACCTATCATGGAACAAGTGCATGCATATAAAATAATACTTTTAGAAATTCTTACTAAAGGGTATAAGATAGAATAATATAAGAACGGAAATGCTAATTGCCTTAAATATAATCCAAACTCCTTATTTGTCACTGGCCACAAAGGTAACCTCATTGAATCTGGTGACTCCTCAAATAAGAACTAGTTTACGAATGGTCCCCAGAAAAGACAGAATAAAGGGTAGTACAAGAAGCATATCAATACTAGCAAAGTTGTTAAGAATATTGGAAAAAATACCAAAGTGCAGTGCCTACGTTTGTGGGAAAATCAGACACAAGCCGGGTAGAAAGTCACCAAACCTAGCCAACGTTGTTGAAGATGATGATGTCATAGCTACAATAGTCGTCAAAGCTAATCTAGTCGAAAACAAGACAGACTGGGTAGTAGATACTCGAGCTTCAAGACCCCTCTGGCCCAACAGAGAGCTATTTCATAACTTTGTGGATGCTGCAAAATGTGAATGTGTCTACATGGGAAACTAGAGTGTAGCAGGCATGTTTGGGAAAGGAAAAGTCATTCTCAAACTAACGTATGGAAAAACCCTGGCATTACAAAATGTACTGTTTGTATCGCCCCTACGTCAGAACTTAGTATCAGGAGCATTATTAAACAAAGCTGGTCTGAAACTTGTATTTGGAGCTGACAAGGTTGTAATGACCAGGAAAGGGTAATTTGTAGGGAAGGGTTATCTTAATTTGTGTTTGTTTGTTTAGAACATTATAAGTAGTTATTAATGAAAGTTCTTCTTCTGGTTTGGCTCATATCACTGAGTCCATTAACTTATGGCATGGAAGACGTGGTCAAGTGAACGTGGCTTCTATTAGAAAACTTAGAAAAGCTAACTTAATATCCATAGTAGATGTATGAGAATTTTGTAAGTGTCCTATTTGTGTAGAATCCTTAGTAGATGAATCCTTAGTAGATGTAAAAGAATTTTGTAAGTGTCATGTTTGTGTAGAATCCAAATAAGCCAAGAAGTCATTCAAATTAGTTGAGAATAAAAGAACTGGAATTTTAGAATTAATCTATTCAAACTTAGCAGATTTCATGAGTACTGTTATTAAAGGAAGTAGAAGGTATTATGTATCCTTCACAAATGATTTCTCTAGGTACATTAGAGTTTATCTCCTAAAAACTATGGATGAAGCAAACGAAATATTTCTGAAATATAAACTAGAAGTTGAAAATCAGCTGAAATAGAAAATTAAAAGAGTTAGGTCTGATAGAGGAGGAGAATACGAAACTCTCTTCCTTAAGAGAGTTTTGTGAAAAGAATGATATTATACACAAGTTTACTGCCGCCAACATTCCTCAACAACACGACATAGCTGAGAGGAATAATAGAACCCCTAAGGATATGATGAACGTTATGCTTGTAATTTCTGGGTTACCTAACAACATTTGGGGGGATGTCATTCTTTCAGTCTGTTATATACTAAACAGAGTTCCTCACAAGAAATTGGATAAAAGTTTATATAAGATATTCAAAGGATTCCCCCTAACATGAAATTCATCATAGTGTGGGAGTGCCTTGCCTAGGTTAGTTTACCAGCTCCTAAGAGGACTAAAATTCAGCCTAAAACCTATGATGTAGTGTTCATAGGCTATACAAAAAATTCAGTGGCATATAGATTCATGTTATTAAATGACAATTTATTATCTAAGTCTAGAGATGCAGAAATTTTTCGAACACCTGTTTCTCAAGAAGAAACAAAATTACTATCATTGATCCTGGTTCTTGTAGTCCACTTGTGACTCTACCCTGTTCTTCTCCTAGAGTGAACCAATATGTAGAGCAAACTAGAAGAAGTAAACGAATAAGGACAAAGACTAGTTTTGAACCGGATTTCATTACTACATTGTTGATTGAGAACCCTGATAAAATTGATGAACATGCAGCTTCAGCGTTTTTGATTGTTAATAATCCTAAGACATATACAGAAGCAGTTGCTTCAATGGACACTAGCTTTTGGAAAGAAGTTATCAACAGTGAGCTAGACTCTATAAAGTCCAACCATACGTGGGACTTATGGATTTTCCTAAGGGGTAGAAACCTATTAAATGTAAATGGATATTTAGAAAGAAATTAAGGCTTGATGGTTCCATAGATAAGTTCAAGGCCAGACTGGTTGTTGTAGGTTATACAAAGAAAGACATCGATTATTTTTACATCTATTCTCCTGTGACTAAAATAGCAACTATAAGAGCTTTAGATGCATTGGCATCTATACATAGGTTAGTTGTCCATCAGATGGATGTTAAAATCACATTTTCTAATGGAGATTTGGAAGAGGAGATTATATACAACAACTTGAGTTCAAGGTCAAGAGGATAAAGTGTGTAAAATGAAGATTATATTCAAAATTGTGTGGTGCATACTGTGTACTAATATGTCTATATGTGCATGACATGTTAGCACTAATGAGAATGTGGTGATTGAGACAGAGATTCTTGTCCTCCCAATTTAACATTGAAGACATGGGTTAAGCTCATTTTATTCTTGGAATTAAGTTAACAAAAACTGAGCAAATTTCTCGATGAGCCAGTCTCATTATGTTGAAAAAATGTTGAGGAGATTCAAATGTTTTGATCTTCAGTCTGTTAGAACTCCCTATGATTCTAGCATCCACCTTAAAAAGAACAAAGGTGATAGTGTGTGTGATGTTTCTCATAAATTACACTCGTCCAAACATAGCTTATGCAGTCAACTGTCTGATTCGCTACACTCATAACCCTAGAAGCAAACATTGGAATCTTCTTTATCGTTTGATTGAAATACTTAAAAGGCACCATAGATTTAAGACTGCATTTTGGTAAATTTCCCATTGTATTGGAAGCCTCTTGTAATGCCAACTGGGTGTCTAATAATGATGAAGTGAGATCGACTAGTGGTCATGTCTTCACTTTAGGTGGAGGTGAGATTTCTTGGAAGTCTGGAAAGTAGACTATATAACTTGTTCCACTGTGGACTAGGAGTTTATTGCACTTGAATTATCAAGTCAAGAGGTAGAAACCTACTAGCAGATGTACCATTGTGGGTGAGATCGAATGTACATGTCTCCCTTCATTGTGATTCTCAAGCAGCTATCAGGATTGCCAAAATAGTGTATATAATAACAAAAGGAGACATATATGCATTAGACATAGTGCGGTCATACAATATTAAAAAGCAGAGTGATTTTTTTGGATTATGTGAAATTTGATAGAAATCTAGCTGACCCTTTCACTAAGGCTTTGTCCACTAAATTAGTTATGGATACGTCGAGGGGGATTGTAGTTCCACCTAAAACCCTAGACCAGATTAAGGTATATCTTCCTTCCAATCATACAGAATCACTTGGCTCCTACCTAGGAATAGTAGTTCCACAATCAACACTCACCAGAGAAACCTACGAGCCACTCATAAAGTTTATACAGAAAAAACTTCAAGGTTGGAAGAAAAAATCACTTTCCCTAGTTGGTCGCATAAATCTCATGAAAAGGGTCCAATCTAGTATTCCCCTGCATATGCTAACTTGCTTCCACTTACCCTTAAAAAAATCACTAAGACACTGGAAAAAATGTTTAGAGAGTTCTAGTGCTCTTATAGAGGGAGCAAAAAACTACATCTATTAGTAGAGCATTTGTGAATCTCATAGTGAGGGAGGTCTAGGGCTAAGAAGTCTATAGTGTTTAGATATAACCTTAAGAATAAAGCTGCTCTGGCATATCTACTCAAACTCTGACTCTCTATGAGCCACCTTCATGAGGCTTAAATATAGGAAAAATTGCAAGGAGATTCTATGGCCTGGAAGCAAGTCTCGAAGGACATAGATACCTTCTTAGAAAACACAAAACACCAAATATCAAAGGCAAAAAATACCTCTTTTTGGTTCGATAATTAGGTTCGGGAATTAGATAATCCCTTAATTGAACTACCTAGACTAAAGAGTAACCCACAGGATCCTAGGACTACAATTGACTACATCATACAGAAAGATAATAGATGGAATGAAATTCGCATCAAGGAGCTTTGACCCCCTAACGTAGCTGAGAAAATAATAGAAACCCCAATAGAAAATGCAGAACAAGCCTCACTAATTTGGTCTCCCTCCTCCGATGGTGCTTATTCACTTAAGTCTGCCTACCATGTAATGCATCGGCAACACAAGGAAAACAAACAAATCCAGCAGAGGGGACCATTGGATCCTCTCTAGCATAACATCTGGAAAATTAAGACATTACCAAATCAAAAAAAAAATCTGTGGCTCTTATGAAGATAGGATCCTCACAACTGACCATTTAATTAGTAGAGGGTTACAATTGATTCCTATTTGTGTTATGTGTTAAACAGAAGCGGAAACCCCAACCCATCTTCTTATGTGTTGTGCATTCACTAGTTCAGCATGGGCCTTGATAAATGAAGGAACTGTAGAAACTCCAAATGAAACCACGATTAGGTTCTTCCTAAGAAAAGCCATATCCTCCACACATGAAACTGCTTCCTAGGGCATATGTGTATGTGGCCACTGCACTTTGGGATATTTGGTGTGCTAGAAACAAGAAGATTTTTGAAAATAAAAAATCCACACCCCATCAGTGTGCAAATAGTGTACTAAGCTTGGCACAACAGATTGTGAAATGCAAGGAAGTAACCAAGAAAATCAAAGGGAAAGGAAAATAAATTGAACGCATGCTGGTCCCCCCCTCCAAATCCAACCCTCAAAGCTAACTTTGATGGCTCTTCTATCTCAAATGGGAAGCATGCTAGGGCAGGATTAGTGATTAGGGATTACCAGGGCATACCAATAATTTCAGCCAGCTGGCCACTAGTACACAAAACAAATAATGATGCTGAATTTCATGCAGTATACCTCACACTTAATCTTATTAAGAAATTATGTCATAACTACCACATAATTATTGAAGAAGACTCCAAATTGGTAATCCAATTTTGTTCAGGGAAGCAAGCTGGGCCACTGGAGGTTAGAGAGATGGAAAAATGCTTGTCAAAGTCTTCCGAAGGTACTGCCGTTGGTGAAGCTTCAGCATGGGAAACTAATGCAGCCACAAATGCTCTGGCTAAGAAGGGATCATGTTTTGATGGGCAAAGTGAAAAAGGATGCACATTTGGATGAAGTGTATTCCGGTCTTTTTGAAAGAACATGTTATAAATAACTGTCTTAGAGCGTGTTTAAGCCAATGTTTTAAAAACCAAACCGGTGATCGAACCGAGTGGAGCCTCCGATTTTGGTTCAATCGGTATGAGTTTTTTCTAATTAAAAAATATATAATAAGATTTTTATATATAAAAAAAAAGATTAAAAATACAGAAAATTATTAAAATACTAAAATGGTAAGTAAATCGGTTCAACCGTTCCGGTCCGATTTCTGGTTCAACGGTTGAACCGCTCAAAACCGGCCTGTCAACCGGTTTTCTACCATTTCCGGGTCTTTGAGCGAACCGAACCGTTCAAAGTCCCGGTTCCAGTTGAACCCGGTCGAACCGGCCGGTTCGGTTCGATTTTTAAAACACTGGTTTAAGCCCAAACATTTCTATTTTGGATAAGAGTAATGCTACAGGAACGGAGACGGTACTCCGCCCGAGTACAGAGTCTGACGTGGATGGCTTACTTGGCCATCCACGTCAGTTGCTGAGTTAGCGAACCGAAAAGCTATTCGGGCAAAGACATTCGGGTCTAGCCCCGCAGTCCCTGCCTTCCATCCGCGGCCTCTCGACCACGGCCTCCCTGCCTCCCTGTCGCGGCCTCCCTGCCTCCCAACCATGCCCTCGACCTCCCGGGCACAAAATGAGGGCGGTCGGGAGGACGGGAGAGAGGAGGCGAGGCAGCAGCGAGCCGCGCAGCAAGACCGGGTGGCCGCTGGCCGGGAGGCGGGTGGCATTGTCGGGTGGCCGCTGTCGGTGGCTTGTTGTCGGGTGGCCTTGCTGTCGGGTGGCTTGCTGTCGGGTGGCTGCCATGGTGGTGCGGGGAGGGTGGGTCGGGAGGCGGGGGCAGGTGGCGGGAGGCGCGGGGCAGCAGGTGGCATGGAGGCAGGCCGGGTGGTGGGAGGCAGGCCGGTGGTGGCGGGAGGCAGGCCGGGTGGCCGCGGGAGGCAGGCCGGGTGGGCGGGGAGGCAGGCCGGTGGTGGCATGGGAGGCAGGCCGGGTGGCAGCGGGAGGCAGGCCGGGTGGCCAGCGAGGCAGGCGGTGGCGCAGGAGGGAGGCAGGCGGGTGGCATGGGGGCGCAGCCGGGTGGCATGGACGCAGCCGGGTGGCCTTGCAGGGACGCAGCCGGGTGTGGCCAGGGGACGCAGGCCGGTGGCCCTTGGGCGCAGGCCGGTGGCCGGTGGCAGGGACGCAGGCCAGGGTGGCCATGAGGGCAGGCGGGTGGCCATGGGAGGCAGGCAGGCCGGGTGGCAGGAGGCAGGCCGGGTGGCAGCAGGAGGCAGGCCGGGTGGCCGCGGGAGGCAGGCGGGTGGCATGCGGGGAGGCAGGCCGGGTGGCATGAGGAGGCAGGCCGGGTGGCAGCGGGGAGGCAGGCCGGGTGGCGCGGGAGGCAGGCGGGGGGGCATGGGGAGGCAGGCAGGTGGCCACCGGAGGGAGGCAGCGGTCCCGCAAGAGGGAGGCGGCGGTACCGCATGAGGGAGGCGGCGGTACCGCATGAGGGAGGCGGCGGTACTGCAGGAGGGAGGCGGGAGGGAGGCAGGAGGCGGGGGACGGAGGCGGCGGGGCGGAGGCGAGGAGGGCAGGAGGGAGGCCGCAGGAGGGAGGCCGCAGGAGGGAGGCGCGCAGGAGGGAGGCCGCAGGAGGGAGGCCGGAGGAGAGGAGGCCGCAGGAGGGAGGCCGCAGGAGGGAGGCCGCAGGAGGGAGGCCGCAGGAGGGAGGCCGCAGGAGGGAGGCCGCAGGAGGGAGGCCGCAGGAGGAGGGAGGCCGAGGAGGGAGGCCGCAGGAGGGAGGCCGCAGGAGGGAGGCCGCAGGAGGGAGGCCGCAGGAGGGAGGCCGCAGGAGGGAGGCCGCAGGAGGGAGGCCGCAGGAGGGAGGCCGCAGGAGGGAGGCCGCAGGAGGGAGGCCGCAGGAGGGAGGCCGAGAGGCTGCGGTCGGGAAGCCAGGTGGGCGTGGTATGGTGGTCGTGGTCAGGAGGCTGGGAGGCCGCGGGTGGCAGGCAGCGGGACCGCAGGAGGGAGGCCGCGGGAGGGATGCCGAGAGGCGCGCCGGGGAGGCAGAGGGAGGGAAGCTGCTGCTGGGGCAGAGAGGCAGCGGGACTGCGGGGCTAGACCCGATTGTCTTTGCCCGCGTTTTGGTTCGCTGACTCAGCAACTGACGTGGATGGCCACGTAAGCCATCCACGTCAAACTCTGTACTCGAGCGGAGTACCGCCTCCGTTCCTGTAGCATTACTCTTTGGATAACTGTAATATCCTAGACTCCGTTGACTCCATAAATCTGTTGCCTGAACTATATTACAGCTTATGAATGAAATATCTATTATTGGTTTAGAATAAAATAAAATAAAAACTCAATGATAAAATTTACAACAGGCAATTTACGGAATTGAAACAAGTGCTCTTATATTGCGTACTTTATTTCATTGATTCCAAGATTACTTAAAGTCGGGTTTCTCTCTTGTTGAACCTTTGAGTGACTTATTGATGGAGAGAAAAATAACGTGTGTCGGGTGCATGGAGAGAGAACTGACTTTAATAAGAGTTACCCCAAAGAGGTGGGTAATCCCCAAAAGCCCAGTAGGATTTTTGGGTTCAATGATTTTGTTTATTTAACAATATTGTATAAAACATGTGGACCACTTAAGTAAATTATAAAATATTCCAACAATACTCAAAACCAACACTTGGTTGTTTGCTATTATGAAAACCTCTGTTTAAGATCCAAGTTTATGATTTATTCATTTCGTACAGTTGTGGGTTGCGAAATATAAACGAATTAAAGGTACGAGTTCTGAAGACACGGGCAATCGAAATCCAATGTGTATAAGACAACTTATTCATTTATCATGTAATTTTCCTTGTTCATCAATAACCCGTGCCCTCAAATTTTAATAAATGGCGAGGAAAGTTATCATTTTTTTTTTTTTTTGAAGTTTGACGAACACGCATGGGAGAAATGCGAACGTGAATGCCGATTTGCTTTACCAACTCTAGAAGAGGGATTAATAAGCTTCAACCCCTTTTTTTTTAAGTTTGACGAACACGCATGGGAGACTCACATGCATGTGCACGCAAGATGCCCATTCGCACACGTGCGTGTTCATGACTTGTTTACAATAAATTGAAGTGGGTCGACAAAAGGTAAGCATTGATTTTACCAATTGTGTTTAATTGAGTTTTCAATTGTTTAGTGGCTGTTCGATTGATAATATCTTAATTAGTTATGCACATTTTATTCCAACACTCCATAGGGCTAGAACCATTCAAATAATGGTGTCACAACTCAACAAAGTTGGAGACTTCTAGACAGAGTTGACTCAAATTCTCAGGTTTCCCGGCTCATATTTAAGGACAGACCGATCCACTTTAACTCGGGTCGAGTCCTAGTGAGTATAGAGGTCAACCCTACCGGATTTGTATTTTCTAAGTATTCGTTAGGAGTCCAAGTAAAAAAACCATTACTCAAATATGATTCCCTTACTATATAATTAGATAATGGTTTCAACACTCTGAAAATTACGTAATCCGATGACCCGATAATCTCAAGTTGGGTGCAGATCCATTTGTAGTAAAATTGGTCCTTTAGAGTGTACCTATTGAGCAGGCCAATGTGAAAGTGGATGTCAATGTTTACATATTCCTTCTAAATCTTCTTCTTGACCTTGAAGCGTAAGCGAAGTTGCTGCCATATAAATTATATATCCATCGGTTCAAATGCGTGTCGATATCGTGGGTCGTGTCCACTGGGAAGAAATGTAACGCGTATTGGTTTCTTTAGTGTTGTTTTTCACGCACTGGGAAGAAAAGTGACGCGTATTGGTTTCTTTAGTGTTCTTTTTCGGCCGTGTAGATAGAGTCTATAGGCAAAATACTTGTTAGTGGCCCAAGCAAGCTTAACCCAACATCAAATCAACCCACTCTATACTTCTACCGGACTTGAATTTCCATGTCATCTGATGATATTTATTAGTATACTTTTATAAATTCCTCGGAGACTTTTGGACGCAGAAATGAAAGTCAAGTGAGGCTCGCCTCTTCCATTATTGGTCTCAATAGGCGGCGGCTCTCCCCGCCCCCCTAGTAGAACTTGAAGCCAGAGAAATTTCAGCGGTGTCCAGAAGGCGAGCTTATAAACAATTATAAGCATTTTCGTGTTCTTCTCCACATGCCTCGTCGCCGAGTCTCCCCATTCTTCCCTTTCCCTACAGTTCCCACCAATAACTGGATTTCACGGCAGGGAAGAAACATGATGTCAACCCTGCAACAAGGGTGCTTCCTCTTTCTTCTCTGCTCTTCCGTTTTGGTAAACTTCACAGTCGCCCAAGACGAAGCTCGCGCTCTCCTCAAATGGAAAGATAGCTTGACCTCTCACTCCCTAAGCTCCTGGACTTTCGCCAATGCCTCCTCCTCCAGTCCGTGCAGATGGACCGGAATCAAATGCGATGCCGCCGGAAGCGTCGTGGAAATCAATCTGCCTCTGTCGGGTCTTGGAGGCACTCTCCGGAGCTTTAATTTCTCCGCCTTCCCTAACCTCGTCAGACTGGATCTCGACTTCAATAATCTCGTCGACCTCGTACCTTCAGAAATCGGAAGCCTCAAGAAAATCACCCATCTCGATCTGGGTAGCAACAATTTCACCGAGTCCGTGCCGGCAGAGATTGGGAACCTCTTGGAGCTCCGGTTCCTCCGGCTGTTCAACAATAGCTTCACCGGAGCCATCCCTTATCAGCTCTGCAATCTCGAAAAGGTATGGTACTTCGATCTCGGAGGGAACTACCTCACCTCACCAGACCCACAACGGTTTCCAGGCTTGTCTTCGGTCACACACCTCTCTCTCACTCTCAACAATCTGGCAGATTTCCCTCCCTTCATAAACAACTGCCCCAAGTTGACTTATCTGGATCTCTCAGAAAATCTCATCGAAACTCCCATACCTTTTGAACTCTGGACTAGTCTTGAAAATCTGGAATTCCTCAATTTAACTTTCAACACCTTCCAAGGACCGATTCCAGCTACAGTCGCAAATCTCTCCAAACTTCGGGACCTTCGATTGGGAAACAACAATCTAAATGGGTCTATCCCTCCTGAAATTGGCAATCTCTCCAACCTTAAAATCCTAGAATTGAATGACAATCCGTCCATGAAGGGACCCATACCGTCCTCAATCGGAAATCTCACCAAGCTCCAAAGGCTATACCTTACTAACGCGGGGTTGGAGTCCACCATCCCTGAGGAGCTTGGGTCATGCACCAACCTCACTTTCCTCGCTCTGGCAACAAACAATCTCTCAGGTCCCTTGCCTCTTTCTCTTGCTAAACTAACTCAAATTAGCGAGCTTGGGCTATCACAAAACCGTTTGTCTGGCCAAATTCACCCCTCTTTGATATCCAGTTGGACTCGCCTCATTTCTTTGCAGTTGCAGGACAATAATCTCAGCGGAAAAATCCCTCCTGAAATTGGGCTTCTCCGCGAACTTCAGTTCTTGTTCCTGTTCCACAACTCGATTTCAGGTCCCATTCCGGCGGAAATTGGCAACTTGACGAATTTGATTTCCCTTGACGTCTCCAACAATAAGCTTACCCAGTCCATCCCTGCTACCATAGGGACCCTTGTTTTGCTGAAGAACATGAGTCTTTTCGAAAATCAGTTAACAGGAACCATTCCACACGAGCTAGGAAATATCATCTCACTCCAGTACTTGGATTGTTCCTCAAACAAGCTTCAGGGTTCTCTGCCTTCCTCGATATCCAATCTGACAAACCTGCTTCTCTTTTATGTTCCGTCGAACAATCTCACCGGCACCATACCAGATGATTTTGCACCTCCTTTTCTATCAAATGTCAGCTTCGCCGAGAATAATTTTACCGGGCGACTGCCCCCCAGAATCTGCGAAAACGGACAACTCGTATATATTTCCGCCAATGACAACAAGCTCACTGGACCCATTCCAGAGAGCTTCAAAAACTGTTCGGGCTTAATCAGGGTTCGTCTCGAAGACAACTTTCTCGACGGGAACATCACCGAGGCCTTGGGTGTTTACCCAGATCTCGTGTTCATGGATTTGAGCAATAATCGACTTCACGGTGAATTGTCACCGAGATGGGTTGAATGTGAGTTGCTCTCCTCTTTCAAATTATCCGGAAATTTGATTTCGGGCACAATACCGGCGGAAATCGGACGGATGAAGCAGCTGCAAGTGTTTGGTATTGCATCCAACCAGTTGACGGGAGAAATCCCAGAAGAGCTGTTCAATTCGTCGTCTCTTTTGTACGACTTGGACTTAAGCCATAATCAGCTCTCCGGTGGGATACCAGAAACGATCGGGCAGGCGACTCTTTTACGGACTTTGGATCTGTCTGGAAACAATTTGACCAACCCGATACCAGATGAGCTCGGGGATTGCCGAAACCTCATTACTCTGAAACTGGGCAGCAACAAATTGAATGGCTCAATCCCTCTGCGACTGGGGAGTCTGACATCCCTGCAGACGGAGATGGACCTGAGCCAGAATTTGCTCACCGGGAGTATACCCTCGCCGCTTAGCAGTTTAAGGCAATTGGAGAAGCTTAATCTCTCCCACAACTTGCTATCCGGCTCACTCGAACCGTTAGCGGACCTGCAGAGCTTTGTAACCGTGGACATCTCCTTCAACAATCTCATCGGCCCTGTTCCGGATAGTCCGGCGTTTGAAGGCGCAACTCGTGAAGAGTTGCAGGGTAACCCGGGTTTGTGCGGCAAACAGGAACAGGGTTTGACGGCCTGTAGCAGCATCTCCTCTTCCCCGGGTAATGGGCCCAAGAAGACCAACTGGAAAGTGATAATCGCTGTTCTGGTGCCGGTGGTCTTTGTCGCCATTCTTCTTTCGGCCCTGGTCATAGTCCTAGTGCATCGACACAGGTCCAGAACGCCGGACCCAGAGAGCTACACCACAGGCGGAGAGAGCTCGTTTTCGATATGGAATTTTGACGGGCGATTGGCGTTCAAGGACCTGGTCGCGGCCACGGAGAATTTTGACGACAAGTACATCATTGGGAGAGGAGGGCAGGGGTGCGTGTACAGAGCAGTACTCCCCAAGGGGGAGACTGTCGCCGTGAAACGCCTCCACAAGTCGTCCGACGACGGGGTGTCCGAAATGGACAAGAAGAATTTCGAGAGCGAGATTAAGGCCTTAACGGAAATCCGGCACAGGAACATCGTCAAGTTCTACGGCTTCTGCGCAATGAACGGGGGCATGTTTCTGGTGTACGATTTCGTGGAGAAGGGGAGCCTGGGGGGTGTTTTGTACGATGAGGAAGGGAGGAACCTGGACTGGGTGACGAGATTGAAGATCATCAAAGGGCTCGCTCATGCTCTCTCCTACCTGCATCATGACTGCACACCGGCAATCGTCCATCGGGACATCTCAAGGAACAATGTCCTGCTTGATTCCGGCTATGAACCCCGCCTCTCCGACTTCGGCACTGCAAGATTGCTGAATCCCAGCGAGTCAGTCTGGACGGCACCCGTGGGCGCTTATGGCTACATCGCACCTGGTAAGTCGTTCTGCTAATCAAATAATAAATTGTCCAGTCCAATATCTTGTTTAAACTGAAAGTACTCCCTCTGCTTTGCTACTGCTAACTGACATTTTCCTTTTGTACAAATTGAGCAGAGCTTGCCACGACAATGAAGGTGTCAGAGAAATGCGATATCTACAGCTTCGGAGTTCTCGCTCTTGAAATACTAATGGGGAAGCACCCAGGCGAAATTCTGTCGAGCTTAGACGGTAGACAAGATTGGGATACACTTTTGGTGGGGGAGCTGGACCAAAGGCTACCACCTCCAACCGGTACTCTTCTGGCGCAAGAGCTGGCTTTCGTGGTGAAGATCGCGTTGCAATGCTCGCGCTCGAATCCCCGGTCTCGACCCACAATGCATTACATCTCCAGTGAACTTTTGGCTCGCAACTCTCCTCCTCTTTCGCAACCTCTGCGCACCATTACGTTTCGAGATTTGATGGTATAGCGGCAACTCCACTCCCGTGGATACATATATACATTGCTTCCGCTTTCCTTCTGAAAATATATACCAATTATGATGAAAGTCCTACTGCAGTTGAGAGCAGCACATTATTGCCTCAGCAACTAAATTAGTAGTTCCTGCTTCAACACCGACTCCGGCGTCTGGAATCCGAGGTTTTTTCAGTGTTTGACTCGAGTGGCTCATGTTACTCGCTAGAAGCTTGGAAGACTAAACTAGTCTGTCGATAGGGCTACATTGGCCCACTTAGCCTCATTAGGTTATTTCACAACTGGGTACACAACTGATGTACTATCCAGTAAGTTAGGTTTACTACATATTTAAGATTGCTATTTTTTTTTGTGTTAATCTTATCGATCTATTTTATACTTTCCTTCTTCAGATTAAAAAAAAATTTACATCTCTCCTTTTTCGCCGCGATGAATATAGAAATTGTTTTTATAATAAAAGTAAAAATAAATAATTTTAGATAAGATGTCCATAGTGAGGCTAGTCATGGTGATTGAGGTAAGAGGCATCAAAAATAACTTCTTCATTTCATGTCTTGGGAAACCACTTCCCATCAGAGAACTTGTAGATGTGCCGAGTAAAGCGAGTCCGAGGCCGAGGCAGGTCACGAGGACTGACTCGGGCAAGTATCTCCTGACCAGGCCTCTCGTTTGCAAGAAGGTTTCTCCAGTAGACCCATCTCGGCGGTGGCCACCGCCAACGCGTACGTGTAGAGGCCGAGGAAGACGTGCCACGGCAGGACGGCGAACCTCGCGCTGCGAATCTCTCCTCTGCCCCAGAAACTCATGAAGCCCACCACCCACTGCACCGCAATTTCAGATACATTGATCAAGATTTCGATTTAAAGAGCTTCTCTGAACTTGAAATGGCAAATTAAGTCTGTTAATGAAAGTCGATGAAAGGGGGGAAATGAGGTTGGGCGAGAGCTTCGAACCTGGAAGGCGAACAAGATGACGCAGATCAAACCCTTCCATGAATGTAAGCTGTAGAAGTTAGCGAACAATTCCTCTGTTCCGGTGAAATTTCGGGTCTAGAAAGGCACACTACGCGGTGTACCATTTTTCCAACAATAATAGGGTGAATATATCTTTGTTGGGAGATCTTTCTCTGTATGTCTCTTGTTTTTGTGCTCTTCCTCGCATCACTCAATTTTACATTTACTTCTTCTATTTCTCCATCTCCAAATCATCCATAACTCGAATTCCCTCGGACCATGTGTTCCAGCTCATTTTCACCTCCTGTGCAAATTTTTACAATCTCAATCTGCCCTTGAGTTTGTTAAAAAAAAATCTCCCCTTGAGTTTGCCCTTTCACTCTGTTGGTTTCTGATTGAGAATTGGAAAGACTTGAAGGACTATTGAGTGGTGACTGGTGAAGATTAGAATCAGATACACGGGCTGAACTAAATGGTAATATTTCTGGCTGAACTATATGTGTCAAACTCGGGATAGACACAAGTCTAGAATCAGGAATTTGTGGCTGTTTATTTGGGCTAGTTTCAGGCTATTCTAGAATGGAATCCCAACTCCAAAGCTGAACTTCTTTTTTAATCTCCCCCTGATTTTCAGGTTTGGAAAAATAAGGATTTTATTTAAAGAATGTCACATCCATTGTTCCAAATACCTTTCAAGTGTTAGGACATAAACACTTTACCCTTTCTTGTTTGAAGAATAACCGTTGAAGACACATTTTATAGATATTGTATCAAGTTTACTTCAATATGGATGGTTTACATTAAAAAAAAACGAAACACCCAAGTATTTATAGAGAAAAATCAGAAGAAAGAAAACGAGCATGAAGAAATATTTGAATGAGGGCTTGACTTTGTGTTTCAAGCTATGGAACACGAGATAGTAACCTATTGATGAGATATGCAGAAGTAAGGGGAAGCTATTTTGGAGCACCCGCTAGAAAACATAAGAGAGTGGGCTACTACCAAAATATGGCAGTTTCTCCTTTCTGCCGCCCCATTTCTTTCATAAGAAATGACAAATAAGTCATGTATGATCATCTACAAATGTCACAAACCATCGTGCTCCATTAATATTTTTTATTCTAGAGGGTCCCCCAAATATCGTCGTGGATCAATCAAATGGCTTTGACGGATAGTAGGGTACACTTGGGTAGATCTAACGGATGTGTTTCGCAAGCAAACAGATCTCACAATTGAAAGATTTTGATTTTTATTTATGAATAAATGAAGAAATAACCTTTCAAGATACATAAAATTTGGATGTCTCAACCGGTAGTGCAATAACATGACTTCACTAACTTTATTTGCACTTGAATTGAAATAAACTTAGTGCAGAAACTATGAAATATCTCTATAAGATGACCTACTTCTCACAACCAAAGCCTTGCCTTTCCAGATTGAGGTGTTTTGATGAGATAAAGTCTGGAGCACATCTCAGCACAAACAATATCCTCTTCTACGAACCCAATTCCTGAAAACACACAAATTTGGCAAAAATTTAGTATATACAATTATTATCACCAATCAACTTACTGTTGGATATTATATTGCAATCAAGGTCAGGGACATGAAGCACGGATTGTAGAGAGATTCAAGTTGAGAGTTGAACCAATCCAATTCCTGCCACCTTCGATGGAAAACCATCAGCAATTTGCACTTGAAGATTTGAGTGACACTACTGATATTCATTAGAAGCTAACTCATCTCTTGTCATACGGTTCGATGCCCCTAATTCAATAATTTAATGGTTTGAGTTTTTAGCCCATTTTGAGAATGCTGAATATGAATTACCAGCTTGTGCGTGCATGCTAGTGAATGGCGCAGAAGCAGTATGCTGTGAGAATGTGCCACTTAGAAGCTTTAGGAGCACTTCAAGTTGTGTCTTGTGGAAGGACTTGAAACAGATGAAATTGGCTGGTCCTCAACTGCATTAGGACTTGACTTTGATGATTTTCAATCGGGTGGTTTGCTGTGCATGTCCCAACACTTCTCTTTGTTGTGACCGGATTTAGAATAGTCACACCACAATTTTCCTTTTTTCTATGGACGGGTACCATGCTGATGTGGAGGGCATGTGCCATTAATAAAGTGCTGATCTTTCCAATGTTGGAGATGTAGGTTGGTCACCCATGATGAACTTTCTCCTATTTTCCTCACGATGAACTTTCTCCTGTTTTCCTCACGATGAACTTTCTCCTGTTTTCCTCACAATGAACTTTCTCCTGTTTACCTCACGATGAACTTTCTCCTGTTTTCCTCACAATGAACTTTCTCCTGTTTTCCTCACGATGAACTTCAGAAAAAGCTTCTCGAATGCATGGTAGGGGATTAGTTCCCATCACTCTACCTATAACATCATCAATATCCTTGTTTAAGCCCAACAAATATTTTGCGATGCAAAACACTATCTTCTGGACACATCCGTTCATGTTTTTAAACATGTTTAGTTGCTCTAACGAGTGAGCATGTTAAAGTATTGTGTCACTGTGAAATCTTCCTGCTGTATATTATGAAGAATTGCCACAATTGCGAAGAGTTCCAATGTATTCTCAGAATTATAATATGATTCTTTTACGATGTCCCAAATTTCTTGTGTTAGATTATGTAAATATCAGGTATTTTTGTATTTTAACCTTCAGGAGTATTTTGGTCATTTCACCTAGTAATCAGGTTGTATGGAAACCTGTTGATTTTTTAATAATAATCAACCCATTTTTATCAAATTTTATTAGATTTAACATAGTACCAGAGCTTAACTCAGTCCAACTCAGTCCTCAATCGGTTTGTATAAGTTTATTTCTCATTGACTCTAGTTGTCCAAGTTGAACTACTCAACTCGTTGTGACTCATTTTTGGGGATGCGTTTGATGTTTGGGTTTGATTGACTGCTGTGCGAAATAGGGTTTTGAAGTTCAATGAATTAGACAGATTATTGTCCATTTTTGTGCAGCTTTTGCAATCTGGTGGTTTGATATGGCATTCTTTTGTTGCCCTCTCTGTCATTTCACTTACGTGCATTCAACGATCGCACAACAGGTTGTCTTCGGCTTCCTCTCATACCAACTGGGGGATTCAGATAGTTTAGCAATTGAGGTGAGTACTTTGGGCTCCTTTGATTGCAACTTGAATACATGATTATTGGTTTTGCTGCTTGGAGACAGAGATTTTGTTTCTGTCATTATGTCTCCGCCTCATGATAATATTTAGAATGTGCCTATTAATTTAGTCTCGACCAATAATGTTCATTAGTTGTCTTTTATGCGCAATTTGTTGAGAGGCCAAAATATATGGAAATACGTTTCTTGTGATTATTCTACTCCTCTTAGAGCTGCAGATGGCTCTACATTTAAAGCTCTAGAAGATTGGGAGCTTAATAATTCTAGGGTTATTACTCGGTTGGCTAGTGTTGTTTCTTTTTCTTTTCTGAGTCTGAAACTTGATAAACTTCAGATTGCTAGAAATGCATGGTTATTTTTGGAAATAGACACATGGGAAATAAATTACTTAGAAGTACAACCGAGAGATGGATATTTTGTCTTTACGACAGACTCACATTCGGTCTATATCTGGTTTCTATGCTGAGAAGTCTATGATGTGGGATCAATTGGCTTCTATTGATCCCAAGTTTGAATTCCATGTCGATATAACAATTTAACTAGGAATGGCATGCTGATATTGAATTCCAGTTCAATATTTTGGTGGGTTTAAATACTATGTTTCTTTCATCGATCAATATAGTCGCTTTACGTGGGTGTATTTTCTACACGCCAAATCAGAGGTTTATTCCGCATTTCTTTAATTCAAAAACTTGACTGAATATTTACTCTCCATGAAAATTAAGTATTTCCAATCAGATGGCGGCACTGAGTTTGTTAATCATCGCTTCAAATCTCTTTTTGCTTCTACACGTATTCATCACCGAATTTCATGTCCTTATACTCCTCAACAGAATGGCATGGCTGAGCACAAGCACCGGCACATTGAGATGGGCATGATACTGGTTGCTCAGGCCTCCATGCTGAAATGTAATTGGGACTCTACTTTCTCCACTGCCCCTTTTCTTATTAATCGGCTTCCCACAAGGCTTTTGTCTTTTCAAAGTCCTTATGAATTTCTCTTTGGTCACCAACCAGACTACTCGCTCTTTCGTGTTTTTGGATGTTTTTGTTATCCACACTAGCGCTCGTACTCTATTCATAAGCTTGCCGACAGTTCCATCGCTAGTGCATTCCTTGGTTATCACCCCAATTATAAAGGGTATAAGTGTTTGGATACTTCTACAAGTCGCATATTCATCAGTCGCACTGTGGTCTTCGACGAAAAGACGTTCCCGTTTGTCCGCCCCTCCTTGCTCCCAGTGCCTCAGCCTATGCCTTCGTCTTCTTCTGTTGTTTCATTGCTTCCCCTACCCTCCGCACTATGTCGATATGCAGCTCTCGGTCCCAGTTCCTCGTGATTCAGTCCATGTTTCCTCCCCGGTCCCTACTCCATTATCCCTCTCCTTCTGCAACCTCATCTGGTCCTTCACCTTTGGTGAGCCAGAGTCCAGCTTCTGATTCCTCTCCAGATGTTTCCACTGCTCGCCCTCATGCTCCTCTTGCTACACATCCTATGACCACTTGTTCTATGACTGGGAACCTCAAACCTAGACTTTTTACTGCCACTCGTCATCCTCCAGACCTTCCTCCTACTCCAATTGAACCAACATGTTTTAGTTATGTTGTTCAACAGTTTGAATGGCGCTAGGCCATGCAAGCTGAATTTAATGCCTTATTGACTAATCACACTTGGTTACTTGTTTCTTTACAACAGGGGTGACGAGCTATAAATTGTAAGTGGTTGTTTCGTCTGAAGAGTAAATCAAATGGCTCAATTGATAGGTACAAAGCTCATTTGGTAGCTAAAGATTTTAATCAGAGAGAGGGTTAAGACTACTTAGAAACTTTCAGTCCAATAGTCAAACCAGTTACAATTCGAGCTGTATCGGCACAAAAACTGGGTCATTCGTCAATTGGATATCAGCAATGCCTTCCTCAATGGCACTCTATAAGAAGAGGTCTATATGGTCCAACCTCCCGGGTTTGTCGATCCTTCACAGCCTCTTGTCGTATGCTGATTACGAAAGTCACTATATGGTCTTAAATAGAGTCCTTGAGCATGGTATAATCGTCTTATTTGCTATCTTCTTGAACTCGGTTTTATTCTATCTAAAGCTGACACATCTTTGCTCTTTAAGTATGGTTCAACCTTTACTATATACATTCTCATTTATGTGGACGATATTATTGTCATGAGTAGCTTCCGTCAAGAGGTTGGGCATCATTTGCAAAAGTTACAGTCTCAATTCTCGGTCAAAGACCTTGTGACCTTCACTATTTTTTGGGCATTGAAATAGTTCGCAATGATGCTGGTTTACATCTTTGATAGTTCAAGTACACCCAAGAACTGTTAACTCCACTTAACCTTGCAAATGTGAAGCCTCTTTCCATTCAAGTGGCTTCTGGTTTGAAATTTTCCAAACACGACGGTTCCCCTCTTGCAAATGCCACTGAGTATAGGTCCACAGTTTGTGCTCTCCAATATTAACATTTACTCGTCATGATATACAATATGCAGCTAATCAGGCTTGTTAGTTTCAGCAGTCGCCCACCAATGTTCATTGGTTTGCGGTGAAACGCATATTGTGATATTTAAAAGGTACGATGTTACTTAGATTTTTTATTCAGCCAGTTCATGATCTTGGTCTAGATGTGTTTTGTGACGCGGATTTGGGTGGATGTCCTGAATCCTGATGATCGTCACTCAGTAGCTGGATTCTATATATTATTTATTGGTTCTTTAATTTCCAGGTCTTCGAAAAAGCAGCCCATTGTTGCTTGTTCTAGTGCTGAGGCTGAGTATCGAGCATTGGCCATTGCTGTTGCTGAAACGTCTTGGGTGCTACAATTGTTTCGCGAACTTCATATATTCCTCCGCCGTCTACCTACTTTATGGTGTGACAATCTTTCAACCACCTACATTGTAGCTAATCCGGTTTTTCATGGGCAGGTGAAATATGTCGAGTTTGATTATCATTTCATACGAAAACGGGTTACATGTGGCCATCTTCAAGTCAAATACTTTCCGACTCAAGATCAGGTTGCTAATGTTTTTTTTTTCCAAAGGCCTTTCAAGGGGACAATTCTGTCTCAGTTAATCTCCAAGCTTCGTGTCTCACCAAAGACACTAACCTTGTGGGGGAATGTCAGAAACTGACTTCTCTCTCAAGCTAAGGATCACTCAGAAGATCCGTTCCAAGGAGACCTACCTTCTTCAGAAGATCCGGCCCAAGGAATCATACCTTAACTAGACTCCTAGTTAACTTGTATTTATTTAGTCTTGTGATTATCTTTAGAAATATTCTTTATTTTGTTTGGTTCACGTGACCTAACCTGGATGTAATTCCTTGTCTATATGTACTCACGTTCACAAGCAATAACACAATCAGAAATTGCGACTGGGACTTTACGTGGTTCGAATACTGAAACTCTATGGCCTGGACAGTACTAAACCCATCAGCACTCCTCTATCTAGTGATAAATTAGACCTGCTTTCTGGTGATCTCCTTATCGTCAACTCTTGGAGAGCCTTTAGTATCTTACTTTGACTCGGCCTGATATATCTTATTCAGTAAAACTTATGTCAATTCATGCAGACATCGCGGTTTCCTCATTTACAAGCGGCTAAACGTATCTTTCGCTACATCAAGCACACACCACATTTTGGGCTTCATATTTCCTCTTCGTCATTTTTTCTCCGTGGATATAGTGATGCTGATTGGGCAGGTTGTCCAATTACACATTGTTCTACCACTGGCTATATTTTTTACATGGGGCAAAACAAAAGACAGTTTCTGCTCAAGCTGTGAAGCTGAATATCAGGCATTGGCTTCACTAAACACCAAAATATTGTAGACGATCCACATTCTACGTTTATTCACATTCATTTTCGTTCAACGCCAATTCTTTACTGTGATAATGTTAGTTAAATTTCTTAGCACCTAATCCAGTTGTTCATAGTCATAGTAAGCACATTGACCTAGACATTCATTTCATTTGAGAGAAGCTCGCCACAGGGGTCTTTCAGCTCAAGCACGTCTCCAGTACTCTTCAGCCTGCTGACATTCTAACTAAGCATCTGCATAAAGTATGCTTTGAAGACTTACAGTCCAAGCTCAACGTCGTCCCTACCCTTGAACTTGCACGAGGGTGGTAGGCAGTTACAAGACTCGTGATCTTATCAACCTCATCCTTATTGCCTATGATCTGATTTTGTATCAACAGATTATCTGGATTCAATCAAACTCCCGTAACCATTGTTTTTTCTGTTTATTATACTCTGTAAAATCAGTGTATAAATATCTGTTTCATAATCAAATACTAGATTCTTACATCCTCCTCCTTCCCCCTCCCAAGCACTTCCCACAAGTCGCCATGAAACGCCTCCACAAGTCGTCCGGCGATGGGTTGCCTGATCTGGACAAGAGGAATATCGAGAGGGAGAATAGGGCCTTTACGGAAATCCGATATAAGAACATCGTCTAGTTCTACTGCTTCTGAGCCATGGACAGGGGCATGTTTCTGGTGTGTATGATTTCGTGGAGAACGGGAGCATGGGAAGCGTTTTGTATATGGGATAGAGTAGCGGAACGAGTTCCGGTTCCCCAAACGAGTCTCAGGTCTAGATCGGATTATTGCTGAGTCTCTATGTTGTAAATTGTCTGGTCCCCAACTAGACTTCCCAAATCTTGTCGCATTTAATCGTTAATACATTATATATCACGTGAAGGTGAAAATAGGGTATATATTTTTTGTAGGGTTTGTCAAAACCTGCAGCTTTAATTACTTGAACGGAAGATATTACAGAACTTTTTTTCTTTTCTTTTTTTTTCTTTTCTCTTTTATCGAAAGATCTTATGGAACTAGACCCCTAACCTTTTTGAGTTCCGGTAATAAAAATCCCATCACATTTCTAAGGTCCCAGAATTTTGAGTCATATATCCTCGTATGAAAGTTCTGTTCAAAAGAGGACATGAACAGGACCTATTACCCTGTACATTGAACTCCAAAGTGTACTAATTTGTTGCCCCTCCTTTCAGATTCACCAACAACATTCCATGAGTAATTTATCTCCATGTTCCACAATACGGAATTTAATATATAAGTCGCGGGAAGGGGACAGATTCTTCTCTTGAAGAAACCGTCTTTTAAGGGATACCCATATATAACTAGTTGTCTCACTAAAAATAACTAGATTACTCCTATAAAGTTGCTATCTACGCAACAACCAGAACATGACAAGTAAATTTTTGGCAGCTCATTTCATTGAGAGGATCATTATGAATATGCTCAAGTCTTATTTCCACCACTACCTTAAATTTCAGCAGCTCTAACCCACATAATATGTGATTATATCCATCTAATTTCTTGTCGTAGTAACTAAACCAACATGTTCATCTTTTTTCACTCACATCAGACAGCCTGATGTCCGTCCTGTTTTGGAATTCTCGGCCATAATTTTCACACGACTTCATGCACAAATGAACCAAAGCCGGAAAAGAGTATTTGTACCATGGTTACCATGGTTTTGGGACTTGACGAGGACATCAACTGGAAAAATGCAACCTAAACTTATACTGATAATACAACATAGACTTTTACGTAGCTCTCGATTGCTTACCACTGAAAACACTACAACGGCGAAACTTTATCATCTCACCAATAATCTTTATTTTTGGTGGTATCTTAGCTTGCCTTTGAATCAAAGGATGTGAAATAATTTTCTGTTGGACGTGTTTCTTACTCCAAAAATCCTCTCTTCTCTGATGCTGTCTTTTCGGTTACTGTCAGATGGTAGTGACAACTGCGTTGCCAGATCTTATATAGGAAGTCGGCTTAGAGGCCAGAACGACAACTCCCTCAGGCAGAAGGATGGCTTGTTTACACAGAGCATCGCCAGCAGTCAAGGAGATTTTGCTCAAGTTATACAGGTACCTCAATCTCTTTTTAATCCATGTTTTCAGTACAACCTATTCCACCGGAATTGTGTTTTCAGTTTACCATAAACAACTATATGACAAATCATACCGAGAAATTGGATTTAAACTTTTAAATCCACAATATGGCTCGGAACTGCAGGAGCATATAAGAACTTCTTTGTCATTCACTGAAGAAAACTAAGCCAGAAAGAACATATAGATACGGAAAAAGGCTAACCAAGAGACTGTATCGCACAAAATGGGTAAATGATTTTATCCATCATATAAAATATGTATTTTGGTTTACTGCTGCACCACCATAAGAAAAGTCCCATTAGATTCTAAATCACACTTCCCAAACTAGTCGGCAATTGGATACAAAACTTAGTAGTTTCAGCAGGACCCTTTGCATATGAACTAAGAACAGGGAAATGCAGAGGACTAAAACAAAGCACAGAATGTTCTTTTCGACAAAAAAAAAAAATATATCAATTTTATTCAACAATGACCTGTAAATTTGCAATGCATAATGGTTGGGTTTTTCCTGCTCAATGAACTGGTCAGATGTGATTTTGAAGTATCCTGCTTTCTTGCGCATGAGTTTGTGTTAAAACTACAGAAAATACAGGAAAACATTACCCAAGTGAAATTTCCTTATGAGCCCCACATTTTTCAAATGGTTTCCTCTATTTGACAGCAAAGAAAAACCTATGGAGGTTGATCATAATATTTATGAAGCTGGATCTGTCGGGTACCACATTAAGGTAAAATTCTTATCACTTCATATCCCTTTTCGTTTTTGAAAGTTAACACTTCATATCCCTTAGGAAAATAGAAGATGGCTTCTGTTAATTTTCTTTCTCACATAACCATATGCGTATACTAGCTTTGATGTCCCTTAAATTGGAATGGCCTAGGGCTCAGCATCAGAAGCTCAGAAGCTATATTTGTCCATTACAATGCCATTACTCTCTCCAGAAGTTCAGCCACTGAAGGACCTCCAACATAATACCTTGCAGACAATAAGAAAAGCCTACTCTAGTGTTGCAGACATTGTTGAGCCTCCAAGAGAAGGATTCCAACTCACTCTGAGACTCGACTTCAGCAGATTCCCTCCTCGTAAAGGTCTGAAAAATGTTCATTATTTGCCTACAATTTGAAAGTTAGATTGGAGGCAGTTATATGACAAAAATTATATTTGCTCATTCAGATATGGCTGAACTGTTTTCTTCCAGATGAATCCTCCAAATTGATCACAGAGATTGCTTCACTTCAAGGTGTTATTCTCAGTTCACAGCTGAAAGATATTATCTGGAATCTGGGATCCAAGGTGCATATAGAAGGGATGTACAGACCCATTAAAATTATCTACCATCCAAGGGAACCCTTCTTCATTGTCAGAATGGTAACATTATTGTCTACATGTATTTTTACTGAACGTATGCATCTTATGAACTGTCACATTGACAAGAAGGATCATTCTTATAAGAAAATAAAGTCTTAACCTCTCAGCCAGAAAAGATTATTGCAACATTCCCCATGCGCTTCAAAGATAATTCTGATGTGATTCTTGCAACAGCCTTCTTTCAGGTTGGTTTCTGAGTACTTTTTCTTACATGTAACTCACCCTCTAGTAGGATAGTGTTACTTCACCAGGCAATTTCATTACTGGCGCTCAAAGCTTGAATTCCTTCCCTAGGAACTAACGGATGTGGGAAGCTCGACAACTTGGGTCAGAGCACCTTTCTGCAGTTGGTCGCCAATTCCACCTCCAGAGTTGAGAGGAGAGCCCTTCCACGATCTTAGTACAAATGCTGGATTTGTATCTTTTGGTACTTCCCTTCATTAATGTGTCGTAACTTAAATATAATAGGCACTTACTGGGTTTGAGGGATAAAAGTAGTAAGAAAAGCACATTAGATGTAAGGGAGCTTCAGCCTATCTAATATTTCAGCACTTTTCTCATCTATTTGCTCAGATATCCTTTCATGCCATGTCGAAGGTGCAAAGCTAGACAAAACCGTATGGTGTCTTTTGAACTTCCCTGCATATGTTAAGTATCACATAAAGGTTGGATCACTTCAGAAATCTTATAATTTCTTTCCCTATTAAAATTAACAGATTTTAGTAACTATCATTCAGACTGTGTAGTGTACAAGAGGCTTCATACAGAGGAGGATAAGAAGGCGTATAGAAAGATTAGTTGAGGTAATTTAGTTATTCAGACTAAATTCACTCAACCAGACTAGTTCATATTGGCAAATATTTTGAACCCATGCAGTATGACAAGAGGCTATAGAAACGAAAATATACTCTCATATAATTGAATATGTATGACATGACAATCCAGCAATGTTCACAAAATCTCTTTTTTATTTCACAGGTGATGCAAAAAGCAAAGGTAGAGGAAGATGGATACGGAAATAGAGATGGAGAAAAGACCAGAAAAAATGGTACACAATCAATCAGATCAACTCCAAGAATGTTAACTAGAACGATATCATGTCTATTCCCCTAAGCATGAGCTCACTAATAGTGCTCGAGAGCCATCAATACCAGGACTAGATCATTTGAAATCTCCTGTTGATACTCATTGAATCATCTTATATCGTGTTCAAAAGAAGAAAAATCTTTCTCTTGCACAGACAAGTAAGAATTCTTTCAATTTAAAACTCACATTTGAATGCAGGAAGCAGATATAGGAAGAAACTCGTGACCATCTCCAAACCCAAGATACTTAGAAGAAACTGTAGTGCTTTCAGAAAGCAGCTCCGCGGAATTCGTTCACGCATCAAGGTTCAAGGGTTTGCTCGCTTCCGAAGAAGATGGTTGAGAATTCCCCGGTTTAGTTCCTTTAAAAGATATGCCAAACTAGAATAATAGCCTCGTTTCACAGAGCTACCGTCTCGCATACAGTTAATATTTTGTTACTTGTTTAAAAAGATCTGTACAATGACTTTATATCTTCTGACAGTTGGTACTATGGAATTCAATGCCATTTCTCTTTCGCAATTAAAAGACCCTGGTTTGCACTTTTTAGATGAAGAAACCAGATTATAACTTAATGAAATGATCAAAGACTCTGCAGCACCAATCGTTTACACATGTTAAACGGGTGATTAAACATCACCATAAAGCAGTCATGAAACAGATGTAATGCATAAAGAAGTACAAATCACTTCAATTCATCGTCTGTAAAATTACAGGGTCAAGACCAGAACTTAAAACTCCAAAATAGATGGCCGGGATAATACATACCCGTCCCAGATGGCAAACTCTTTGGCTGCTAGTCTATATCTCATCTCCAGTCAGGATCGGCCCCAAAACTCACGTTTAACGAAAATAATCGTTCTTCATTCCACCACAAATTCTGAATTCTGGAGTGTGAAAATAAGCACTCATTCCATCTCAAACTCTGGAGCATGCCGCATTACTAAATTTTCAGACTCAGATTCAGACATCGTCAAAGAACCAAGGCCACCATATCTCGTTTTCCGATTCCATGAGACGGATCCAAACCCCAAAAAAATCAGCATAAAAATGCCAAGCGCATGGATCACAAACAAGAAATCAATTAAAGCCAGTCCTCTCAATTTATCCTCGTCGAGTACACAATAAACGTCATTCTTCTCTAAGGCTAGCGATACAGGAATGCTTTTACAACCCTTCGGAGCGAACGTATCCGAGAAAAGGGATAACCCAGCCTGCAACACCCACGTGGCCTTAAATATAATTCCCGACGACAGAGCGACGTCGGCGAAAAAAGCCGTCGGCCTGACCGCGAGAAAGAGGCAGGAAGCTGCACAGACAAGGGTGCAGGCAGAAAGCAAAGCGTAGACGTGTCCTCCGAGGCCTGTAATTCCCTGACCGATTACTGAATATTCCACCAGAAAAGCGATGGCTGCGAAGAGGAAAATCAAATTTTCATGTAGCAAGAAGATGTCGAAGTTTTCGCGGAGGACGATGGCGAGGGCCACAAGCCAGAAAAGAGAAAGCACGGCTGACTGTTGGAAGAAAGCAAAGCGATAGGTGGGGTGTCCAGAAAAAGTCACAAACCAAAAGACCTCGGAGAAAGCTGCAATGGGGAGAATGATTAGAAGACCGTACAGATCAAGATTCTTCCACTTCGATTCAGACAAGTACCAAACCCTTGATCGGTACAGAGTCGGCGATTTCAGGTACAGAGAGAAGGAGGACAGGAGGCGTCGGAATCCGATGGGGAAGAGGAAGACGAATGCTGAGAAATGAGTGGGTAAAGAAGCCATGGGACTTCGCCACTGTGAAATCGAGTTGCTGTCTCATCGTTCTGCACCATACTGCGGTTATAAGGATTAAGAGCCTGAATAAGGGCTCGCATAAAAAAAATATAGTAAGGGCTCACGTAAATGTAGAAGGTTATATAATCCTGAAATTTCTTGTGGTTTCTCCTTTCTCTATATCATAATTTATATTACCTCTTAAATATATCCTCGAACAGATTTTATCAAAATTTCTTGAGGTTTCTTCTTTAATGTAGACTATAATTTATAGAATAATGCTAGTTGCACTTAGCCTACGCACTTATCCCACATACTAGTTAATCTAAACCATTGATGGGTTTATCCTCTTAAAATAGAATTTTATTAAAAATATATTTTTATATTTTTAAGGGCTTAAATTAATATTTACCTCTGATAGGTACGCCTAGCATTACTCTAATTTATATTACCTCCTCTATCGGAACAGATTTTATCGCTGTTTTAAAAACCGGACGGACCCATGGGTTGGACCAATTGTGCAACCATAGAAGGTCATACCAAATAGATTTTGTATGTTCTTAACTACAATTCAGATTTATTCACAAGAAGGTTTGGAGATCCGTTGGTTAGGCTTTTATGCTTTTATGGTAAAGTTGCAGGTTGTCGGTTCAAATCTTGTCTCCACCACATAGAGTTTCACCTCCGTGAATTGGACTAGTTCTAAACGATTCATGAGCAAACTGGGTTTTGAGGTAAAAACGGTTCTGGTCTCAATACAAACCACAAAAGCTCCCACTTTCGATTCAACCAGGTTGGACCAGCAAATCTGATTTGGTTTTTAAAACACCGGTACCGGAGGCCTTAAAAGACACGTAGTAGTCTCTCCTTAATCCCATTCATGGACATGCCTCGGAATCCATAGATAATTATTTTGTCAACTCATCTAATAACATCTCAAAAGTTAAAATATGGCTCACAACCACTTTCCCGTTTTGTAGAATGCTTAATATGTAGTGATAATGTATTTCAATATGTTTAATTCTTTGCCTAATTGTAAGAGTTTGAATTTGTGGACGATTCTATTGTATGAAAATAGAAATACATATAGTGGACTTAGTCATAAAGAAAAACATCTTTACATTGAATTACAACGTGAAAGGACTTGTATTTACATAAAGGATTCTATAAATATGGAAAGTCCTAGTGTGTCTAAGATTCTAAAATCATCCTCATGAGATTTGATCAAGCTATGCGGCTTTGAGAAAACGTGAAGGTTGGTCAAGAATCTGAAAAAATTAAACCGAGATAGACCTTTTGTAAACACATCAGCAACTTGATCTAGAGTGGGAACATGTTAAACCCAAAAGTAATGCTATGCGTTACAACACTGTTTTATGCACAAAGAGTGCAACCCCCTCATTGTAGTGGTGGGACCCACAACAAGAATATTTTAATACCCCACTGCTACGATGAGGGGGTTGTACGCATTGTGTGCATAGTGTTGTACACATATCATTATTCTAAACCAAGATGTGGCCTAGATTGACTCTCTCTCAAATGAAGTGGTAGTCAAGTTCTACATGTTTTACTCAGCTATGAAAAAGGAGATTTGCATTGATATATGTAGCAAACAAATTATAACACCATAGCATGTAACTCTTAAAACAATTCATGAAACCTCTGTAGATACAACAGCCAATGCATAATACTCCTCACCGCTAGATCATGCTACTATGGGGTGTTTCTAAGAAGCCATGATACTAAAGAATAGCCTAGGAAAACACTGAAATCGGTTATTGAAAATTTGTCATCTGGACGTCCACCCCTGTCAGTATTCGTGTACACTTCCAAAAAAGAAATCATGTAGGTTGAATGTAAATTCCATACAACCAAATACCTTTAAAAAATCTTAAAATCAGCTGAACTATTCTCCAATGGACATCTATGGGTGCTTGTTGAAATTGACATGTCTGATTTAACCAAATCGGATATCTGGTCCAATGTGAGTTAGATATTGTAAGGCCCTTACTATTGCTCTATAGTCTATGCGGTCCGAAGAAGTACACTCGAACTTTGACAATTTAACGCCATGAGCTACTATGGTAGAGATTGGTTAAACCTCCTATAACCTAAGCCGTGATAGTCAATCTATAGTATAATTTGACATATTGACCTCAATTCCAAGAAAGTAATGCAATTCACCCAAGTCTTCAATTGAAAACTCTTTTCTGTAGACTCTGTATGAGGTTGCCAGTTTCTGTCTTGTTGCTTCCTATGGAAATAGTATCATCTACATACACTAGAATGTACATAAGATGGTTTTGAAGTGTTTTCAGCTCAGTTCGTGGAGTGTTCGACAATCTTTTTCTGGTTTTAGTCAAGAACTTCAATTTTTGTAGAGGCTTTCCAACGGTTATTAGGCTCACTTCTACTAAGTATGTTTTAGAGGACCTCGTGACCCAAATGAACTAGTTGATAGGTTTAAGTATGTCACAAAGGAAATAGTGATCGTACTGATTTATACCATGTTTTTATGCCTTTTTGGCCACTTTTAGTAGCCACTTGACTTATTTACAGTCATTTTATGTAGTAAACATATGTAAAATGGAGAAAGGAACCTAACAGAACAAATCTCGCATGAATCGAAGTTAAAATGAAGAAGATAGCCCCAAAAAAAGTGAAGGAACAGGTTGGGTTTCATGGCCAAGGTGTTGGGCGTCTCGACGCCCAAGATGCAGAGCAGAAAAATGATGCCTAGGAGGCAGCGCAACAGCACTGTCTATGGAGCTGGAATGTGGACTCCAACGCTCTTGTGTGGGAGTCCAGCGCTACGGCACTTTGCCTAGTTGAGCCACAACTTCGAGCGAGTGTTGTTGTGCTGAAAAAGAAGAAAAAGTGTCAGCGTTGTGGCCAAGTGTTGGGCACTGCGATGCCAGGTTTGTCTGCAGCCCTTATTTGGGTTGTTTGAGTGGCCCAGCGTCGTGGGTGCTATGTTGGGCATCCTGATGCCGGGCAACTTAAAATGTGCCTATAAAAGCAGAATTAGAGCATTTTATGAGGATCTTCTTCAATTACATATGGGACACGCGAGAAATGGTTGGGAGTGATATGGAGGGATACTCTCAACCATTGAAGCTAGTTTTTCCTACTCGTTTTTATATGCTTGTTCATGTGTATTACGATGTATCTAAGATGTTTACCCCATAGGGGAATGTAATAATCATATTGTGTTGTATGTTAGTGAAATTTCCATTCCTTTGAGCTTATCTTGAATGGTTGTGTGTCTAACATGAGATAAGTTTTCAGTTAATTGATTAGCTAACTATTAATCGATAGTTAGGAGTCCTTAATGATCCCGCAAAGGTAGTCTAGGGTAGAGTATGTGTTAGGCAGCATATAATCCCACCGGCTAGGTGGCTAGATGGTGGATTTACGGGTAAGATTAGGAATAACTTACCGCCATATGTGTCTATTAGGCTTGGTGCAAACGTTTGCTTTACTTAGCCTGCATTGGGAGAAGATGAGTAAAATATAGAAGGCATGGTTGTGACAAACTCAAAAGAGGCTACTAGGCTGGCCCAACCCAGCACCCATACCCTAGGTTGGCCCCATAGGATCGTAACATTCCCCCATGCTTCTATGTCAACATCCATGGCGGCCCACTCTACGATGGCTTTCATCTGGACCAGGTAACCCTTTTCACTCTTGTGATGGCTCTCACTCTAGCACCAGGTAGCCCTCCAGAGTTTGAACACGTGACGTAGTGGCTACTCTAATACCAAATGTTAGATACCTAGCCAATATGCCAAAAGCTCCAGAGCTGATGGAACACAGAAAGTCAGGCCCTTAAACCTATCCCTTGCTAGGCTGTCCCAACCCAGCGCTCATACCCCAAGTTGGGCCCCACAAGATCATAATAATAAACATTCGACAAAATGCATGAATAAGGGAATTGAATAAATAAAAAACAAAGGGGCGTGCAATTACATCCCCTAGCACTTAATTGTATCCTCCCAAGTTCAGCTCATCATTTTGGATTAGTTTAGATTAGATTTAACTACATTCTATTCCTAATGGTTGGATATAGTTAAACAATTATAGTGTTCAAACTCCTACTTCCAAGTGGTATCGCCCTAGTTTAATAATTTTACTACTTGTTATGACATGTGCACTTCTATACGACACAAAACCTTACTTAGGTATGGTTTGTCGTCTCATCAAACTGAAAAGAAGGCACGAAGAATAGAGCTTAAGAGACCATTCATTGAAGAGAGGGGATTTTATTTAAAGGATTTAGATGAACGATTTGCCACCAATATTTGAAGCAGACAATGGGTTTGCAATCATCCTGACCCAGGCATAGCCCCAATAGTTAGGAATTTTATGCACATGTGGCTGAGGCTGAGTTAGAACATGTTGGGAATGGAATTAAATAAGCTTGCAAGGGCAGGCATAAGAAAGTGTACTTTTGAAATAAAGAAATCAATGCTTACTATGAAGTGGAGGATGTTGAGGATGAAATTTCTCAATTGAAAAAAGGAGAGGCCACCAGAGGAGGTGGCCAAGTCCCTATACCCTAATGGAACCACATGGACAAAGAATGAAGAAAGGCAACCATTACATTTCCCCAAGGACATGAACCTAGTGGGAGAAGTTTGGTTATACTTCATTTTTGCCTGCCTCTTACCCACCGCACAAGTTCCTGGGGTGACAGTGGATAGGGAATACCTGTTGTCTACTATTTTGGAGAGGGGACCAATTAGCATTGGCCAAATTATTCAATCAGAGATACAACACATGGAGAATTTGGAGTGCTTCAATTTATTTTTGCCTTCGCTACTCACTGAACTATGGAAACAAAAAGGCATAGAAGCATCCTCTACAGAGGAAAATTAGCCACCTGAGAAGCCTATAGGTCAGAAATTCATTAACAGCCTTCTTACCCAAGAGAAGAGAAGAGCTCAGCCACATGTGCCTATAGTTCTCAGGTACCCCCAACTCCCATTCTCACCTCACATGTCATTAAGCTTCAGGCCCGGATGCAGCGGAACATTGAGCTGCAGGTTTTTAATTTGACCTACATTCATAGTGTGCAGAGGGGGCTTAGAAAGCAGCCACAACTAGACTTCACAGACTTCCCACCTTATAACCCACCCTACCTTTAGCAGCAGCTGACTGCAGTGGCAGCACAGAGGGATTACCCTCTTGTAGTGGAGGAACACCAGAGGGAGGTACATGAGCAGAATGAGAAGAGGGTGTGTGTTGAGATTGCACATGAGAGAGAGGAAGTAGCTGCTCCTGGAGATAGGTAAGTTGACACGATAGGAGAAGAAGAAGAAGCAGAGCATCATGCTGAAGAAGCCAGTTTAGAGCAAGGCTCAAAGGACACCCCACCAACTCAGGAGGGAGGCAGTGCACCTGCTAGCACTAGAGCTGGAGCCGATGGAGTAGAGAGCACATCTGCTGAGAGGGAGAACGAGAGTAAGAGTGACATGTCTGAGTGTACACATTTTTGCATGCATAGTTCATTCACCACACATTTAGGGTGAATTTTTTAGGATGTATAACTCATTCTGTATGACTTACTCTTGCCTGAAAATCTCCACTTTGTAATGTTTAATGATGTCTCTCTCCATTTGGACCTTTCACTTTTGTGTGAATGAAATGACACACTTCATCTTTTCAGTTCGTGTTTTGCCCTAGATAATTAGTCATGGAGTTTGGGTTTATGTTGATTTTATTTATATGAATATGTTGTTTAATAAAACTTGTTCTCTGACACAACGTCCAAAGACAGACTGCAATGACTTTAGTGTTAAATAGTAATTTTTGCTTTTTCTTAATGAATAAAATTCTGGAATTGCATTTATTGTCTCTTCTACCAATGAATTACTTGGTTTTTTTATTTTTTTTAATAATATGAGCAGATTTTTCATCCCAAGCACTAAATTAACCATGCTCAAATCCAATTCAATATAATAGAAGTCGTGCAATAGGGAATGTTTACTACTCCTTTGCTATATATTTTTATTCATCTTTACATTGGGGACATTGTAAATCTTAAGTGTATGTGAAGTGTATGTGAGATTGTGTGTGTGTGTGTGTGTGTGTGTGTGTGTGTGTGTGTGTGTGTGTGTGAGAGAGAGAGAGAGAGAGAGAGAGAGAGAGAGAGGGGGGAACGGAAGGGGAAGGGAAGTGGATAGCATTTTGCATGTTTGGTTTGCATTTCATTTAGATCCATTTTACATGCATGCTTAATTTTTTCAAGAGCTTGAACATGATTAAAAAAGCATCACATAGGTTCGTTTAAGTATACATAGCATTCTGATGGGATGATTTTACATGCGTAAGTATGGAAAATGAAAAATTTGTGGTTTAGCCATTTTCTCATATAGAAAACAAAGAGATGGAGCCATTTGCAGTGGAAATTATCCCACCCACAAATTATTTAATAAGGTAAAGTCATTATTGTGAGGCTTGTCGATAAATGGCGGTTGTGTGCTTCAGCTTTTTGTTCCAGAGTTCTACAACTAGTTTCAAACAAAACTCAAGGTGAAATAGATTAGAATTTATGACCAATGAAAGCACTTAGGTATTTTCTGGACTGCATGGGCCTTTCCAGCCACCCTTGAATATACCCTAGTAATCCCAATTTCGAGCCAACATTGACCTTAATTTTTTGGTAAGTCATATAATTTTTAGCCACTTGCCTTTTTAATTTATCCTTTTACTTTGTATATCCATCTCTTGATAGAGAATTACACACAAGCATAACCTTCCTTCCTAATCATGTCCCTAGCCCCATTAAACCCGAAACCCTTAACCCTAAAGACCTAATGATCTAAGGGGTAAATTTATCACAATTAGTAGAGAGTGGAATGAGAAATTTTCTTTTGGAGTCCTAGTGACAAACTCTCAAGTGCATGGACAGTGGATTTCTGTTAAAGCACAATAGGTGTGAGGACCATAGAGAGTTAAGGAGTGTGTGGGAAGATGAAAAGAGGGATTCACTAGGGAATGCTAAAGGGTGAAATGGCTAAGCAACATATACTTTCATTTTTCCTGGTATTTTGCATTAATTCTATTCACAAACATGTAGGATAGGTCATTTAGGATCTGTATGGGATGCTCTTGCTTAAGGACAATCAAAAATTTAATTTTGGGGATAATTTGAAGAGTCAAATTAAGACTCTATTTTACATGCCCATTTTGGCAATTTTTTATTTGCCAATAAACTATTTTTCATGTTTATATGCAAGAAATCATAAAAAGTGCCAAAGAACCATATAAGAAGAAATCAGGCGATATTGACGCATTTTTAAAATTTGACGATGCATCATTAAAAGTTGGATAAAAGTCGAAGCACTTTTGAGGGCAGCAGCATCCGATTCGGGTACTCCTACCCCCGAACCGATGAAACAGTGCCCTCATTTGAGCATTGTTTGGTCAACATTTTTAAGTGTATGGTCAACATTTAATAGTGTCTAGGAATCCTAAATGAGATCAAAAGGAGATTTTAGGATAAGAGTAATGCTATATGCACTTTGAAAGTGCTGGTCCTCAGCCACATTCTCAACCAGAGCTCTGAGGGAGGGCAGATTGGGGCGAGGCAAGGGCGAGGTGTATGGCAAGGTCTCCCTAATGCGGTAGGAGCTTAATCAATATCTAAGGTACAATCATATGAATTAATGGCAATTCATTAAAATCGTACCAAAGTAAACTTCTAGCATTGTTTTCTCCAAGCTGCATTAGTGTGAATTTAGTTGATTTTAATTTCAGTCACCCCATTAAGATCGTTAATTAGGTCACAATTTAGTAGTTAACAGCTATGTGGGATCGTAGACTGACCAAGCCTTTTCACTTGTGCCCATCCACTTGTGTGCAGGAGATTAGGGATGTAAGCGGAGCCGATTACCTTCTACCGTCCCGACCGATTAATAAGCGGAACAAAACTTGTATTAATGTAAAGTTGGGCCCAAGGTCTATAAATGACTAGTCGAAGTTAGTAATCTTTTTTCCAATTAATAAGCTAGGATCTCAACTCGTATATCTATGTGGGACTAATCTCTAGTTGTTAATGGATTTAGTAAAAAAAGTTAAATAGAAATTAATTTTTTCCTTTTGGTGAGTTTTGTTTTTCAAAATAGGATCTTGTCAATGGTTTTAAATAAAATAAGTTTTTGGAAGCAAGCAAGAGATGCTACCAACCTTTGATAGACTTTTTTCGTAGAGTTCAAACAAGGGAATTTTCTTGTTAGTTAGATTACTTAATTTAGAAAAGCAATGGCATATGCCCATCCGCCATCTCGTCTTTAGCATACGTATAATAACAAATGCTTACTTGCTTTGTGTGATTATTTATAGAATAGTAAAAATATTAATTAAAGTTGATTTTGGTTCCTCTGCTGTGGAACTATAAGCTAATCCCCAAGGATTTCACATTCATACTTTTGACTTGATATTGCTTATAAAACAAGCGAATGCTCCAGGTGGATGTTTAGGACATTAATTGCTATTCAACCGGTACATAAGCCATGAACATATAAAAAGGACTTGACGGATTTAAGACCTTGTAACATTGAACTTACCTTTTCTATGATGAAATATGAGAATTTTCTGTTAAATTTAATTTAGTATTTTAACAATGCATGACCTAATAATTTTAACATTAATATAGCTCTTTTTAATTCTGTATAATAATAATATACACTTGTATGTAATTCTCTTTAAAAATAATTAAAATTATTCTGAAATATATAATGAATATGTTTAAAAAATTTTAACTATTACAGAATAATTATTTTAGTCTTGAATACAACATTATGCCATTTATTGCTAAGATATATGTTATCTATAGACTACACATGTACCATAACACAAATCAAACTGAGGAGACAATTTTGTCTTAGAGGCGAAGCATTTTTCATTTCACACCCTCAAGACCAAGAAACATGAATATTAGGCAAAAAAATAAAAAATAATAAAGATACTGAAATATTCTGAACTCCGTAAACTCTTCTGAAAATTATCTGCATAGAAATAATAAAAAAAAAAGAGTAATACTAGACGCACTTATTCGAACATACAAGTTAAAATTCTATTTTTTAGAGGATAAACACTGGTTTAGATCAATAAGTGCGTGAGATAGATACGTGGGCTAAGAGCAACCAGCATTATTCATAAAAAAAATAATAAAAAAAATATTAAAATATTTATTTAGTAAAAAGCAATGGCCAGGTTGCTCTTTAATTTACTTGTTACGTTATCGAGGGGAAAAGAGTTGAGATAAAGAGTACGATTTCCGTTATCTTTACCCGCTGAGAGTCTGACGCTGTCGGGTGGGAAGTCCACTCGCTTAGGGGATCTTCCTAACTGGCGCATCGGCGCGTTTTAGTGAATTCGACGACTCGCTTACTGGCAGATAAAATCACATGTTACAACTGTAGAGAAGCCAACCCTGTCAACAGCGACATAATCGTTTCTTCATCGTTCATTCTTTTACTACCCAACTGCTTTTCTCTATGCAGTTTACCATATTCATCTCTTCCTTGACTTTGACTCTTCAGTGATTGCGATCCAAAGCACTGTTTGATCCGTTTTGTTTCTGGGTTCCTGTTTATTTGCTTCAGTTGTGGCGGCGGAATTGTAAAGAAAGATCGTTTCTTCATTTTGTGTTTTTTGATGTTTTCTTCTTTTGATCGTGTTCCCTAGTACTTTCTGCTTTGATTCTCTGTTTTCGCTTCCGTCTTCGTCAAGTTTAAAAAGACTTTGGGTGCAATTAAGTTTGAGAACTGCATCTGAGGATTTTATGATCGGGCGGGATTGATGGAATTTATAGGGTGAGAATTCCGGTTAATTAAGAGTAGATGGATCTCCGTAAGAAGCTTCTCTGAGTTGTCCTTTCCGGATTGGCCTCTTGCGAATGCTCTGTGTTGACTTAGCTTAATGAATCAGATAAGCTTCGGGACCTTGTCACTTCCATTCTTTAGCAAAGGATGGATTCTGATGCATTGAACCCTAGCTGTTGCAAAAAGGCTAGTGCGGAAGTACAGCCTCCAGTACCCCATGTTGGAACGGCCAATGAAGATGAAGAAGAGTTAAATGCTTTGCTATCGCCTCAAAGAGGCCAAATGTCCAAGAAGCAAAAGAACTCTCGGCGGAAAGTACAGTGGAACGACAGAAATGGGAACAAGCTTGTGGAAATTTTGGAATTCCAACCAAGGTATAACGCAATTCTGTGATGATTTTTTTTTTATTAACTAAATGATTACTATATCTGTTTCAATTCTGTAATGTTATTTTTATTCTCTTCATCAATATTGTGAGAGAACTACTTGTGGCAAAGAGCTGCGGTGAGTGGTCTGTAAATAGGTTTAGACCCCTGTGGCATTTTTTTTTGTTTGGGTATGATTTGGGGTAAAATAAAAAATGATTTTTTATCAATCAGCTTTTGGCATCGTGTTCAGTGGGTCCAGTGAATTAATTGAATCATGATATTTAGATTCATGGAGTAAGAATATTAAGTCATGGGGACTCCAGCGTGTGAAATGTATTTAGATAGTGGGCTTTATGCAAAAGTCAACTTTGGGAATTGGTAACGGTCCACTCATTTTGTGCCCTTGTAGAGATATTCTAGCTTCCATAAGGAATGTAAGATAAATGAGTGTAAATCATGAGTGAAGTGTGTTCTGCTGCTTCCTCCATGAAAATTCTTTCAGTTGCAGTTATGCTCTAAATTTTGGGGAGAGATTTTACATGCTAGAGCATGTTCTTTATCATTATGTTTTCAAAAGAATTTACTTACAGTGAAGTATGAAAAAACATCTGACTGAAAGCAGTGGAAGTCAATAGCTAATCCACTGGTTGTGTGCTTTATTAAAGAAGCCATCCGTCACTACCCCTCAATTTTTTGGGCAAGGGCAGGGAAGGGAGAGGTGGTGGATGTTATATCTGAAGCTTATGAAGTTGTGCAACATCTTAAGTTTCTCTTCATTTGTACCTCAATTATTTTTCTTAGATTTGATAGTCTAGCTTATTCTTTCATGTTTGCTGATGTGAAGATCCCTTTCATACTGTATTTATTTAACATATCCAATTGAAGCTATTGTGTTGAGACCTTTAAGTTTTGAATTGTAGCTTCTTTTCAAAGTCGGGGCAGATGATGCTGTCCAATGCCGGACTTGTCTTCACTTCAGTAGGCTTTCAATTAGGAAAGAGAGGCTCATAAAAAAATTTGCACAGTTGTCTTGCAATTAGGAAAGAGAGACTGTTTTAAAGATTTCCTTCAGCAAAATTTGCAATTAGGAAGAGGGATTGGTTGTCCTTGAGGAATTGTGACTGGCTTGTATATCTGCGCTTTCTCTCTCTCTTTTTTTCCATTCATGGGCTCTTTTTGAACTCTGTTTCGTTGAGACTGATGGTTGTTGGTCCAGAGTGGTGCTTGGGTGTGGGAAAGGAATACGCTTAACTTATTTTGCTAGTGTCACTGAAAGCATGAAGAATTTGCAAACCCTTCTTTTGATAAATATGAAGATCTATTTAAATTGTCACAGTAAGTCATAAGAACACATGGCACACCAATCAAGTGAGCATTCACTAAGATGTGGTAACAGTTTTTTTTTTTTGCAGGATTGATCTTTGTATATGTAGAATTTTTAAGTCATCGTGATTTGAAGAGATTATGCAAGACCTATTTTGGGTGTTCTCTGAGGAATCCCTTCCTTACAGTCGGAACTCAGGGTTACCGATCAAAATACCCAAATGGCAATAGTTTATATTCTGATAAAGAAAATAGTCTCTTTCTTCTAAGGAAGGCGCCTTAACATGAGACGCTTACTTCTAAAGCTAGTAGCTTTCTAATTCTGAATTTCTTTCGCATTCGAAATATATTCAGACATGCCAATTTAATATCTTTTCATGCAAAGCTGGCATATATATACAGAATATCTTTCGCATTCGAAATATATTCACTAGATTCTTGTCAGATTTTTGGACCATGTCTAATTGTGCTGTTGGGAGGATCTACAAGGGCAGTTGAAAATAGTGTCTGAAGTGTCTTAGAGGTGGCTAAAAATCATGTGCAAGTTTCACTTGTTGTCCCAGTTAATTGTGCTAGGGATGCCCTAATATCCAGTACCATGCTTTAGAATGAAGGATCGATCATTAACTCTTTGGTAGATGCCATATTATAACTCTAGTGTGCAAAATATGAATGAGCAAATAAGTTAAACATAATAATTCACACTTTTACATTTTTGAGGATGGTTCTCGTAATCTTTAATGCAAGTGACTACTTTGACATTTCAAAAGAACTAAGTGATTATTCACAAGCTCTTTTTCAAAAACTCGTTCTTTTCTTGGGTTAAATTTCACCATTCACTTGTTTAGCATTCTTATGTCAGCCATTTTTTGGTTTGTTGTAGTGATACAAGTGATTCTGATGCTGAAGAAGATACAGATTCTTGCTTATGCATCATAATGTAGATCTCTTGCAGTACATCCATTTGTTGGCTTTATCTTACTGTCTGCTATAAAAGCAGTCCAATCACTCAGAGAAGTTTGGATAAGGGGATCAAAGATCCCAAACGGCAAGCCATGATCTCCACGTTGTATATCAGTGAATTAGTCTATGACAAACTGTTACAAGTGCTATGGTTAGATACATGATCAACCGATTTCATGGTATACATCAACACACTTCAATTATATTGTCCTGGTTTGTAAGATATTCACATAAAAGTGGAGCTCCAAGGATCTCTATGCTTCATGGATTTTTCCTTGACTAAGTATCAATAATAGTTTGATGTGATACAATTTTTCTGTTCTGATTTTAGGAACCTTCTGGTCACGTTTCTGGTCACGTTTCTGGTCACGTTTCTGTGGTTAGGCAGTTCACAGGTTGTTTACTTCCTGCTTTGGTGAGGCAGGCAGAAACATTTTTTTTCCTTTATTTTCTTCTCAAGTAGGAATTGGATTGGTAGGGCCTTCTGTTTTTTTTTTTTTTTTTTTTTTTTTGAAGAGGTTGTCACATTTCATTGATCAAAATGCAGTAAATTACAGAATTACATTTCAGTTACGTAGTTTCTCTCACATCTAAGAGAGTGAGGGAAACTCCTCTTGCTAGGCTGTCAGCCAAGGAGTTGGCTGATCTTGGAAATGCTTCCAAGTACATGATGTGTGACTTCCTAACGACCAGATTTCTCTGAAGTGGACCAGCAACCGCCATGGGGTAGCTGCTAGCTGCTTGCACCATTTTATTACATTCAGGCAATCGCTTTCGATCTCTAGCTTGCCTCTCAATCTCTCTGAAGATCCTTAGGCCTTGTAGCATTGCCATCGATTCTGCTTCTGCCGAATCAATATTTGGGAGAGGGCCAGCGAAGGAGAGCAGAATTTGGCTATGTTGGTTTCTGAAGACTCCACCTTACCTGGCTGGACCTGGATTTCCTCTGGAGGAGCCGTCAACATTGAGCTTGATTATGTCTGTCAGTGGGGGAGTCCACACAGCAGTAATGGTTGGTGTGTGAGTAGGGGCCAGCTTTGTGATAGTAGTCCATGAGGCCCTGAGTTTGCCTCCTTCCATGTCCAAGTCTTTTTACGTGGACAGCCAGTAGATGATCTTAGTAAACAGTTGTTCCCTTAATTGGTTGGGAGCAAGAGCAGTACTTTTGAAGATCCACCTGTTTTTTTTCCACCCACAGGCTCCAAGGAATGTGCACGAGGCATGTTGCCAACATGCATTTTCCTTTTTGGGAAGGGTGGAGTTTCTCCAGATATCGATCATACCTGCAAGATCATGTGGCATTGTCGCATTCAGGTCAAAAAGTTTCCAGAAAAAGGACACTACTGTTGTAGGGCTTTTTTCATGACAATAAATGACACTACTGCTGTAAACCAGAACAAGATTTTTTTTTTTTTAACCGTCAGATGTAAATTAGGTTCCATATTATTACCTCTTCTGCTGACTTCAATACTTCTTCATAGCTTCACAACTCCCAGCAATAATGAGTCCAGGATTAGATAGTTTTATGTGGTTTAGTTTGAAGATTCAAAAATTGAAGCACCTAATGTTGGTCTTATGTAAACTAAGATGTCAGTTGAGAACAAAAAGATAAATTCCGCTGCACCTATACATGTACGTGTCACCGTTAATGTGAATGATACATGTCACCGTTAATGTGAATGATACGTGTTCCCGTTAATGTAAATGATACATGTAACCGTTAATGTGGATAACTCATCTATATTAGATAAGGTAGTAGCATCTCATTTATCTTTCTCCTTTATGGACACCAACTGCTCTGCAGGATTGCCTCTGGTCCGTCTTGGCATTGTTCCCATTTACATGACTGAAAAGACGAGACATGGAAACATTATTGGTATTACCCATTTTTGGAAAGTGATTCTGAGGAAGATGGAAGAAGGCCAAATGTGGTGGTTGCACTGCAGGTTTCATTTAAAGAAAGCAGTTGAAATCTGGTGAGCCTCGTCGTTTGGTTGGCCATGGGAGGAACCCTTAGCTGGTCGTTGGGCCTCATATAAATATGTTTAGGTGCCCCCGCCTACCTTCTCTCTGAAACACCTAAAATAAAATGCAACTACTAAGTTCACTGCGTCGCCGACCAGCTACCCGATCATACCTTCATTAACCCAACAGTGACATTGCGATCTCTCATGTGCTATGTTTAACGGGGTCCACTGAACAACAAAGGGCATCTGTATTTGATGGCAGCTTGACGGGGGTCCTTAAATCAAATCCAACTAACTCATCACCTCCACCCATTAGAAACTACACTGACCTTTCCAGTACGCCATGAAGGAGCTTTTAACCCTTAATAAAAACCCCAACTGCCCCTAATTCTCAACACCAGATTCAATCCCAACACCCCATGGACTGGATAGAAAGTTTTCTCCATCTGGATTACATGTTAAACAAAACTGGATCTAAATGTATCTCATGTTCCATATCAAATTAGATTTTGTTGAATCTCAAATTTTAAATATAATTTTTGACAAGATAAATTTGTTCTATTTGGCCAATTCAATGCACACCAGAACTTACATGCATGAAAAAAATTTAATTGCATAAGGAATTTAAAGTGACTGGATCTCAATCTATACCCCCAAAATCTTAATAGGTTCATCAATTTCACCTGCAATACCTTTTGGGCAGAAGATCTCTTATATTTAATACATAACAGATGACATGTCGGTTTGGTGCTCCGATTGGGTTCAACCCAATTATAACTTTATGTCCCCACTTCGTCGTAACATGTATAAACTGCTATCTTGGATGGTGATTAGAAACTTGTTTCAGAGATCGAGATGAAAGATTTAATAAATTGGATCCTCTTTAATTAATGTTTGAAAGTAGGAAATGGTATTTAATTTGTATCCAGAAATGTTTACAATGCCATAAAAAAGTTCAAATAGTAATTCAATATGTTTCCTCAAAATAAGCTGAGGATAATTAGTAGAATAAAAGTACAGAATTTGGTAAACTAAAAATTTACATTTACCATAGCTGGCTGATTAATGTCCCAATCGACTAGTAGGTGAAAAATAATCTTAATTATGGTCAGTCATAAACATGAGCTAGCTATATAGGATCGGCCAATTAGAGTTTTTTTGTTTGATTCCTATATTTATAACGACCACATGATCGATATTACAATTTCTGAACCGCTTCTTATTTTATTTCGAACATTAACTAATTTCAAGCTAGGAAGTTTTTCATATTCTTTTGATCTGGTGAAGATGGATATATCCTATGAAGTATGGAATAGATCTTCAACAGGAAAGAAATCAAGCAGGAATGGATGAGTGCGTAATTAGATTCAGGAATATTGTGGCTTCATTTCCCTGCTGACCATTAAAGAGTAGGTGTACGTACGTGGGGCAGAAGGTTAAAGACCACCAATTTCCAATTATGGCACTGACGAATGATGAGTTCTTTAGGAATTACTATTTTTGGCATCCTTCACAACTCCAGGGTACACACAGCATGCCTGCTTTCTCCAAGAGTGCCACGCGAGTATAAGTATTAGGGATGCTTGGGCGAATATATTATCAGAGGGAGAGCTAGATCAGAGGGAGAGCTAGAGGACGCCCTGAAATGGCTTCTAAACCGGGTTTTCTCACTCAGTGGCCGTGGCAGAAGCTCGGTGCATACAAAGTAATTAAGCTTATATACTCATCGTTCTTCTTCTTCTTCTTCTTCTTCTTCTTCTTCTTCTTCTTCTCCTCCTCTTCTTTTTTGTGAGAATTATAGATGTAGCTAATTACTAACTTGAATTTTTGGATGTTAATGGTGTTAAGTACGTGGTGTTAACGCCTTGGGTAGCACATAGCATATACTCGTACGTGACTAAACCAGAAGGGGAGAAGGATCTGTCGAACCTGCTCATCCTTCCTTTTCTGTTTTGGAGGTGGCTTCACAATCAGATATGGATAAGCCTCTCTCGTTTCCAGACCGCTCGAAGCAAGCACAGGATTGTTCCAAAAGGCATCGAATTTGAACAAGTTGATAGAGAAGGAAACTGGTCAGCAAGCACTCTCTCTTCTCACTCTACATCTCTCTGTAGATCTCTGTCTGGTTCTTTTTTTCTCTCTGCTCTTTCTGCCTCCTCCTCTTCTTCTTCTTCTTCTTCTTCTTCTTCTTCTTCTTCTTCTTCTTCTTCTCTCTTTCTTTCTCTTTCTTGTGCGTTTGAGATAATTAATGCATTTTGGGGTGATGCAGGGACGACCAGATTTTGCTTCTTCTTCTTCTTCTCTCTTTCTTTCTCTTTCTTGTGCGTTTGAGATAATTAATGCATTTTGGGGTGATGCAGGGACGACCAGATTTTGCTGAATGGGTCATTTCTGTACCTGTCTAGTATGTTTCTTCCAGGGGCTAACCATCTACCCTTCTGGAACACAAAGGGTATAGTGATGACCATTCTGATACACATGGGTCCCGTAGAGTATCTCTACTACTGGGCCCATAGAGCACTTCACCATCACTACTTGTACGCCCGCTACCACTCCCACCACCATTCCTCCATCGTCACCGAGCCCATAACATGTAAGCTTCCTTTTTTTTCTCAACCTTGATATTTAATTTGTTCTTTAAACAAATCATCATGTGTACGTATATATATATTGAACGAATATTTCCTAGTTTGTTAATCTTCTTACTTATATATGTCATGCGTTACATTTATCAAACCAGCCGTGATTCATCCGTTCGGAGAGCACCTGCTGTACTTCACACTCTTCACAATCCCACTCATAACCATGACCTCCACTCGGACCTCCTCCATCTTCGCCATCGCTGCCTACGAGACTTACATCGATTTCATGAATAACTTGGGCCACTGCAACTTCGAGCTCGTCCCCAAGTGGCTCTTCCGTTTCTTTCCCCCTCTCAAGTACCTCATGTACACACCCTCGTAAGTTCTTCTTCCACCCGGCAAGCTCCAGGGCAGTCTATATAGAATAAGAAAAATGTTATATATATGCTCTTTACTGTGCATGCACTTGTCCCACAATGTAGCGCGAGGACACGCACTTGAAATATTTAAATGACCCACTACTACAGAGAGGGGATCGCTACACTGACTCATAAAATAATGCTATGTACACACCCATGTGGGTATGCATTTCGGCCATCCCTAGCTCTGACGTGGGTGCATAGCTGGCCCCTGTATATTGATTTCTAGTTAAAAAATCAAGGCACCAACTACGCACATACTTAAGAGGAATAGCCGAAATGTGTACCTCATGGGTATGCCTAGCATTATTCTGTCTATATATATAGCTACACACATACAATATATGATCTACATACTTATCTTTAAATATTTCTTGTCCTCGCTGCAGATTCCACTCTCTCCATCACACTCAGTTCAGGACCAATTACGCCCTCTTCATGCCATTTTACGATTATTTGTATAACACAGCGGACAAGTCGTCGGAGTCCCTGTATGAAGCATCTCATGAAGGTAGGCAGGAGACCCCAGATGTGGTCCACCTGACCCACCCCACTACGTTGGACTCCATCTACCACCTCAGACTCGGCTTCGCCTCCTTCGCCTCCAACCCCTACGCTTCCAAGTGGTACCTCTCCCTCATCTGGCCCTTCACATGGCTCTGCACCCTCCTCACCACCGCTTTCGGTTCCACCTTCACTGTCGAGAGAAATCGCCTCGACAAGCTCAAAATGCAGACCTGGGCCATACCTAGATTCAGTTTCCAAGTGAGTGGTATTACATATATTATACATAGATCGACAATATTGATTACTGATAATTCCTAGCATGTTTAACTAATTTGCTGTAATTAATTGTTTCTGATCTAGTATGATCTGCCATGGGAGAGAGCTAGAATCAACGAATTTATCGAGAAAGCGATTTCCGACGCGGAGCAAGGAGGGACGAAGGTGATAAGCTTGGGTCTACTAAATCAGGCAAGACAAAGTTGATTTCTATCTTATCTAATACCTGCTACCAGTGAATTATTAATGAAAAATAACTTCGCTGTTGGCTGACTCATAATTTCAATTGTTTAATTAATTAATGGCAGCTAGGATTAGTACATATTCTGCAGATATATTTAATAGACCGATAGCAGCTAGCTGGAAATTAAGAGTATAATTTGCTGAATGTAATATCTGCAAGTCATAAATATAACACCTTTTCCTAATGAATTAATTCTGAAACTGACCAAATTTTGCAAATTGAATGTTATAAACACGTACATGACCAGGGCGAGGAGCTGAACGGGAATGGTGAGCTTTATCTCCAGAAGAACCCGAAGCTCAAGGTCAGAATTGTGGATGGCACTACTTTGGCAGCTGCCCTAGTGATTAATTCCATTCCTCAGGGAACAAAGCAAGTGTTGATGAGAGGGCGCGTCTCTAAAGTCTCTTATGCTGTTGCTATAGCCTTGTGTCAGAAGGGTTTACAGGTAATTAATTGAAGGGGATCTATTTAATCAGGCTGCAGTATATTGTTGTGTATTTATTAAGGTTTATGTGAATTAAGTTTGGGCCATTAATGTCATCCCAAAATGACGAGCTAGCTAGCCAACTAGAGAAATTACTTTTCACCAAGTGATAAGCTCAAATTATCGACTCTTCCTCTAAAAATTTGTATATATATATACTTGCAGATAAATACAGTTAGAAAGGAAGAATATGAGAATCTGAAGCTGCAAATGCCGGCAAAGTATGCAAGTCAACTAATTCTCTCAAGCAGTTACGATGCACAGGTATATTTTGTACACGTGTTTATATGTCTTCAAATCCCACTTAAATTTCATTAAAATCTAAACCTCGATTAAATGACATGTACTGGTCTTATAAATATTGATATACATGTCATTTTGCTGAAAACATTTGCAGATATGGTTGGTAGGAGATGGTTGAGGGACGAAGAGCAGAGGAGAGCCCCAAGAGACGCAAGGTTTATTCCTTTCTCACAGTTCCCCCCGAAGAGAGTTCGCCGAGACTGCGTTTATCACTCCACGCCCGCTCTGCGAGTTCCCAAATCCGTAGAGGACATGCATGCTTGCGAGGTAGTTAGCTAATCATAATAGACATTGAGAGCTAACAATTAAAGAGAAGTAAAACAAACTAAATTAATTACTTAATTAATGACTTCAATTTTGTACATGTAACTTGATGGAACAGAACTGGCTCCCACGGAGGGTTATGAGCGCGTGGCGAGTAGCAGGTATAGTGCACGCTCTTGAAGGTTGGGAGACACATGAATGTGGGAACAAACTTCTGGGCATGGACAAGGTTTGGAATGCAACTCTCCGTCATGGGTTTCTTCCCTTAACGCGGGCGTGATCCTACCAAAATATATATTGTGCATGACTACACCAGCTCACATAAGGCTATGATATGTAAACCATCCTATTTCTGCATAGTACTGCATGTATACATTGTGCTAGCGCACAAGAAAGTGAATTATGAGTCGTAGTCATTAATAATAGAATAAAATGTTGATGGTATGCAACAGCAGAAAGAAAAATTGGCTAGACCGAATTGGGTTCTAGTAGCGCATTTTCTGTTTTTGTGACATCAACCTAGTTGTCTACATGCATTACGCCTATGTATGAAGTCACAAAAGTGCAAAATTTTGAAATTTTAACTTGTGTAAACTTGGCTATTGAAAGGGCTAGTGTAAGACAAAACAGGCAATTCTACAAGTAGACAAAGAATTCTAAATAAACAAGGATTCTCATAAAAGATACAATCACAATCAATTACAAAGATGCGTTGCTATAATTAGTTCTTAAACTATTGTTGCCCTTCAAGTAGAGCATTCTTGGAAGAACATTGAGCTTGGACACGAGTTCCATAAAGTGCCAACGTGGGGAGCCTCTTTGTTAACAATTAATTAGCAACTTAAATGATCTCTTGTTGGAACATATAGTACTTTGAGACTACCTTTAGCCAACCAGCTCTCCCAAACAAAATGGTAGTCTAAGTCTCCGTGTTTTGTCCAAGTGTGGAAAGCTAGATTTGGGGTAATGTGTGTGGCAGAAATATTGTCACACCAAATAGTTGGTAGGTCTCTGAGATACATGCATGACTCTTTGAAGAGCTGAAGAATCCAAGACACCTCTGAAGCAGCCACAACCAATGTTGTATATTTAGCTTCAGCGCTGGAGCAAGCATGGTACTGGATATCAGAGTAACCCACGACTACACACTAATTCATCCAAACACCCTCTACAGTCAACATCAGAGTAAGCCTCGAGTCTCATATACAGATGATTAAGCACACCACGGAGTAATGTGCCTTTAACATACCTCATAATTCGTTTAACAAGAGACCAATGCTAATGGTTGGTGATTCCTGGTTTTGACACACTTGATTTACAACATATGGATACCTGGGCGAATCAGTGTGAGATATTATAGTGCATTCATTTGAACCCGATACTTTGTAGGGTTAGCTACTAGAGTGCCACTAAATTTGGAAATTATGGGCCCAGTAGCTACAAGCGTAGTCATTAGTTTGACAGTATCGAGGCTAAAACACTGCAATATAAGTGAGACATATTGTGTTTGAGATAGATGAAGTGCATTAAATGCCAACAAATAATGTTTCTTACCCAAACCTTTAATAGATTTTTTTTTTTCAAAGATGAGCGAAAAGATACCTCACTTGGACTACAATGCCAGTTACTATGATATCATCTACATAAATAAGAATGTGAGTGTGACACAGATGTATACAGATAGATTAGTGATGAATCTACATAGAATGCACTGTCACCTATTTCTTGTAAAAAGAAAGTAACCTTGAGCTACCATGCTCTGGGGCATTACTTAAAGCCCAGATAGAGACTTTTGCAAAAGACAAATCACAAATAGTCTCTTATAATCCTTGAAGCCGGTGGTATGCTGCATATTAAGAAAGGACTTTGGTACATCAAGTTGAGTATAAATTGACCATTTCTTGGTGAATGTTAGAGTCAAAATTGTTCTAATGTCACCAACTTAATAACTAGTCGAGCATTTCAAAGTACTCAAATTAACCTCTCTCTTTGATTAAAATCTTTCATAACAAGTTGTGCTTTGTATTTGACAATGTTGCCATGTGATTCATGCTTCAACCAAAACACCCACTTCCACTCAAGTAACCTTCCTACCTTGTGGACTATTTTATGTTTGCTACCAAAGGATTAAATTCAGCATATAGAATTGTCTGCCTTTCTGGGTGCTTGAAGCTTGAATGTAGCATGGGGGATCCAGCTCAATGGTTCAGATCAATGGAAGCTAGAGGGATTAAGTAAATACTCCAGGTTAAGGGTTGTCTTTCATGGAGTAGGTCACCATATATATGGTGAGTAGCTAGTGGCACACTAGGTCTGGTTGTCATTGTTGGATTTTGTTGTTGTATTTTCGGGCTCAAGTTTGCATAAGGTGGGGATTAAGGACTATTCTATAGGGACGAATCAGGTAACAAGGTTGTGATTGCTGGACTGAAAGGATGGAAGTGCTTAACGGTGTTGAGGGTTCAGGAAAAGAGTTAGGTCTAGCGGAAGGTCATGAAATTGGTGGTGAGGAGAGTAGAGAGACTGCCAACAAAGGTGATTGGGGATTCGGGAGAAGAGCCGGTTTGGAACAACGGAATGAGTTTTTGTCAAAGATTACACTCCGAGAAAAGAACATGCGATCAGAGTCAACATGAAGACATAGTACCCCTTGTAGTTTGCGTGAAACCCAAGAAATACACACACAAGAGAGCGACCATTTAAGTTTGTCTTGTGTAAGGCCTTATGTGGGGCCAACACAATTACAACTGAAAGCACACATTGTAGTGTAACCTGGGGGTTGGCCCAAAAGAGATTCGTAAGTAGACTTCTAGGATACTGTTGGTACAGGTAGCCGAGTGATGAGAAAAACAGTTGTAGTGTCGATGAAGGTAGATAACTCATTAGCAAATGTAGTGTCGGTGAAGGTAGACAACTCATTAGCAACTTGCCTACAGAATTAAGAGACCAGGAGGTTGGCATGATATAAATCTAACGAAACAATCTAGAGTGTATTCTAATTTAGTTGGCAAAGCTCTGTGGAAAAAATGCTTATTTTTAAAAAGGAGATTGAAGAACAATTTGACTCACTGACTAAGAGTAAGAATTTTCTCTGTGTGATCATCTTGTCAAGTGTTGTAGTTGTAAGAGATTTTTGTGTTATCAATAGTGCCGAAGCATGACGAGCTGAAATGTCGCATCCTTTTGTTCTTGAAAGAATATTATTGACAGGGCTGTTTAGAGAACTCTCATGAGGAGGAGACTTATAGCTTTCAAGAGGAAAGTTGCACAACATGGGGAGACTTGGTGGGAGTGATAGGTTCCATGGTGAGCTCAACATGCACAATAGCTGGAAGACCATTCACGATGAGTGACTTTGACATTGGGGGCGTTTAGTGTGGAATGAGTTCTAAAAAGTAGTAAAAGGAGGTAATTCTAAAAAAAGTAGTAATAGATCATCACGTGGGCTATCCCCATAGTCATGGGTGTATCCAAAACCGAACTTTGTAAACACATTGTGTGCCATGCTTTTGTGATTTCACATATGCTTCTATGATAAATAGTACATATATTGGTATTATGAAGTAGTTGTAACACTTTCTTAGGACATCACAGCACAAGAATTCCAATAGCAACCGAGAAATGATGATTAGTATTTATACCCTTTGGAAGAAGTAATAGGGCATGGACCCCATGTATCTTCCAAAATTGTACATTGTGGATTTGAAGCACGATCAAATTTATACTTAAAATCAATATAATTTATTTAATAATATGACATGCGTGACAAAAATATTTTTATCGCTCTTACATATACAGTATTCATATACCAAAGAACTTTTTGCAATATCAACATGCCAAGGTACCCTAGCCAACGATGCCAAACTGCAAGAGGAGGCCTAAAAGATATAAGACAATAACCAGTCTTATCCAAAACTTAAAGAACTTCACTAATGTGCCGATTGAGAATAATTTTACTCTACATTTTGTCCTTCACAACAAAGCCAATAAAAGAAAATGTCATAAGACAATTATTTTCAGTTGTTAATTGTGACATAGAAATAAAATTCTTAACAAAGTGTCAAACATGTAAAACATAATTGAGAGAATGATTTGGGATTAAGGGCTTGAGAACATATTGATTTTATTTGCAAACTTGAACCATTGCCCAAAACCACTTGGCTCTGTAGCCATATAAGGCACATTGTAAATGAGAATCGAGCCATCAAAAGCTACGTTTAGAGCACCATACCTTAAGCCGAATTTTGTGTTGACTGAATTTGTGACTGAAAAGAGTGATTGTATAAAAAATAACACACCAGAGCTATGTGTCGCCTTCTACTTTAAATCTTGCATGTGCAAACTTGAACCATTAATGCCCAAAACTACTTGGTTCGTAGCCACATAAGGCACATTGTCAATGAGAATCGAGCCATTAAAAGCTTTGTTTGGAGCACCATCAACGTAACCCAAATTTGGAGTTGGCTGAATTTGTGACTAAAAGGAGTGATTGTATCAGTAATAACACTCCTGAGCTATGTGTCCCCTTCCACGTTAAATCTTGCAGTTGGGTTGAGCATAATTGTCCACTGGAGAGTCCGAATTGTTGGCTTTATTTGAGCCTTGACAAGATTGTTGGCTATGGCCACCTCACCAACCACCGCGACCACTTCCCCAATTGTTTTCATTGCCCTTATTGCATCCTCTTATCATTCCCATTAGGAGCAGTTTTAGCAGCAAAGTTTGTAGCCCAAGAAGCAAGAAAATCCAATTATTCTAATTGAGTTTGGAGAGTAATAGATTTTCTTATGTCATAAGAAAAATTATAGATCTTCAAATAGCAAATGCTCGACACCTTCCAGTGTGGCTTATCGTTGGGGCTTTCATCATTCCTTTCTCTGCTGATCTCCACCACCAATTCCAACATCTTAGCGGCAATTCTTGTGCTACAGCAACAATTGGAGTCCATTCAGTTGAAGAATGACGCCTAGGTTTTATCCATTCACTAAACCTTACAGCATCACATGACCATAGTCGATTCCCAAATCAAAGACATCCATTCCCGAACCAATGGCTCTCCATTTCCCTCTATGACACATGCAGAGCACCATCCTTTTCTGCCACTGACACCTTCCAGTGGCCATGAACAGAGCTCATTATTTGATGGCTTCGATCACACAACTGGATTTTCTAGATAGAGGAGATATTTAATTTTCATAATATTCTTGAACCGTTGCGTCTCCGAATTGCATCGTTCTACATGGATGGTCGAGCAACTTCTTGGGTCCAATGGATGAAGGCTTATTGATTAATTACAACTTGGAAAGAGTTCTTGTCCCAGTTGCGCCATCGTTTTGGTGTGTCACTATATGAAGATCACCAAGGAAATTTATCTAAACTCTCGTAAAAAGCTTTCCTAGTAGAATTCGAGGAATTGATGAACATGGTCTCTATTGGGCGCACATCATACCTGTAAGGTTTGCCTGTACGCAAGCATATGTATTGCCACAAGTAATAATCTAGTAAGTCCACTTCGTCTCCACAAGGATTTGGTATGCCTATTAAAATTAACGCGCGACAACTATATCTAAACAAAAGCAATATGAGATAGTCTCATGAACAGCCGAATGCAATTGACTGCAATTGAAAGTTGTTGAATGTTGTATAACACAAAAAAAACACACTCACACGCAATGGAAGCTGGTAGGAAGGATCTAGGGGGTGTGATTCATACAATTCATGCAAACTTTATGTAATTTCTATCCAATTGGGTAATACGGCGCGCAGTTAGTGGATTTGAGAAGTATGTACGCACAGTCCCCTTTCATGGATGTTGTAACTGTATTTCCTTCGTTAGACTCTGTTATCTTTCGATCTCTAGAGTCTAAATAGAGAGCCCTTTGCATTGAGCTCCCATTACCACGTGCGTCAAGAGCTTATTTCTATGTCAACTTGAACATTCCTTTCTGATCACGGTCGGTTCTGAAATTACACGCTGATCTAACGTGTATCTATCCTAACATACCCAATCGGGATCAATTACGACAGCAGATAGATGACTAAAAGGTCATCAATCAATTAGTCATAGAACGCCGCACATTAATCGCACTAGAATATGATAGGTTATCCAACAACAAGTCATTGCTCGAATTCATACATGAATTGCATTTCAAACCACACCACTAATGGGGAAATTAGCTACACATGCCGGAGATTGAGATTAAATCCCAAATCATTACATTTGTATGCATGTTAAGCATAACATACAGATACATAGAAATCGAATGAAAATAAGAGTAGAAGGTTTTCCTTTTTACTCCAAATCAACCCAAAAACCATTTATGCTCCTCTGCGCTCCAACGCGCGACACATAGCCAATTTTCTTCTTGTCCTGCTATAGCTTCACTACGTTGTGGCTCTGATCTGGCGTTGTTCGGCATCGGCCTCTGCAATTGCTTTTTTTGAGGGTATTTTGATCTATTTTTGTTTGGTTAAGCTGAAATCACTTCTGATTGGTGTTTTTTTAGCGTTTTTTTACACTTTCTCCTACAATAAAATACCAAAATGAAGTGATAATTAAATCAAATTGTAATAAAATATTTGCTCAATCTATGAATATTTTACACCAATCAATACCTTCGAACCTTGTTAATTAGTTTCTTCATCGTGATATTAATAACCCGAGATTCGTCGTGAGTTACTGTTTTCACAACACTTTGCCTTAAAGGAAACATTCACCATGGCTTGAGCTGAAGCTCCATCAGAAGATAGCAAATTTGTTCCTCATTTCAATCTGAAGCGGTCTCTAAATGCAAATTTTTCTTCCACTCTCGCCTCGACTTCCCCCACGAAGCCGACGACTCAACAACATTGCCCCAGCCCAGCAAAACAACCTCCTCTTTTTTCCGCACTGACACTACTTGTTCACCAATTGACACCAGCCGAATTAAGAGAAGCATTAAAAGAGGATTTGTTATAATTGCAATCTAAAGTACGGTCCCAACCACCATTGTCATTGTAAGTATCTGTTCTTACTAGGGACTGAAAATGAAACTACAGAAGATACATAGTCTCTTTCTGATTCAGAGCAAATCGAAGAAGCCGAAGCTGGATATATTTCAAATTTAAAAGCTCGGTCGAGTGAGCCAACACCCCGACCTCTACGACTTTCAGGTGAAGTTAACCATGATTCCTTCTCCATTTTAATCAACAGTGTGAGTCCCACAATTTCATTAAACCATCTACTACAGAACATTTGGAGCTACTCACTAAAACAAATCCTAAATTATGAGTCTATGTCAAGAACAGGGAGTATCTGCTTAGTACTTTGTTCTGTCCTCAGGTTCACCTCTCCCTTCAAGGCTATATGTTTGATGTCAACCTATTCATATTGCCGATCCAGATGTAATCCTTGGGTTTCAATTGTTACACCAATTACGTTGTGTCCTCCATGACTATGTCACACTAGCCACGGAGTTTTCTTGGATGGGAAAGGCCATTCAACTCTCTAGGGCTCAGCCTCCACCATGCCAAATGCAGTGTCTATGCACCATTTCCAAGCTATCCTCCTCCATTTTGATTACCCTAGTTTGTTCCTTATTCACACCGATTTGGTTGACCCACCAATCCACAATCCAGCCTCTTATATCTTTGAGTTGTCCTTTCCCCACGATGTTATGCCTTCCCTACCGGAGGTTCTCCAACTTCATCATTCTGCTTTTCTTCCGCCCACAAATACCACCTCAGCGCTCCGTCGACCATCGAATCAATCTTATACGAGGGTCCAACCCAGTGAATGTTCGACCAGATAGATACCCTCAATTCCAGAAATCTGAAATTGAGAAAAATATGGTTACAGAAAAGATGGAATAGGGGATTATTCGAACCAATCACAATCCCTTCTCGCCGCCCATCTTACTAGTGAAAAAGAAGGATGGTTATTCTCGTTTCTGTGTTGAATATAGAGAAGTCAATGTTGTCACTATAAAACATAAATTTCCCATCCCCACCATTGATGAGCAATTGGATGGATTGTGAGGTGCAATGTTTTTCTCCAAACTAAACCTGCGAGCAGGTTATCATCAAATCAGAGTTCACCCAAAGGATATCTAAAGGCAACCTTTCAAACTCATGAGGGACATTACAAGTTCATATTCATGCCATGAGGTGTAACTAATGCCCCTCAACATTTCAATCGCCATGAACCAGCTCTTTGCCCCATTCTTGCGACAATTTGTGGTCGTCTTCTTCGACGAAATATTAGTCTACAGCTCCGTTTTGGAAAAACTTGTTCAACATATCAAAGCAATACTAACTCGTTTGGAATTACATCAATATTTTACCAAACTTTCTAAGTGTTCATTCGGCCAGCAAACAATTCATCATCTAGGCCACTTAGTTTCACAACAAGGAGTGCAAGCCAGCCCTACCAAAATTGCAGCCATTGTCACTTGGCCTCTTCCCACAACAATTAAACAATTAAGGGGATTTCTTGGTCTCACAGGCTATACAAGCGATTTTTAAAAGGGTGTGCCACGATCACGGTGCTACTTACATATCTCCTCTACAAACAGTCATTTGTGGTGACACCTAAGGCAAAAGTGGCTTTCGAGACACTCAAGAAAACCATGGTAGAAGCCCTTGTATTAAGGCTCTATGATATCTCTTTGGAATTCATCATCGAAACCGACGCATTCAAGGTCGGTATTGGGGCAGTTTTGATGCAAGACAAGCATCCTATCTTTTACTTCAGCAATAAAATAGGCCATCAACTAAGAGAGGCCTCCACTTATTTGAAAGAATTGTATGCCATTACAGAGGTTGTGTGAAAATGACGATCGTGCCTCTTAGGCCGATTCTTTGTCATTCAGGCTAACGATTGGTGTTTAGAAGAGTTTTTCAGCAGGTGATCCAAACGCCTAACCAACAAACAGTATGTTAACAAACTCCTGGGTTTTACTTTCAGAATTGTGTAGTCGATGCTCTATCTAGAAGTTTTGAGGAGTCAAACTCTGTATCGGGCTCCACAGAGACCTGTTTTTCTTTCATAACTCAACCATCTTGTGATCTCTTACACTCTCTCAAGCAAGAAAATGCTAATCTCTCGGACCTGATTGACCTTCACCGAAAGGAAAAGGAAGGGGTCTCTGGACATGACATTTCCCTCACGATTATTATTCTACTACATAGGCACAAATTATATCTCAACCCTACTTGGGCATTACTTCAAAACCATATTATCATAATTTCATGCTACTCCATCAACAAGGACATGTGGGCATTAGGCGCACTCTTGATCGGCTTGTATCCACCTTCTATTGGCCATCAATGTGCAACGTTGTGGAATGATTTGTTATCAACTGCTTAATCTGCCAACAAACAAAGTACTCCACACAGCCACCTGCCGGAATCTTACAACTGTTGGTTATTCCTTCCCAAGAGTGTGTGGCTTGACTATGGATTTTATCACTCAACTACCACCTTCAACATGTTATACCATGATCCTCATTGTTTTCGAGAGGCTCACTAAGTATGCACAATTTGGAAAACTTCCCACAGGTTTCAAAGCTCATCGCACAACAGATTTATTTGTCAACGTGGTGGTTTCCATAATATCAGACCGTGACCTTATCTTCCTCGCACTTTTTGAAAGATGTTCGAGTTGAGCGGCACTCAGCTTCGCCATAACACTGCTTATTATCATCAGACCAATGACCAGACTAAGGTGGTGAACAAAGGATTAGAACAGTATTTGCACTCCTTTGCTCAAGACAAACCACAGTCATGGACTTTGTTGTTGCCTTGGGCAGAATTCTGCTACAACTCTTCCTATCACATTAGCTTTCACCATGCACTCTATAGACGATTGCCATCCACAACTCCGAGGTATGTCAGGTGATGCCCCTTAATTCAAGCGTTAGAAGAAGCTCTAATCGAGTGTGACACGATTTTGCACTCTAAAAGCCAATGGACAACGTGTCCAGCATTGTATGGCACAAACGCCACTACAGCGAGAATTTGAATCTGCCAAGGGTGATTGAGTGTTGGTTCGCCTTCACCCTTACCGACAAAATTCCTTATCCATACAGCCACCTCCAAAATTCGCCAAACTCTACTTTGGACCATCTACTATACTCGAGCGCATCAGTCCAGTAACCTATAAACTGGATTTACCGGCAGAGAGTCGCTTCCACCGTGTTTTTTCATGTATCGATTCTCATACCCTTCCACGAGAAAGTAGAGGAAGCCTCTTTGCCATTGCCCGCAGCCAATCTCGATAACAGCCCTTTTCTTATACTGGTTGATGTTTGTTCGACTCAAACGATATTGCAACAAGGAAACCGTGCCGCCAGATTCTCGTTCAATTGTCTGCTAGCTCGCCGGAAGATTCCACATTGGAATCGGTCGAACAATTTCAACGTACTTTCCCCCATTTTCACCTTCTGGACAAAGTGTTTGCTGAGGGGGAGGAAAATGATAGGGCAACCGAGCCCGAGGCAGATATGGCAGCTAAGGAAACCGAAGGACCGCTCACCATCCACCAATAATATCAGCAAGGAGCCGACAACCACCCAAGTGGCTAAATGGTTGTATCGCCTAGTAGTTACAGGATCGGGAGCACATGGAATCTTAGACTATGTATAAATACATAAATATCAGTGTATGGGATATGTTGTTTACTTGTTTTAGTGGAATGAAATCTCTTTCTACTTTTCGTCCCTCTTGTTTTCTCCCTCTCTCTTCTTTTCCCTTCCTTCTTCACCTTGAATCGGTGGAGTTAATGCCCACTCCAAGGGCGCCTAGTAACTTGATAACTACCCAAAAATTCTAATAAACAAGGATTCTAATGAAAGATACAATCACAATAAATCACAAAACTTGTGTTGCCTTGAATAGCTCCAAAATTATTGTCGCTATCAACTTTTTTGTATTAAGAAAAGCAGATAGTCTTTTTTATCACGTGAAGACGAGGAAATGGACTTGATCAGAAGGTCTTGGGCCAAATAAAGGAAAAACTCACCAAGAAGAAGATATATACTTTGACATATACACTTTTTAACGAGTACTACAATGGTTTGATATATAATTTTTGTACTTGCTACCTAATTATGAATATAAAGAGAGAGATACTGTTATTATTTCTTCGTGTTTCTTTTGTAAATGTAACAAAATTCTTATGCAATGGATGACTTTGTTACAGAAAATAAAGTATTTCGAATTTTATATTTAATATTCAAAATGATTTGAAAATACCTCGTGAATATTTTATTTTCCTATATATTAATATAATTTCTTCATTAATTATCAATACATAAATAATCATTATTTTTTGGGTAACATACATAAGCAGTTACTGCAGCACGTTTACCATAATAATAATATTATTATTATTATCAATAATAATGATAATAAACCATGAAAGTTTCCAGTAATTTCAATGTTGTAGTGAAAGACCGACAATTGAAAAATGGAAAATCGTAAACGGGCTGAAATGGGCCCCATTCATTTTCGTGAATGCCCCACGGTCGCAGCTCATATTGTTTCTGCTTTTGAAAGTTCAAATGGGCCTGGCCCACTCTCAACTCAACAGCTGGAATTTCCATTCCTGAGTTATTTAATTCGAAGGGGAGGCTCTCTCTCATCATTGCCGCCTCCAACGGTCATATTCTCCCTTTCGATTTTTCATGACCGTTTTCTCCTCGGAGTTCCTCTCTTTCTCCTCTTCCGATTTCAGGATTCTACGCTCGCCACCATGTTCTAGACAGAGGAATAGAGGCTTCCCCCTTCTTTCCTCTCTGACACGTCTCTCCTAAACCGGATCATCGATGGGGTGTTTTCTAGCCTGCTTTGGGTCCGCTGATGGGAGACGGCGGAAGCGCAGAAGCAAATCCTTACCCCGGGATCGAGTAAGAAATTCTCCTAGCTAAGCATTCGACGAAGATTGGAAATTGATCGCTACCTGTTATTCAAATACACTGATGGAGTATCGTTTATTTGTTTCAGAGTAGGAGAAACTATGAATCTCTGCAACCTGCGTCTCCTGAGAAGCCGTCCGCACCCGAAGAGGCGGCCGTTTCTCCAGTGGAATCAAGGTAAGAAATACACTTCTTCGAATACCTTTTCTCTTCGTTTTTCTTTCAATTTTTTTTTTCTCAATGATTTGTGGCGTTTTACACTTTTGCCGGTTATTTGATCTATCAAAGTTGCCCTGTACTCGCAAAGGTTTTTCTATTTCCGACTGAGTTAATAGTATTAAATTTGTGTGCATCCTTTTATCCTTAAATTGTCCGTTCTTCAAAATCGTTTGGTATCTTAGCTAGCTGGAGGTTGCTTTGTTCTCTTTATATCTTTTCTAGCAGGGAAAAAACGGAGAATTTGAGCTTCAATAGTAGGAAAAAAGTCACATTTGACCTGAATGTCAACACATACATCGAAGTATACAACAGCGTTGAAGCTCTAAATTCATCCGAAGCGGGCGGAGAGGAAGAAAAGGAAAATGGTGATGCTAAAGCTGAGGAACAAAACGGAGCTTCGACAAATACAGCTATTCGTCCCAATCCCGTCTCTTTCCCTTCCAATCATCGATACCAAAATTGTGTGCTCAGCGATGAAGAAATCGGTGACGACGACGACGACGATGATGAATATGGGTATAGCGATATTGAAGAAGACGAAGAAGATGATGATATAGAAGAGTCTTACGAGTCCTGTTTTTCGATACCTTTGGGAGGAAGCGAAGAAAAAACTTGTCCTGATTTTGGAGGCAAAAGAGAAGTTAATAGCCCCGCACCTATCGCCTCCTCGAACGGGCCACGAGACCGAAGCCAATATGTCCATTCTGTACTCAACCCCGTTGAAAATCTCTCTCAGTGGAAAGCTGTGAAGGCAAAACCATTACCATTGAAGAATCAGAAGGAAAACGTAGCCATAGAGGAAGGAGCTGAGGCACCACCTTCTACTGTTGAGCCCACTTTCCAGTCCCCCAAGCCTAAAGGAATTTTTCAAACAGAGCCAAAAGACAATCTTTCAAATCCATCTCCAATTCAAGAAATTCGAGTGGACGCCAGCCTCTCAAATTGGTTAGCTTCACCCATGGTAACACCAGACACTGCCCTATCATCAGAAAAGAATGTCTCTCCCAAATCAAATTCATCCATGAAGTACGAGGATAGACCAATCTTGGGTGCTTTAACGCTCGAGGAAATACGGCAGTCAGTATCTTCATCACCGAGAAGGTCACCCAGTAAGAGCCCCGACGAAATCCCGATCCTGGGTACAGTGGGAAGTTACTGGAATCATCAGAACAAAACCTTGGACTTTAAAGGGATACCAAATACTACGAACAAGTACAGAGAGGTGAGGCTTCAAAACTGAAAAAATAGGGGCAGTCTTTCTGCATATTTAAGCGCGTTTTCATATTTTTCATTTTGGTGCTTTTGCAGGATAAGGTAGTGAACTGGCACTCTACACCATTCCAAGTGAGGTTGGAAAGGGCTTTGAACGGTGGCCTTGCCTAAAGGACTTGTTAAAGTGTGATACTTTTCTGTGTATTTATCCATCATCAGGTTTCTTATTGGTACTCATTGTTGAAGTTTTTGTGGGAGTTGTTTGTTGTAATGATTTCATATGACTTGGTTATTGGTTTGCATTTGTTATTTATTTGATATACTAAATAATGGAAAAAGAAACTCTGGTTTTACCCTCAGAAAGTTTGATGGAGACAGGTTCCAACCAACCACATTTCCAAATTCTATATCTCAAACCAAGTTTTGTAAAGTAGGAGATGAACCGCGGCACTGCATCCATCCCTGTGATACTCTTTTGAAATGTTACTAAAAGTCTACTGTGCTGTGTGCGAGATTTACTCCCAGTTGGGAATATATATGAAGTAACCCTCAATGAGATCACACCAACAGAAATTTCCTTTATTAATTGACTAGCTGGGGTGGACAATCTTATGAAGCATCTATGCATTTTAGTAGCTCTAATGTTTAATTTCATCAACTTCTATCTTTTTATACCTGAGTGGTACCTGAACATCACTTTGCTTCTTCCACATGATTAACACTAATCCTATTACCACAGAGGCAATTAATGAATACAGTTGATATAAATTGCAGGGAGAACACAGCTCAAAAGAACAGAATCTAAAAACCAGATAAAAGTAGGAAATGTTGGGGGAAAAGAAAAGGAAGAAGAAAACCAGTTTTTTCCTGCAAAATATACATGTCACGAAAGCTTAAAGGATGGGAAGTTTCAGTTAAAGGATCTTATCTTAGATAACCTTTAGAGTAAGAGTAATGTTAGACGCACCTAAAGGACGTATATGTTAATCTAAGCCCTTAAAAATATTAAAAATATATTCTTTTTATAAAATCCTATTTTTTAGAGGATAAACCCTAGGCATCAATGGTTTAGATTAACAAGTGTGTAGGGATAGGTACGTGGGCAAAGTGCAACTAGCATTATTCTTAGAATAATGATTCAGGCATAGCCGATGTAACTCGGACACAGCGGCTCTCACATAGAATTTAAATAATATATTTCAAGAATTCCAAGAAATATATTATTTAAATTCTATGTGAGAGCCGCTCTGTCCGACTCGGACACGTCAGACACAGCAACTGTGGCCGAATCACTACTCTAACCTTTAATATGAGTCCTGTGTCATTCGGGTTACATGGACCAATCAGTCCAAAATAGGAAGCTATGAGTTATACTTTTTAAAGTAACCCATTGAATATTTTAAAAAATGCTGGGGATGCGGGGAAAGTACATTTGAGATAGAAGTACTTCAATCCAATACATAGAAGGATATCCCTTAGACGATTTGTCATTAGTGACACGCATAGAGAAACAGTAAGAGAATTAATTACTTACTTGGTCAAAAGTCAATTCTAACTTCAAGATATCTTCTCTGGTCATTAATTTCTTTCCAGGAATATATGCTTCGTTCCCATCTAAATTTATATTATATACTAGCTCGGGTTCACCAATTTGTGGTACATTTCCATCTCGTTTAATTAAGCATTGGTCGTCTCTTTGTGTTCACATCGCCATAACATCTAATACGTTAATGTTCTGACTAGTTGCTTGATGTAATACTCATATGAAGAAGGATGGGTCATCCCCCAATAAAAGCACGTTGCAGAAATGCATAAGTTTGTAAGTACTATGTCTTTTGTCCATTTCAACTAATCGTCAAATTGAAAACTCAATATTGACAACTTCTTGTGCAAGATACACTTGAATCCCTCGCTGACGACATCACATCCTCGCAAAACTCATCAAATTTGGCTTCAATGTATAATCATGTGTACATTGCTACCACAGCCAAACTGCCCAAATCAATGCCCTAACTGTTAAGAGTGATGCTAGACGCACGGGAGTCGTGTTAGTATTTGTGCACGGCTCCCCTCACAAAGAATAAAAAATTATTATTGTGCACACAACCCCAATGTGCAATTTTTTATTCACTGTGAGAGAGCCATGCACAAATACTAACACGGCTGCACTGAGGGATTAGGTGAGGCAGTTGAAAGAGACAGAAGCAATGCGAGAGAATAAGATGAGGCCACTGAAGGAGATAGATGCTAGCGAGAGAGCAAGGTGAGGTGGGCCAGGTGGCTGAAGGAAACAAATTCTATGCGCCAAAGGGAGATAAGGAGCTCTAGGAAACACAATGGGTGGTTGAAAGATTGCAGCAGCATGTGATAGCACTCACACAATGCCTTTGCAACCCATGTCGAGTTCCATCAGGTATGCTCTGCCAGTCTTATCAAATGAATTCTTTAGATTAGGTTTTTTTTTTTATCTGAATCAATATTTTGATTAAGTAGGAGAGGAGTGGTGAAGTTCTAAGAGGTTTTGTAAGTACATACAGTCATCTGAGAAAGATATTGTTGGGCTTAAGGTTGCCCTCATATAGTCATCCAAAATAACCTGTTTTGCAAAAAAAAAAAAAGGGACTATGTTGTGCCATACATGAATACTGGAGATACCCTCCTCTGCCAATATTGTTCCTTTCTTAGCCAAAATGTCTGCTACCTTGTTAGCTTCTCTAAGCTGGTGTTGCACCTGTGCGCGAGGTAGATTCCTCAGCATTTTTTGGCATGTGTTGAGCATACATTCCAATCTCCAGTGTGCTACCTTTGATCCTACAACATTTGTATTACAAGCAGTGAATCCCCTTGAATTAAGCATGGTGTATTAGGGAAAAATTTGTGTATCAAATTTAACGCAAGATGAAGTGCTGTGAGTTCAGCTTCATTATTTGTTTTGTTTCTCAAAGGCCAGGCCACAAGGATGTGTGGAGTCCCTTATGAATCCCGAATTATCACACCACTACCTGCCATTTTCGTTTCTAAATTTGATGAACCATCAAAATTAACCTTTATATATGTGTTTGGGGTGGTTGCCAAATGATGTTTTCTCGGGATGCTAGCTGTTTAAGATGGTTTGGTACTTGCGTGCATGATATTATTTGATCAAATAGGAAGAATATATGATTGGTACAAAAGGAGACAGAGGAGGGAGCTCTCTCAAACTCCTTCCTATTTCTTGTACACCATATCTCCCAGAAAGTGTTAACAGTTGTAGTATGGGTTCTAGGTAGGTTTTTTCTGGGTTGTGATTGGAGTAAATTCAATATGAAAGAACGGATATTCGTATTTTCTGGACTGAGGATGGTCCTGGACTTAACTTCATTCCAGACACTTTGTGCAAAATGACATTGTACCAGTAAGTGTTCTACTGATTCCTGCTCAAGTTGGTCTGCAGTAGGTAGTTTACCATGCGGGGCTAACCAAAGGAAGACCTTCTGCTTCGGGAGTGCTTTTAGCTTCCAGATTTTTGCCCATATTAAGTCTATGGGACCATGTGTTTGTTTATTATTTTTCACCTTAGACTCCTTGAGCTGTTGATGATAGGCTATTTTTATCGAGAAGTTTCCATCACTTGAGAGTGACCAAATCATTTTGTCCTCCTGCATTGCTTGGCAGGGGAGTCAATGATTAAGTTTGCAACATCCCGATGCCATAAGTTCCGGATGTGATGTTCATTCCAAAGTTTATCTACAGAGAGGAGTGATGTAACTTCCAGTGTAACAGATTGCGGTCCTACAGTGATTCTTGGCAGGTTTATGAGTGGTTGATCTAGGCCATTTACCCATGTATCAAACCATATGGAAGTTTTGGATCCATCTCCTATTAGAGATCTAGATGATTTGATGAGAGTCTGAAGATGCTTTGATATCTGGTTCCAAACCAACGAGTTGTTATATCTTGATTTTTGGCAGGCCTCATGAGGGGACTTTCCATACTTAGTTCGCATAAACATAGACCATATGGGGTCGTTACTGTTGTAAATTCTCCAAAGCAGTTTTAGTTTGAATGTATCACCTAGGCTATGCAATTTTCTAAGGCCCAGCCCCCCTTCGTTATGTGACTCGCAAACTAATGGCTAGTTTGCTAGGTGGATTTTTTTATTCCCTTATAGGACCAGAGAAAGTTCTTGAAGAGCAATTCTATACTCTCTAATGCTTTTTTGGGGATGCTAAAGCAAGTTAAGATGTGTAGGGGCATGCTAGATAGAGCTGATTTTATGAGTGTTATCCTCCCTGCTAAGGATGAGACTTTAGTAGCCCATCCCGAGAGTTTATTTTTTATGGCAAATGTGAGTGGTTCATAGGTATCCCTGGTAATTTTTGTGGTAGGAATCTTCAGGCCTAGGTATTGTCCTAAGCTCTCAACTACATGGAATGGGACTATGGTGCTTAGTTGGGCTTTGGTTTCTTTTCTCACACTTCTAGAGAAGAAAATTATAGATTTTGTTGGATTTTTATGTTGGCCAGAATATTGAGCATATACATTTAGGATCTGCATAATATACATTGTTGTTTGAGGTTCAGCAAGGCCAAATAGAAGTGTATCATTTGTGTAGTGCAGATTGCATACGCCTTCCATATTTTGTATTGGCCTCCAAAGCTTGATTTTACCATTGGTCATCCCTTGTTTAAATTTTACTGAGGGGAGTTCATTTGCTAGGATAAACAAGAATGGGGATATGGGATCACCTTGTCTCAATCCACAGGAATGGACAATAGGATTTGTAGGAGTACCATTTATGAGAACCTGGTAGGTTGTAGTACTAAGGCAAGAGAATATTAGTTTCTGCCAGATTAGGGGAAAACCAAATACTTGAAGAGTGTGGGTTATAAAACCCCAAGACATGGTGTCAAAAGCTTTACAGAGGTCAATCTTAGCTCCAAAAAATGTCATTTTTTTATTTTTGGATTGGAAGGTTTTAAGTATCTCGTGAGTCATGAGTATATGAGCTGACATTTGTCTCCCCTTAATGAATACCACCTGGGTAGGGGAGATCATCTCGGGATGATTTTGGTGAGCCTTGTAGTGAGGATTTTTGTAAGGATTCTATAAACCACATTACATAAGTTGATGGGCCTATAGTTCGAGAAAGTTTTAGGGTTGTCTTTTTTTGGAATTAGCACTATGAAAGTTTTGTTTAGGTTGTTGTCCATTTCTCCCGAAAGGAAAATGGTTTGAATGTTATTTACTAGGTCATCTCTAAGGAGGGGCTAGTGATGTTTGAAAAATATTAGCTGGAAGCCATCCGGCCCCAGAGCCTTATAAGAATCCATAGAAAATAGAGCATCCCGGACCTCTCTTGTGGTGATGGGCTTAGCCAGGATTTGTTTTTGTTATTCTGTTAGTGTTTTCTCAAGATAAAAGGGGGCGGGCCTGAGTTTGAGGATTGAGAGTAGATTTGGGTGAACTAGGTCATTGCTTCAAGTTAGATTTTTTGTTCATCTACAATAAGTTGACCATCCTAATTTTCAATAGATTGGATCCTATTAATTTGTTTCCTGGCTCTAGCAAAAGCACGGAAGAGCCAAGAATTCTCATCTCCATCTTTGAATACATTCTGTCGAGCCAACTGAAATATGTGGACATGTTTTATTCTGGACCACTTCATCAATTGATGTTGTAAATCTTTTTCTCTATTTAGGAGGGTCTCATCTGTTGGGTTTTGTTGTTGAGCTAATTGTGATTCAGCCAATTCCTTTGTAAGTTCTCTGATATTTGTATGGAAATTGCCAAAGGATTCTTTATTCCACCTCGTAAGGCTGTTGGATATGGCCTGCAGCCTTATATTGAGCATTCTTGGTGACTATGGCCTGCAGCCTAACCCTATGTAGGTTCCAGACTACAGAATTTGGCCATAGTCTGAGCTATTTATCGTTTACTCGTGCTCTATCTAAGTGCGCTATTACTAGGTTTGAAGGTTTCCGGCCATTTGACCCGGTGAATTTGGGTCTTTTATAGCCCAAGTCATTCCAACTCCCATTAGTGATGAAATCTCTAAACACCCTATTCCCCTATAGGATCCTGGCAAGGATGAGTACTTCTCATTCGGACTTAAGATTGCAATGAAATCACCCAATAACAATGTAGGGTTGTTGGCTCTGATTATAATTTGTTCAATTTCTCTTAATGTTGTACTCCACCTTGGTGGCTGGGGTGGGAGGTATAAAAATATACATCGAATTGAACCCCCATAGCTGGCATTTATTTGGCAATTTATATAAGTTTCAGAATGTGACATAACCGACAGTGACACAAAATCTTTCCAAAAAACCCAATCTCCTCCACTTAGGCCCCTAGATGGATTCGTAAAAGATTTCAGGAAAATTTTTACAAGCCATTGGAACGTGGCAGATTCTATTGGTTTCTCAATTTTGGTTTCACATAGGAATAGTATATCTAGTGTGTGGGTGCTAATAATAGTGGAGAGTGCTTTTCTAGCTGAGGAGCTCGGACATTCCATGCAAGTAGATTAAACATAAAAAATTGTAAGTGAGAGAGTCGCAACATACTGACTGGTGACACAGGAAGGAGAGTAGATGCTCCTATCAACATGCGAGGGGTTTTGTGTGCTTCTTTAGGGTGTTCCAGATCAAGATCAGATCTGTCAAGTTCTTCAGAAGCTTATCTCTTCATGCCTTTTCCAGTGTCTAATTCTCCTTTAGGCCATGGTACAGAAAGAGGCGAATTTTGGGATTCGTCTACATGTTCTTCTGCTCCATCTGGGTTCGTTTTTCCGATTTCATGATTTTGGAGAGTTTTCTCACTCTCATCGAGTCTATAAGCCTTTAAAACATCAAGTAGACTCTTCGAAGTATTTGTTTTTACCTCCTTTTCCTTTTGAATTAGATTCCTCAATCTGGATGGTAGGTTGAAAGGGATGTGGAGGGTTTCGTTGAAGCCTCTGGTTTCATCTGTTATACTCGGTGGGATTTTGGGATTTTGATTATATTTCTGGGTGAGCAAGTTTGAGAGTGTCAGGACTAGGTGTTTCTTTGAGGATTAGGTTTTTAATTAGCTTTTGTGTGCCCCTCTTAGCTTAAATTTTTTACTTAATTTGGCATGCTAGTAGGATGAATGTGGCAATGATCATCCATCTCACTGATGAGGTTGACACCAGAGAGTGGCAGCAGTGTGTTTTTCTATAATTTGTAATTTTTTATTAAGTTGTTTTTGTATCTATGAAACTCTTGTGTGGAGTTAGTTAATAATTTTTTATTTTATAATACTGTCTTATATTTATAAAAAATCTCTTTGTATAAATAAATTTAGATTACTAGATGTGGCCGGTTTTTGTAGTGTTTTATTAAATAGTTAAAAATTATAAGAAAAAAATATATAATAAATACATTTACCGACGGTTTTCAAACATCAGAAAAAAATACCACAAAAAAATAATGAAGAATTCCCTACTACTGTAGAAAGCAGTATATGAGCAAAAATGTTACTGCCAATAGAAGAAATTTTTACCGGCAATTCCAAAACCATTGGCAAAAAATTTTTATAAATAAAAAAAGAAATAAAATTATTTGTCGACAGTTTTGAAAACGCGGGTTTAAATGTGTATAATGACGAAAAATCTGTCAGTAAAAAAAACATGTACCTATGAAACATGTCGTCGATAGACTTGTGTTTAACTGCTAGAAATTTTCATCAACGTGGAAATCACATGGATATTTTAAAAACCAATAGAAGTTCTACTAGTAGTTTTTCTGTGTTGAGGTATAATTCGATTTTCATGTAGTGTCGAACAATTGTTGTAGATTTGTTCACTTTGCTTAGAGATACAGGTAATTGTGGATTCCATACTATGGTCACCATTCACTCAATAAGTTTAGAATAATGGTATGAGTACAATACTATTTGCGTAAATAAATCTATGTACAACTCCTCACATGCCATTTAATAGTGGCACTTCAATTTCTGCCATTATTTAATGGCGTGTGAGGGGTTGTACGCAGATGTATGCATAGCATTACGCATAAGTTTATGAAGTGTTCCTTTCGCATTGTAGGTCCCAAGCATGTTGGCCCTATAAAAATGGTATTCATAAGAGTTGGAGGATGGGAATCACAATATTTGTTCTATATGTAAACAAAGAGGCCATAACAAATCTACATGCAAAAATCCTATAAAAGATAACCCATCTATACACTCAACTACTACAACTACTAGCCAACCTCAACACCAAGAGCTTAGAGGTACTTTCTATTGCATATGTTCAAATGCTATTTACTTTTAGAGTAATGCTACGTGCACCCATGAGGGTACACATTTTGACTGCCCTTCTAACAATACGGATGGTTGGCACTTCAATTTCTGGACTGGAAATCAATATCAAGGCGCCAACTATGCACTCATATCAGGGGTAGCCGAAATGCATACCCTCATGGGTGTGCATAGCATTACTCTTACTTTTGAAGAGAATATGGAAGGGATACAATATTTTGTGGAGGAATCTGTCACTTCATAGATGGATGGAATGAGGAATATTCTTTTTTTGTTTTTTGTATTGAGTTGGCCGATTATTGTTTAAGTATAGATTTTTTATATTTAGTTTATCTGAAAATATGCTGCTTTGAATGTGTACCAATTGTTTCTAATGTTATCGGATGAATTTTTTGTATTAAACATGTTTTAGATGGTATTCTGAGCATCATGCTTTTGGGTACATATTGTATAACTTTATATGATAACTTACTGTTTACCTCTCTATAACTTATTGTTATTGTGTGTAAATAGTATTCCATTTGTCATACTTACTCAAAACTAATCCCTTTGTGGATAATATTCAGTATCCATTTCTATGTACTAGGGGAGATAGTGTCAATCTAATAGTTTATGAAAATGAATGGCAGTGAATCATTTGAAGAGGCTAATAACCTCGTATTTTTCACTGGATAACATATATATGGTTCTTTATATAATAGAAATTTACGCTGGTTAACTTATTATTATTTTGTATCTAATAATTCTTCAAACTGAATAGCATGTTCAAGAAACTTGTGGGTCATTTGAGGAGGCTAATAACCTTGTATTTTTCACTAGATAAAATATGTATCGTTCTTTCATAGCATAATATTTTACATAGTTAACATAGTATAATTTTACGTATTTTCAACTTTATTCCATCATATATAAGTTGGTTCTTCCACCCTGTAGACTTTTGTTCTAATCATAAATGTTGCAAAATGACTAGTAAAAGTAAAGGATGATTTGCATCTTGAGATCTCAAGATGATCCAAGTTTATACCAGGTATGTCTCACACATTAATCCTCCCTTACTTTCATTTTTTTTTTTTTGTTTTTGGATATATATATCTATAACCGAGTTATGCTAACTACTAAACCCTGGTCACTTTGACCCAGGTCGAACTACAACTCAGCCAGTTCGGCTTAGCGGTACCGAACCCACTCCGATTTTTAGGACCGCAAATCAAATCCCGACTTTCATAATTGGAGGAGTCGGAAGAGATTAAAATAACAGGATGAGATTTCGGCAACTCGATAGAAATTAAAGGCAGGGTGGTGTGGTGCAGATTCACGAGGTGGATAACTATGGTAGAGTCAAGCACTAAGGTCAAGATACGGTGTACGTGGTGATTAGGAAGGTAACGTGGTGCTGAGGGGAGGGTGCCTTTTTTCTTCTTTTTATGAATAACACGGATTTCACGCTCTGTTTGCCAGAAAATAATACTATGCCCGGGGTGGCCATGTACATTTTTTTTGTACGAATCTTCACAGATATTATTTTAAGCGAAAATCTAAGGCATTAAAATAAGAATAATATCCTGTAAACAAGTGTGCACAACAAAAACCTGCACACAATCGCCCTCGGCATATTATTATTCAAATATTAAATATTTAAAAAAGTAATGATATATACACTTTACTGTGTATTTTGTGCACTTACTTGTAGTTGTAAGATATTAAAATATTTCTGGTGTGGATCCTGCTGCTACACGAGAAGTGCACAAAGTGCATACACAATAAAATGCATATAACAATTTTTCTATAAAAATCATGCGATACCAACATCTTTCCCGCCAAAAAGAATGAACTAAAATGGTTTTTTAGTGTTTCTTATCGAGACACGTATAGAAGAAGGAAAAGGCCAAAAAAATAAAAGTCACGGGTTAGTCCAAAAAAAAGTAACGTTTCACGGAGAATATATAAAGTAACTGACAAAAAAATCTGAGTAAATAAAGACATGTTTTCATTTTTTTATGTTAGGTGGGGTGAAAGAATTTAAAAAAATTTAAAATTCTACTTATTTAGGAGTGATAAAAAATTATCACTCAAAGCAACAAATTATAAAGAAAGTGAGAATTCAATGTCTCTAAATTTAGTGAGAATCTCGTGTCTTATTATTTCACTAATAAAAAAAATATTTTTTTAATACATTCATACCCTTGACACTAATATCCCTGTGCTCTAACCTTCCCTAAAAATATCTGTAAAATTATTTACCTTGCGATTTTACCGTTGTACGACGCTCGTCACTGGTAATTCGTGACTCGTAAAGTCGTAACCTTCCAGAAGAGGAATTTCTGCGTCTCATCTGCACCCTTCATCCTTACATCGCTACAAGTCTGGAAAATCGAAACCTCTTTTGAGAGGTTGAAGTTTCGTCAACAAACTCCTCGATCTTTATATATTCTTACGAATCGCGAACGGACGCGGAGCATTCGCGAACTTCAGAATTTCTTGTCGACTTTGCTGGTAGTCTTCTCCGACGTCTGTGTCGGGACGCATTCGCTGCTAAATCTCGCTGTTGGAGGTTATATTTTTTACGAAGCGCTACTCTGCTGCTTGCAGTACTCCAGGTAAATGAGATGAGCAAGTTTAAATATTTTTTTTTTTTTTGGAAATGTGTGACCTCTTATCATAGTTTCTAGTTCGATACGGAAGAGTCTGTGCGTTAGATGAAGTCTGAAGATTTTATTTTTGGTCGGATCGAATTTGATGCGTATATGAGAACTCTTGGATCTGTCTGTTTCGGTATTACAATGCTGTCTCTGCTAATACTGAGCAAGTGTTGCTCGCTCAAGTCCTCTTTAGATTCTCGATTCGAATCACCAAATTAGTTTGCGGAAACTCCTCGGTTTTTTTATTAGGAGGAATAGTACTGTTTTCAATATTTTTTGGTTTTCCTCGCAGGAGTTACATTAGACGGAGTTGTCGAAACAGTACTGAGTACAGAATATGTAGTGATTTCTATTTCTCTCTTCTTTTTGTGTGTCATCGAATATAATTGCCTCATGTTGATCATAGCTGAATCATACCGCCTGCCATTGCTTTCTCTGTTTTCCGCGTTACGAATTCTGATTACGGTACTGCGTCGGTCGGGGAAGAGGAAGAGGTAAGTGTTACTCATTCTCTTCTCCGAACATCCATAACAATATTCATTACGCGCTGTTCTGTCGCATCGTTCTTCAGTTCACTCCTCGATTATTAAGTATTAACAGCACCAGCGCTTAAAAGAAAATAATGTAATGTAGTCTAGCAGATGAGGAATCTTCATCTCCATCAGCTCTGGCTGCAGCGATGTAATAGACTGTCCTTTGTCTGACCTCGCTGTCGGTGTCCTGTTGTGCCCTCTTCACGTCACCTTCGCTGTTTACTTTTCCTTCCTGACATTAGTGTCAAAGACATATATGAATAGCAACTTCACGTTTACCACTTGAGTGTATGTTGGAAAAAAGGCACCAAAATATCAATAATTTCAAAACAGTTGGTTTTTCCCTCTTTTATCACCTGTTTCGTTATTCTTGGCTAGGAATTATAGCGGACGCGAGAGGCGGGAAAGTTGAGAAAGATGAGAATCGCGGTGATTGGAGCTGGGATCAGTGGTTTGGCCTCGGCTTATGTTCTGGCAAAAGAAGGCGTGGATGTGGTCCTTTATGAAAAAGAGGCCTACCTGGGTGGCCACGCCAAAACAGTCACTGTGGACGGCGTCGATTTGGATCTCGGTTTTATGGTCTTCAACAGGGTAAGTATATATTATCTCTTTACCATTTAATTGTCACTACTTTTCTGCTTTTCCGCCAATTAGAGTTTTGCATATCGCGCTCGCTAAGCAGTGCCTGTAGGCAATATAGAGAACAGCCAATTAAAAATTAAATGATTGCAACCCATTCAAATATATATATCGCTTTTCTGCTTCCCTGATACTATTCTATCTATATATTTTTTGGTTTTTAAATGGTATCACCCTGCGTCCTTGGCGTTTTCTTCGGGCTGTTCTTTGTGTATATGGAATCGATTCTTTGAGTTTGTAGGTTTTAATTTATACTTGGTCGGATATGATTTGGATTACGGTACATTTGGTGCAGAATGATTCGATTTGATTACCTACCCGGTTTTTATTTTTGTTACTTTTTTTCGTTTTAATTTTTTCGCCTTCTGTAAGAAAGCCCTGCATGAAAAGAAAGCCCTGCATGAAAAGAAAGCCCTGCATGAATTACATAACAAAATTTCGCCCTCTGTAAACCCGTTATGATCAATATTCTCAACCGCTTGCATCTTGATGTTACAAAGGCATTAGTGGGTATTTTCTCTTGGGTTTTTATGAAGCTCCGTTTCCCTTGGAAAAATATAATTAGTTGTTTCCACTCTTCTGACTTATCGGCATTCTGGGTTCGTTGTCCACTCGTATTCCAGCTGTATTTATAAGATTTATGTGCAATATGACTTCGCATGTCGCTGAAAACAATTCATCAATTAATCTTCCCAGTGCTTCTCAAATAATTCAATAGAATTTGCTGCTCCTCTTTGGCTCAAATTTAACGTTGCCCGGCCGCTACAACTAATAAGATGAGATAAACTGATCTAGCATGCCAATGTTAAATACATAAAATCAGCTAATGGATTTTTGAAATAAGTTTTAGCGATTGATGATTGATCTCAAAATAACAAGTTGAATGAACCAGATATTATAAGTTAAATTTATGTTGTTAAAATTATTTCCCTACACCTTTATTTAAATTGTGAACTGAAAATAAAGATCATATATATTCTTAGTGACAATTTAAAACAAGATCACATAATATATTACGTAAATTTGAAGTAATGTATTAAAACTAATAAATTATTAATGTTTTAATTATTAAAATAAAAATATTTTTATGTATTATTATTTAATCTATATGGTACTTTCCAACTCAACTTAATAGATCAGCACAAATTTTTGACATTTTTTGAAATAGTTCTGCATAAAACAAATTCCGATAATTATATGAAAATTCTGTTTATGGTACTAGTTTAAACATTACTTTTTTAGTGAGAAATCTATGCTCGAATTGTAAAGAGCAAACTATCTGGAATTGCGTAGGTCACATATCCGAACATGGTGGACTTTTTTGAAAACTTGGGAGTGGAGATGGAACAATCAGACATGTCATTCTCTGTAAGCTTGGACAACGGCAAGGGGTGTGAGTGGGGAAGTCGAAATGGCCTTTCAAGTTTATTTGCACAAAAGAAGAACACATTGAATCCTTACTTTTGGGAAATGATAAGAGAAATTATGAAGTTTAAAGCCGACGTTCTCCGGTAAGTCTTATTGCTTATATAACTCTCACATTTATGCCTGTTTATCAATGTGGATTTTTTGCATCTTTAGTAAATACAAATTTATTATTTGTAAATTGTAATTATTTTGTTCGATTCTAAATAACCTAAAAAATAAGTTATTTTAAATAAATAAACAAACAAAAAATATAAATAATTATTATAATTTACAAAACTCGAACCTGTCTCGGTCAGATAGCTGAACCTACTAAGTTAGATTCTGGTTCGAGAACTCAATAGTGCCAGCTTAAATCATACCATTCATATCTATATTGAAATACCTAGTGTTTTTGTTTAGTTTGGGAGCTATAGCATGCATGTTTTGTTATTTTGCATTTTTAGGCCCCTTTGTGTTCAATAGAAAAAAAGTAATATTATAATTATGAATTATATTTAAAAACTAAATTCCTTAAAATACCAGTAGATTATTCATTATTTAGTATTTACTTGGGCGGTTCTGAATTTTATCCGGATCCGAATCCAAAAGCGAATCCGAATCTGAATCCGAATCTGCATCCGGAGTTTTGGAAGAATTTGGATAGTTTCGCACTTTGGATTTCTTCTCGAATATCCAAATCCGGAATTTCGGGGATCTGAAATCGGAATGGGCAAATCCAGATCCGTTAACTACGCGGATGCTGAAGCTCCCCCGTATAATACTAAAAAGCTTCCAATCCTCCATGTATATTTATTCTCTTCTATATCCCTGTCTTACATATCCCCTATCGGTTCTCCTTTGCTGCCCGCACGATTCCTTATCGCTCCTGCATGATTCCTTGTCAATCCGCATGATTCCTCATCACCCCCGCATGATTCCTCATCACACCGGCATGAGATTCCTCATCACTCCCGAATGATTCCTCATCACTCCCGCATCATCTCTTCTCTCTCTCGCATCATTCCTCTTTTGCTCCCGCATGATTCCTCTTGTCCCCTGCATGACTCCTCGATATTCTCTTTCACTCTCGTAGCTGTCTGCGATTGCGTTCAAAGCCCCAAGTAGCAGGGATGTACAACTCGGTCTACAAAATCTGAGTCGGAACGAGGAGTCGCACTCTTGTTCGGGTCAAACCTAACCGGATTAAAAAAGATATGACTCGTATAAATCACAAAGAATAACCAAAAGTTTTTAAAATAAATTATCTTTAATTTAGTATACAGTAATGTACGTGGTTAAGAAAGTAATTTTGGACACTGAAAGGTATATAGTCTGTTATAATTTGTTGATTGTGCAATAGAGTTAATTATAATATCTGTCCACTAATAACTATTATGTTTATTAGCTTGAACATATAATGATTAAGCCTTTTAAGTAAAACATCTACATAATGAAATACTTAAAAATATTTCATATAATATCTGTCCTTATGTATAATAACCATCCCAATTTTTATAATTTTTTGTGAGCTTAATTCAGTTTTCTTCAATTATAGAATCTTTTCCTCACATACTCTTTAACTCAAAGCCAATATCAAAGTGTTTATATTAATCATTTTACTATTTTATATTTTTTAGTTAATAGATTTTCTTTTTAGAGTCCATTCTTATAAAAAGAAAACTATTCAACTGTAATTACTTTCATCACTAAAAAATATTGTCCAGTATTAATTATAAAAATATTGTAATTGAAATTAACAACTATAAAAATTACAAATAACACTTGTTAAAAATTATGGTATGGAAGACTTTGTCTCGTGTCACTTGGACAAGGTTCTTGACTTGTATGGAAATTACTCACCCCATCTACATCAAATTTTCTAATATTTTCTTGACTCTAAAGGCTCTTATCTTTTAAGTAACTCATAAAATTACTAGCCACTTCACCTTACAATTTTTTAACAAAATTTATTTAGGTGTGGATGAGGAAATAGATGTAGCAGTAGTAAGAGGAAAGAGGAACATAGTCATTAGTAGGTCGACCTCTTGGTGCTTTAGTGTTTGGATGTTGATAGGTGTATATAGTGAAATGTATTACCAATGTAGATATGGTCGATACAAAGCCTGATTAATTGAAAATGAGTACCCCCAAATTTATAGGCTAGTGTTCTATAACAATTTTTTTTTCTATTGACCTACTTCATATGGTATATATTTTAGTATAGGTTGTGGTTGATAATGGCTGGTTTCTATACTAAATTGCATTCAAAATGCAATAATTTGAGGTAATCTGCAAGATGAGGTTTATTTGTAGCAACATTTTTGGTATGTTGCTTAGAGGGAAACTAGTAGGCTTTGCTAGCTTTAAAAGGCTCTCTATGCATTGAAATAGAGTTTTAGAGTTCGATTTAACAAGTTCAACAAGGTGGTGACAACCTTTGACTTTGTTTGAAGACACAATGACCATTCCCTCTGTCTCATGCAATCAAAACGATATTGTGGTTATGGTGGTTTATGTAGGCGATATTGTCCTAACTTGGGAGCGATGTAGAGCCATATAGTAAGTGAATAGACATTTTACATAATCTTTTTAGAGTAAAGATCTGGGTTTGTTAAAACACGTCCTTGGCATAAAGGTAGTTGAAAAATAAAAAGAGAGGATATTAATCTTAATGAACTACGGGGTATGGACCTGACTCTTAGCCAGTTGATACACTATGGAACATAACTTGATCTACATGATAAACAGAGTCCACTTTTAAGTTACACGATCACCTTATAGTCACTAATGGAACACAACTAGATGTTTCGTTTGTAGTCCTAGTAGTGAGCCAGTCAAGTAGAACCGTAGATTATTGAATCTTGATGTAGCCCAAAGGATTTTAAAGTATCTAATGATTGCTCCTAAATAAAGGTTTGAGGTTTAAATCTCATCATCATTTGGTGATTACAAGATACTATATATTCTTGTGATAATCTAGTGGGTTGGAAAAGAAAGAAACAAGATGTTAAAACTGAAGCAAAGTGAAGTGATAGTCCATTTTTAAAGAATTTGATCTTACAAGTGACTCTTCTATATGTTAAGAGATTTAGTCTCATATTGAAAGGAAGTGAGAAGAATCATGAGCATAGAAGAAGGAACCCACATCTCCATTGTAATGAGGCCTTTTGGGGTAAAACCTTTTGGCAAAATCGTGCGGGCTTGGGCCTAAAGTGGACAATATTATTACAATGTGGAGACATGGGTTCGTATGGCCTATCAAAAATGTTGACATGGTATCAGAGCCACTTTATGGGTCAGAACCTCCCTATCTGTTTGTGGGATTGACCCAATTTGTTTGTGGGCTCCAGAAGGCGAGAACCAATCTATTTGTGGACTTCATAAGATAAGGTCTAGTTTGTCCTGTCTCAGGCCTATTAAAACCTGGCCTAGACTTAAGGGGGTGTGTTAAGAGATTTAGTCCCATATTGAAAGGAAGCGAGAAGAATCAGACATAAACAAGAAAATTAACAAAGCGTGAAACCCGATATCATTACAATGTGGAGACATGAGCAGACCCATAAAGAATAAAGAATATTGGGCGTTGATATAAGACAATTGGCTTTTGGGCCTCTCTCTCTCAATCTCTCGGATCTCTCGATATCATTACAATCTGGAGACATGAGCAGACTCCATAAAGAATAAAGAATATCTGGGCTGATAATAAGACAAGTAAGTCTGCTTTCTCTCTCTCTCCATCCTCTCTCTCTCTCTCTCTCTCTCTCTCTCTCTCTCAATCTCTCTCTCTCTCTCAATCTCTCTCTCTCTCTCTCTCTCTCTCTCTCTCAATCTCTCTCTCTCTCTCTCTCTCTCTCTCTCTCTCTCTCTCTCTCAATCTCTCTCTCTCTCTCTCTCTCTCTCTCTCTCTCTCTCTCTCTCTCTCTCTCTCTCTCTCTCTCTCTCTCTCTCTCTCTCTCAATCTCTCTCTCTCTCTCTCTCTCTCTCTCTCTCTCTCTCTCTCTCTCTCTCTCAATCTCTCTCTCTCTCTCTCTCTCTCTCTCTCTCTCTCAGTCTCTCTCTCTCTCTCTCTCAATCTCTCTCAATCTCTCTCTCTCTCTCTCTCTCTCTCTCTCTCTCTCTCTCTCTCTCTCTCTCTCTCTCTCTCTCTCTCTCTCTCTCTCTCTCTCTCTCTCTCTCTCTCTCTCTCTCTCTCTCTCTCTCTCTCTCTCTCTCTCTCTCTCTCTCTCTCTCTCTCTCTCTCTCTCTCTCTCTCTCTCTCTCTCTCTCTCTCTCTCTCTCTCTCTCTCTCTCTCTCTCTCTCTCAATCTCTCTCTCTCTCTCTCTCTCTCTCTCTCTCTCTCTCTCTCTCTCTCTCTCTCTCTCTCTCTCTCTCTCTCTCTCTCTCTCTCTCTCTCTCTCTCTCTCTCTCTCTCTCTCTCTCTCTCTCTCTCTCTCTCTCTCTCTCTCTCTCTCTCTCTCTCTCTCTCTCTCTCTCTCTCTCTCTCTCTCTCTCTCTCTCTCTCTCTCTCTCTCTCTCTCTCTCTCTCTCTCTCTCTCTCTCTCTCTCTCTCTCTCTCTCTCTCTCTCTCTCTCTCTCTCTCTCTCTCTCTCTCTCTCTCTCTCTCTCTCTCTCTCTCTCTCTCTCTCTCTCTCTCTCTCTCTCTCTCTCTCTCTCTCTCTCTCAATCAGTTCCACGCCTTTTCCAATTATGCATTATTTTATATTTGTGTGCACGCACAATTGAGACCTTGTGTCCTTATCTCAGCCTCGTTATGTGTGCACCTAGACTTGAGGGAGAATATTGATTGATAAAAATTTTCGATAAATTAATGGAATGTAAAGCTGAAAATAAACTTCTTATGTGGCTTTTCATTTAGAGTGATGATTCGTGTACTTAACCAGTGCCCGACTCGTCCACTGGTTGAGTGCACGAAACATTATTCTTTCATTTAAGATGGAATTGGGCTCTAACGAATAACATAAATTCACACATATACATGATATCTTATTTTGTGATAATGTCCTTCGAAACTGTTTTTTGACATAGTTGCTTGGTATCTCTAGGAGGGGACTAAACATGTTTGTTTTAACATCGCTTGTATAGTACGTCACTTTGCTGAATTACATTATTTTTAGAGTTTCAAATGTAAATTTTTTCAGCTGCTCTTAGGTACATTGAAGAGCTAGAAAAAAACACAGATTTGGATCGTAATGAAACCTTGGGCAGTTTCATAAAAAACATGGTTATTCTCAATTGTTTCAAGATGCTTATCTGGTGAGATTCTACAAGTCTTTATTAAAAATGAAACCCAAATGCCTTTTTCCTTTTATTATTTATTTCTGCCTTATTTCTATGATGAAATTCTGCAGATTCCAGTTTGTGGTTCAATATGGTCATGTCCTTCAGAAAGAGTGATGGATTTTTCAGCTTTTTCCATACTTTCTTTTTGCCGCAATCATCACCTTCTTCAGGTAGAATTTTCTATCACCTTCTCAATTAGTTTAAAAAATCATCTAAGTTAGTCTACAACAAGTTCCTCTTACTTTCATTCAATGTTTTTTTTAAGAGGTTGATTACTTCCATTCAATGTTGAAATGCAGCTTTTCGGTCGGCCACAATGGCTCACAGTTAAAGGACGATCCCATACTTATGTTGCTAAGGTGATTCCTCATCCGAAAAATAAAATTGTTACAGAAATACGCTCTTGTTGAAGAACAAGGTTGTTTTGGTCATTTCACCCATAAGGTCGAAAGGATTAGTTGTTGGCACTATCACAAAAGTTTGCGTAGCTTGTTCGGATTCTGCTGATACAATTGTCTATTTATTTTGTGGAGTCTTTACGCTTTTTATTTAGAGAATCTTTGAATTTTTTCTTGGGTGCTGAAAAAATCCTGTAATACATTAAAAATCCTTTTACTCTTTCTATTATTAGTATCTAGGGTACAATATTCATCCTACAGTAAATGCTATTATGCACCTTTGCTGCCTCAAGGGAGGTTCTTTTCAGATGTTGTTAGGCTGCAAGATGAATTTCAGACCATCAAGTTGCTGCATAAAAAAATGTCCAATAATCTTTGACATCCATTTAACTGTGAAAATAGCCAAAGAGTCCTGGGGGACCTATTGCAAAGTTTCTTCAGTGGAAAAGTCGATTTGTTTTCTTGTACTACTGATGTTATCGAATTTTCGATTCCAACATCACTGTTATGGAGGTAGTAGTACTTTGCACTGAAATTTAATTTTCTATATATCCGTGCTGACATCAGCAACACCGTAGCTTATGTTGACAAGCCACTGGTGCGATTTGGTGCTGATGTTCATGCCGTTTGGTGATGTGTTTTGTGCCGGGGGCTATTTCTACCTGTTTTGAGCTTCTTTCAAACAACTAGGCCGGCATCATCATTTTCTATAGCAGCATCTCTTGGCCTCTTGTTGCTACACCTTAATAAATTCAATGTCCTTGGTTGATTCCCATAATGTTGTTGACCCACCATATGAGGGGAAAATCGAGGATTTTCACATTCAGATTGCTTCTACTAAGTTAATGGAAAGTATTACATTTTATGGTCTTGATCAATCCAGTAGTACTTATGAGCAAAGATTGAAGGCAAGTACTTACCTGAAGATCGTCCTGTTTCTCCAAGTAGGATGCCGAAGACTAAAAATTTTCAGGTCTAAATGCAGCTTCTTAATAGCATAGAAGACAACCATACTTGCCAATCAAGTCATAAGCTGTAACATGACAAAGGAAGATGTGGACTTTTTTTTTGGACTATGTTTGGATCGGTCACGAACCTGACCTAGATATATAACTCTAACAAAGGGGCAACAAGAGTGTCATGAAGTTTTCTACCGAGCTCATAGGTATCCTCCAAGAGCTTATTAATTACCATCCTATGTTAACTGCTGCCATCTGTCGCAAGGAAAATCAGTTGAATGTTGCTCGTTTCTTGAAGGGCATTGGGCCCAAGTTCTATATTGTTCATTCCTAAATCGTAGCATCTGGAAGCGATGCATACTTGCGTAGGAGTTCAACCAGGTCCTTAATGGTAAATCCACCATCAAGTCACCAGAACTGAATGGCGCATATTCTTCCCTTAATTGCTCTTGTTTTCAGAGCCGGCCTCTTGAGGACATCCGAGGCAGTTTAGTGAATTAAAGCGACAATGGCAGAGGCAGAGGATACAGAAAGTGCATTCATTATGGACAAAAGACTCGTGCTTTTGATCAAATTTTTGGAATTCGGCAAACCTGCATTGCTGAACAATGTTCACAAGCAAGAGCAAGTGTCTGGTGTCTTTTGATCCTCTAGCCAAGGTTCATGCACTAATCGTTTGAACACCCTACGCAGTCCTCGTCGTTGTCATGATCTTCTTCCAGTTTTGCTCCTCAACTATTAGCCCATACCGCTCTATTGAGTATGGGTAGTTCTTTCCTACATGTATTCTCTCTTAGTTCGGGGATCACTGACTTGGTGGCGTATACCTTCACTTTTTTCTTCTATTTTTGCCACATCTACACATCAAACAATCACTATGTCTGATGACTCCTTACTTTAGTCTATGGCAAAGGGATAAACCATCCTATGGATTTTTTTTTTTATGTCCATATGTTTACTATCAACTTTCTTTTTGTTAGGCAACTCACTAAAGCACTTAACTGCTCTGTCACTATCTTTCCTTTTCATTGTGTATTTCAGGATCTAAAAAGATCAGAGGGGCAGTTGGTTCGGACCATGAATGAGAAAATATTCCGCCTCGATGCTATGCCTATTTGATCTCTGCCCTTTAAAGCTACACCACCTTAATTCATCTACAACTAGGACTTCATCTTCTGAAAAGCTTTGTCACTTGTTTCCTTATTCACCAGCATTACCACCTTTGTTTCCAGTCATGCCAACTTAGATACCGTCATTGTAAGAGGGGCAGTTGGTTCGGACCATGAATGAGAAAATATTCCGCCTCGATGCTATGCCTATTTGATCTCTGCCCTTTAAAGCTACACCACCTTAATTCATCTACAACTAGGACTTCATCTTCTGAAAAGCTTTGTCACTTGTTTCCTTATTCACCAGCATTACCACCTTTGTTTCCTTCTTCACCAGCATTACCACCTTTGTTTCCAGTCATGCCAACTTAGATACCGTCATTGTAAGAGGGGCAGTTGGTTCGGACCATGAATGAGAAAATATTCCGCCTCGATGCTATGCCTATTTGATCTCTGCCCTTTAAAGCTACACCACCTTAATTCATCTACAACTAGGACTTCATCTTCTGAAAAGCTTTGTCACTTGTTTCCTTATTCAACAGCATTACCACCTTTGTTTCCTTCTTCACCAGCATTACCACCTTTGTTTCCAGTCATGCCAACTTAGATACCGTCATTGTAAGAGGGGCAGTTGGTTCGGACCATGAATGAGAAAATATTCCGTCTCGATGCTATGCCTATTTGATCTCTGCCCTTTAAAGTTACACCACCTTAATTCATCTACAACTAGGACTTCATCTTCTGAAAAGCTTTATCACTTGTTTCCTTATTCACCAGCATTACCACCTTTGTTTCCTTCTTCACCAGCATTACCACCTTTGTTTCCAGTCATGCCAACTTAGATACCGTCATTGTAATGCATTTAGGTTTAATCATTCACTAAGTTAACGCTGTTTTGATTTAGTTTACATTCTGATTTGTGGGGCACATATTGGCTGCACAGAGTTTCCGTTTTTGATTTTTCTTACTTCTTTGATGATATTAGTGAGTCATGGTGTATCTCTTTTACAGACAAGATAGGAGTTTTTGCCAAGCAAAATTTTTGGAAGGCATAAAAACCTAATTTGGCTAGCAAATTCAAAATTTCATTCATTCTGTGGTTTAGAATTAACAACTTATCGTTTTTAATTGTTTCACGGAATAATAAATTAAACTTTGTTTTCCTGTATAACATAACTGCATGGGGTTTTATAAAGGAAAACAGACATTTTTTTTATAAGTGTGACAAACTTTCATGATTCATTTAATGTGCCTAAGATATCTTAGGAGATTGTTTTTTTCACTGCCTGTTATATCTTTAATAGTATGGGCTCATTTTTCATTTAAGAGCGCATTCCCCTCTCATCCTACAACCATCATTTTGTCTCTTAACTTACCACCTTATATTTTTGGTTGTGTTTTCTTCCGTCCATATTGTTGGAACGATAAATGACAAACTATAACCAGCAGCTGCAAAATGCTTCTTGTATTTGCTATCCTAGGACTCAGAATGGCTATAGATGTTAAAATCAAATGATTGAAAAGATGTTCATAGCTACCAACATCACATTTTTGAACAGTTATTACAATAAGGTGTTGATATCAGGAGGAAATGCTTGATCTATGTCCTCATCTTGTTCCAATTATGGATGATCCGAGTCCAAACTCTTCACCCCCACCAACATACACTCTTTATGTATATCAAGTATTAAAAGCAAACCCTTGCTAAACCTCAGCCTCAACTTGATGCCCCTTCTGGACTTGTCCTCTTCTGATTCTACTAAATCATAATATCATGATCTTCATCTTCCTTTTGGAGACCACAAAGGAGCACACATCTACTATGCGTCCTTTTTCCAAATAGGTCTCTTTTGGATCCTATGCTTTGAAATTCTGTCAGTTTGTTTTGTCCGTGTCCAACATATCGTAACCTACTAAAGTCTAGGATGCCCCGTTGTCTCCTGAGAGAAAAAGGCTATCAATGAGGAGATGGGAGTATCTGTGTTTTAGTACTTGGACACTTGTTTGCCAAGGTGGTTGGCTGTCATTGCCTATTTATAATCAGATACAAATCTGATGGGATGCTAAACATATACAAGGCAGCGGTGGTGGCCAAAGGTTATATTCAAACCTTGTTGTGGACTTATTTTATTTTCTTCTCTCTTGAGGCTCGACTTACTATTGTGCACATTATTATTTATATTGCTTTTATCATTCGTGGCCCTTTTTTTAGTTTTGACTTAAAAAGTGCATTTTTTGTGGTGATCTCTGAGGTCTATATGGGGCAACCACCTGGTTATGATATTCAGGGGGAGTCCTTCAAGGTCTGCAAGTTATATAAACCCTTAAGTGGGTTAAGTAGAGTCTTGGAGAATGTTTGATAAATTCAATCGGATGGTAGTATATTTCGGATTCCACCATCGTCGTTATGATCACTCATTGTTTTTCTTGCAGCAACTGACAAGCTTTGTGGTACCTGTTGTTTAGGGTATTGTTGAGGTAAAGAAGTTTTTTGCTAAGCATTTTTAAACCACTTGGGTTCCATACACTATTGCTTGGACATTGAAGTTGCCTGAAGTTTGAGGAGGATTGTCTTATCACAATAGAAGTTTGTCGTGGACAGGTTGCATAGGCATGTGTTACTAGGTGCATGACCAGCTGCAACCCTGATTGATGATAGTGTTCTTAGGGACAAAGCTATGTATGGTCAGTTGCTCAGCTTAATTTGGCCATAGTAATTTGGCAAAATATCTTGTTTACAGTTAGTGCGATGAATTATTTTATGGATTTGCTGTGGCTAATACATCTTAAGTTATCCAACGGATTTTCTAAGTATCTTAAGGGCGCCCATGGTAAATGTCTTTGTTGCAATCCACCAATCAGTTGACCATTGAAGGATATGTTGATACTGATTTTGCGGGTTTGAAGGTAGAGTATAAATCTACCTGAGGCTATTGTTTATTTGGTCTAACTTGAGGGGGTGTGTCGAGGAACAAGTATGGGCTTTCCACCATAAATTTCATAGACGTAGTTGTTGGGTTTTTCTTATATATCTAATATTATAATCAATAAGCCTATTTAAGAGAAGGTTAGGGGTCATTCGACCTCTAACCTACATCTGTGGCCTTCTCTGTACATCTTCTCCCTCTCTCCACTCTATTTTCCCTCTTTTCTCTCTTATGACTTGGTTTTCTACATATTTCTTGTACTGTTATGCTGAATCATCACCTTGTTTTTTGAAATCAGCAAGACTCTATTAAGGTTTCAAAGGAGTACAAGAGTACATATGATCTGTTAACTATGAAATCAGTACACTAATTTTGGGGCAGGATAGGCCCCTGTTAGATTTAGTGAAGGAAGATAGAAGATGAGAGAAAAGTGAAGAGATAGGTAGAAGGGGAAGAGGAGAAGGAGAGAAAGAGGTTGTAAGGTCATAATGACCTACAACCTTAAAACATGTATTGATAGAGTCCGAAAATACAAAATTACAATAATGCCATTTATGGCTTGAGGAGCAAGTAAACTAAACAATAAACAAATAATAACTAACTGAAGTTTAGTAAAATTACTAAACTTCCCCTGATTATTAACAGCCCCGAAACAAGGGTAGCCCTAGAGACACCTCCTTCAGCTACCTTATCAGCCACAGAGTTGGCTGATTGAGGGACTTCAGACAAGGTAATCTACCACTTAACTGTGAGATCTGCTATCTCTTGGCCCCGTTGTCTCTGGGTACTCTAAACCGCCCAGGTCTTGGGTCACCCAAGGGAAGAACCCTCTTTGTTTAACTTGAGCCATCACGTGGGTGGGGGTTTCCATTCCTCCCTAATAACCAGTTTCGATGAGCTGAAAGAAATACTTCTTTCATTGCTCTCTGATAACAACATTTGTAAATAGGGGCAGCTCCTTGTATGTAGAAGACCAAAGGATTGTATTTTGTGGGGCCCTTCCAGTTATAGCACAAATGGCCTGCAAGTGTATGTAAAGGTACACCTATTCCTGTCTAGCCAGATTTGCCATGGTATTGCAGCCATGGAAGCAATCCAAGAGTCCTTCCTACCTTTGGAGTGGCATGCTTGACTATGCTGTTGGAGTTGCCCAAAGAACTTTGGCATACATTGTAGAATGTTGAATCTTTGGATGATCACATACCGCACTTTTTGGCTGAATTTGCTGTGAAGTAGTAAGTGGTCAACATCCTTCTTCTTTCTCCACACAGCTTGCATAATGAATTTACTATCGGCTGCCCTCTGTACGATAGCTCAGCACATGTGAGTATTGCTACACTACAATCATGGGCAACAGTTGTCATGGGTAAATGCCTGATAAGCGTGTCAGTTGTATAAGGTGAGAACCTGTGGTGTATTACCTAAGAGGAGTGTGTAAACCTCTTTTACTTATATTTTCATTACTTGATCACGATTTCTGGCCATTTATCTATAAAGTTTCAGCTCAAATGTGCTACTGATGTAAACGGACTTTCCTAGTCGCACATGAAGCAATTTGTTCATGGCTCTTCTTGTGACCATTTACTTCAAGCTAAATAGTTAGAATTGTAGGAACATGCCGTTATTCAAGCATAAATTTACATATTTAATCTCAATCACCTGATTCATGAGTGCTTCTTAACTAATTTATAACTGACAGGTCAGGCAAGTCCTGGATAGTAGATATTGTCAGATACAAACAAGCTGTGAGGTAGACTCTGTTTCATCTGTTGATGGAGGTAAGCTTTCAGAAAAGGAGTTAAGGCGTGATCCAAGTTTTAGTTAAATGATTTTCCATAGGTTTTGTCTCACACACAAAATGACAAGTTCCCACTAGTTCATTTGTTGAGGTTTCATACCAGATCAAATTTTTACGTGTAGTTTCCTTGTGTCAGGTTGTTGTGTATCTGTTGTAAATGGTAATAAAGAGATGTTCGATGGATGTATCATTGCTACTCATGCACCAGATGCCTTGAGAGCATTAGGGGAAAAACAACTGACGAAGAAATGAGAATACTTGGTGCCTTTCAATATGTCTACAGGTTGTATATCTTCAGCATGCCTTGAGTGTTCTTTATCTAAAGGAATAAATAAGATAATTTCTAATCTACATGGTGTCTTGCAGGTGTAAATTGTTTCAGTGTCTACTCATTGTGACTTTCATTTTAATATTACTCTTCTTGGTGCAAATAAGGAGTTGTGTTAAACCCCAGCTCCCTATCCTCTCTTAAGTCTTTTGATGAAAAAGTGACAAACCTACATAGATACCATCTCCTTAGGTACATATAAATCAATGTTCTGACCATAAAACTAAACTTGGGTTGACTAAATAAGCTACCGTAAGCGTGAGGAAAACATTAAGTCTTAAACAACCTTTGATGTTAATGTGCACAACCGCCTTTAGTATGTACAGCTTTCAGCTGTTACTTAATACATCATTATTCATCGTTCTGCTGATTCCTAAGATTATTTAAACTATCTATATAAAATGAGACAGTAAAAGTATTCCAAATATCTCTTTATGCCATAAATTTCTCACTATAATATGAATGATTCTATATTGGCAGTGATATTTTCCTTCATCGTGATAAAAATTTGATGCCCCAGAACCCATCAGCATGGAGCGCCTGGAATTTTCTTGGAACCATGGATAACAAACTTTGCCTCACATATTGGCTCAATGTGCTTCAGGTTGGTGGCCTGATCTTTCTTTGCACGATCTAGTGTTAGTTATTGCAGATAAATTCTTATGTTTATTCTTGGCTACATGAAAATCTTAATAAATATATTTTCAAAAAATCTTAAATAAATGTAACCTTATTGTTTATTTTTACTATTACATTTAATGTAATCACTACCTTATTTTTATGCCTTTTTTTTTCCCGCTGAACCTGCTTCTGTTTTAATGGCTGTTTTGAAATTTCAGAATATTGATGACACTGGGCCTCCTTTCCTTGTGACGCTAAACCCACTTCATGAGCCTCAAAATATTGCTTTCAAGTGGAGAACAAGCCATCCTGTTCCCACTGTTGCAGCTTCAAAAGCGTTGCTTGAGCTCGATGGCATTCAAGGAACAAGAGGAATATGGTATTGTGGTGCATACCAAGGTCAGAAAATAATTCTTAATAAATATGTGGTCTGCTGTAGTAAATGCCACGAGGTTCTACAGATACTAGAATAGAAATGAGTGTGCAGTTGTTTCTTTAGAAAAAAAATCAGAAACGAAGGATAAGTAATATTTCCTTGAACAAGAAACCTACTGTTTGCCCTTAGTTTGTAACTTTGAGATTTCTCAACTGTTTCCTACATTCTCTCTGCAGGCTATGGTTTCCATGAGGATGGCTTAAAGGTAATCAAAGCACTTTCTTGTGAAAAATTTAAAATCATTTTGAAGGGAAGATTTAAACTAGGTGTATTTTTGGTTATTTGTCTCATGCATATGTCTTTCTTATGGTAGAAATGAGTTGAGTTATCAGTGGTAATCCTATGATGCAATTTCAGTTTATTATGAGGTGCAGAGTGTAAGATATTAGTAAAAATGTGTAGAAGGGCATTTATGCCTTTCAATGCATGTCAAATCATATTACAAAGAGGCTTAGGGGCTTCAGCTTTCTAATTGAATTGAATTTTAGAGAAGTTGTGATGTATGTGGCTTGGTTGCAATACTCGAGCCCATTCTATGGTTTGATTGTTTGGTTCCCATTGGACATGTGCATGTTGGCTCGTTTCCTTTGTCAGAATTGAGATTGCTGCTTCTATAATCCACGATTCTTGTATTGTTGCTGCTGGTTATGAGTAGTGACAGACTCTGGAATAAAGTATTACTTCAGGGAAAGATTTAAGGTACTCCGAAGAGAAGGATACAATGTGGATCCCCACTGAAAAACTTACAGGATCTTACTATTTTCGTTAGCCAAGACCTGCCAGCCTGAAGGAGTTACGGGGATTTCTGGGCCATGCTGGGTCTTACAAGTTTGTGGTGGGGTACACTCTTCCCCTACTGCTGACCGAGCAGCTTAAGAAGAACTGATTTGGTTGGAATGTTGAGGCCAGAAAAGCTTTCAAACAAGTCATGACTCAAGTCCTAGTGTTGGCCATGCTAGATATCACTTAGAGTTTCATCGTTGAAACGGATGCCTCTAGATTTGGGTTAGGAGCGATGTTAATGCAAGGGATACAGCCTGTGAATTTTTATAGCCAAACTTTTGGACCATGAGCTCGGTTAAAATCATTTTATGAAAAAGAATTGATGGCGATCGTGTTGCTGTGTTCAAGTCGCGTCACTATCTTCTTGAAAGGAAATTTGTAGTCTGCACTGATCAACAAAGTTTGAAATTCTTGCTAGAACAACAGGTTGTGGGAGTGGAGTATCAGATGTGGATAGGGATTTAAACGGTATCCAAGTACCCGTTCTGCCGTTCGATTGATTATTAAATGGAACAAAACGGGAATAATTTCGATTACCGTTTATTGTTTACCGTTCTACCGTTTAATAAATGACACAGAAACAGAAATAGCTCTTCCAAACCTGTTTTACCCGATTATCGTTTAAATAAGGGTAATATGGTAAATTTATCTATCCACTTAGTTTAATCGTAAATTTTTAATTTTTTATATCCATAACCTTAATATCCTTCCAAATAGTTTTTATTACTTTTCATAAAAATTAATAGAGTTGAAAAGTTTGGAGATAATTTTAAACATTTTTTCATTTTTTTTTTGTAATTATTAGAAGTTAAATCTATATTGACTCATTGTCTCAACTTGTTTGGAGTTGATTAATTTTGAATATCAATTATAAAATGTGGTGGATATATTGTATTTGATTGTTATATTATGTAATTTGTGCTGGAACCCTGAAAAAAGTGTTATATTATTGTTACATTTTGATTGTATTTCATTTGATATATTTTAGAATAATTTTTCCTTAATTTCCCCAAATTATTTTTTTAGAACATTTTGACAATTTTTATTTTTCCGTTTATTACCCATTTATTACCCAATTACTTGTCGGAAAATGGGGTAATAATTGGAAACGGTACTATTTGGAACTAATCGGAAACAGACGGTAAACAGTATAAGTTCTGGTAAACGGAACGGCAAACAGAAGAGCCTTAGCCGTTCCGTTTATTTCCCGTTTACATCTTTAGAAGTGGATCATGAAATTGAAGGGGTATAATTTTGATATCTTTTACCGCAGCGGAGCAAGCAATCTTGTGGCGGATGCACTATCTCATGTCCCGGGTCAGGTAGCCTGTTCAGCATTGGTTGTCGGTTATCCCTAAACGGCTGCATTGGGAGAACCTTCTTGCAGAGTTGTTGGCGGATGCATTCCTCACACAATTGCAGAATGACATCTCGTTGGGAATTAGTCAGACGGGTCTGTGAGGTGTGAGAAACATATAGGACATGGTCTGGGTTGTTGGGGGAGATTGGGAATATTTTGTAGCTCTGCTGTAGGAGAGAACCAAGTCTCTCAAATGTTTGGCAAACCTCTGTTTTCAATAGTGAATCAAGCAGTAATAGAAACAGGGTGAGACGTACTGCAATTCTCCTAAATTCTCCTTTATTGTGCTTGTTTTCTATTGTTGTTTACGGGTCTGGTGTGTATCATGTTACAGAACTATTCATTGACATGAGAGGATTACTACAAGAGATAGGTCATGGTCACCCTATTACTACTGATATTACAGCTCTTCGGCAAAGGAAAATAATACTAATGTCTCTTGATTTTTGGAAGCATCGGGTCAAAGTCTGAGAGTGCGTGCACAAAATTTTAGCAGCAGGCGGTGACCTAACTCTTGAAAATGTGAATAAGTAGGTTTGAATGTAGAGTCTGCCATTTTGTCATCCACAACTAGTCCAGTCAATTCAGACACCTGTGGGCTGTGCTGCCCTTAGTAGTTGATACTCAGTATCTTGGGGTGATTCTTCTCCACAAGGACGAGGTGGTCGAGGTTGTGGCTATGGCAGGGGGAGGAGATAGGGAGGTTATCAATTGTGGGTGGACTAATCATAATTCTGAAAGGCATTTGGATAAGTTTGGCAAACTAGTGTGGGCTATAGTGTCAAGTCAGAAGTGTCATCCGAGACTCAAGATCCTCTAGCCACTGGTCAAGATGGCATGCAAAAATTATTTCAGCACCTTGGACAACTTCAGCTGATGTCCACTGCTTCTCTAGCTTCATCTTCTCAGCCGTCTGCCAATATAACTGTTGCTTACTCAAGTGTATTAACTCTTAAAGCGTCCTCTTCTTCGTTGTAGGTTCTTGATTCGGGTGCATCTAAACGTATGTTGGGTACACCTTTATTTTCTTCCAGTGTAATACTATCACAGACAAAAATGTTACTTTAGCAGAGGGTTCCTTTACCAGTGTACTTGGTGGAGGGACTGTTTCTGTGTCACCTAGCTTATCAGATTGCTTAGTTGTCTGCAAACATCCTCTACACGGCTATTGGCACCACACCTACTACCACAACTACAATGGCCATTTCAGGTACATATAATTTCCATGTGTTTCCAACGAACTCACGAGTCATTGGTTCTTATGCTGCTCTATATATGTCATGTATGCCTACTTTTGTCTTAGTCTTTTTTTTTAGTGAGATGTGTTTCTGTAACTGTTGAGTTCCTTACACCAACTTGTTTTGACAAAGTTCAGCCTACATCCTTTTTGTGCTTTAGAATTTATGTTTCATTTTGATAGACCCCCAATATGTCTCACTTATGCAAGGTGTGCTAGGCACGTGACAAGTTGTTAGGGGAAGCAAGATGTGAATGAGAGGTGTTAGTGGTTAATTTTTCTTTTTTTTGTCTTTTGCTGTGAGATGGATGCTATTGAAGAGAGAGTGGAGGGGCTGCACTGTGATTTACTCAGGGAGACGGAGTCCATGCGAGGGGAATTGTAGAAGATTTCCACGCTGGAGCGAGGTATGGGGGCATTAATGGAGAAATTGACTATGCTGGATAAGATAGAATTGGTGCTGCAACAGTTGGAGAGCCCCTTTCATCTGAGGCCACTAGAGCGGGATAAGGGAAAAGGAAGGTGGAATGAGGGGGAAACGTCATGAGTGGCCTCAGCGACTGAAGGGGGTGGAGGGGGGTGACTTCTCGAAGAGCAGCCATGGTCGAATATGGGAGAACCAGCACTGGATCGAGTGACCATGGTTCTGCTGCATCTGGAGCCGAAATTTCACCGGTTGGTGATGCTTGTTTTTGAAGGAGAAAACCCAGAAGGCTGGGTGAGAGATTTTTTTCCGTGAGTCGGCTTTCAGAGGCGGAGAAACTTGAGGTAGCCATCATCAGCTTTGATGGAGATGCGTTGGCTTGGTTTCAATGGGAGGATGGGTGTTGGCAGATGAGGTCGTGGCCAGAATTGAAAGAAAATCTGTTGGAGCGCTTCCGTTCTACTCAGGAAGGGTCGGCATATGAACGATTTTTGGCGCTTCGGCAAGAAGGGCTGTGCGAGATTACAGGTGATCGTCTGAACTCCTCGCGGCGCCATTGATGGAGGTGTCAGAGCTCATTTTGGAAGGGCAAGTCAATGGTCTTTGATCAGAAATTAGGGCAGAGATACACATGCTTAAACTAGTCGGGTTGGGCCGTATAATGGAGATGGCCCAATGAATTGAAGAGAGGATTTTCTTCTCTACCCCTCAAGTATGGGTCCGGTTCGACGGGCCAAACCAGTTTGTCTAGACACATTGGTTCAACCAGCCAAATCGGCTCAACAAGCCAAATTGGCTCGACAGGAAACCCTGCTGCGTTGTTTCCCTCACGGGCAGCAAACGCGGGATTTTCTTTTTGCAGGTTCGGACAGCTCCTTTCAACCCCTTGACCAGGAGCTCCGGAGACCATGCGAGAGGCAGCAAAGCCAGGCTTACCGTTTTAGAAGATGACGAAGTCGGAGTTGCAGAAAAAACGGGAGAAGGGAATCTGTTTTAGTTGCGACGAGAAGTATACAGTCGGGCATCAATGTCGTAGTAAGGAACTACATTTCTTGGTGGTGCATGACAAGGATGATGGCGACGAACCTGAGGAAAACCATGATGCTGATATTGAGAACTTACAGGGGGAAGAGGTTACGGTGGAATTATCTCTTAATTTTGTGGTAGTAATAACAGCGCCACGCACAATGGTCTTGGGCAAAACTGGGTGCACTGATGTGGTCGTGTTTATTGACTGTGGGGTGACACATAATTTTCTCTCTACTGAATTTCGTAAGTCGCTTCGGATTATCTTTGGACAGAACTGCTGCCTATGGGGTGTTAATGGGGACAGGTCTAACTGTGCAAGGAGTGTGCAGGGGGGGGGGGGGGGGTGGTAGTGTTAACACTACAAATTATTGAAATCATGGAGGATTTCTTACCCTTAGAATTGGGAAGTACTGATGTTATATTGGGGATGAAATGGTTGGAAATATTAGGGGGCATGCCAGTGAATTGGAAGAACTTTACCATGCGGTTCAAAGTCGGGGAAGTTTCAGTGACTTTGCTAGGAGATCCTAGCTTTTCAAAACAACGGTTTCATTGAAAACTAAACAACAACAAGAGGAGGGGGTCTTGCTGGAATGCAGCTGTCTTTGGGGCATGATGGAACCGAAAAGGAGTTGGATATTCCACCAGAACTATCTACCATGATACAAAAATTTCAGACGGTGTTTGAGTGGGAAGGGGGATTGCCACCACCACGAAATCGAGCCCACTCTATCAGCTTACAACCAGGGATTGCCCCAATTAATGTACGGCCATATCGGTATCCTCACAGCCAGAAATCGGAAATTGAGAAGCTCGTAGGAGAAATGCTCGTTGCTGGAATTATACAAACCCAGTTCGAGCCCATACTCAAGTCCCATCCTATTGGTCAGAAAAAAAGATGGGAGTTGGAGGTTTTGTGTGGATTATAGGGCCTTGAACAAGGTGACGGTGGCAAGTAAATTTCCAATTCCGATGATAGATGAGTTATTGGACGAGCTTCATGGAGGCAATGTTTTCTAAATTGGATCTGAAATCTAGTTACCATCAGATTCGGGCTGTGAGGAGGATGTGCCGAAGACCGCGTTCCGCACCCACAAAGGTCACTACGAATTTTTGGTGAGGCCGTTTGGCCTAAAAAATGCACCAGCCACTTTTCAATCGCTTATGAATGAGGTATTCTGATTCTATTTACGACAATTTGTTTTGGTATTTTTTATGACATTCTTGTGTATAGTGTTTCAATGGAAGAGCATGTGATCCACTTAGAGACGGTTTTGGAGGTCTTGGCAACTAATCAGTTGTACGCTAACAAGAAGAAATGTCATTTTGGCCAACCTAGGTTGGAATATTTGGGCCATATTATTTCGAAGGACAATGTAGCGGTGGATCCAACTAAGGTGGAGACAATGACAGCTTGGCCTCCTCCGAAAAACTTGATGGAGCTCCGAGGATTTCTTGGACTCACCGGATACTACTTTCCGTTTGTTGAAGGTTACGGTATGCTTGCTTGGCCACTCACCCAGTTGCTTAAGAAGGACAATTTTAAGTGGGAGCAGAAGAAGAGGTTGCCTTCTAGAAATTGAAGAAATCTATGACTAGTGTACCGGTACTCGCTCTATTCGACTTCACACAGACATTTATGATAGAAACCGATGCCTCCAGCCTGGGATTGGGGGCAGTATTGTCACACAACCAGAAGCCTGTTGCATACTACAGCCAAACATTGGTCTCATGGGCTCAACAAAAATCGGTTTATGAAAGGGAGTTGATGGCAATAGTATTTGCTGTTCAGAAGTGGTTGCATTATCTCATGGGACACCACTTTTTGGTCCGGACTGATCAGAAGAGCTTAAAATATTTGTTGGAACAACGGTTGGTGAGTGAGGATTATCAAAGGTAGTTGACCAAGTTGTTTGACTTTGCCTTTGAAATTCAATATTAACTAGGCCTTGAAAACAAGGCTGCAGATGCATTGTCTCACATTCCTCCCACAACAGCCATGATGGCACTCACGGTTCCACATGCGCTGCCGCTTGATGAGCTTGATGCCTTGGTGGCAGAGGATGAACAACTAAGTGAGATCGTAAGAGCTTTGGCCAAAGATCCGGGCTTGCGTCAAGGTTACTCTTTGGTTCAGGGCTGTCTATACTACTCAAAACAGGGTGGTTCTGCCACGATATTCACCTTGGGTGCGCCTAGTTCTTAAGAAATACCATGATAGTTGTGTGGGAGGATACTCTGGGTTCCTCAAAACTTGGAAGAGAATTGCTGCTTGTGTTTATTGGGTAAGAATGAAAAGGGAGATACAAGACTATGTGGCAAATTGTGCAGTGTGCCAGTGTAACAAACATGTGTCCTTGGCTCCGGCGGGGCTATTGCACCCGCTACCTATACCAAAGCTGATTTGGGAAGAGTTGTTAATGGACTTTGTTGAAGGGCTAACCCCATCCATGGGGCTCAACACCATAGTGGTCGTAGTTGATCGGCTGAGCAAGTTTGCTCACTTCATTGGGTTGAAGCACCCATTCTTTGCTCAGCCAGTGGCTCATGTGTTTATTCGTGAAATTGTTCGCCTACATGAGGTGCCAAAGTCCATTGTTTGTGACCGAGACAAAATCTTCCTCAGCAACTTCTGGTTTGAGCTTTTCCGATTGTAGGGGACTATGTCACAGCAAAGTATTGCCTATCACCCACAGACGGATGGTCAGACTGAGGTGGTGAACCGGTGCCTAGAGACGTACCTCCGCTGTTTTGCGAATTTGAAACTAAGGGCTTGGGCGGAGTGGCTGCCATGGGCCGAGTTTTGGTATAATACCTCCTATCACACTGCCATGAAGATGACCCCTTTCCGAGTTGTGTATGGAAGAGATCCACCGCCTATACTTTGTTTGATCATAGTAGTACATCCGACTCAGCGGTTGACCAACAACTCTTGGATCGGGACAAGATACTTGAGGATTTACGTATGAACTTGAGCCGAGCACAACAGAGGATGAAGGCCACTGCAGATGCACACCGTCGGGAGGTCAACTTTGAGGTGGACGACTTGGTTTATCTCAAGATATGGCCCTATTGGCGTAAGTCCTTGGCTACACGTTCAAGCGAAAAACTTGCACCCCGTTTTTTTGGGACATACTGGGTGCTGCAATGCATTGGACTGGTGGACTATCGACTGCAGCTTCCTCCTACAACAACTATACACCTGGTTTTCCATGTTTCCCAGCTTGGGAAGGCCATCGGGGCGACCCATTCCTCTATTAAGCTTCCTCCCGAATTGACTGATGACTGGGAATTGTTAGTTGAACTAGAGGACATTTTAGAAATCCAGCCACATCCAAGGGGAGACAATTCAGATTTTGAGGTACTGGTCAAGTGGAAAACTATCCAGAATTTGAGGCCACATGGGAATCCTTGGCAGCAATCCGAAATCAGTTTCCTTCTTTCCACCTTGAGGACAAGGTGGCTGTTCGGTCACGGGGTATTGATAGACCCCCAATACGTTTCACTTATGCAAGGCATGCTAGGCACGTGACAAGTGGTTAGGGAAAGCAAGATGTGAATGAGAGGTGTTAGTGGTTAGTTTTTCTTTTTTGTCTTTTTTCTGTGAGAGGGGAATTGTAAGCGTGGGATATAGGGGAAGGGGAGAGGGAGGAGGGACATTCTGGTTTTTTTTTTTGGTTGTAATAGAGCTCACAGCTCTAGTAGGGGAGAGAACTGACCTCTCGAAAGTCAGAGGAGGATTACTGAAATCCAGAACATGTATTCCATCTAATTTCAATCAATAGAAATCCATTCTTGTTGTGGGTTTTATCACATTTTTCCAAATTTTTGTTAACCTATCATCAGTCAGCCAAAACCCTATCATTGAGGTTGGTGCCTACTAACATATTTCAGGCATGTTTAATTTTTTATTAGTTTCTTGATATTTCATCTGCAGTGAGACATGTTATGCTAGCTAATGGGTTTCTTACCCCAAGTAGTGGAGTAGGCAAAGATCAGACTACATCTTTTCATGTCTAGAGTCTAAATTACCCTATTTTCTTGTTAATGTATTGCTAGTCAGCTAAGTTACATTAAGTCTAAAGTGGGGTAGTGTTTTGCCTTTTCTTATTATGTATTTCTGGCCCTCTTTACGTGGAGAACAATTGGTCTCGGGAATAGGAATTGGGGATTTACTAGTTGTAGAGATCATGCGTACATACACCCTTTCACTACATACAATTGTTTCACTCTCTTGTAGCTTGCATATAGGTTTATTGTCCTTCTATTCAAGTTCCTTTATGATGCCTATGGTACCATTGAGAAAATTTTCAATTATCTGCATTAGTACTATTTTTTACATTATTGCAGTCTGGCTTGGCAGCGGCAAATGGTGTACTTGGCAAAGCCTCCATTATACTAAGCAATAGAAAACATATGGTACCAACCATGGTTGAAACTGGAGCACGAATTATTGTCACTAGGTTCCTTGATCGTTATATCTCAACCGGTTGCGTGAGGTGAGCTTACGTACCATTAATGATTAGAAACACTATCATGTTACTTTGATTTCCTATTTTTTTTTTGAGAAATTTCATGAATTCATTACTAATTTAACATATTTAATCTTACAATTTTTGCAATCATATTTGGAACTTTTGCACCTATTGCGAATCACATTGATACTACGAAAAGTATATTCTTGTGGAAGGGTGCCTTTGTTGAATTTAAAAACTTTTTTGTCAATTCAGATGACTCTACAAACCAAAAGGTTAATTGTTGATGCACTACATCCTGATATGGAGGATCTAGTTGAGGAATATTTATGGACAAGAAGTTTCACCAAAACAAGTCCTAGTTATGGAAGGTGAATAAAAAAAATATCTGAAATTAAAAAATTTGGATTTTAAGATTAGTTCTAAAAATAAGTTTAGAAAAGTGATAAATTCTAAAGGTAGGGGGTCCTTAATTAGGGAGTTCCCTAAACTGAAGTTTTCTTATTCCAGGCTTGCTGATATGGGAGTTTGCTTGTTTTAGAATGTCCTCTAAGAGTTTTCCTTATTTTTACTTTGGAGCTAATTATTTAAGTATGAGTGCTTGTTTCTGAATTAGGATAACATTGGAGTTGTTTCCTATTTTAATATTTTCTTTTTATTTTTTCCTAGTAAGAAAAGATAGTTTGTAAGTTCTTGCACGCCTCTTAAGCTTGTCTATATAATTATATAACCTAAGCTTGGTACGTAGAGAATGAAACCATGCCCCCTGGTATTGAGATGGTTCCTCAAGTGACCTTGTCTGGGATATAGTGACTGTCAACCACCACATTTTGTTTGCTAATAAAAACTAGATTAGTTGTTGCATCTTACTATCACATTCCATCTCTATTGGTGACTGCAAGTCATACCAAAATCTTGAATAAAAGACTTAACCCTCACCAATTCACATGCTCCATGTGCCATCGCTCTGTGCTTAGCTTCGCCGCTTGACCGAGTCATTGTGGTTGGCTTCTTTCTATGGCAGTCTTACCAAGTTTCCAACCTACAAAGGTTACAATACCACTAGTTTTTTTGTAGACTCCTAAAACCTCAGCACCATCAGCAGGCATTCAGTGAAAAAGGAGATGGATACCTCTCCCAGCATCTTAGAGCACACCAAAGTATATTAAATAAAAAACTGTTTGAAAGAAGCGTACTGTAACTTGACCTTCTCTACAAATGATAAAAAATGGACTGTGATAAGAATTGATCAAATACAAAAGACAACAGGTAATCCCAGTGCACCGAGTAAATCCAAATAACATGAGCTACTAATTGTAGTCTATACAAAAGATAAGATTCAAATAACCATGATTGTTTTCAGAACAAAGTCTGAAACCTTCAACGACCTCGAAAGCAGAAACATACAACAGCACAGAATCCAAGCCAGAACTAGAACTTTGGTGCTTCACCCCTATATTGGGAAATGTAAAGTAGGCAACGTACAGAAGTACCAGTAGAACCACCGGAGAAGAGCATAATATCCTAAACCTTGCACAGAACTCACGTGATTGGAACTTGAAGAGCCTTCAGAAAGAAGAGATGAGGATGATTTAATGGAAATTAGAGCAGAGAGTAATAAGTGAGAGCCAGAATGATTACGAACAAGACTTTAAAAACAATGAGATCCTCGTGAGCTTTCTTATATACGAGAATTACAAAATTTACAGAATTTACATCTTGTGCCACTAGTAAGTGACCACATGTGCACTAAATGTTACAACTATATAATCAACATAGTGTTACTGAGTGTTACAGCACTTTCTCCAGTAACACTCTTTCTAACACTCTCCCTCAAGCTGTGGAATATATATCAAACACCCCCAACTTGTTACATAATGTATCATGTGGCCCCACAATTGCTTTAGTAAAATGCCAAAAGCAGCTTTAGAATGAAGCAAACAACTGCAACAAGACTTCAATCAAGCAATTCGAATAATAATCCAACTAGAATTGCAATTCCAGCAGTAATTTATGTAAAAAAGAGTACAAATGCGAACCCACTTCTCTTAAGGTTTCGAAAAACAACCAGCACAATAAGAGAAGTCCTTGAATTCTATCTAAGGCAATTCAATTTGAGTAAAAGGGCTACCTGAGACCAAAAATAGAACCTTTTTGAATTTTTGAATTAATTCGAATTAAGTGCACCAGCTTTCAATAGATACTCCATGTACATCCTATATTCAGAGTTCAAGAGAGTTCAAGAACCCTTCCCAGTTATCGTGAATCCCTGACCTCCTCTGCTGTTGCCTTCGGATCACAATCTGCTCTGATACCATGAAAAATCCAAGCCGAGTGGTAGGAGTGAGAAGAAAATCACTCAGTCAAATCAATTTGAGTAAAAAGGGCTACCTGAGACCAAAACAAAACCTTTTCGAATTTTTGAATTAACTCGAATCAACTGCACCAACTTCCAATCAGATACTCCACATATCTATGCCATTTTTTGAGTTCAAGAGAGTTCAAGAACCCTACCTAGTTATCGTGAAGCCTTGACCTCCTCTGTCTGTCGCCTCCAGATCGAAATCTGTTCGGATAACATGAAAAATTCAAGCCGAGTGGTAGGAGCGAGAAGAAAATCATTTGGTAGAAACTTTTGCTCAAAAAGGAGACCCTCGTGGGTTTTCTTATTGAGGAGAATTACAAAATTTTATAGAATTTACATCTTATGCCACTTGTAAGTGACCACTTGTCTACCTAGTGTTACAACTATAATCAAGAGTATTACAACACATACACCAATAACACTCTTTCTAACAGTGTCTTTACTTTATAGGATCCAATGATCCTCACCCCATTAGGTGGTTACATTTTTGTCCCATGCAGATCACCCCTCTAGTGCCTCTTGGATTATTCCCATAGAATTGGTGGTTGCTCTCTTCTTCCTGTTGCCTGTTCAGTCTCTAAAAATACTCTCCCCTAGAGCATTAGCCTTGTCCTTGAGGTTGAAGGAGGGGAACAGGAGCTGGATTATTTCAGCAGCTTCGCATGTAGTCTCCTCGTTTGGGGTATTCTTCCAATGGATAAAGGCTTGAGAGATTTGCTGGCTTGCTTTGAGTACGGCGAGAGATGGATTACTGCCTAGTGAGGGCATAAGTTTAAACATACCAGTCCCCTTCTGCAGATTACATTTCCTTCATACAGAGGTTGATGTACCTGGCCATGCACAACCGATTCTCTGGTTAAGATAGAGATAAGATTTACTTTTCTGACTTGGTAATGACTTAGTTTACTTGTAGTTAATGTGTTTTGTACTACTTTTTCTTTAGGTATTGTGATGAAGCCCTATATCTAAAAATAACTAGAAATATATCTGGTTCAAAGCTGAACAATAAACATTATAAGTTACATGTAATATAGGTAGGACTATTCCAAACTTAACATGGAAACAGAGCAAGGTTTGAGCCTAACCTGAGAATTTTTTTCATTCTGTTCTTTGTTGTTCGTGCCATAGGCATATTTGTGTCTAATTTAGCCTGGACATGTGGCAGTGTGTTAGCATGGGAAAAGTCCAGATTTTTTTATTTATTTTTTTAGTTGAATTCCATAAGTTTTTTAAGGTTTGACATTACATATCCTTGGTAGTTATGCTGGGTTCAAAATTAAATACCACTTGAACTGACAACAAGCTGCTCACGACTAGTAGAATCTGTCTTATGTATCTTTTATCGATGCCTAGTTTGCTGGAAGAAGGCGGTACTATCTTTACTTTTGAAGGAACCGACCACAAAAATTGCTTGAAGTCAGTACTGAGAGTTCATAATCCCTTGTTCTACTGGAAGGTACCCCATTTATAGAGACTATTATTTATTTAATATGTCACTTCTACATAACCATATGCCCGTAATAAGTTTCTAGAGAAACTCTTTAACTAACAGGTGGCAACCCAGGCAGATCTAGGTCTTGCAGATGCATATATTAATGGTGATTTTTCATTTGTGGATAGAAAACAAGGCCTCCTAAATTTTTTCATGGTGATAATCCCAGACTTTTTTTTTTTTTTTTTTTTCATATTGTAGCAACTTCCCTTTGAGCTGCCATAGATATTTTACTTTTTTGAACTTGTGGTGCCTTTCTGCAGATTCTCATTGCAAACAGGGATCTGGCTAGTTTCAATGAAGCACATAGAAATAGAAGGTTAAATTTTCTTTATCGATAGTGCAACTATTTTCTTATTATTTGCCTACCATAGGTCAAACAAAGCTCTGTTGATTATAACCTGCTCTTGTATTTTTGTTCTGTGGCAATAAGTAAAGAATCAATAACTTGGGCCATGGTTCAGTGGTCACATGGGCACACATGGGGGGGGTGTCTGTTCATGTCTAATCAATAATTAATAATTTAGAAAGGGATCAATTTTGCTACTTTAGCCTAAAATATCCGTACATGATGATGACTGCATCTTGTTTCAGGGGTTGGTGGACGCCTATGTTTCTAACTGCTGCAGTGGCTTCTGCAAAATATTTCTATAAACACTTCTCAAGGCAAAACACTGTAACACAAGCTCGCCGAAACATATCTCGTCATTATGACCTGGTTTGTATATAATGTAGAGATAGGGACTGATGGTAATTTCAACTTTTCAGGTTTCTCAGAATGAGAAAGTATAAACTTCTATAGCTTCAAGTATTGTTGATTAATTTCCAATGAGTACAGGAGTTTGATTTTGCCTATCTGATATTTTACTCAGAGAGATATGTTTCTTATACATCTGCATTTTTTTCAGAGTAATGACCTCTTTTCCTTGTTCTTGGATGAAACAATGACGTATTCATGTGCAATATTTAAGGTTCGTTGGAGCAGGCAAACTATAATTCATTTTTTTATACCTTCTTTTTGTGCTCAAAGGTTACCTGGGCAATTATAAGTGTGCTGATAATAAAAAAATGGAAAATACTTTTTCTTTAGTCGTATAGCACTTGACACATTACATTAGCTGAATCTTTATCCTTTGGGAAAACGGTTAGATGAATGAAACTGAAGATGTTTTCGTGTTCTTAAATCTTATGCAGAATGAAACGGAAGACCTAAAGGTTGCACAACTACGAAAAATTTCTCTCCTCATTGAAAAGGTGAGGCCATACATTAAGAGGCTTTTTGAATTAGCTTTGACCGGGGTCAAGGATTTGCTTACTTTGTCATGCATTTATTATGTTTATCAAAGTTGATATAGACGAGGAAAGCGAATACAGCTAAAGACCAAGTTTGTGTGAGACCTGTTTGAAGAAAAAAAAATGAGCAAATTTGCTGTATTTTTGTGCTTTAGGGTCTGTCAAACTAACCTTAACTCAGAAAGTATTGAGATTAGAAAGGAAAAGGTAGCAATTCTCATTCAAATATTTTTACTGAAATGAGGGTGAGGTTTAAGATTAATTTATTTTTTGAGAAATAAAGCTTTAATAATTAGAGCAAATTGGTTAAAGAATACATGAATTATGGAAATTTTCTAACAACAAGTTGTTGAAGAGAAGTTCCATTCTTTGCTAATGAGTCAGCGTGACCATTAGGGCCTTTTAACATGACTCAAAGGCAATACTATTGTCTTATACTTCTTAATCTCATTTCATGTATTGGTTATTCTCCATGTTAGATCCCTTTTACTTAAACACCAAGTAATAACATTAGAATAATCTCCATCCACACTTTCCAAGAGTTTGATTGACAAACACAACCCATTTAGTACAACACTTATTTCCCCTTCTGTTGCATCAACCGAACCGGCTTGATCAGAAAAAGTGAGTAAAGTATAAAGTTGGGTCCGAGGTCTCTTCCAAAATGACTAGCCGAAGTTAGGATGTTTGTATCCTGTTGATAAGAAGCTTTCTTCTTGTATTTGTACGTGGGACTAATCTCTAACACTCCCCCTCACGTGTGCATGTGCACAACACGGGTGGAGGCCCACAAATAAATCGTCTCACCTAATGAGGCCCACACACAAACAAGGGAGATAACTGGGCCTGATCCACACACAACTTGCTCTGATACCATGTTGGAAAATTAGGGTTAGGGTTGTCAAACACGTTCTTTTAGATTTCATAAAGTGTAAAGTGGTTTAATAGCTTGGTAGGAATTATGAACATCATTACGAGTCAGGGGTAATTTAATAATTTTACTAAACTTCAGTTAGTTATTATTTTTTTATTGTGTAGTCCTCAATCCATGAATGACATTATTGTAATTTTGTATTTTCGGACTCTATTAATACATTTTTAGGGTTGTAGGTTATAATGACCTTACGACCTCTTTCTCTCCTTCTCTCTTCCCCTTCTTCCTATCTCTTCACTTTTCTCTCATCTTCTATCTTCCTTCACTAAATCTAACATGATATCAGAGCGGGTCTGTATGTGACGACTTATCACTTACAGAGGTCATGGGATCTTCTTCCTCAAGGCTTCGTTGTATAGGTTGGAAGGTTGGAAAAAGTTTCTACTATTGGGCGATTAGGAAAAACTCACTTTTTCTTTTCTTTTTCCTGCCATGGTTGTCAGCTATGGGTTGTACTAGTGTTTAAGTACTAGATGCTCATCTTTGTGCCCTCAAAAAGGGTTTTTTACTATTGCTGAATCGCTGGAACTGTGCTGCTACTGAATTGCTGGAATTGAGCTGCTACTGAATTGCTGGAATTGTGTTGCTACTGAATTGCTGGAACAATGCTGCGTCTGCCGCTGACTTCATCTGTTGTGTGGTCGGAAGCTAAAGATTCAATTTTTCTCTTTCTTCTGCCATTGTCGGAAGGTTAATGGTCTAAATTCATGTGTAAGTGCTAGATGCACAACCTATTGCCCTTAAAAAGGGTTTTCTGCTGCTGCTGAGTCGCTGGACTCATTCTGCTGGCGTCACTACTATACAACTGTGCAAAAAGACTCAATTTTTACTACCTCGGAAATTGTGCTAGATCGCTTTGCTCACCAAAGGCTGTGGAAAACTGTTTTCTGTGCTTCAGAGGCTTCTCCAGGGTTTTAGAAGCGTAAAGTTGTGTTCTTTCTGACTTTGTGTTGTGCTGACATCATCATACTTAAGGCTGATGTCAGCAACTTTTATGGTCTGAATTTCATACTCTGGAGAAATATTTGGAAGTCGAGTTGTTACGGCTGCAAGGGTGATCACTAGTACTATTGTTTAAGTGTTCTACACCTTTGGTGCTACTCCGAAAAGGAGTTATCTTGTTGTTATTGGGTTCGTAAAACCCACTTTTTGCTACTGCTATTGTTGGGTTCGTAAACCCTTTTTCACTTCATTGGGATTTGTATAATCTCTTTATATATTACCTTCAGAAATCACTATTCTACAAATCCACGTAGTTCTGAACTTTTTCGGGACAGCTAGATATGTAAATTCTGTATTTTTTCGTGTTGACATCATCATCGCTCATGCGAGACATCAGAAAGCTTCAAGAAAATTGTGCTGTGATTGGTTAGCTGGTATTTTTCGAGGCATATTATGTGTGATTTGTGCATGAATTAAGATTTCTAGGTGTAAATTTTGGCGTGCTGACATCATCGGTTATAGTGCTCAAATTGAGATTTTTGTCTACTGAACATTGATTTGGTAATCTTGAAGTATATTTGGTTCCTGGATTCTATTTGCTGAAAGTTGTTTAGTGTTGACTGGATATCTATTTTAGACTTGTGAGATATTCTTTGGTGGTTTGTTATCATGTCCTATTGGTGAGATGTTGACTCTAGTGCCTCTGCAGGTGTTACCATACTTGCTAAGAGTACCATTCAGTTTACTGCATCTAAATTGAATGATGAATATTATTTATTGTTGACTTCCTCGATTAAAAGTATTTGAGGACAAAAATAAAAGGTCTTGGTCTCTCATGGTACTTGGGCATTGAAGTTGCCCGAAGTAAGGGTGGATCAGTAGTTCTATTGCAGAGAAAGTATGTTATGAATATGCTACCTGAGAGATCGAAACATATAAAGGTGGATTGTCACTTTCTTTGAGATGCGTTCCTACAAGGCAAGGTAGTCACTCAAAATGTTAACTTTGAGGACCAACTGGTTGATCCACTCACTAAAGATCTTGGAAGAAAGGAATTTGAGTATCTTCTCCAAGCTAGGCCTTCATGACATCTATGCTCCAACTTGAGGGGGAGTGTTATAAGTCAGAGGTAGTTTAGCAAATAGTTTAGCAGTTTGCTAAACTTCAGTTAGTTATTATTTGTTTATTGTTTAGTTTACTTGCTCCTCAAGCCATGAATGACATTATTTATCTTTGTATTTTTGGACTCTATTAATACATGTTTTTGGGTTGTAGGTTTTATAATGACCTTGCGACCTCTTTGTCTCCTTCTCTCTTCCCCTTCTTCCTATCTCTTCACTTTTCTCTCATCTTCTGTCTTCCTTCACTAAATCTAACAAATATAAAACCATAGAAACTAAGACTCTTAAGAAACCTAGAAGTTACCAAATTCTTCATGTAAGGAAAAAGATGGATGCTTCCCACTCAAGAGTTATTAAGGCATCCACTTAAAATACCAATGAACTAGAAGAAATGACACAACCACCCAATAAGACACTTTGAACACTCCCCCTCAAGTCAAAGCGGAGATAGTTTTTAGTTGAAGGCCTGCGCACGTACAAAGCTTGCACACATTGAAATATACTTCAACAAACTTGGGTCTTCACATAACTCTCCAACATTACTTCCCCTTACTGCTAAATAATAAAATATCTACTCCACAGACTTCTTCACACTATTTTCCATGCTAATAGGTTTCCATAAACACTAACTCCTAGCAGTGCACTCAGGCCTCATCCTCAAAGGCACTTTATCAGTCTTGTAAAAGTGGCACTATCCAGCCCTTTCTCCCATAAAGAGTACCACAATGAAAACCAATAGCTACCGAATAATGTCCTTCACACTCCTTCCACACAAGGTTGTGTCTCAATAAGAAACTCTTGCATGTCGCAGATGAAAAAAACATGCAACCATTGAAGCAGCTATAAAGTAATGTTACCCACTTTGTTGTCAAACAAACAACTTTCACCTGGACCATCCATGGCCTTTCCAATTTAGGAAGCTAACCACCTAAACCATTCAATTGGAGGGATGGGAAATTCCATTCTCATAGAAGTTATCAAAGAGTTTGACGAAGTCTTCTTCCATGAATTGCCATGCCTCTCTAAAGAACTCCCCATTAAAGCCATTTGGGCCAGGGGTTCTATCCTTTGGTATGGAGGTGACAACATATTTAATTTCAACCAAAGAGAAGGGTGCCTTCAAACTGAAGCTTTGTTCAGTGGTTAGGGTAGAAAAGGTAAGATCATTATGCATGATTTACAACCATCATTACTAAAGAGCTTTAAAAAGTATGAAAAAATTCCATAAGTAATTCTATATTCTCTGAGACCAGTTCACCATTAGTTTTTAGGGAGTTTATGCAGTTCTGGTACAGGGGGGAACCAGAATTTCTTCTGATTCTATTTCAACTAGTTCGAACTGGCTGGTCCGGTCTGGTTTTGATTACGTTGGTTTATAAACCTCAATAGAATGGGGTGCAGAAAAAAATAGGCACTTTCAAGAAGTGGCATGTGTTGTTATGAGTCATTTCAATGTGTCACATTGCTTATGAGGTCACTATTTTTAAGCCTTCTATCTCGTTGACCTTATGCCCTCTTATGTTCTACATGAGTGCATTCCACTTCAGGTCTTGCAGCCATCTTATTGTTTGTTTCACTTGCAACTTTGTGTTTTTGCTCAATGTCTGCCTGGTAAGAATTAGAAAACAGAAATGGCAACATAAATATACCCACCAACTCCTTGCGCTTATTATCATATATTAAAGGTAAGATATGTCCATATTCTACATTTGATACTGTTTGGGTTCTGTAGCTCAATGATCTTGGGGAATATGTATTTTGAGATTTTTAAGATCAAGTCTCACTAGGAGTAAGAAAAGATGCACATGCTTTAGCACTCAAATGAACTATTCTATGTTTGAACACTGACTTTCTGCAATACAATGAGATCTTCATCAAGTCCTTTCAATTGTTCAAGCCCCATATATATTTTCTTTTAATTTGTCATTCCCCATTTCTTGCACCTTAATGATTTTTGAGGCTGTATAAAAAATTATAGGCCAGAATTGAGAGAAAGCATGAAGTACTTGAGATTGGATGCGGCTGGGGGAGCCTGGCTATTGAAGTTGTCAAGCAAACAGGCTGCAAGTACACAGGAATCACTCTGTCCAAAGAACAACTGGAGTATGCTGAGAGAAAAGTGAAAGAAGCTGGTCTCGAGGTGCACAATATTCTGGATTATCCTTGTTTACAAGTTTTTCTATTTCACTTCGTTCTTCTGTTTTGGCTAAAAGTGGTAACGTAGATGTTTGTACTGAAAGGATCGCATAAAGTTCTTATTGTGTGACTACCGTCAATTACCTCTTAGTTCCAAGTTTGACAGAATTATATCTTGGTGAGCTGATCGTCTTTTAAATTTATATAGCTTCTGATAATGTAGTTTATTAGCTGATATTGGCAATGCATTTTCTACAGCGAAATGCTTGAAGCTGTTGGTCATGAATTCATGGAAGAGTTCTTTAGATGTTGTGAATCAGTTCTAGCTGAGGATGGCCTCCTTATCCTACAGGTTACTTAAGCTGAAGTTAGTTATGTATTTCCATGGTTTTTAAATCATATTTGAATCACCATTTGGATAACTAAATGCAGGTAGCATGTATCTTAGTTTCTTTTAACGACTGCCTATGGGATTTTTCTTTCAGTTTATTTCAATACCAGAAGAACGATATGACGAGTATAGGAGAAGCTCAGACTTTATAAAAGAATATATTTTCCCTGGTGGATGTCTTCCCTCTTTAAATAGAGTAACATCAGGCATGGCAGCTGCATCTAAACTCTGGTAAAACATCATTGTTTTTATTCTTCTTGAAGTTTTGCTCTCCCTCCCTCCCTCTCACTCGCCTTGTAGCGGTCTCTCTCTCTCTCTCTCTCTCTCTCTCTCTCTCTCTCACACACACACACACACACACACACACACACACCAACACATCTCTATCTTTTGGAAAACATTCTTGACACATGCGCGGACACAAACACATCTCTATCTATTAGAATGCATTCTGCACACATGCACACACATGCTTGTGCACACACACGCATGCGCACACACGTGCAGACCCGCAAACACGCAAACACCTATTCACAGTCACATGAACACACACACACACACACACACACACACACACACACACACTTGCACTCAGATGAAGACACACACACACACCTTCAATCTATTTGGAAGCATTCTAAATCGTTTAAAACTTATGGAATGTAGTGTTGAACATCTGGAAAATATTGGGATTCATTACTATCAGACCTTGCTGTATTGGCGTGATAATTTTATGACAAACCAGAGGTAAGGGTTTCTGTCGTGTAGTCATTTAGTCAACTTAATGGTCAATAAGATGCTTAGAAATCATTTTTGTTCGGAATCTACAAAAGCAGACTACAATGTATAATATGGCTATTTGTGTTATTAAAAGTATATTATTTGATTCGAATTTCTTCTAATCTTCAATGTAATTTATAGTAATGTCTTTCAGTATCTGACCTTAACTACTAATGCTTTTCTAGAGAAATTCTGGAGCTAGGTTTTGATGAAAAGTTCATACGCACGTGGGAGTACTATTTTATTTATTGTGCAGCCGGTTTCAAGTCAAGAACACTTGGAAATTATCAGGTATCGGTCTTGACCTGCATGAACCTCACTTAGAACAGGATGTTCACATGAAATGGAAACACACCCTAAAGATCAGGTTTAAACATCAGATCTGGAGGCTAAACAGAAATCAAAACGTTTACACCTCTGACCTAGAAAGAATTGTGGTGATTATGTTTGAGGATTTTTTAGTCTAACTAAAACTTAGGACTTGAGTGGAGAGAAAAGACGGCAACTTTAATAAGGATTAGTGATTGAAATGTTGTAGTAGTTTAAGATTAAGGTATTTAACCCAATAAGCCATTATTCCCTTATTAAATGTCAGTTTTGCCCTTCCATTACAATTCCTTAGGAAAACTACAAACATGCCCTTTTAATTATTGCATCTACAATTTTCTTTTGGGTGGAAATACAACAATCATTTAACTTAAAAATTGGAAAAAGGACATATAACCCTGCTAACTTAAGACACAACATAATTAACTTTTTATGCAGGATTCTTGGCTTATTTGGTTAGTATAAAGATGGATTCTATCAATGTTTTGTGCTTGATAAAATCCCTGGGGATTTTTAATAAAACAATGGGTTCTTCTTGGTTTTACTTTTTTAAACTTCACAATTTCTCTTTCGAAACCTCATACCCTCTCTCTTAATCCTTAAATTCTTTTGGGATTGCATTACACTTTTGTTGAGTGCGGAAGATGTCCCAGTTTAAAAAGTGTTAGAAGAGTTAATGACTATAAAGGTTGATTAGAAGCTTCCCCAAGTGATTCGTCATTTTGAAAAGAAAATATGTTCAATCTGTTTTGGTATCACAGTCGGGTGCATGCCTGAGTTGAGGCCCCTTTGTCGTCCCCAGGTCTTTTGTCTGTAATAGGCTCCATGAGGAGAGAGTTGGCTATTTGAGTTTTGGTCTCTGTTTAGAGTTTGTACCCACATCTAGGCCAGCCTCCAATTATCTATAAAACAACACGAGAATGAAAAAAGAAAGATCCCTTGGGAGTGAGTCTCTTTCTACTACACAAAAGTTGAAGAGTAGAGATAACTTTAGAATGAAAGAGGCTATTTATATGCCAAGAGGTGCCAATGTCCTCAACTAAAAATCGTACAAGTTTCCCTCTTAAAGCCTCACAAAGGATAACCACATGGTCTCTATTTGAATTGGCGGTCTCCTTATTCAAATTCAGGCATTGAACTTATTCAAAATCAAATTCGAATCTGGGACACCTCACCAACCAACACGCCTAGTCATCAACCTACTAGTGAACCCTTACTGGCCTACTAGTTGAATGCATGGACGTCCCAAGTTAGCGATGCAAGGTCATCAGGCGTTCAACTCTACCTGGACAAGAGATGGCCATTTTGGACCATTTTGCTTGTAACCCTAACTGGGATGCAGTGTGTCAGAGGGCTTATTCTGGCCAAAAACACTTTGGGTCCTGACATGAGGATAGACACTCAACAACCCACTGAAGTGGTATGGGACACCTCAAGAAGGCCCATCGAAGACCAGGCTATTGCCCAAAATGAGGACAACTTCACCAGCCTTGACTCCCAAACATGCCTAGAAGCGCATGTGGGTGTCGGCTTGGACATTTTGGTGCAAGAACAACCGACAATGCACACGGCAATGCCATATGCACGCGGGGGTAGGAGAGCCCCATGCAAGCAGCACGGATGCGCGCATACGCATATGGGAGACGCAATACGGCGTTGCGGTACAATGGCGCCCCCGCTGTGGAGTTATGCAAGGTTGCGGACGCGCCTGGCAGGTAGATGCACGCGTGGGGGCAACAAGCGGGCGTGTGCAGGTAGTTGATGCATGCATGGCTGAAGTGTCACGGGACTGGAACTCAGCCTAACCGTGCGGCACCAGTCTTGGCACCCTCAAGACTGGCTGAGCCTTTTCTGTTCCAGGATTACCCAACCCGAAGCAGCAAAACACTTGATTTGAAGGGAAAGAAGAAGATGGAAAGCGCAAATACAACAAGTATAAAGGGAAAATTTTTGTATTACCTCTAAATCGCAATCGAGAACATGCATGCAAAGGTTTTGCTGGCCCAAAGCAATAGAAACAAGAAGAAAACTACTCCTGCCTAGTTCTCTCTGGTCTCTCAAAGACTAAGAACGTGAATCCCCCTTTTACGATGCATTCCTATTTATACATTACACATACAAAACAACCCTAGACATTTCCTAGTTAAGCTAGGAGAACGTCCATAACCTGTTAGGAAGGTTGCAAAGTTGGCCAAACCTCCTTCCTAATTGATATCCATCCGAATAGATACCTCCGTATAGGAGATGTCCTTTCCATGTAGGAGTCTTCCACGTCTTGGCTTCCTTATCCGGATTTGGACGTGCGCACGCTAACTCAGTTTTTCAACTTGGTTGGAGTCTGTCTCCTGCCTTGATTGAGAGTCTTCTCCCACAAATATTCTCTAAAGATCTCGTTCAGAATCCTCCCTTCCTAGGACTTGCCTTTTGAGTCTGGCTTGGTGCCCAATCCCCTTCTCCGTTTGGGAACTTGAAAAATCTGTCCTTGACATAGGCTAAATTATATGACTTTGCGTAGCTTATCGAATCAGCTTCCCAACGATATATAATATACCCATATACAGTACAATGTGGATCCCGGTGGGATCCTGGCTGAAGGCCTTTGGCGTGTGCGCAGATGCGCGCGCATGGCTACGCACATCCTTACCGTACACCAGTCGGCTCCCGCGTGCGCTTGCCAACAGCTCGTTAGGCGCGTGCCGCGCATCAGCAACCCCGGATAGCATCAGCAACACTGTTTAACAATTTCTTTGGACAATCTCATGCCAGGTGCTTTTCATCACAAATAAAATACTTGAGTCGGTTCATGAACTTACTTTTTTTTTGATTGGTTAAATCTCTGTTCACCATTAAAGAAGCTTCCTTTATTTCTGGACTTCCAATTCCATCTATTCTTATCAAGTTGATTAAATTTCTTCTTGTGGTTTTTCTTGTGATTTTCCTCATTTGATTTGGTAGGACCTTTGATCTTTAACCTTTTCCTCCTTTTATTTATTTATTTATTTATTTATTTTTATTTTTTCTTGTTTTGGATCTTCCGATTTCTTCCATAGGTTTTGGAATAACGTCAGCTACTTGTTTGACTTTAACAGTTCTTTTTTATTTTTTACTGCTAGTACCTTAGGATAAATGGTTCCTGCTGTTGTTTAAGTGTTATTATGTGTCACTAATGCCTCAATAGGGTTCCTTTCTGTTTCTATTGGGCTATTAGATGTTCAGATTCTCAAATGAGTGCTTAAAAATATCAAATATTTGCCTCGGAATTCATGCCCAGGCATCTTTGACCGCAGAAAAAGCCAAGGACTAACCCTAGACATACAGGAAGATTTTTATTCAAAGAAAAAAGGAATTTTTCTGTATACTATCCACAACATTTTTTCCCTTGGGATTCGTGCAAGAAATATTTATCTTAACCTGCATGCAGAAATCACTTAGGAGTGACTGGAGGTACTAATCTACACTGAAATTCTAGTTATCAGAAACCTGTGCTTTCGTCAGCATTCCTCTTGGTGATGTTAGCATACCACTGGCTTTGGGCCGTGGTCTATGTTGTTCAGTGTTGTATTTGGTACTACAGGGTATTCCGACCTGTTCCGAGCCTTTTTTTAAAGCTGCTGCCACGTTATTACCTTTTGTTGACATCCACATCTGCTGGGTCCTTCATTTTTGTACCCCAGCACATTTAGTTTTTAGGGCTGATTCTGGTGATGTTGTTGATACATGGCCTGAAGGAAAAATTGAAGTACTAAAAGTACTTAAGTGGAAGAAGCACTCTTACTTTCAAATTACTTCTACTTAGTGGTATGGAAAAAATTCTCTTTGATAATCCCAGTTAGACTAAAAGTACTTGGGAGCTAAGATGAAAGACAGGTATTTTAATCTAAAAAGAAAAAACAAAAAAACAAAAAAAAAAAAAAGAAAACAAGAAAAAACCCTTATTATCTCATTCTGATAAAGAAGATGATAGAAGAATGAAGAGGAACAAGAGAAATCTTTCTCGAGAGACTAGAGCGGAATAGTGTTCAATAACTCTTAACTGCTTGTGTTGTTTTCTTTTAAGTCTTTGAAACTAGTTCTGCACAGCCTTCAAAAGCTCTGACACTTCTGTTCCTTGATGTAGATTGTCTTCTCCCGACCTGGCAACCTTGACGCATTCAAGGATCCATACAAGGCATTCTATCAGCACACTGAGAGTTCTCTATAAGCTGGCCAAATTCCTAGTCCTATAATTCAGAACTACATAATTTTTTCAGATCTCTCCATTTTTCACCTGAAAATCTCCAATATTGTAAAAGTTCAGGTGTCATTGAATTATGACAGATCATGTTTTTCTTTATTGCAAGAGGCAAAATAAGCTTTAAAACTTAGTGTTTCTCTTTTGGGTTTGTAAAACTCAATTTCTGTCGTTTACTAAACCTTTCTTTCATTTTTTGCCAAATCCAGGTATTACTTACCGAAATTAATTAGATGCATCCATACTGAAAGCATTATTTAATGGGCAGCCCAACATCAGAAATTATACAGGGTTTGTTTTGTACTCAATTAAAGTGTACACTTTCTTAAATAAAAACCTTTGAGAAAAGAACTGACTTGGAATGGTTTCGACCACCCGACAAATATGAATGATGAATTCCTGAGTTTCTGAGTGAATTCCTGAGTGAGTTTCTGAGTTCCTTAGTGAGTGAATTACTGAGTGAGTTTCTGAGTTCCTGAGTGAGTTTCTGAGTTCCTGAGTGAGTTTCTGAGTTTCTGAGTTTCTGAGTGAGTTTCTGAGTTTCTGAGTTCCTGAGTGAATTCCTGAGTGAGTTTCTGAGTTTCTGAGTTTCTGAGTGAGTTTCTGAGTTTCTGAGTTCCTGAGTGAGTTTCTGAGTTTCTGAGTTCCTGAGTGAATTCCTGAGTGAGTGAGTTCCTGTGTGAGTTCCTGAGTGAGCTCCTGAGTGAGTTCCTGAGCGAGTTCCTGAGCAAGTTCCTGAGTGAGTTCCTTAGTGAGTTCCTTAGTGAGTTCCTGAGTGAGTTCCTTAGTGAGTTCCTTAGTGAGTTCCTGCGTGAGTGAGTTTCTGAGTTCTTGCGTGAGTTCCTAAGTGGTTCCTAAGAGAGTTCCTGAGTGAGTTCCTGAGAGAGTTCCTGGGAGAGTTCCTCAGGAACTCAAACACTTGGGAACTCGCGCAAGAACTAAGGAGCTCCCGACCTCCCCAGCTCCCCAGCTCCTGCGCGATTGAGAGACCTCCCGAGCTCCCCGTCTCCCGAGCTCCCTCCCGAGCTCCCCGTCTCCCGAGCTCCCTCCCGAGCTCCCTCCCGAGCTCCCTCCCGAGCTCCCGTCTCCCGAGCTCCCTCCCCTCCCCAGAGCTCCCCAGAGCTCCCTCCCGAGCTCCCTCCTCTCCAGAGCTCCCCGTCTCCCGAGCTCTCCTCCCCCGAGCTCCCTGCTCCCTCCCGAGCTCTCGCTCCCTCCCGAGCTCTCGCTCCCTCCCGAGCTCTCGCTCCCTCCCGAGCTCTCGCTCCCTCCCGAGCTCTCGCTCCCTCCCGAGCTCTCGCTCCTCCCGAGCCCTCCCGAGCTCCCTCCCGAGCTCCCTCCCGAGCTCCCTCCCTCCCGAGCTCGCGAGGCTCTCCTCCTCCCGAGCTCCTCCTCCGAGCTCCTCCCCGAGCTCCCTCCTCGCTCAGAGCTCGCTCGCTCCGAGCTCGCTCGGACCGAGCTCGCAAGCTCGCCGAGCTCCCGAGCTCAGAGCTCGCTCCTCGGCTCGCTCCCGAGCTCCCGAGCTCCCGACCCAGCTCCCGACCCAGCTCCCGACTCAGCTCCAGAGCGAGCTCTCGAGATCCCGAATGAGCGACTGAGAGACCGTGTGACCGAGCAACCGAGCTCCCGAGCGAGATCCCGAGCGAGATCTCGAGCTCCTGAGCACCCGAGATCCCGAACGAGATCCGAGCTCTTGGGCACCCGAGCTCCCGATCTTCGGTGCTCCCAATCTCTGGTGCTCCCGATCTGCCGATCTCCCGAGCTTCCAAGCGAGGTCCTGAGGGATGGTTCGAGGGAGGGAGGGAGAGAGGGGATGGTGAAATTTATAAAGATGTGGATCTTTTAAGAACTACAACTGGATTCTAGGGAAATGCGCAGTTTCAAAATTGTTGGGTATTCTTTTAAAAGAGGTGATACGAACACTTCCGAGTATTACTGGAAGGGTTTACTTCTTAACATGGAGTTAATGTTCTCGTTCCAATAAGAGATACATCGGAGATAAAATCAAGAAGAGTAAATTTTTTTAAGTAAAATATTATTTTCTTTTTCTATGGGTAAACTCTAAACTCTTATTTTTTACCTACCCGGACCGCCAATATAACCTCAATGTAAAATAAGGGAGTATTGATATCAATTTTCTTCTTTTATAGTGTTGCAATTTTGGCTAGGGCTGCTTTTTTTGGGATTCCACCCTTAGTGTTCTATAATTTTTGAGCTTATTTTTAAAGTCCCCCAATTTTGGGCATATGCTAAAGTGTCTAAATATTTTTTCATAAATTGATGATTTACATTCCTTATTATTAGATAGGGAGGGTGATTATTTTAGAACTACAACTGGATTCCACTGAAACGCCTGTTCAATAATTTTTGGGCATTCTTTTAAAGTGCCCCAATTTTGGGCAGGGCTGCTGTTTTTTGGCATCCTCATGCAGTGTTCCATAAATATTTTGGCATTCTTTAAAGTGCCCCAATATTGGGCATCCTCCTAAAGTGTCTAAAATTTTTTTCATAAATTGATGGTTTACATTCCCTAGTCATTATTGGATATTTATAAACTAGTGGATCTTTTAAGAACTACAACTGGATTCCTTTGAAACGCCCTCTCATGCCAGAATAACAAGGAATATAATCGATGAACAAGTAATTATCAACTTAAAGATCTCACCGCACTAGAGGATGAATGTGGATGAGGTGGACAAGGATGTGTTGGGCACTCGTACAGGAATGTTATTAGGAATGTTGTGGATGACGTTGGGGATGCAACTTCTGAAATAAATGTAGCAAGGGACGAGGCAGGGGATTACATTGTGGGAGCAAAGGTAGGGGAGGGTGCGAGGAAACATATGGCGGAAGGGGCCCATGCATGAGAGGGGAAGGGGCATGTGAGGAAGCAATTGAAGGACGGGCAGGAAAAGGTCAGTATGTGGGCAAGGGATGGGGCAGTGGAACTGTGGAAGTGACAGAGAGTAGAGCAGTGGATCAGGGAAGGAAGTGCCGCGGGGCAAGTGCAAGGGGAAATGGTAGGGAGAGGTGTTGATGGAGATGGGGATGGGCATGGGGATAGGTTGGGGTATGGGCAAACTTATTTGGGCTTCCATTTGGGCATATTGGGAGATAGATTTAGCTAAAAATTTTAGCCAATATCCATCTAAAGGAAAAAACGTTATTGGAACATTATGCAGCATGAAACAACATTTTTTCAACAAACATAAAGCATATATGCACCACCCAGCAACGAAGACTTTTAACCTTTCTTAAAATCAATTATAGGGTTAGAGACCAACATGTTAAAAATTTGGACGATTATATTAAGTGAAAGGGTTTTAGTGTATATATAAATAATATGATGACAAGACCAATAGTGTTAGGTGGTTTAAAGGGAGTTACAAAATAACTTAATTGCAGTATTTGTATTGTTACAATTAGGCAGATAACATTATTAAAACCATGATGGGTACCAGAGAAAGAGAGTAAAAAAGCCTAGGCTTTTTTGTTTCCTAATTGGAAACTGAATCGGGTTGGGATGATTATTGCTCTTTTGGCTCCGAAATTCTATTCTATGGCTTGCTTTGGGTAAACAGGGGGAATAGGAATAGGCAAAAAAGTGAGTCAATTGGGGAACTTTTGGAGTTTAATCAATAATTGGGGATGTATCCACTATGCGTAGCCCCGTGACAAAATTTTCCATGATGAGATGCCCATAACTTGCTATGAACTCTGCCACCATGGTGGAAGATGCTATAAAAGACTGTTTAACACTCTTCTAAAGGACAACACCTTGTGCTAGCATGTCGATATAGCCAGGTGTAATTTTCTTACTATATTGGCATGTAGCAGAATCAGAATCAATTCAAACTAATCTAATCTCCGAGATGTGGGAATAAAATATATTGTTCTTCACAAGTACTGCATGACTTTTTGGCACTTTCTAATAGTTATCCCTGATTTGTTCAAATATTTGCCAAACATCCAACCAATGTACACAATATCTGGATGTGTACAGACCTGAGCATACATTAGATTCTATATAGCTGACACGTAAAGAATCTTCTACATATCCTTTTCCTCAAATACTTTCTTAGGACATTATTAGAGACTGAACTTGTCTCCTTTAGCTACAGGGTATCATTTGGTTTACAATTCTGCATGTTATATCTCTTAAGAATTTTTTCGCTATAGTTCTTTTGTGATAATGTATGGATACCCCGAGAGTGATCTCGATGTATCTGGATCCCTAATACAAAAGAAGTGTCACTAAGAACTTTTATCTTAAAATTCTTAGTTAGAAATCTCCTTATTTCATTCAACAAGCCCACATCCTTGATGGTCAGCAGTATATCATCGACATATAAAAGCTGTAAAAATGTATTTGCTCCCATCGAACTTATAGTTTACACATTCATCAACCAAATTTTCCTCAACACTCAATGAGATAATCATATGATGAAATTTAAAATACCATTGTCACGATGCTTTTTTGAGTCCATAGATTTCTTGAGTTAGCAAACTAATTTCTTTGAGTCTCTCGACACAAAATTCTCTGATTGCACCATATAGATTGCCCCATCAATGTTGCCACTGGGAAACGTTGTCATTACAACCATTTGATATAACTCAAGATAAAAATATGCCAGTACTTCCATTATAGTCTTCAAATAGTCATTCGAGGAGACTCTCTTCGTAGTCGATGTTTTGTTTCTGTTCAATGCCCATAGCAACGAGAGCTTCGTTCCTCTCCAAAATTCCTTTCGAATTTTTCTTGGTTTTAAATATCCTTTTGCATCAAATATGTTTATATAAACCTTAAGACAATGGAACAAGATCCCATACACCTTTATCTTTCATAGAATTAATCTCTTTGTTCATGGCATTTATCCACTTTTGAGAGACATAGGTTCTTGAGGTGGCAGAGGTTGTTCTTCGTGTAGAATTTCAATTTCAGTATATTGAATCTTCCCCCAAAGAGGGGTATATATACAATTCGGGTATCTCGTCTTAAGAGACATATTTTTACATAAAATTACAGATTAACCCTCTATTTATACACCTGTTAAACTTAAAATACATATAAAGTATACAGCTTTCTACACTCCCCCTCAAGTTGGTGCATAGATGTTTATCATACCCAACTTGTCAATTGAGCTGTCAAACACTTTCTGAGATACTCCTTTAGTAAGAACATCAGCTAATTGCTCCTCTGAAGTTACAAATGGAAATCGAATAATTTTCTGGTCAAGATTCTCTTTAATAAAATGACGATCAACCTCCACATGCTTGGTTCGATCATGTTGAACCAGATTGTGTGCAATTTGAATGGCAGCTGTATTATCACAGTGTAAATCCATAGGCTTTTGAAGCTTAAAGCCTAATTCATTCAAGACATTACGTATCCACAACATTTCACAAACTCTATGTGCCATACCTCGAAATTCTGCTTCTGCACTTGATCTGGAAACAACTTTATGTTTCATACTGCGCCACGTTACAAGGTTCCCCCCAACAAAGGTGAAATACCACGGCGAGGCGTCTATCAGTTTATCACCAGCCCAATCGGCATCTGTATATCCAACAACTTCTAGGATATCATTCTTTCTAAACAATAATCCTTTACCAGGTGCCATCTTCAAATACTTTAAGATACGAAATACCGCCTCCATATGCTCTTCACTAGGACAATGCATAAACTGGCTAACAACACTCACAGCATAAGCAATATCAGGCCTAGTATGAGAAAGATAAATTAACCTTCCTACAAGACGTTGATACCTCCCTTTATCAGTAGGAACTTGATTAGGAAGGATAGCAAGTCTATGATTCATCTCAATGGGCGTCTCTATTGGCTTGCAGTCCAACATCTCAGTTTCAGCCAGTAGATCAAGAACATACTTCCGTTGGGAGAGTGAGATTCCTTTCTTTGACCTTGCAACTTCAATGCTCAGAAAGTATTTTAGTTGCCCAAGATCCTTCATTTCAAAATTCTTCGACAAATACTTTTGCAAATCATTTATTTCTTCTGGGTCATTCCCTGTGACAATCATATCATCAACATACACAATTAAAGCTGTAATCTTACCGTTCTTATGTTTAATAAACAAGGTATGATCTGAGTTGCTTTGTTTGTATCCGAAAACTCTCATCGACTTCGAAAATCTTCCAAACCATGCTCTTGGAGATTGTTTCAAGCCATACAACGACTTCTTCAATCTACATACTTTACCAGTGTCTCTTGGGTTATTCTTCACACGTGGAGGCATATCCATGTACACTTCTTCTTCCATATTTCCATTGAGGAAGGCATTCTTTACATCAAGCTGGTGCAATGGCCAATCATTATTTGCTGCAAGTGAAATCAAAATTCGAACAGTATTGATCTTCGCTACAGGTGCAAAAGTCTCTTCATAATCAACACCATGGCGTTGTGTATATCCCTTGGCAACTAATCTTGCCTTGTGCCTATCAATAGTTCCATCTGCATTAAGCTTCACATTAAACACCCAACGACATCCTACAGTCTTCTTTCCAACATGCTTATCTACCATCTCCCATGTATTATTTCTTTGAAGAGCTTCTAATTCCTCATTCATTGCTATTGTCCACTTTGGATCCTTCAATGCATCCTGTACGTTAGTAGGAATAGAGACAGTAGATAATTGATCAATAACAAGTGCATATGACTCAGAGAGCCTATGGTCAGACATAAAACCAGCTATAGGATATTTAGCTTTGGCTTTGATGTCTGGTTCATATTGCTTTCTAGGAATTCCCTTAGTAAGCCTTTATGACTTTCTAAGTTCAACATTTTCTAACACTGCAGACTCATTAGAAATTAAAGGTACCTGAAGTGGATCATTCTGAGCAAGATCTTCAGTTGCTGATGTAGAAGGGGGAACATTGTGTGCGTGTATTGTTCTAGATTCTTCTTGATCATGAACCTCTGTCTCACGAGGGAATTGGTCACTAGAAACCACTTGTTCAGTTATCTGCCCATTAGAAGTGTCTTTTTCATTGGACGAATCATTCTCAGCTGCTACAGAAACTTCAAATTGTTCCTCCAATTCTTCTAATTCATCAAAAACATCACAATCAGCAATAGAACGATAACTCTTCCCTTCACTACTGCTCTCCCCTTGAAGGGAAGACTGAGTACCTCCCCCGGAGTAATATGGCTCAGACTCACGGAATGAAACATCAAGAGTAATATGCATGGTCCCAGTGAGCGGGTCATAACACCGGTACCCCTTTTGAAACTCTGCATAACCCACAAAAATACATTTCTTCGCACGAGGATCAAGTTTACTTCTCTGTGGCTTTGGTATGTGGACATAAGCTATGCACCCAAACACTCGGGGCTCCAAATTTGGCATAGATGGGATGGATAAAATTGCATGCAGCCTACTATAAGGATTCTGGAATTCAATGATTCTTGAGGGAGTACGATTAATAACATATGCTGCTGATTTCACCGCCTCACCCCAATAAGATCGAGGTACATGCATGCCAAACAAGGAAGCACGAACCACTTCTAGCAACTGCCTATTCTTTCGTTCTGCTAAACCATTCTGTTGAGGAGTACCAGAATTAGAGGTTTGGTGACGAATACCATTGGACCTGCAAAACTCAGACATGCGAGTATTTACAAACTCCCCACCATTATCAGATTGAAAGACCTGGATGGACTGTTGGTACTGTGTCACAACCATTTTATAAAAATCACGAAACACAACAAATACATCGCTTTTATTTTTCAGTAATGACACCCAAGTCATGCGAGTACAATCATCAATAAACGTGACATAATATTGAGCTCCAGAAAACGAAGGAATTTTCATAAACGAAACATGGCATCTATTAATACTTGGGAAATATGAAATACGATGGCTCTTAGCCAGTTCACAAGTATCACAACAAAAATCTGATTCACTAACAACTGAAAACAAATGAGGGTGCAACTTTTTCAGATAACTGAAAGAGAGATGTCCTAAACGACGATGCCATAACCATACAACTTCCTTCGAATTATCGACCCTTGTGACCTGATTAGCTTGCCCCAAAAGATTTTTGCATTTTTCTCCAGTCTCTGTCAGATCCAAGTAGTACAATTTTGCCCCTTCTAACACCATAACCAAGAATCTGCCGCGTTAGAATGTCCTGAAACACACAGAAAGATGGATAGAATGTCACATTACATACAAGTTGGAGAATGATCTGAGAGATAGACAATAAATTGTACGCAAGTGATGGAACAACCAAAACAGACTCGAGAGTTAAGGTATCAGATAACACAATAGAACCTTCTCCGCTAACCCGAGTTGGAGTACCATCCGCTGTAGAAACAACATTTTGAGAGGAAGCTCGAAGGCTTTTCGCAAGGGTAGGATCATTTGTCATATGATCAGATGCACCTGAATCAATTATCCATGTACTATTCGAAATAAATGGATCATGCATACCTGATTGTGCTACATTAGTAGAAGCACTCTCCCGATGTTCCTTCTCAGCAGTAGCAGTGGCAGCCTTGTTTATATTTTTCCATGGTTTCTTGGTGAAGTCCCACCAATCAGGATAGCCGATCACCTCATAACATCTCTCCTTGCTATGGCCTAATTCTCCACAAAAATTGCATTTTTTATTAGCATATGGATTTAATTTACCTGTAGGACGACGAGGTGTATTAACTGCTTTGCTCTGGACAGCCAAAACAGATGATTTGAAGGTACGGATCGCCCCATAGCCTGCTTCTCAGACTGCACTTTGCGAATGTAGGCATAGCTCTGTTCTAAGGAGAATTTCGGTTCCTTACGTAGAATCTCTCCACGCACCTGATCATACTCTGAGTCTAATCCACTCAAAAACATGTGAACATGCAATCGTGACATCATCGAAGTTTCATGGACTACAGCTGCAACATTATAATTCTGAGAGGTCATCCTCTGATCAATCTCCTGAAACATGGCCACCAATTCGTTGTAGTATGTAGGAATTGGTCGACCATTCTGCTTTGCTTCAAAACATTTTTTGTTCAACTCAAATATTCGAGTTTCATCCGAATCATCATAAAATGTCTTCTGAACAGCTTCCCAAATATCTTTTGCAGTAGGAAGACGAATATACCTGTTCATAAGAGAAATCTCCATGGAGTCGATAAGCCAACTTTTCATCTTCTCGTTGTCAGTTGCCCAACCTTCATACTCTGGAGAATTCATATGGGGTTTTGCCTTCGCGCCAGTCAAATAACCGATCCTCCCTCGTGCTCCTATGCGCATCCGCATGAGAGGAGCCCATACAGTGTAATTGGATTCATCCAATAAGATAGTCTTCGGAAACGCAGAATTATCTTGCTAGGTGCAGTGATGATGAATGACCTGTGGGGAGGATCGAACTTCTGAGACCAAAGGATTTTCATCAATTACAGACCCAGCCATTGCAATTCAATAGTTCAAGTCAATTTTTCAATAGGTCCTCTCCCAACGAGAATCAAAAAATTTCTGTGTGCCCTTCCTTTCTTCTTTTCAATAACTGACGACGAATGACGATTTTCCTGGCAGAAACCTTCACCTTCGCAATAGCTACTTCAACTTCAGTTTTCCCCCACCAAGATCTCTCAGGTGCCGCCAAAGAATCATGACCTGAAAAATCTCCAGTCTCAAATGTTTTTCGCTTCGAGTATCGTCGAAACGAGGAACTGAACTATGGGGAAAGATCGTCGGTCCCGAACTATGGGCGTCGAAATTTGAAGCTCGCCCTCAACCGACGGCGAATAGCGAGACGGCGACCGGAGTGACGGCGAATCGAGAGACGGCGACCGGAGCGACGGCGAATCGAGAGATGGCGAACGGACCTTCGGCAGCAACGAATCGCTTCCAATCCGAACAAATCCGAGCAAATCCGAAGATATTGAGGCAAATATATTCAAATCCGGGACTAATTCAGAGTTCCCGACTGATTTCCGTGCCAAATATGGCTTCAATCGAAGGAAATCGTAGTCGGAAATACAGATGCTGCGGAAAAACCCTAGTTCGTGTTGTTGGGGAAGACAACGAGTTACGATGAGTTGACTCGGTTGTCTGGATCGAGTCACAATGAGTTCGGACGAGTCAGGCCGAGTTACACAATAAAAAATCCGTGTTTCAGTCTACGAACCGAGTCAGCAACGAATCTGCTCTGATATCATGTAGAATTTCAATTTCAGTATATTGAATCTTCCCCCAAAGAGGGGTATATATACAATTCGGGTATCTCGTCTTAAGAGACATATTTTTACATAAAATTACAGATTAACCCTCTACTTAAACATCTGTTAAACTTAAAATACATATAAAGTATACAACTTTCTACACTTCGGGAACAATTTCTTCAATGGAGGGTCCTCCTATGTTGCCTTGATTTGTCATGTTTTCAAAATGAGCAGGAATGATTCTTAATAGATCACCTATGAGAATATCAATATATTCCTCTTAAAAAATGAAGTCCATAACTTATTTGGCCTGTACCTTTGACATCTGTAATCAGATATTTGCAAATTCAAAAGTTAAGTTGGGGGATCATAGAATTTGTACTTGTTACGATTCAAATTCGTAATGGCTTTCTTGGAGCATCAGCGTTTAGAAGGAGAATTAGGGTTTTAGAGGAGGAAAAGAGGGGAGAAGAAAATGAAAGAGATCAAAGATTTGGGCATTAGTAATTCTGGCCTAATCGGTCCTAGGGGAGACCTCGTATTTATAATAATGAAAAGATACATTATTGCAAATTATTCTATTCCAACATGAACTTACAGAAAAGACCCATATTAACTAATAATTAAAAATAGACCCCTAATCTTGAAAAACACAAAATAAAACCAATTAAAAGCCCATAACGCTAATTAAGCCTAATATATCTGTAACATTCTACCCCTTGAAAAGAACCTTGTCCCCAATGTTCATAACAAAAGAACGCAATGAATCAACCAATCAACCAAGACATATCTTTCTTATTTTTTGGCACATCATCATCCTTTGTAGGTATCTCTTGAAGATACGAAGCATAAAGAAGTGTATCACTCATGAAATTAAGCTAAGGTGAGCTACAAATTGGCTGCAATAGAAAACAAGTATCCGAAAAGGTGCCGATGAATATGGTAGGCCACCTCAAATCAACACAAATGGCAATTGTTGAAGCTTCCAGGTGGAGAACTAGTGGCAGTAGAACCTATAAAGGCAGTGGGTCTTGCAATGGTGGTGGCTTTGGTAAGGGTGTGAGATCCAACAAAGGCGGTGGCACTGGTGCAGATGCTGAATCCGAGAGAGTGATGGCACGAGTAAGGATGCTGAATCCGAGAGAGGTGGTGGGATGGGTAAAGATGCTGAATCTGACAAAATTGGTGGCACTGGTTAGAACACCGAGTCTGAAAAAAGTGTCGACTCAAGGAAAGAAGACGACACTGGCAGTTGTGATACGACAACTGGTGCTGGTGGGGGTGAAGGATAAAAGGCTGGACGATGTGGTCGAAAAGATCCATCGAAAGAGTATATGTGGATGGTCTTCCTTAGAGAAATCGAGACCATATGAGCAGTAGCTAACTCTGTTTGCGAAACCAAGATTGACAAGTCTAGCCGCTCTGGAGGTGGTGAATCTTCTTTCAGAGATGGATTATTGACTAGAGTTGGTACAAGATCATCCATTAGATCAAACAACACAGCTGGCACTGGTGTACTGGAATGCCCAAGTGGAGGGGTCGGAGGAAGCGGTGGAGATGATAGTGGTTTACAATGCTGAAAATTTGATAACCGTGGAGGCTGAAGCGATCCAGACAGGGGTCCGTGAACTGAAGAAGGTGGCAGTACAGCTTGTAAGGGAAATTGCACCACTGGTTTGACCATCAATGGCGATTGAAGAAGATCTTGCAACTCTGCATCAACATGAGCAGCCTCGTGGAAACGTCCAAAAGCTTGAAGAGATAAGAACCTTTGCATAGCTGTTGTTGTGACTTTTACGGCTTCCAAGGTATCCTCTAATATTTCCAATTGCTTCGTGAGGTTTGCAATATTTTCGAACCAAAGTTTTTATTTTATTTTATTTTTTGTTGCTATTGAGTCAACCTTGCTTAAAACTCGAAAAGAAACTAATATTGAGGAAAATAAACATAATAATAACCAAATAATAAAAATAAAATAAACTCTCTTTTTATCTTTTTTTTCTTTTTTAAATTTTTTTTCTTTTTTATTTTTTCTTTGCCTTTTCTTTTTTTTTCTCTTTTTAACTTTTTTGTATTTCAAAAAATTAAATAAAAGAATACCTGAAAAAAAAACCCTGACTAGGTTTTACTGGCGATCCAGTTCGCTTGCGGTCCGGTTCATAGCCTGGAACAAAAGGGTCACAACCCTTCTTCTTCTTTCAGCCGAAACCCTAGCTGCAGGATAGAAGATCTTTGCGGTATGTTTCCGACGAGAATTTTCTGTGATGGGATGCCAATGGTTTTCAAGATGTACCAGCCTAAGGTCTAGAACGAGCTAGAGGGTTGTTGGAAAGTGGAAGGATCACTGGAGAAGAAGATTTCCAAGGGTGTAATTCGTGGAGAGCAAATTTCCAACGCTGATTCCGGTCTCAGACTGTACGGAAAACATCGGCAATGACCCAAAGAAGCTTAAGGGAAAAAACCATTTCAAATCGAAAAGAATGAAAGAGAATAGATGATGAATTTGGAACTTCCAAGGTTTCTGGGTTAGGACGGAAAAAATGGTGAGCAACAATGTTCGGGGTATCTTTTGGAGGCCATAGAGTAGTCTGATTTCTGTACGAACCCAGGATTTACGTTCATTGTACTACAGAGATTAAAACTCCTATAAAAATTGAGATGAAAGACCCTTTGGTTCCTGGAAAAAAGATCTTGAAGTTGGGTTCAACGTCAAATTCTATGAAAAAAGATAGTCTAGTTGGTACTTTTCGAGGCTTGCATAAATCTTCTTCCGGTGCGTGTGGATATGAAAGGTTATGAAAAAAATAGAGAGTTATGCCTCCTACACCACGATGGACTTCTCCGGCAAGGGGCGGCTGCAGTCGACGAAATACGTACAACTAATATGGCTCCCAATCACAGTCGGCACAGGAGTCTTTTGAAGATGGCCAAGATTGCAATTTGTGAAGGTTCCAGAATCTATTTTGTGGTGCATCTACCTACGAAAAAGGCGGAAAACGTTCCGAGAAGATGGCTTCACGATCATTGTCTGCACTGGTAGCTACTGAAAATGGTCGACAGTGCAACTTGCAATGCTTGTAAAATCTTTTCCTAGGGAGTTTGGCTACATGAGAGGATCCAAACGAAAGAGGGAAGAGTTTCCTACACCATGGTAGGATTGTCTTTTCGAGGGACAGCAAAAGTCGCTGGAAAACGTTGTAAGAAGATAGCTCTGGGATCACATTTTGCCAGAACTGCATAACAATGAACAAGTGTCCTTTGTTGTCCAAAGAAAAATTTCTTTTTTTCACAAATCCAAGGAACGAGAGGCTCTGATACCACTTGCTACGATTCAAATTCGTAACGGCTGGAGTTCTAGGAGAATTAGGGTATAGAAGAAGGGGAAAGAAGGACGAAGAAGGGGAAAGAAGGACGAAGAAGGAGAATTAGGGTACAGAAGAAGGGGAAAGAAGGAAGAAGAAGGAGAATTAGGGTTTTAGACGAGGAAAAGAGGAGAGACGAAGATGGAAGAGATCAAAGATTTGAGTTTCCGTAATTCTGGCCAAATCTGCCCCAGGGGATACCTCCTATCTATATTGATGAAAAAATACATAATTGCAAATTAAACCATTCCAACGTGGATTTATAGAATAGACCCTAATTAACTAATAATTTAAAATAGACTCCTAATCTAGAAAAATCCGCAATAAATCTAACTAATTGCCCATAACGCTAACTATCCCTAATATATTTGTAAACAGTACCCTTTGAATCTCTTTGAGTATCTAATAAAATAGCAATTTACAGTTCTAGAGTCCAGTTTTTTTTTTCATTTGGCCTATAAGGTCGTGCCTCAGCTGGACATGCCCCAATATGGAAGTGCATTAAGCAAGGCATTTTACTCGTCCAAAGTTCATAAGGGTTTTGATATTTGTTTAAGTTGGTACCATGTTAGTATGTAAGTTGTGTCTAAAGGGTTTATCTTTAGGATGATTCATGTAAGGTAGAATGGGAAATCATACTCCTCACCAAGTCGTTAAGTGTCTTGTTTTTTTTTTAACAACACTATTCATTGTGGGTGAACCCAACATTGTGTATTGTGGAATGATGCCTCTTTTCTTCTAGGAATTTATAAAAAGGTCATTGGCGTCATTCACCCAAATCATCATATATACCATAGAACTCACCACCACAATCAGATTTGTGCTTTTGATTCTTTTACGGAATTTACTTTCAATTTCAGCATTACAATTTTTAACACATCCAGTGTCTGATACCTGTTTTTTTTTAATTAAATGAGTATATCTGCAAAAAAAATCTTTGTAAGTTAACTTCTAATATGTCTCCAGTTATTTTGGCTTCATATCTTCTTTTAACGCTTTGTTTCCCCTTAATACAGTTAACAAATACATCAAAATAGTTTGAGTCCAAAGGGTCAAGAATTTCATCGGACATAAGTCTCACTTTTCCTCATCTAGAGATATAATCTAATCTCTTGCGCAATGCAATAAAGATTATCGTAGTCTGATAAATATCAAGTACCAAATGAACAAGAATAATCGAAGTTATCCAAAACAGAAAAAGAAAATTAAATTATGTCTAAATGATGGTATCACAAATGTTTCTTTGATATCCAAATTAATTCCAGTCTTTTATAATAATCTAAATTTTCTTATTGCATCATTGATTAATCTTTCAACATCATTTGGCTTTCAGAAGCTCATGTGGCCCTGCATGGACACATTGATGTAGTTGTTGTACCAGAATTTATTCACCATATGCGTAAGGAACCAAAGATAAATGAACCTCAGAACAAATTAATTAAGAAGAATACATTTCTTAGCACTCCAAGTGTGATAGTTAGTGAAAAGCTTCTTTTAATGACCTTTACCTTCACAAAAGAAACATCCACCCTTATTCGATTTATTGTTTGTTATTTGGAAAATGCTTGTTGCACCTGTGCACAATACCTATCTGACGTCCATGACGTAACTTGCCAATCTGAAACACAGTTGCCTAGGGTTTATTCTTTAGATTTAGGATTTTATAAAAATATATTTTATTGTTTTTAAGTTTTATTAATTGGCTAGTTACGTCATGTATGTCGTGTAGGTATTGCGGCTTAGGTGCAGCTAGCATTACTCTTGTTATTTTTTTTTCCTTGTGGTTTTGTACTTACAGGCCTCTTTATGAAGTCTTGGATAGGAATATTTTATATTGGTCGAAATGAATTTGATGCTTATAAGGTCTTGGATTGTTTGTTTAAGTATTACAATGCTATCTCTGCTGATATGAAGCAAGTATTGCAAGCTAAGTCCTCTATAGATCCTTGACTAATCACAAAAGTTTTTGGAAACTCGTTGGTCCTTAATTAGGATTGCTATTTCGAGAAACATGAGAATCGTTGTGATTGGAGCTGGAATTAGTGGTTTGTTCTCGGCTTATGTTTTGTCAAAGAAAAATAATATAAGTACTTCCTGATTTTACTTCGAGGTTTTACATCGTGACGTGGTTGCATAGTTGGCGGTCTAAGTTAGAGAAAACCTAGGGTTTAGGGTTTACCCATAGTATAGGTAGATAATATTTTATTAGAAAAATAAAATCTTGCAGATTTTAACTTCAAGTTGATACCTTACATGGACTGCAAAGTGGATGCCACGTTAAGATGTAAAGTCTTGGAAATAAAAAGCCACAGTACTTATATCACTTTTCGAAAAAGAGGCCTATGTGGGTGGCCACACCAAAATTGTCACCATCGATGGTGGCGATTTGGATCTCAGATTTATGGCCTTCAATTGGGTCAGTATTCTCTTTACCATTAAATCGTCACTACTTATCTGCATTTGATCCGCCAATTAGAGTTCCCCAATTTGCACTTGCTAAGCGTAGAATGTGTAGGCGATTCAGAAGAGAGAACAACCAATTAGATATTAAATGATTTCAAACCATTCAAATATATATTACAAATCTGCTTCAACGATACCATGGTATCAATTTATTTTTGGTTTATTAAAAGAAATCGCCTACGTCCATGACGTTTTCTTCTGGGCTGTCCTTTGTGTATTTAAAATAAATGATTTGTGTTTATAGGTTTTTTCTAACACTTCGTCCGATATGATATGGATTGCGGTTTTGGTGTAGAATAGTTCAATTTGATTACCTACGCAGTTTTTTTTTGTTTATTCTTCTTTGTTTTTCACCTTTTGCTGCAAAAAAAAAAGATCGCCTAAATTACATAACAACTTGATACCCTCTATCAACACTTCATCAATATTCTCAACTTCTTGATATTACAAAGTTATACCATAGAAATGGGTATATAATCTCTTGGGTATTTGGTGAAGCTCTGTTTTCCTTGGAAAAACTTAATTAGTTGTTCACAACGAGTGTTTAAAAAACCGGACCGGACTGGACCGATTTAATCGGGGTCTGCACGGTGACTTTTCCGAATAACTGGATTTGCTCAAGAACCGAGTGAATCTGCCCGTTCATTTGGTTCGACCATAAACCAAATCAGTCTGGTTGGTCCCGATAAAGGTGATGATAATAAAACTTAAAAACTGCAGAGCAAGACTCGAACCAGTGACTTCTTGGTACTGAATCTAACGCCCTACCTATAGGTTATAAGCCACACTAGTCCATCCTTTTTTTTTTTCATAAAATGTAATATATTCTTATATACGATTATGGTTCAACCAAAAGTCTAACCTGGTCCAATTGGGTTGAACCAAAATTGGCCTTGCTATCGGTTCAATAACTGGTTCGGTTTTTAAAACACTGGTCCACACTGTTATCCACCTATTTTCTGACGTAAGAGCATTCTCCGTTCGTTGTCCAGTACTCTTATTCCAGCTGCATTTATGAATTATAAGATTCATTTCCTTGTTGGAACTGAATCTAGCGCCTTACCTATAAGCCACTTTAGTACAAGCTTTTACTTTTTAAAGAAAATATACATATATATTTTATATACGATTAGGGTTCAACCAAAAGTCTAACCTGGTCCAACTGGTTGGAACAGAAACCGGCCTTGCTATCGGGTCAACAACCGGTTTTTAAAACACTGGTTCACATGACTGTTATCTACCTATTTTCTGGCATAAGAGCATTCTCCGTTCGTTGTCCAGTACTCTTATTCCAGCTGCATTTATATATGAATTATAAGATTCATTTCCTGGTCGGGATTGTTTTATGTGCTTGATTGTGCATGTGCTAAAATCAATTCTTCAATCTTCCAGATGCTTCTCAAGTTCAATTGCATTTGCTGCTCCTCCTTGATGCTCAAATTTTAGGTTGCCCGCTATAATAAAATTAGATTAATTGATCTAGTATGCCAATGTTAGATATATAGAATCAACTAATGGATTTTTCGAAATAACATTTAGCTATTGATGATTGATCTCAAATAACAAGTTCAATGAACAACAAACATCAGATAAAAATATTGCTAAAACAATTTCCCTCCACATTTTTATCTAGAATCTGAACTTAAAATAAAATAATAATCTTAGTTAATATATAAAACAAGGTCACATAATATTTTGTGTGAATTAGAAGAAAAATATCGAACGAAAATATATATTTATATTTTAAGTTGCTATATTTGATCTATATGGAACTCTCTCATTCAACTTTAGGTTTGACAATTTTTAAAGTAGTTGTATATAATATCAAAAAAAATTATGTATCAGTAATCTGGAATTGTTTAATTAAAATGCGGTAAATAGTATGTAAAAATTCTATTTTATTTTTTAATAAAAGGGGTCCCACCATTCCTACTGGACGAAAGAGCAGGACATGAGAAACCAAATTAAATATAAGACTTGTTTTGAATTCTGTTTATGATACTAGTTTAAAAATTGCATTATTGGTGAGATATTGGTGTGCTAAAATATTTCGAATTTGCTCTTTTGGCTTCATAGTTCAATCTATGGGTTGGTATTTGGTTTGTGTAAACAGGGATCGAATAGGAATAAGCCAAAAAAAAACAAAAAGGAGTCAATGAATGGTTGGGGCACACTTTTAGAGTTTTCTAAATTGATGGGGAAGGTGTAACTTCCTTTCTTTCTATATTATTTCATGTAATATATTACATCAAATTGAACTTTTTTAGAAAAATCTAAATAAAATTTTTTGTTATAGTTTATGGCTGAGTTATACCAACTATTAAACTCGGGTGACTTTAACCCAAGTTGAATTGCCATTCAGCTAGTTCAATTGAACCGCACCAACTCTGATTTTCAGGACCCCAAATCAAATCCCCACCTCGTTTGCGGGATGGGTCATAATCGTTAAAATTGCAGGATTAGATTTTGGGAACATGAGAGAAATTATAAGGCATTGTAGCGTGGCAGATTCAATAAGCTGGATTGATTAGTTTGGTAGAGTCAAGCACTAGGGTTAAGCTACCGCGTGGTATAACTTATGAATTTAATTAACGTGGAAGCGTAAGAGGGAGTGTGTTTTTTTTTTTTTTCTTTTTTTCTTTGTTTGCTTTGCACGGGTTTCAGGCTTTCTAATAGAGTGAAAAGAGCCATGTGATTAAAATAATAGAAATCATACCATACTATCCTCGATCAGCCTCGCGAAAGAGTTAAGTAAAAAAGTTAAATAAAAAATAAAGCCGTCCTAAGACGAGAATGACGCGACCTTCATACCCTCCATAAAAAGTGACTCGCAAATTTGCAATAAAAAAATATATCTGCATGCCTTCACATTTGGTAAGATTGTTTAATCAGATTTTAATAATGCACCAATTAACATTTGCCTCTTTTGAGAGGTTGAAAATTATTCGTCGACGAGCTCCTGCACGATCGTTTTATATATATTCTTAAGAATCACGATCAGATGCAAATAGATCGAGCAGCATTACGAACGTAAGAGTCTCTGGTCGACTTCGCTGATAGTCTTCTCCGACTGTCTAGAAGTATTCGCTGCGGCTTGCAGTACTAGTCCAGGTAAATGAGATCAGAAAGTTTTTAATTCTTTGGAACTGCAACCTCTGATCATAGTTTCTAGTTTTACACGGAAGGGTCGTCTGTGTGCGCGTGAGAATTTGTGTAGTAAAATCAGAAGAGGTTGTTTTGAGGTCTGGAATCTCTGTTTTTCACTCTTAAGTCCTCTTTAGATTCTTGACTCCAATAAGGAGAAAAAGTGGTGACATGTATACTGCCAAATTTTATTGGGAGAGTTTATAGCATTGTGGGGCGCGGTTTACCCTCGACATTTTTATGATTTGTTTCGTTATTCTTGGCTAGGAATTAAAGCAGGTGAGAGAGGCTGGAAAGTTGAGAAAGATGAGAATCGCGGTGATTGGAGCTGGGATCAGTGGTTTAGCCTCGGCTTATGTTCTGGCCAAAGAGGGCGTGGATGTGGTCCTTTTCGAAAAAGAGGCCTACTTGGGTGGCCACGCCAAAACGGTCACAATCGATGGCGTCGATTTGGATCTCGGTTTTATGGTCTTCAACAGGGTAAGTATATTTTCTCTCTTTACCATTTAATTGTCACTACTTTTCCGCATTTCCCCTAATTAAGGTTCTACATTTCGCACCTGATATGCGCAGTAGTTATTTGCTAATTCGCCGATACTATGCCTGTCATTAACGTTTCAACTGTCTGATACATTTGAACGCAACTTAATAGCCTAATTAGCACAGAATTTATTGACTATTTTAAGTAGTTTTACATAAAAATCTATATATATATATATATATATTTGTCAGTTATATGAAAATTTGTTAATTTAAACATTTTAAATATTATGTCAAATAAACTTAATTTATAGTTTGATTTATATTATACTTGTTTTAATTAATTATTATATTTAGTTTTGGATAAAAAGGGGGTCCTAGCCGTCCTACTGGACAAAAGAGAAGGAAGATGAGATCAATGGCAAATATTAGGCTTGTTTCGAATTTTGTTTGTGATACTAATGTAAACGTAGTTTTTAAGTGAGAAATATGTGCTCTGATTCTAAAGATCAAAAATATTTGGAATTACTTAGGTCACATATCCGAACATGATGGATTTTTTTGAAAACTTGGGGGTGGAGATGGAAAGATCAGACATGTCATTCTCTGTAAGCTTAGACAACGGCAACGGGTGTGAGTGGGGAAGCCGAAACGGCCTCTCGAGCTTATTTGCACAGAAGAAGAACGCATTGAATCCTTACTTTTGGGAAATGATAAGAGAAATTAAAAAGTTTAAAGCTGACGTTCTCCGGTAAGTCTTATCGCTTACAATTACAACTCTCACGTTTATGCTTGTCTATGAAACTTATTATAACATTATCTTATGAAGAATTTTTCTTGCATCACTCAGATAAGGTTCTTGACTTGTACAAAAATACCCATCCCATCTACATCAAATTTTATGAGTTTTTTTTTTACTCAAAAGAATCTAATCTTGTACGTGACTCATAAAATTACTAGTTACTTTACAAAATTTAACAAAATTCATTAATTTTTATTTTTTTATTAAAATAAAAATTATAAAATATATTTTGTTCAAAAACTCAAAATACAAAAGATTATCATTAGTATGATATTTTTTATAAGAAATTCCAAAGGTGGCTTAGATATGTGGCTTGAAACAATTTTAAAGCTATATATTTACATAGTTTGCTCATATTGAAAAGATGACATATCAAATTAGAGGTAGTACCACCTTCAAAAATTTGAGGCGCCACTATTTGTTGCTTGAAACAAACTATCATTAGATATGTGGCTTGAAACAATTTTAGAGCTATATATTTACATAGTTTGCTCATATTAAAAAGATGACATATCAAATTAGTAGTAGTACCACCTTAAACAATTTGAGGCGGCACTATTTGAGGTGGTAGGTAGTACTCCCAAGTCCCTCCCTTGGGCCCCTCCGTCCCTCCGCCCCCTTAATCCCATCCGTCCCCTTCCGCCCCCATCATCCCATCCGTCCCTCCGCCCCCTTCATCCCATCCGTCCCTCCGCCCCCTTCATCCCATCCGTCCCTCCGCCCCCTTCATCCCATCCGTCCCTCAGGATAGGGACCTTGGATACATAAACCTTCCTAGATTAGACTCCTTATAAAATATGTAATCTTTTGTATACTATATGTACGTCAACACAAGTCAAAAGAATTGTCTAGAATTGATTCGAGTACATGGTATGAGGCCAGACCCTAAATTTCTAGGTCATCTTCTTCCCGCTTCTGTGCATCAGCCGTGAGCTCCTATTTGTTCTCTGATCCCTCTCTCTTTGATCTCTCTCTCTCTCTCTCTGATCTCTCTCTCTGATCTCTCTCTCTCTCTCTCTGATCTCTCTCTCTCTCTCTCTCTCTCTCTGATATCTCTCTCTCTCTCTCTCTCTCTCTCTCTCTCTCTCTCTCTCTCTCTCTCTCTCTCTCTCTCTCTCTCTCTCTCTCTCTCTCCTCTGTCTCTCTCTGATATCTCTCTCTCTCTGATCTCTCTCTGATCTCTCTCCCTCTGATCTCTCTCCCTGATCACTCTCTTCTCCCTCTGATCTCTCTCTGATCTCTCTCTCTGTGATCTCTCTCTGATCTCTCTCTCTGTGATCTCTCTCTCTCTCTGATCTCTCTCTCTGTTATCTCTCTCTCTCTCTGATCTCTCTCTGTGATCTCTCTCTCTGTGATCTCTCTCTTTGTGATCTCTCTCTCTCTGATCTCTCTTATCTCTCTGATCTCTCTCTGATCTCTCTTATCTCTCTGATCTCTCTCTCTCTCTCTCTCTCTCTGATCTCTCTCTGATCTCTCTCTCTCTCTCTCTCTGATCTCTCTCTGATCTCTCTCTCTCTGATCTCTCTCTCTGATCTCTCTCTCTGATCTCTCTCTCTCTCTCTCTCTCTCTCTCTCTCTCTCTCTCTCTGATCTCTCTCTCTCTGATCTCTCTCTCTCTGATCTCTCTCTCTCTCTCTCTCTCTCTCTCTCTGATCTCTCTCTCTCTCTCTCTGATCTCTCTCTGATCTCTCTTATCTCTCTGATCTCTCTCTGATCTCTCTCTCTCTCTGATCTCTCTCTGATCTCTCTCTCCCTCTCTCTCTGATCTCTCTCTGATCTCTCTCTCTGATCTCTCTCTCTGATCTCTCTCTCTGATCTCTCTCTCTCTGATCTCTCTCTCTCTCTCTCTCTCTCTCTCTCTCTCTCTCTCTCTCTCTCTCTCTCTCTCTCTCTCTCTCTCTCTCTCTCTCTCTCTCTCTCTCTCTCTCTCTCTCTCTCTCTCTCTCTCATAAGAATGCAATAAAGACGATGATCTTATTGATTGTATTCTGTATGTATTTATACTTGAAGTTACACTAATGAGGAGAAAAAATAGAACTGATGTGCAGCTGTTACGGGTGTTGGTGAGTCCTGTTAGACTAGGATTGGAGATACAAGTGGATCTGAGATACAGGCTGTTACACATATGGATAAGGATGGAGTAGAAGTTTTAACACCCCCCCACAAGCTCAAGGGGGTGAAACCACATTGAGTTTGGAGCAAAACGTGGCTTGTACAGTTGCTTAGTCAAAATATCAGCTGGTTGGTCAGAGCTGGAAATTTGGTGGAGTTGAAATAGGCCAGCAGCCAGTTTTTCCGAATAAAATGTACGTCTAATTCAATGTGCTTGCTGTGGCAGTGAACCACCAGATTGGTTGCAAGAAAAATGGTACTGACATTGTCATAATGGAGGAGTGGGATGGAAGGTAGGCGAATATGAAGGAAGCATAAAATGTATAACGTCCAAAGGATTTCTATAGTGAGGGATGCCAAAGCGCGGTATTCGGCCTCACAACTAGACCGGTCGATGGCCTTTTGTTTTTGAGAAACCCAAGAGATTAAATTGTGGCCTAGAAATACGACATAACCAATGGTGGAGCGTCGAGTAATAAGGCATCCGGCCTAATCAGCATCACTAAACCCATGTAGTGAAAACGAGGAAGGAGATATTTGCAGTCAATGAGTGGGTGTGTGTTTAAGATAACAGAGAATTCACTAGGCAGCTTGAAAATGTGGAAGACGCGGAGTATGCATATATTGACATAATGTGTTGACTGGGTAGGAAATATCGGGCCTGGTGAGAGTAAAATACTGAAGGCTTCCCAATAGTTGACTATAGGTAGTGTCATCACAGAGTGAATCCCCAGATTGCAGCGTCAATTTGTCATTGGACATAGGCGTGCTGATGGGCATTGAATTTTCCATACCAAATTTCTTGAGCAAATCAACAATATACCGTCTTTGAGATAGAAACAGACCACTGGATGCACGATGGGCTTTGATGCCTAGAAAATAACTCAGATTTCCCAAATCGGTAAGCTCAAAGTGAGACCAAAGACCATAAATAAATTTGTGAATAATAGACATAGAAGATCCAGTGATGATGATATCATCAACATATATTAGGAAAATCAACGTCATCTCGGATTGTCGTCTGATGAACAGGGAAGAATCATGAGGAGAACAAATGAAACCAGAATTTTGTAAGTGTTGACTGAGTTTAAAATACCATGCTCTCGGTGCTTGCTTGAGCCCATATAGGGAATTTTTAAGAAGACAGACGTGGTGAGGATGAGTGGAGTCAACAAAGCCTTCAGGTTGACTCATATAAATGGATTCGGACAGGTCGCCATGGAGGAAAGCGTTCTTGATATCGAGCTGTCTCAGAGGCCGATTGAGGGAGACAGCAATGGACAAAATAATTCGAATAGTGGCTGGACGAACAACCGGAGAGAAGGTGTCATGGACGTCTCTGCTAGGTTGCTGATGGAACCCCTTAGCGACGAGCCGCACTTTATTTCGTGCTAAGCTCCCATCAGAGTGTTGTTTATATGATAAACCCTCCGGTTGCCAACAACATTCATGTTGTCCGTCCGAGGAACCAGTATCCAAGTACGATTTTTCTGGAGAGCCGCAAATTCTTCAGCCATTGCCTGTTGCCAATGGGGATCTCGGACGGCGATGGAGAACTGGGTTGGTTCGGGAGGCAAGGTGGAGAGAGCAGTCGTCAGACACACCGACAGAGGATAGCGCACGGCTAATAAAAATTTTGGTTTGCGGATGCCAAGCATGCTTCGAGTAGTCATTGAATGTAAACAAAGATTCTGAAGTGGTGGAGGGTCGGTAGAAGGCGGCGGCAAAGTAGAAGACAGCAACGCAGGCTCTGTACCATGAGAGGGTTGCAATGGTGAAGGCGGCAACGTTGGTGGGAAGGCGGGGAAATGGGAGTGCTGGAAGAATGTAGAGGCGTGCTTGGAGGAGGAGCATCCAGGCGAGAAGTAGTAGGCGACGGAAGCCGAATAGAGGAGCGGCCAGACATAGAAGGAAAAGGACCTGCCATTTGAAAGGGCTTTGTACGACGAGACAACGAGCGAGGAGATGAAGGCACCGCTGCAAGAGAAGCAACAGCATATCGGGTGATAGCGGAGACACGAGGGAGCCGTCCAGGCGACCGAGCTGGAGGAAGCAAGGCGAGTATGATCGGAAAAACAAAGGAGGCGGCTCTGTTTGGGCGCGGCCGAGCCGGGCTGGTGGGTCGAGGAGAGAGATCCAGAGCATGGCGCTGGTGGGGAGGCGGCGAGCAGCAAACACGCACGCGCAGTAGGACGGCGAGTGTAGAAGCGCCGGCATACGGACGGATTTGAAACTGCCGAGGAGGGGGGATGCGGCGGAAGTGCAGGAACACAGCGGCTGCGGTGGCTGGACAACGAACAAGTCGGCCTGCTCATCTGTTGAGGGCACATATTCAGCAGTGGGGCCAGCGGGCCCGGTTGGTGGAGGGTGGGTAGCCCTGCATAAGCCCTTGGGCTTTGGTTGATTGCAGTTGGCAGTAAATCACCTGGAACAGGAGGAAACGTTTTGCAAGAAAAAGGTAAGGACAACACTGGCATTGGAGCAAGGAGACCGGGAAACACCGTCTCATTGAAGATGACATGGCGTGAAACGATGAGACGGAGCGTCGTTTGATCGAGACAAATATATTCTTTATGTTGACTACTGTAGCCCAGAAAAATACAGGGGTTACTTTTATAGTCTAATTTTACCAAAGGGAAAGGCCGTAAACATGGAAAACAGAGGCAGCCGAAACATCCAAAATGGGTATATGTGGGTACTCTATTATAAAACCGAAAGAATGGGGTGGATTGTTGTAGCAGAGCGTAGGCAATAAATTGATGCAATGCACAACCGTTAGTAAAGCATACATCCAGTATGTTTGGGGAAGATTAGACTGGGCTAATAATGTCAAGCCAGTTTCGACGACGTGTCGATGTTTTCGCTCTGCAATCCCGTTTTGTTCAGGGGTGCCTGCACAAGATAAGCGATGGGTAACGCCCTTTGTGCGAAAAAGAGTTTTTAAATTGTCACCAATAAACTCGCCACCACCGTCAGACTGAATACAACGTATTTTATTGGAGCAAGAGTTTTCAATTAATGGGATAAAGTCCTGAAAGACATTAAACACGTCTGATTTCTTTTTGAGGGGAAACAACCAGACAAATCTTGAAAAATCATCGACAAGAAGTAGATAAAAACGAAAACCAGTAACAGATATTATTGGAGCGGGTCCCCAGACATCACAATGGAGCATTTCCAGAGGCAGTGTGGTGCGAATTGGACTAGGAGAGAATGGCTGCCGATGACTTTTCCCCAATTGACAGTTGGAGCATGGAGGTGAGGATGAGGGAGGACGAATATGCAGTGTGGAGGACAGCAAACGAAGTGTTGATGGAGACGGATGACCCTGGCGACCGTGTGCAGAGTTCTGAACTCATTTTATTTGCAGAAAGACAAACTTTGGATGGAACAGAGAGAGGGTAGAGTCCTCCCTTACTAGGCCCTTGATGCAGTATCTTGTGAGTCTGTAAATCACAAATCGTGTAAGCATATGGTGTAAATAAGACAGACCAGTTGTTTGATTTACAAAGTTGAGATACTGAAAGCAATCGATTAGAAATCTGAGGAAATAAAAGTGTAGGACAGGTGGCAGTAAGACCAGATGATAAAGGAAGAGAGGTACGACCAAAATGTGAAATTGATAAAGAGCGACCATTGCTAACTAAAATAGAGTCGGGGCCCAAATAAGGGACCTTACCAGACACGTCAACCATGAGTAGCTCCACTGTCAAGAAACCAATTGTCATTAAGAGGAGCTGAAGGTGCAGATGGAATGAGTGCAGTTGCAGAAGGCAAAGGAGACTATGGAGCCCAACAATTATTTGCTTTGTGATAAGGATGTCCGCAGCAGTAGCAGACCATAGAGGATCCATAAGTTTCCGAGGCGGCTACAGATGAAGATGGATTGGTTCTGCCCCTACCACGTATTCCAGAAGACCGGCCCCTGTGGGATTGAGGGCGACGTGGATTTCCTTTGCCACGGGAGCAGCGGGAGGAGGACGTGGGGGTTCCGAATTTGGAACTGCAGAACTAGAAGAGGCAATGAGAGAAGCCGGCGGGTGAGCAGCAAGGTGACGTGAATCATGGTCCAATAAAAGAGCGGAAACAAAGCTGAATGTTGGAGGAGTTTGGCATGAGTCGATCACTGCAAGAACAGGGTCGAATTCAGATCCCAGAGCTCTGACAGTACAGAGGATTAAGTCATCATTGTCTACTGGTTTGCCAGCACTCGCAAGAGCAAGGGCGAGGGATTTTGTGTGAATCAAATACTCGTGAATGGTCCGGCTGCCACACAGTAGGGTATGGAGCTCCGTTTTTAATTGTTGAATCCTCGAGCGGGTAACCATGCAATAGACTTCTTCTATAATGGACCAAGCAGCAAAGGTGGTGCGGGCATCAACGAGTCGTGGGAGAATCGAATCGGAAACACACTGCAGTAACCACCCTAAGGTAATCTGATCAAGGCGCCCCACAAGATCTTCCTGTGGACTGGAAGGGAGGGAGAGTGCCATCCAAGAGACCAAGGAGGTTGTGGCTACGTAGAACATGAAGAAGTTGAACACGCCAGATGAGAAAATTATCTGGCGTGAGCATCATAGAGATTTCTTGAGAAATTTTGGTAATGGTAGGAATAGGCAGGGGCTCGCTTTCAGCAACAGAAGGCAAGACAGCAGAGGTGGACGACATAGTGGAGCAAAACGGGAGAAAAGACGTTCACCAAAGATGGAAATCGACACCTAGGCGTCTGATACCATGAAAGAATGCAATAAATACGATGATCTTATTGATTGTATTTTGTATGTATTTATACATGAAGTTACACTCTAATGAGGAGAAAAAATAGAACTGATGTGCAGCTGTTACGGGAGTTTGGTGTGTCCTGTTAGACTTGGATTGGAGATACATGTGGATCTGAGATACGGGCTGTTACACATATGGATAAGGATGGAGTTTGAGTTCTAGCATCTCTCTCTCTCTCTCTCTCTCTCTCTCTCTCTCTCTCTCTCTCTCTCTCTCTCTCTCTCTCTCTCTCTCTCTCTCTCTCTCTCTCTCTCTCTCTCTCTCTCTCTCTCTCTCTCTCTCTCTCTCTCTCTCTCTCTCTCTCTCTCTCTCTCTCTCTCTCTCTCTCTCTCTCTCTCTCTCTCTCTCTCTCTCTCTCTCTCTCTCTCTCTCTCTCTCTCTCTCGATCTCTCTGATCTCTCTCTCTCTCTCTCTCTCTCTCTCTCTCTCTCTCTGATCTCTCTCTCTCTCTCTCTCTCTCTCTCTCTCTCTCTCTCTCTCTCTCTCTCTCTCGATCTCTCTCTCTCTCTCTCTCTCTCGATCTCTCTCTCTCTCTCTCTCTCTCTCTCTCTCTCCGATCTCTCTCTCTCTCTCTCTCTCTCTCTCTCTCTCTCTCGATCTCTCGATCTCTCTCTCTCTCTCTCTCTCTCTCTCTCTCTCTCTCTCTCTCTCTCTCTCTCTCTCTCTCTCTCTCTCTCTCTCTCTCTCTCTCTCTCTCTCTCTCTCTCTCTCTCTCTCTCTCTCTCTCTCTCTCTCTCTCTCTCTCTCTCTCTCTCTCTCTCTCTCTCTCTCTCTCTCTCTCTCTCTCTCTCTCTCTCTCTCTCTCTCTCTCTCTCTCTCTCTCTCTCTCTCTCTCTCTCTCTCTCTCTCTCTCCTCTCTCTCTCTCTCTCTCTCTCTCTCTCTCTCTCTCTCTCTCTCTCTCTCTCTCTCTCTCTCTCTCTCTCTCTCTCTCTCTCTCTCTCTCTCTCTCTCTCTCTCTCTCTCTCTCTCTCTCTCTCTCTCTCTCTCTCTCTCTCTCTCTCTCTCTCTCTCTCTCTCTCTCTCTCTCTCTCTCTCTCTCTCTCTCTCTCTCATTCCTCTCTTTTTACATATCTGCACTAGTTGTTTATATTTGTGTGCATGGTCGATTGGGTGTTTGTGTCCATATCTCAAGCTTGTTATGTGTAAACGTAGATTTGAAGTAAAGCACTGATTGTTAATAGATTGTAAATCTGAAAAATAAACTTCTTATATGGCTTTTCATTTCAAATGGAACTGGGCTATAACCGATAGTACTCTTTTATAATCTGTCCATAAGAGTGCCTCTAAATTTTGCTCTTTTTTGTATTCCTTAATTGAACTTTATTTGAACTGGGCTCTAACTAATAGTACTCTTTCATAATCTGTCCATGTGGAACCCACTAAATTTTGCTCATTTTTATATTACTTAATTGAATTTTTTTTGTTGCAGAGCTACTATTTGCACATATACATTCACACATACATGATATCTTAATTTTTTATGAAATGTCCTTCAAAATGTTTTTTATGTAGTTGTTTGGTATCACTTGGATGGGACTAAGTTTGTTATATAATTTTTATACCTTTTGTGTAGTGCGTCTTATTTGCTGAATTACATTATTTTTAGTGTTTCAAATGTAAACATTTTTACCTGATCTTAGGTACCTTGAAGAACTTGAGAAAAACCCAGATTTGGATCGTAATGAAACATTGGGCAGTTTCATAAAGAAGCAAGCTTATTCGAAATTGTTTCAAGATGCTTATCTGGTGAGGTTCCGCAAGTCTTTATTATAAGTGGAACCTGAATGCCTGATTCTTTTTTTATTTATTTTTTCCTTATTTCTATGATGAAATTTTGCAGATTCCAATTTGTGGTTTAATATGGTCATGTCCTTCAGAAAGATTGCTGGATTTTTCGGCTTTTTCCACACTTTCCTTTTGCCGTAATCATCATCTTCTTCAGGTAGAATTTTGTATCACCTAAATTTTGTTCTCATTTATTTATCTTTGTTTGGCAGCTTTCCTTATCAATTATTTTGAAAATCTTCTAAGTTACACTATGACAAGTTCGTCTTACTTTTATTCAATGTTGAAATGCAGCTTTTCGGTCGGCCACAATGGTTCACTGTTAAAGGACGATCCCATACTTATGTATCTAAGGTGATTCCTTATCTGAAAAATAAAAAGTTTCAGGAAAAGATCATATTGATGCTTCTATTTGATATGTAAGTTAAATTTTGTACCTTCTTGTTGAAGAACATAGGTTTTTTTTGTCAGTTCACCCATATGGTCGACATGATTAGTTGTTGGCATTACGAAAGTTTTCTTATGTTGTTAGGATTCAAATGATAGATTATCTGTTTATTTTATAAAGTCTTAACCATTTTACTTAGATAAGGTTAGTGTTTTTTTGTTTTTTCCACATAATCAATAAAACCTTTTTAAGAGAAGCTTAGTGGATCATCCAACCTCTCAACATGTCTCCTTTTTCTTTGTTGTTCATCTCTCTCTGCTGTCCACTCAATTTTCTCCTCTTTTATTCATCGGTTTTCTACATGTGTCAGAGCAGAAAGGCCAATTCTAAGGTTCAAAAAGCCTTCTTGGTTCTTTTGAATCTCTGAATTTCTTCTTGGGTGCTCAAAATTTTTTGTAATACATTAAAAATCCTTTTACTCTTTTCTACAATTAGTACCTAAGGTACTAATTCCTACTATGTCGTGGCTAGTTTTGGTCTATCCACTATGACGAAGGTCAAACAAGAAGAAAGATGTAGAAGCTCATGAACGAGAGCCAAAATGGCCTCCCATAACTTTATTCAATCTCAAAATATGCAAAAGTACTTTATAATGCTTTTTTTGAATACCCTAAAAGGCACACACCACAAAAGACGAAAAAATGCAAAAAAAGTGATAAAGCAAGTTTTGTAACAAGGGTCGCAACCTGCGGGGCCGTGGGCGTCCAGCACGGCCCATGGTGCCAAGCAACTAACAGGTCTGTTTTGTGTTATGGGACTCAATGCTACCTGCGTCGAACCTATTTATCACCTTTTTGAAAGCACACATAGTGGCCCTTTTAGGGAGGCAGAGACACCAACCGAAGGCCCAGACGGACTACGTTCAACGATGAACCCAGTTGACGATGACAAAGACTGCCCTGAGGCGCCCGGAGACTCCACCTTGCCGATCCACGATGGAGCTGAATATAGGAACCAGTTGCCATATTGTTTGGGATACAAATTGGCATGTCTTGAAGACGAAGAAGAAGCCTTATGTCAAGGTTTCCATACCAGCCTAGGAGACGAGTTCACAGGAAACTCTGGCCTAGGAAGGTGAAATGGAAGAAATCTATGTGGTGAACTCTCTGAGACGACCATCATGGCAGTCATGAAGCCCACGACTGACCAGCTTGGGTAAATCCCCTCGAAATAGACACACTTGCCACAATGTAGGTTTTGCAGGATGGTGTGGTTCGGGCGCAGAAGTCCATATGGAGGTGGCTTCAGAACCAGTGCCAGTACCTCACCACCGTTCCTTGAGCAAGAGGTACCCCACCGGTCCCACGTCAACTGGTAGACTCGGGAAAAGGCTACCAACGAACAAAGGATCCACTCTATCACAAAGGTGGGCCTTTTGAGCGCAAAAAGGGAAGAACCGCCACAGGCGGACGGAGAGCTGGCTTCAATGAAGACTCAAAAAGTTGACAATTGATGGAGAAGAGAAGAAAATCCGAAATTGAGAATAAGTGATGTATTGATCGAGATAATAGAGGGCACATTTTCATACCCAAGTGCGAGGACCTGCGAAAAGGAGCTAGTAAGATTGTTGCCAATCGACACTCACAAATGTGAAACTGGAGTCTTAGAGTTGAGAAGAGGCAGTAAAACCCGACTTGCAGAATGAGGCAATGTCCATTATTCGAGGATACAGGAAACAACTATCAGATATACTAGGATAACAATCCACTTACCCTGCCGAACCGGTTCTAAAAGGATACAGTGGAACCGCACAAAAGGATCGAGTGAATGGTGGATCATCTCCGAACCCCGTAGAAAAGGTCGAAGGAAAACTAAGGCTGGAGTGGGGACACCTAGACCTTTCACAGGTTGTCCATCCCCTCTTGAGATGCGGGAGTAGACATGAGGGCACAAACCTCTGGAAACACATCTAAAGCCAATGCCAGAAAATACCTTAACGAACTACGACGCAGAGGACAGATCATCATGTGCTGAGGAGGGAAGAATAACCCCACGTCATCACAATCCCGACACCGGTGCCATCAAAGAGAACGTTTGACGTTATGGATTGGGAGAAAGTTATGGGATCCAAAGCAACCTACACCGAATCAAATTGTCACCTTTCCGAAGGCACGGATATGGTCGACCCCGAAGAGGCTAGGGAAGCAGATATACCAATCGAAGGCCCAAATGAACTATTGGCCAGAGAACGATGGTGAAGCCTGCCCTGAGGCGCTCGGAGGCCCACATGAGGAGAGTTACAATGACATGTTAGCAGAAGTGACAGAGGCTGCAGCCCATGCATACATCTCAACTGAGGCACCAACGACATCGAGCATCACCGAAGAGGACACGCTTGCACCATTGGAAGGTCCCGCGGAGAGCCTGCTAGCCCACAATAATTGGAACCATGGACCTAGCCCCGCTCGCTGGCTAGTGCGGCCCAGCGGCACATGCACTAGCATCTGCGCACCAAAGTCCTGAGGGCCATGATGCTGTTGGCACCTAGAGATTTTGGAAGGACCAGGGCCCACCTTGCCAATCCTCAATGGAGATGAAGATAGGAACCAATTGCCACGTGGTATGGGACATGGATTGGCAAGTCTTGGTTAGAAAGAAGAAGCCCTACTTGAAGGTTACCTGACACGCGTAGGAAAAAGTGGTTCATGCCAACTCTGGAACGACACGACATAGTTTGTAAGGAAACAATCGGAATTGCAACTGGTTGTCATGTTACCTTTTAGGATACATTTCTTATAGGCCCTAGGGTTTGTGATCGGACTAGTGATATGAGGACAAGAGCTTTGGGGCTTTACTTGTAACTTTGCATGTTCGGATGTAATCAAAGCCATTTCCCCATCCTCAATTTCTTTGCTTTGTTTACATTCTTGTTGCTTCTTCCTTCTGGTGCATGAGAACAAAACAGTGGCATTCTCCACCTTAGATCCATACAATGGTCGATGATGAGCCCCAACTCTTGCAGTTCTCATGAACGTGAATCACCCAAACAAAATCCTTCAAATGTTGGAGAACAGGGATTCACATCTATCTCCATGTAGTCAAATTAAACGAGCATGACGGAGTTAAAAAAAAAAGGACAAACCAAAGTAAGGAAAAATGATTACTTTGCCATTACTACGAAAGAATACACAATAGCTACATTGCTCCCAAAAGGAAGGGAGTAGCCTTACATATTAACCCCTTTACATATTGATAGACAAACTATGTTATAAAATAACCATGGGCTGAGAGCCCCTTTCCTATACTAACAAGGAGTTTTGAGTATAGAAAGAGTCCTCTTATGATTGTAGGCTTTCTTCTGATGTCTAGATGTCTCAGGGATTTCTTTGAGGTCTGCCACCATCTTTTCTAATATGGGGGTCCTATCCGAATTAGCACTTTTGTTCTTTGCTTGATGAGTCCTCCACCGTCACACCTATGGTGTCACATGTTGGTCAAATCCTTCATTGCATGGAATGTGATGATTTTGATGTTCACGGGAGCGAGGCATCTAGGGACACAGCAACCCTACAGAGTGTCAGGGTGGCACGTCTCTATGGATGACGTGGTCCAGCTTATGTACGTGTGCTTCCTCCACGCGAGTTTCTTGACATTCTGTTTTCACTGGCTTTGGTTGTTTGTACTTGTGCTCTTGTGATCTGTGGGTCTTGGCGCAGCCACAGGGTAGGCTATGGGCCATTTGGTACTAACTCATGCGCTCATTGGTGTCGTTGACACACACACACTTGCCTAGGGTGTTCATCATGGTCCACCATGAGTTTGCTGGTTCAGGCTACGTAAAAGCTGTGTCACTGGGCTGAATGCAACAGAGAAACTATAGCCTCAGGTCCAGCGCTCGTGCGGTTCTGCCTCAGTCCATTGAGATAGATAAACCTCATCCCATTTTCGTCACCTACCATTATGAGGGTCGTATGTGGAGAATGCCACCACCCTCACTCGCAAGCCAGAAGGAATAGATGCAACCGTGAATGTAACAAAGTAAAGAACAACGAGGATGAGGAAACTGATTTTGATTATCTTAGAATATGCAGAGTTACTATTAAGAGTCATGGGTAGTTTAGTATTTTTACAAAACTTCAGTTAGTTATTATTTGTTTATTGTTTAGTTTACTTGCTCCTCAAGCTATGAATGGCATTATTGTAATTTTATACTTTTGGACTCTATTAATACATGTTTTAGGGTTGTAGGTCATAAGACCTTACGACCTATTTCTCTCCTTCTCTCTTCGTCTTTCTTCCTATCAATTCACTTTTCTCTCATCTTCTATCTTCCTTCACTAAATCTAACATGGAATCAGAGAGGGTTTGTATGTACGGACTCGTCACTTACAAAGTTCATGTGATCTTCTTCCTTGAAGCTCATTCTACAAGTTTAAAGGCTGGAATAAATTTCTACTGTTGTACGATTTGGAAAAAAACTCTCGTTTTCTTCTTCTTTTTCCTACCGTGGTTGTAAGATATGGGTCATACTAGTATTTAAATGCTCAGTGCACATCTTTGTGCCGTCAAAAAAGTTTTTTCTGTTGTTGAATAGCTCAAACCATCAAAACCTTATATATATGTCCTCATCGTCCTTATCGCCACAAACCATCAAAACCTGTAAGTTGTGATCTTTACAACAGTGCCCGAGGGAGCATTTATCATTGCAGCGAAAACATAAGTCATTGGCCCATTTGTCTGAATCTCTATTTCAGTAAGACTTTTAAAAATGAGGCTCAGTCGTGTTACAGGTTCCCTTCAGTGAATGCTCATCATTTGGGTTCTCAGTTGCCGTATTCCGGTCCCAATTTGTTGTTGCTATTTTGACGAGGTCGAAAATTTCCTCTTGAAGTCATGCGAGGTTGTGCAACGTCATCACCCAAGCCCACCATTGAATGGGACCTTCTGCACCGAACACATCCCTGACCAGGTGCCACAGCCCAAACTACACCATGATCTGCCCCGACTATTTGTACGACGCCGCTCAAGCTACTCATTTCTGTTGCAAAGGGTTGACCCGGCCAGCCCATTGTCCATCAGTCGATTTCCGAGCCTTTCACCATATTTCTTCAGCCCATTGTTGTCGCTGCCAGCAACGATTTTGTGGGCGCATGTTGTTCAGTAAACTTGTTCATCATCATTTTGATGTGTGAAATGTTTTCCTTCATAGACACAATTTGTACCAGTTGCTGCTCTATTTCTGTTTATTTCCCTTCCATTGGAAATTTCAACGCATCCACCTCATTGCTCAACTTCTCCTCCAAGACGTATACTTTCTTGGCTGCTATTCTTCCCAGGACATTGTTGTGATTCAATTGATAAGAAACCAAAAGAGAGAATGTAAGAAAGAACTAGCCTTTATTGATGAACCATGAACATTACAACAATTCAAAGACAAATGATCTATGATTCGAGAGAAAAGATCAACTCTCCCAAGTCAATTCTGTTGTATAGTACTTAACCTTTCTCTCCTATTTACAGTTAACTTAATTGCCAATGATGAGTACTACATCGTAAAACACTAAATTACACTTGTTTTACTAATTAATCCCAAAATTAGAAAAAAATAACTAATTTGCCCTTGTGTCAGGCTTCCTGAGTCTAATGAACGTCTTGAGAGGTCTGACATATATCTACAAGGGTGTTTCTTGTATTTTTTATCTTAAAATAAACAAAGCCTATTTAATAGAAGGGTAGGGGGTCATTCAAGCTCTAACCTATCTATCTGCCTTCTTTGGACATCTTCTCCCTCTCTCTACTCTATTCTCCCACTTATCTGTCTTATGACTTGGTTTTCTTAATTTTTTTGTACATGAACCATAACCTTGTTGTTTTTAAATCTGGAAACCAATATTAAGATTTCAAACGTATGCAAGAGCATACATGAGTACAGAAGGCACATAGGGTACAATGAGCTATTAACTATGAAATTAGTATACTAATTTAGGGGCAGCATAAGCCTGAAACAAGTGTAGACCTGGAGACACCTTCTTCAGCTAACATATTAGCCAAAGAGTTGGCTGATTGAGGGACTTCAAAAAAGGTAAAACACCACTTAGCTGTGAAATATGCTAGCTCATTGAATAGCTTTAGATTCGGCCTCAGTTGTAGTACTTTGTCCTGCAAAGCCCAAGAAAGTTAAGAATATTTGGCCCTTGCAGTCTTTGGGTATTCCTTACCCCCAGGTTCTGGGTCACCAAGAGAAGAACTCTCTCGCTTAACTTGAGCTAGCCCATCGGTGGGAGTGTCCATTCCTCCATACCAGTCTTGGTGAGCTAAAATAAATGAATTGTTTTACCCTTTCTTTCTGATAACAACATTTGTAAATGGGGGCAGCTTCTCGGCTCCTCGTATGTAGAAGACAAAAAGATTGTATCTTGTAGGGCCCTTCAGTTACAGCACAAATGTGGTTCAAGTGTTTGTATAGGTACACATATTCCTTCCTAGCCAAATATTTCATGGTATTTGCTATGATTGTACTTCCTACTAACGATGAAGAGGACAGATTTGGGTTTAGAAGAGGGAAAAATGAAAGATGACTAAGAATTAGGGTTTTGGAGGAGGAAGAAAGGGGAAGGAAAGGAATACAGAAGAAGAGACTAGGGTTCTAATAATTCTGCTCTAATTTTTCTAGAGGTAGAGACCTCTTATTTATAATAACCAAAAGATACAATATTACAAATTAGTCCATTTCAACATAGACGTACATAATGGACTCGAAATAACTAATAATTAAAATTAAACCCTAATTTAGCGAAGCCCACTATAAATCCCACTAATGGCCCATAATGGTAATAAACCCTAACATATCCATAACATTCCACCCCCTAGAAATGAACCTTGTCCTCAAGGATCACAACATAAAGAAAAACATAAATGAAGCAATCAAGAAAGGCATAAATTTCTCATCTTTAGGCAAGCTAATGTCATGGATGCACATATGTTGCTGACGTGAAACCAAAGAAAGTGAATGGCTCGTAAAATGTGCCTAAGGTGGGCTCGAGGCTCGCCTTAAAAAAATTGTGTTCGAAAAGCTGTTGATGAAGATGATGGGACAGCTCAAATCATCTCAATAAATGAATATAGAAGCTTCGTGGTGGAGATTTGGAAATTGTCAGGGTTGTGTTAAGGGTGCAAGATGCAGCAACGACTGTAGCTTTTGTGAAGGCGTAGTATCCAAAAATATTTTGAGCTCAGGGAAAAGAGGCAACATGGCTGTTATGATATGACCATTGGTGCCAGTGGAGCTGGAGGATGAATGCCTTGACGATTTTGTCGTTGAGAATCGTTGAAAAGTACTAGTGATTGGTCTTCCTTAGAGAATCAAAACCATGTGTGGAATAGTTAACTCTGGCCAAGGAATCATTATTGATAATTCGGTCTGGTCTTGTGGTGGAGAATCATCCGACAAAGGCCAATCAATGACAAGAGCTGAAATATGATCATTCATGGGATGAAGTTGTAGCTCTGGCACAAGCACACTGGAATGCTCAAGTGGACACACTCACAATTACAGTGCTAAATATGGAAGTAGGAGATAGTGTTAGAAGTCCAAAAATGGTGAGGGTGGTGGCGGCACAGGCGGTGGCAGCACAGGTGGTGGCCTGCGAACTAAAGAAAGTGATGGCATGGTTTACAAGGAGGGTTTCACAAGTGCCTGGATAATTTGTGATGAATGTTGAAATACATGTAAATTTGCCTGTAAATTTGCTACTATGGCTTTAGTGGCTTCTAGGGTAGCCTTTAGTTTATCGATATACTCCTAGAGGTTTGTTATAATGTCCATTGAAATTATTATTTTTTAATTTCTCTCCATTTTGGCATTTTTTCCTCTATTTCTCTCTTTTTTGCTCCTTTTTTAGTGCCCCCTTTTTTCAAAAATATTCTCTTTTCTTTATTTTCTTTTTTAACAAATAAATTACAAAAGTACTTTTAAATGACCGGACAAGGTTTCTACAGCTAGTCCAATTCGCTGGCGGTCTGGTAAAGGGGCTGGCTTAGAGGGGTCACTCAACCTTTCTTCCTTCATGTGAAACCCTAGCCACTGGAGGGAAGATCTTCCATAGTGGAGTTCCAACATGGTTCCTTGGCGACCATCAGCCTGCAACGACTGAGGAATACGGGGTTGAGGCGGAAAAACAAATATAGTGTTGCAGGAAAAGTCAAATAATAATCAGAAAGAGATGGGCTGGGGAGAGAGACGAACATGGATGGCAATGGGAAAGACAACACATAATTTGTCTGCGAAGACACAAGAGATTACCAGGGGAAAAAACTTTGCACTCAAGAAGAATGGTTGTTGATTAGGACTGAATTTTAACTCTAGCATTTTGGTGCTAAGTAAAAAAAATGTTTACAAGCAAAGTTTTGGTGACTTCTTGAATGCCCTAAAGTGGTCGGGATTCAAAACAAAAACAAGTTTGAAAATCATCTTAGAGAAGAAATAAAAATGTCAATGGCCTTTTCAGACTAAGGATTTACCTTTGGAGTCATGTTGTCACACTGGATTCTGCTAAAGATGGCCGACTGTGCAACTTTCAAGGCTTCTTGCAGTCTTTTCGACGATTCTGGCAATGAAAATTGCTATGAATGGAAGTGGTTGGTACCCTCTTCACAAAGAGGCAGTCCGTTTGATGGTTGAAGGCTGAAGGTTCCAAAAAAAACCCCTGGGAAAATGGCTCGTTGGATCACGATCGCATTGGAATCTTCTGAAGATGGCCGACAAAGCAACTTGCGAGGCTTTTGACATTCCTTTCCCGTGGAGTCTGGGTACAGAAGTTGGTGCAAACGAAAGAAGGCAGTATCCTCAACACAAAAATGTGCATGAGTTATCGGTGGACAGATACAGTCGCCTAAAGAAGGTCTGGGAAGATGGCTTTGGGTTCACAACTTGCTACAACTCCAGAGAAATGACCAGCTTACTTTGCAGTCCAAAATAACATATTTTATCAAATTGTCAAGGAGCAGATGGGTCAGAATTAGAATTCTAAAAAAGAGGGCAAAGAGGAGGAAGAGTAAAAATTAGGTCTTTAAAAAAAAGGAATTTGGGTTTTATCATAAAATTGCAATGAAGTGAGCGACTTCGTAAAGAAATCAGCAGTCTGATGTTAAGAGGGTACCTACAACAATGTGAGAGAACGATAAACACAATGATGTCAAACAAAACGATAATCAACTTCAGGATGTTTGCTCCTCCCATGAAATACATCATTGCAAGCAATCTGAAGAACACTCTTATTGTCACAATGAAGTGGAGTTGCATAATCCAAAGAGACCCCCATATCCTGGAGTAACCAACGGAGCCAAACAAGTTCAGAAGTAGTGTCATCAACGACCCGATATTCAGCCTCAATACCAGAACGAGAGACAGTAGACTGCTATTTGCTATGCTAAGAAATTAATGAGTTACCTAAGAAAAAAGAATAACCTATAGTAGATCTTTGATCGATAATATCACCTGCCCAATCAACATCAGAATATTGAAACATAGTAAGAGGTGAAGAAAACGAGAATTGCAAAACCCAATACAAACTTCCCCGAATATAACACAATATATGTAACAACACTGTATAATGAACAAGGAGCGGAGCTGAACTGACTGACTACATGAACTGAATAATTGATATCTAGACAATTAAATGTAAAATAAATCAAACTACCATCTAACTGTCGATAATAAGTACGATAAAAAAGTAACTTCTCATTTGTGTCCCGAAGTTTCCCATTAAGCTCTAATGGAGTGTCACAAATCTTATTACCTACTAAACCAGCCCAATTGAGAAATCAGAAGCGTATATGACCCAAGAAAGATCATAGCCAACAGATAAAGAGAGAACCTCCAAGCCAAGGAAATACACAAACGACGAAGATCTTTCATCTCAAAACAGGAACCCAAATATTTATTATAAGAAAAAATGCCCTGCAAATCATTACTAGTAATAACCATATCATCAACATAGAGCAGAAGCAAAACAATACCTCGAAAAGTCTATCAAGTGAACAAGACAGAATCACAAAAACTCTCACGATAACCATACTGCACAATCCTCAAACAGAAGGTGGAAAACCAAGCACGTGGCAGCTAGTTTTAAACCATATAGTGCATGACAAAGTTTAAATTCTTGCCATGATGGATGCGGAAATCTTGGTAGGGGTAACATATAAACTTTTTCAAACAAGTCACCATTCAAAAAAATATTTTTCACATCCATCTGAAATAATTGTCGAACTAAGGCAATGACAATTAACAAATGAACAAAAGTTAACCGGGCAACAAGAGCAAAAGTGTCCTCATAATCAATGCCATAATCTTGTGTATAACCTTTAGCAACCAAACAAGTTTTATATCTATCAACAGAACCATCAGCCTTAATCTTAACTTTATAAACTCAATTGCAACCAATTGGAGACTTACCAGGAGGAAGAGAACAAGATCCCAAGTACCAGCCTCGACTAGAGCCTGTAAGACCTCCGACATTGCTTGCTGCCAAAGATGATTAGAGGAAGCTTTCTTATTGGAAGAAGGTTCATGAAGAGAATTGAAAGCAGAATAAAAACAATGATAATCAAGCAGACTTACCAGAGGCTGACGATGATAAGATGGATAACGAGACTGACCTGTAGGATCTTCTACGAGGAATCGACAGAGGAGGTAGGATACAAATCTAAAGAAGGCACAAGGTCATCAATAAGGGACAAGGAGGTGTCGACCAATGAACCTGTAACAAAGTCAGGCATAGAAGACACATAAGACAAGTCATCTAGAAACAAATAAAAAACAACAGTGAGAGAAATATCAGAATGTTGTTTATAAGAAAATAAAGTATAAAACCGTATTTCTCCTAGAAAGTAACATGACACGAAATTCGCAATATGATCATAACAATGAAAAGCTTTTTACACCATACCATAACCCAAAAAGACACACATAAGAGATTTAGCAGATACTTATCTCCTTCACGTACAAAAAGAGAAACAAAGCACATGCAACCGAAGACTCGAAGAGAGGAATAATAAAAAAACTTACCATAAAGACAAGTGAAAGGTGTAAAACCCTTCAGAGCTACAGATGACAATCGATTATTAAGATAAACATAGGTCAAAACCGCCTCACCCCATAATTGTTTTGGCACAAAAGATGACAAAAGAAGAGTATGCCCAATTTCAATGATATTCCTTTGTTTGCGTTCAACAATCCCATTTTGTTGTAGTGTATATGGACAAGAAAGCTACTAGAAAGAACCGTGAGATTTTAACAACATACAAAGCTTATATGATATATTTTCTCCCCAAGTATCAGAGAGAAAAATATTTATAGTTTTACAAAATTGAGTGCGAACCATTGTGGAGAATTCAAAATTAGTGTCGTTAAAAGTTGTAGGAGATCGTAACAGATAGCTCCAGGCAAAACATGAACAATCATCAATGAATACAAAATAATAGCAAGACTACAAATTGTTATTTCCAAAGATAGTCCCCAAATATCAAAATGATTAGTATCAAAAGGAGCTAAAGAATGCACATCACTTGTATTAAATGGTAAAGTAGTGTTCACAAAGCTTGCACCTAACGCACAGCAAAAATTCTAAACATACTTGCCCCAACATACCAGTATTAACTAATTTATAAAGTGTTGTGGGTAATATATGGCCCAAATGACTATGCCAAATTGCAAACTCTGTACTAGAACTAGCAAGCAAACTACACTTTAATAACGATGGCACAACAAATGGAATGTTCAAATCAACAAGTTGAAACAATTGTCGAACTTTAAGCCCTTTCCCAAGAACTTTCCCCGTTGACGGGTCCAGTACCTGACATCTAGAAGAATAGTAAATAACATGAAACCCAAGATCAAATAATTGACTAATAGATAACAAATTCATGGATAAATGAGGAACATAGAGAACATTAGAGAAGCAACGACTAGAAGAGGTACAAACTGAAGCTGTAGATTGAACAAAAAATTTAGAACCGTCAACAATATAAATAGGGGAAGAAGAAATAGATGAAGAGGACGTAGAAAAAAAAACAGAGGAATCAAATGTAATATGATTGGACTCACCCAACTCAATTATCCAAGAACCCTTACCTGAATTGGTAAACAATGCAAAGGCAAAGGAAGTACTTTAATCAAGACCAACAAGAGCCTTGTTTATCATCTCCTAGATATCCATCAGTGCAAAGGTGTGAGACTGAGCTGTAGGAGATGAACCATCAGTGGAGGGATTATGTTGTGGCTTCTATGATTTCAATGCAGGACAAGTGAATTTCATGTGACAATAATCCTTACAATAATTCGTGACTCATATCCCGAGACATAGCAAAAATTTTGAAAGGGCACCTTCCACTCGAAGGCATAGGGCTCCTATGATGCATGGAGGATCGAATGTTCTCATAATCATCTCGAAGTGTCATTAATAACTGAAGAGAAGATGAAGAAACCACACTACCTAGCCACATAATTTCCCTGAAATTATTAATCTCCCAATCTTCTAGAGCTTTAGATGTAGAACCATCTATTGCTCTAACAAATATAGGGCAATCACCAGAAAATACACTTCCATAAATTCTGACCTCTCAAACAATTGCACTTAAATGACGCCTAAAGAAAATAATTGGTCGAGTCTAATTTAACAGATACGTTCTGAACATGATCAGTAGTAGAAGACATCGTATCAACTGTGGCACAAGCAAAAACATAGTCTCAAAGCACTAAAAATAGAATCACTTACTCAAGGTACAGTCAAAAGATGAAGAACAACCTAAAAATGCATTGAGCATTGTAGATCAACCAAAAAACAAATGCGCAAACAATCCGGTCAGATCTGGTCCGGTCTGGTCTTGGCCGGTCTGATTGGGCTGGGACGGTCCGGTCAGTCCGGTCTGGTCTGGGCTGGTCCGGTCTTGTCTGGTTCACTCTTCCTTTGGGAAGACCAGAGGAAGCTAGGGCAGAGAGCTTCTGTTTATGTCTCCGGCGATGCTTGTCCGCGAACGGATGCTGGGCAGAGGAGCCGCACGACGACGACAATGGCGAACAGAGACGAACATAGATGATGCAGAACCAGACAGCGATGGAGGCGTCGAATGGCGACGGAAATAGAGAAGAAGAGGTTCCGAACGGCGATATAAACAGATGCGAAGAGTCGTCAGACAACGACAAGGAGTCACCGGACAACAGCAGCGAGGGAATCTGAACAAAGCTCAAGCACACCCTGAGCGAATTTCGAGCAAATCGTGCAATCCAGACGCACAGAAGCCCTAATCGAACAAAATCAAGCAAACCAAATGCGGCGACAGTCCACAACAAAACCGTAATTGCAGAGGACGAACGAGTCACGAAAGATTGACTTGTTTGTCACTTCTGAGTTGAGTCCGAGTCAGAGCCAAATGAACACAAGTCAAAGCCAAAGGAACCCGAGTCAGAGCCACACAGCTTGCATAATGGATTTATTATTGGATGACCTCTTTAGGAAAGCTTTAGCACATGTGCGTATTGCTACACAACAATTATGCACAACAATTGGCATGGGCCAATGCCTGATAAGTAAGTTGTATTAGGTGACAACGTGTGGAGTATTACCTAAAAGGAGTGTGTAAACTCTTTTACTTTTATTTTCCATCACTTGATCACAGTATCCGACCATTTTTCAATAAAGTTCCTGTTCAAATGTGCTACTGATGTAAGCACACTTTTCTAGGCACATACAAAACGATTTGTTAACGATTTGTTTCTGTGACAATTTACTTTTTCCCGTCTAAATACTTAGAATTGGAGGAACATGATCTTATTCCAGCGTAGCTTTCCACATTTAATCTTAATCACCTGATTCATTAATATTTCTCAACTAATTTATGACTTACAGGTCAGGCAAGTCCTGGATAGTTGGTATTGTCAGATACGAACAAGTTGTGAGGTAGACTCTGTTTCATCAGTTGATGGAGGTAAGCTTTTAGAAAAGGTGTTAAGGTGTGATCCAAGTTTTAGTTAAACGATTTTCCATAAGTTTCGTCTCACACACAAAAAAACAAGAGACAGATTGCCATCTCAAATTAAGTTCATTTTGATGGGTTTCAACTGTTACAACTAGTTCCTTGTACCAGGTTGTTGTGTATCTGTTGTAAATGGTAATCAAGAGATGTTCGATGGATGTATCATTGCCACTCAAGCACCCGATGCATTGAGAGCATTAGGAGGAAAAGCAACTGACGAAGAAATGAGAATACTTGGTGCCTTTCAATATGTCTACAGGTTATGTATCTTCAGCATGCCTTGAGTGTTCTTTATCTAACTGAAATTAACAAGATAATATTCATAAAATATATAGTGTCTTGCTGGTGTAAATTGTTCTTTACTCCAGGAGACTTTCCCTTTAATCTTACTTTTTTGGTGCAAATAAGAAAGGGTTGTGGGTTGACCATATCACTAAAATTGGGTTGACTAAATAAGCTGCCATAACAGTGAGGAAAACATGTAAACGTAAACAACCTTTGATGTTAATGTGCACAATCGCCTTCATTTAATTTATCTATATAAAACGAGACAGCAAGAGTAGTCGAAATATCTCTTTCTGCTATATTTATTTAATTTCTTTATGCCATAAATTTCTTTCTATAATATGAATGATTTCTATATTGGCAGTGATATTTTCCTTCATCGTGATAAAAATTTGATGCCCCGGAACCCGTCAGCATGGAGTGCCTGGAATTTTCTAGGAACCATGGATAACAAAGTTTGCCTCACATATTGGCTCAATGCGCTTCAGGTTGGTTCCCTTTTCTTTCTTGGGATAAGCTGGTGTTAATTATTGGAGATAAGTTCTTATGTTTATTCTCTGCTAAAATAAAATCTTAATTATAAATATAATTTTCAAAAATATCATAAATAAATTCAGCCCTATTGTGTATATTTTTTACTATTACATTTATTGTAATTATTACCTTATTATTTTGCCTTTTATTGCTGAATCTGCTTCTGTTTTAATGTGTATATTGAAATATCAGAATATCGACGACACTGGGCTTCCTTTCCTTGTGACGCTAAACCCAAATCATGAGCCTCAAAATACTGCTTTCAAGTGGATAACAAGCCATCCTGTTCCAACTGTTGCAGCTTCAAAAGCGTTACTTGAGCTCGAAGGCATTCAAGGAACAAGAGGAATATGGTATTGTGGTGCATACCAAGGTCAGAAACAATTTTTCACAGATTTGTAGTCTGCTGTAGTAATTACCACTATATTTTAAAGCACTAGAATAAAAATGAGGGTGAAGTGGTTTCTTTAAAAAAGAAAATGAAATGAAGGATGGGTAATATTTCCTAGAACGAGAAACTTACTGTTTGCCCCTTAGTTTGTAACTTTGAGGTTTTCTCAATTGTTTCCTACATTATCTCTGCAGGCTATGGTTTCCATGAGGATGGCTTTAAGGTAACAAAACTCTTGCTGTGTAAAATTAACTGTTAAGGTCAGGGGTATTTTAGTAATTGTTTTATATATTTCTTCTTATAATGCACGTGTGACTACCTTTAGTTGTTGCATTATTCAATAACCCACATAATGACATGAGATGTAATTTTATGTACATGCATCTTTTATTCATGAAATTAGGGTCGTGAGTCAATTGTAGACTGTACAGCCTCCTCCTCCTCCTCCACCTCCTCCACCTCCTCCACCTCCTCCTCTGCAATTTATTACATGGAGGTTTTGGAACAAACTCAGATTTTGGTCGCAAGCTAAAGACTTGATTTTTTCTTCTTTCCTTGTCGTTGCCAGAAGGGTGATGGCTAATATTGTTGTGTAAGTGCCATTCACGCATGGTACTTCTCCAAGGAATTTTTTTAGTTGCTACTCCTAAAGGTTACTTTTTTCATTGCCGTAAGATTTGTGCCAACCTCCATTTTCTTGGGACAACCAAGTATGTAAATCTATTATTTTCCCTGCTGACATCATCATTGTTGAGGCTGATGTCAGCAATCTTTAAAGCTTGTGCTGCAAATTGATTTTGTGCCTCTTCTGAGGCATATACTGGTTCTGGTCTGAGTTGTTTGTGTTGCTATGCCATGGTTTGCTAAGTTAATTTTATTTTTTGTTGACATCATCATTGCTAGCCTATTTCGACTTGATTTTTTTTTTTTTTTGAAAGTTGTGATTATTCATTGTAGCCCAATAGGATAAGAGAATACCACAAACAAAAATAGGTTACATGAAGCTAAAGGGTCCATACAGCAATATGTTGCTCATAGGCCCCATGCTTGGCCAATACATCAGCCCTACCATTACCACTTCTTAAAATATGGTTCCAACTAGTAACAATACAGGTAAGGTCTTTAATCTCATCAATAATATATCGAAGTCTCCAGGGAGGTTTGAGGTCGTTCTTGCACAGTACTTGAGAGTAACCCTCAACATGTAATGGTCCAACAAAATGGAAATTGAGAAAACACTTGAGCCCTTGAAGGAGACTCATCGCTTCAGCAATTGTGGAATTAACAATGCCAATTGGTCCAGAATAAGTAAGAAAGATGTCTCCACTTCTGTTCCTGATTAAACCACCCACTCTGGCTAGCCCCGGGTTACCCAAGGGTGATCCATCAAAGTTCAACTTGTAGGAGTGTAGAGGTGAGGTTGCAAACAATGCTTCTGGATTTTTGCCCTTCCCCCTCTCTAGCAAGTGCAGTCCAAATACTCCAAATTGCCCCACAATCAACATTCCTGAACCGATTTTGAATTTTCAACCAACAAACAACCTGATGGGTGACATGGCTGCACATATCACTTCAAGTAGCGGTCTCATTAGAAAAAATCCTGTTGTTCTTTTCCTTCCAAATAAGCAATGGGATATATCCCAAATAGGAGGAAAACATTACTCATCCTTTGGTTCCAAGACCAAGGGAACCAGCAAGTGCAAAGATACCATTCAAGTCAGATGAGACCAAACCTGTTCATGAAAAAAGTCCATATCTTCCAACTGAAGGAGCAATGAATTAGAAGATGATCTATGGATTCGGTTTTGCATTGCATAGTGGGCAAGTAGCATCAGGTATCTGAATTCCCGTCCTCAATAGAGAGTCTCGCGTGGGTAGTCTCTCTCGCAAACAACACCACCCAAAGAAAATTTGTTTCTTTGGACATGAGAGTGAGCAAGCCACAACAGCCTGATGAGTGTGTTGATCTCGGTAGCAAGGCAAAAATAATTTGAGCTAACCGAGTAGCAATCCTTGGCATGATGCCTCCATATTACTTCATCCTCCCGGCCTCTTCTTAGATAAGTTGTACTTAAATCCTCTAGTAGTGCAACTGCTTCAATGGCCTCTTCATCATTTAATTTTCTACTAAGCAATGAAGTCCAGTCCATATCTTTTAGCTGCCCCAATGGGCTATTATCACTGATAAGGCAACTTTGATTCCTTGCTAATAGAAAGACTCTTTGGTAATTCTCAAACAATGTACTCTCACCCATCCACTTGTGGGACCAGAAATAAGTTCTATTACCTCTGCACGGCTGGATAGAAACTTGCTGAGCAAAGAAGGGAAATAGCTTAACAATTTTCTTCCAAATAGAGGAAAGCTTCATTTGCCTTGTGGTCCTAAACCACCATTCTCTGGGCCTGCTGTCCAGTGCCCTTGTTGTCAAGCTTTTCCAAGTAGTACCATTACTCAGAGTTAATTTCTAGAGCTATTTAGTCAAGAGAACCTCATTCATAAATTTTATTTTTCTAATGCCCAATCCCCCATTCTTCTTTGTTTGACAAACATCATCCCATTTAATAAGATGAAGTTTGGATCTCTCAAAAGTACCTGACCATAGAAAGTTTCTCATAATCCTTTCAATTTTGTTCACCACCGAGAGGGGACAATGTAGGAAGGAAAGGTAGTAGGTGGGGATACCAAACAAGCAAGACTTAATCAACGTAAGTCTACCTGCCTTAGTAAGTAATCTCCCTTGCCATGTACTTAATCTTAGGTTCAGCTTCTCAATAATAGGGTCTCATAAACTTACAGTTGCCCTTCCAGTAAAGAGAGGCAGACCTAGATAAGTAGATGGAAGAACAACAATTTTACACCCCAAAATGTCAGCCATTTCGGTCATCACTTCGCTCTCAACAGAGAAACCATAAATTGCAGATTTGGACTTGTTTATTTTCAGCCCGGATACCAACTCAAATAATATCAAAATGCATTTAATAACTTTGAGTTGGTCAATTGTACCTTTACGGAAGAGAATGGTGTCATCAACACACTGCACAAGTGGGGCTTGGAAGCAGTCTATATCATGATGGGGTCAAGCCATCCCTCATCTAATTCCATTTGCAACATATATCTCAAACCTTTCCCCTGCAATGTTAAATAGCATAGGGGATAAAAGATCACCCTGCCTGAGGCCCCTTGTAGGCTTAATGAACCCATAGGCTCCACCATTGATTAGTATGGAGTATCTTGCAGTAGAGATACAAGTCATAATCCACTTCCTCCATCTCCAACCAAAACCCAATTGCTCCATCACTAAATCCAAATAACTACAAGAAACCTTATCGAATGCTTTTTCAAAGTCTAACTTCAAAATAACCCTTGACTTACCTGATTGTTGACAGTTATGGATAACCTCGTGTACATTCATTGCTGCATCAAGAATTGACCTTCCCTTAATAAAAGTATGTTGTTCTGAGCTGATAACATGAGCCATCACCTTCTGTAGTCTTGCTGCCAACAGTCTCACAATAATTTTGTAAATACTACATGCAAGACTGATGGGCCTGAAGTCATTCACCTGCTCGACACAATGTTTCTTGGGAACTAATGCAATGAAGGTGGCCCCAAGAGAAGTGCTAGTGAGTCCGAATTGATAGAAGTGTTGAAATTTCTGGACCATATCATTCCGAATATAGGCCAACAAACATTGACGAATTTGCCATTGTACCCATCCGGACCCGGAGCCTTGTCCTTTGGGAGGCATTGACCCACATCATCGATTTCCTCAAAAGTGAATGACTTTTCAAGATCAGCAGCACGGTCAGGAGTTAGCCATGTGCAATGAATTCCTTTCAATAGTGGTCGATTGAGGGTGTCTTCTACAAACACACAAGAAAAGTGAGCAACAATACTATTTATAATGGTACTTTTATCCAAGGTGACTTCCCCATTGACTGTGAGGGAGGAAATTCGTCGACCCTCCTATGTGATGCCATGACACAGAAGAACCGAGTGTTTCCTTCACCCTCAAGTAATTACTTATATCTTGATTTTAGCTTCCAGAGAATAGCTTCCTTTCAAAGAAAACCATTGAATTCCACCATTGTCGAAAGCCTTTCAGCACCCTCAACATCACTCAAGGCTCTATATTCCTCAAGTAAATCCAGTGCATCAAACTTATTACTCAATTCACTCTTTCTGGACACTTGGGCAGCTTTGGTGGCTTTTGCCCAATCTTGTAATTTCCCTTTCAGTGCTTTAAGCTTCCTGAATAGTCTTCCCCCCATCGGTCCATCATCCTATATATTAGCCCACCAATCCTCCACTTGCAAAGTGAAATTCTCATCCTCAAGCCATTGATTTTCAAATCTGAATGGCACACCTCCCCAATTCTCAGAGTTTGTGTCACGCTTAATAGGCCAGTGGTCAGAGATCGTCATGCCTAACACTTTGCAGCTAACATTTGGATATAGTTCCAAACATTCCTCATTGCAAATAAATCTGTCCAACCTACACAAGGTCGATCTAACTCTTCCATTGCTCTAAGTGAATGTTTTCCCAGAAGTTGGGAGATCAATTTGTTCCAAAGCTCTAAGGAAATCTATAAATCCCCGCATTATAGAAGTGAGTGATCTAGCTGGCAGGGATTTCTCATTTCTGGCCTTGATGGCATCAAAATCTCCCCCCAAGAGCCAAGGTCCATTCCGAAGATCAATCATGTTTGAGAGCTCCTCCCAAAAATTAAATCTATGGTTATATGTGCTCGGCCCATAAACGGCTCCCAAGTGCCAACGCTTACCGCTTGATAATTTATAAATCTTCATGCTGATACAAAATAGTCCGACATTTAGACTTGAGGCATAAATAAAAGTTGTATCCCATATCACTAGAATTCCCCTAGTTGTACCCACAATATTTAGTTCATGCCATCTAGGTAGTCAGAAGGTGACAAGTTTTTTAACCATTGAGTCCGTTATTTCGCCAAGTTTAGTTTCTTGAAAGACAACAAGCTGGGCTTTACTCCTCCATATTGTACTCCTAATAACAGTCCTCTTGCTAGGACTTCTTACTACTCTGATATTTCATGAGAGAAATATCATTTTTTACCCTTATCCGGGTTTGTCGCTCCTTTACCTTTCGCACGTGTCACACTTCTTTCTATTTGAGGTACATGGGCTTCCTTTGCATTGTCATCATATTTTTTCAGAAATTTTGGTCATCCACTCATACTCCTCCTTGCTCACCTTTGTCTTTAGTTTTTGCAAGTGCTCAAACCAGGAAGAATTTGTGGAATTTCCCATATTTTCAGCCTGCTCCTCATAGTTTAGTTGATTAACTTCAGCCGAGTGGACCAACCCTTCCTACATATCTTGAATTTGGTTTGCATTAACTGAATTTGGTGAAAAGGATGCTGGATCAATTGGCCTAGAAGCATTTGGTATTTTCTTTCTTGAATAGACACTGCCAGGGGTGGCCATATGGTTAATAGGAATTGGGGAATGTAGTGAAGAGGTCTTGTTGGGGGGAGGGAAAAGAAAATTGTCATTAATGCTTGCATGGGGGTAAATTTGGTGCAAGGAGAGTTCTGGTTGTGGTGTGGATGCGGGTGGAATGTGGTCATTTGGTGGCTGTGGGATAGGAGGGCTGCTTCTGGGGCTGGGATGGGCTTGAGGTGGCTCAATAAATGGAAGAGCGGATGGTGGGTGTGTAGATGAAGGAAGGGAATGATTTAGAAAACAAGGGTGCATGGTTACTGGTTCAGTAAGATGATTCGGAGCATTGGGAAGGCCCTCAACAGCAAGCAAAGGGTTCTGGTGTAGTTCTGTCCTGTGCCTGAGTGAAGCTGAGTCAACTCGGACAAGTTCTGACTCAGTCCGAGCTGGTGAGTCAACTCGGTTCACTTCAGCTTGATTGGCCTTGTCATGAAATGACTCATCATCATCTTCCTCCAGTCGGCTTCGACGGACAATTGTGAAGGGGGGAATGAACTCTTCAGGTTTTAGGAGAATTGCAAAAAATCTGTCCTCAACCTCCAATTCTGTCCATAGCTCTTGCATTGGCAAGCAGCTTGGCCTGATTTTCGCACGAGCATAGGCAAGATTACTTCCACTAGCAGAGGCCTCATCCAGTTCCAGAAATGTCCCAAGAGAGCTGGCAAGTGACTTTAGTGTTTCGACTTATCAAAGCTCCAGGGGAACACCCCAAATCTAGACCCAAATGGATAATGGCCCTGTTCCTTTTAATTTTTCCCATTAGAGAGCCTCCCAGTGGGGTATTACTTTGCCATGATTCCAGGAGAGTAGCTTGCTATTGGTTTCTGCGTCGTTGGCTAGTATCAGCCAGTCTCCATTTCCCAAATACGATATCAAAGGTTCATATGACAACTCCCAGCTATCCTTAACCCATTTTTTCAGCTCCTCAAGTTTATGCAAAGTCCAATCTAGTTTCACAACCACTCCGTGCCGCAGTGAATTTGCTTTTGCCTCCCATGTAGCATTCATTCTACTATGAAGCTCCTCAGATTGTGCTGCTTCAGGTTTGTCCTTGTGTGCTAGGACATCTTTCCACGATTTCTCCTTTGGTTGCTCGGTTACAGGCATTAGGGGACAAGGAAACAGCTTTTCAAAATCTTCCAGCGAGCATTTCCATGGTGAAACTCTATCAATACCAAATTCTGGTAAGTAAATTCGTGCAAGGACCTTAAGTGCTCTAAAGTGAAGAAGTTTGCACTCCCAATCATGTCATCGAAAGGTCGAAATAGCATATTGGGAATCCTCCCACCAGATCTCTTTGGATCTGGTGTGCTTAGACTCTATTACTCTTTGAAGCTGCTCCAAGAAGAGTTCGCCAACCTCAAGGGGGATCCAAATAAAGGATTTCTTCATGCCCGTCTCAACCAGGAGTCGCACAAGCCTTCTTGATGTGTCGTGCTCCGCTGAGAAGACTGAAGTGTACCCAAAACCCTTTGTCGATTAATCCTTCCATTTGGCCTCCCTTTCATCTTCTCAACACTCTTCCATCCTTCCTCCTGATGTTGATACGCACCAGAGGTATCATACCTGTCTCCTCCAGTGCTGGTGAAAGCATCTAGCTGTCGTACTGTCTCACGAGAGTCGTGAGGTCGCACTACGACAGAGATTTCCGGTCGATGTCCACCATCCCGATCCTGTTGTTCCGTGTCACGATGCTCGTGAGGTTTCGCCGCAGCAGATGCTGTCTTATGCCATTCTCCTCCAGCGCCGGTGAGACAATCTCACGTCGTTCTAGTCACACAGTCTCTCGTCTCTCCGCCATTGGCACATTTTTCTGCTTATAGAACTCTGACTTTAGCTTGTTTTCATGATGTGACTTATTTGTTGTACAATTCTGGTTAATTTTTGTCAGCTGAATTAATTTTTGGTTGCAATCATGTCTATCTTAGTGAATGTCCATCTGCTGTGGTTAATAATAGTTGCTAAGGATTTGATTCAGATTACCGCAACTAAGTTGAATGGTGTTAATAATCGGTTATGGGTTTCATCTGTTAAAAAGTAGTTGGAGACAAAATTAAAAGACCAATATCTTAGTGAAAGTCCTAGGACTGGCTGTCAAGTTAACTAAGCTAGCGACCAATATCTCAGAAGTTTACTAAGCTCGCCACCATCCATATGAGCTAAAAGATCACTTCCGTAGCTGCTATATCAATTTGTAACAATGGCATCAGAGCTGGTTCAGCCTCGGACTGAAAGGCGCAAAAACACGTTTCCCACACTTTGAAGCACAATCAGCTAAGACAATTCATTGAGCTGTGCCAATTCATTGAGCTGTGCCAATTCATTGTGCTCGACACGTTTTACGAAGGAAGCAACAACTGAAGTTTTGAAGAAATTAATGACAGTCAAACTCGGCTCTCTGTTCTGCACTGCAAGGAGTAACTACATCAATGCTTGGGAAGTAAGCTTCAGTAATTCAATTGTTACAGACTAGCACTATGGAAGCAAAAGCAGATTTGAAATTTTTTTTTTTCCCATCTACTGCTCTTCATTCTGCTAGAGGCAGCAGCAACAATTCAGCTATCGATTATACTACAGAACCTTCCCACACAGCTGCTGATTTTTGGCTCCAACAATTTATTCCAGCCGAAGAAGAAGCAACAAGAGCAATAGTGTAAATGTGGAATTTCTGGTTGTATTATTTCACGTGAACAAAAGTACATATAGTTACAAGGAGTTACATTCAGGTTAGGTCACTTACATCAAATCAATAAAGAATCTTACTAAAGATAATCACAACACTAAATTAAATACACTTTAACTAGGAGTCGAATTAAGGCAGGTCTCTTTGAGTTGGATATTCTAATTGATCCTTTTATCGAGTGAGAAGTCGGTCTCTAACATTCTCCCGCAAGGTTAGTGTCTTCGGAGAGACACAAAGCTTAGAGATTAACTGAGAGAATTGTCCCCTTGAAAGACCATTGGTAAAAACATCAGTGACCTGATCTTGAGTCAGAATGTTTTTAACTTGAAGAAGACCGCATGTAACCCGCTCTCGGATGAAATGATAATCAAGTTCCACATGTTTACCTTGCCGGTGAAAAACCGGATTGGCTGCAATGTAGAGATTGTCACACCACAAAGTAGGCGGATCCTTGAGGAAAATACGGAGTTCTCCAAAAAGTAATAGCACCCAAGAAGTTTCTGTAGCAGTAATTGCCAAGGCTCTATACTTGGCCTCAGCGCTAGAACGAGCAACAATGGGTTGCTTCTTCGCAGACCAAGAAATCAAAGAACCACCAAATAGAATACAGAAACCGGTCACTGAACGATGATCATCGGGGCAGCCACCCCAATCCGCATCACAAAAAAATATCTAGCCCAAGGTCACCAACTGGCTCAATAAGAAATCCAAATAACATCGTACCATTCAAATAACGCAATATGCGTTTCACTAGAGACCAATGAAGCTAGCATTTTCATTTAAATTTAAATGGAACTTTAATTCTAATGGGATTAAATATTTGAATTCAGAAAGACATGAATTCAAACTGAAGAAAACATATCCTTGTATTTGACTTGTAGACAGGAACAAATTTTTTAATAGGGATTTTTATGTTGACCACATGGCGACCACTGGCAGCAATAGTGTGGATATCCAACTGGTAATTCTGGCTCTCCAGCGTGATATTTGTAATAAGGATATGGAGCTACTCTATTATTTTGTCGGCATTGAGGTGCACTGAGTTGGCCATGGATTATATCTTTCTCATGCTCCTGACCTCAACATATGCTCTCCTTGATGACCTCTAGTTATCATTGACTCTAAATTGTCCAAATTTGATGGAGTTCCTCTCTCGATTTACTATCAGTTATCATTGGCTCACAATGCCCAACATTTAGTATGTCGTAACCTAGTGTTGCCAGTTCAAACAGAATCTGACTGACAGGCATTGGACGGCTGCCAAAAGAATTTTGTGCTATGTCAAAGGTACACTGCAGCATGTCATTCATATTAATCCGACCTCTCGGTTGGGCCTAGAGGCGTTTACGGATGCCGACTGGGGCGGTTGTCCAAATGATAGCAGGTCTGTCTCTGGTTATTGTATTTTATTAGGTGGTTCACTCTTCTCATGGGCCTCAAAGAAACAATCCACTCTCCCGGTCTAGTGCTGAGGCCTAGTACCGAGCACTGGCCCTTGCTGCTTCAGAGTTTTCTTGGATCTTGCAGTTGCTAAAAGAATAGTGCATCTATCTTTAGACTTCCCCACCATTTGGTGTAATAATTTATCTTCTACTCAGATTGCGGCCAACCCCATCTTTCATGGACAAATGAAATATGTGGAGTTAGATTATCATCGGATACATGTCCAGATATATCAGAAGATCTTCCAAATCCTCTTGAGTCTAAGTCATGTACAGGATTTAATACGTGTATATGTAGAATTTTTCTTTGTTTAGAATTCTTTTTTGTTTAGAATTCCTTCTACAATTCTTTGGTTACCTATTATGTAACCCATGTAACCTATATATACTACACGTGAATCAATGTAAAGTAGCTCGGAAGATTACTTCTCTCACACCTGAACCAACCTCAAACTCTGCATTTGGTGGAAGGATTGTAAGATAAACGAATAGTAGTGAACTGGATTAAAGGATGATAACCATTTAAATTTAAAAGGAACTTTGAATTCGAATGGGATAGAATATTTTAATTCAGAAAGACTTGAATTCAAACCAAAGAAAACATATCCTTGTATTTTATTTGTAGTTAGGAAAGGATTTTTTGTTAGGGATTTTTATGTCCTTTTGTACACTAGCTGCTAATCTATAGATTGGCAGCATACTTTCTTATTTATTCATTCGGAAGTTGTAGCTCAGAGGAGTGAATCTTTATATAATAAAGAGTTAGACTTTTTCTGTACGTTATTGTAATTTTCGTCAAAGTCTTGGGTGGAGTTAGAGTAACTAGCCTTAGACGGATTTGAAAGCAAGGCCGCATGCTGCAGAACATCAAGTTTGGGCGTCGTTCGATCCAGCCGTATGAAAATTTGGTAATAGAATGTGTTGACAAAATGAAAAGTACCGGTAAGGAAACTTTAACGTTTGAATTTTTTCTTCACTTGTTTGTGTCTAGGTTGGAGAATCTGGAGAATCTACGCACGGACATAATAGACCATGTTCAAGAGATGGAGGTGAGAATAGATAGCTTGGAGGATGAGATCGCTATTACAATAATGAAGATTAGAGTTCCAGAGTAGAAAGTCCAACAACAGTGGAGTAATGCAATAAGGACGTCTACATTATTGCAATGGGAGTATTTTAAAGGGGCCATAGACGCGTCCAACTGCAACTATACATATTTAAAGGCGGGCCATTCAGTTTGGGTTTCCATCCAATCCGAACCAATCTCGAACCGTGCAGCCGACTGATGGATCGTAGGATATAACGGGCAGTAGCATATCGGACCAAAGCATGATAACTATTTCAATATAAATGGAACTTTGAATTTGTATACGATAGAATGAAAGAACTCAGAAGGACTTGAATTTAAACTAAAGATAGGATATCCTTGTATTTGATTTCTAGATTGGATTAGGATCTTATCTTCTTAAAGGGTTTTTATATCTTTTTGAACACTTTCTTCCACTTATAAACAGGTGGTTTCTTATTTGTTTTTTATCTAGATCTTGTAGCTAAGAGGAGTCAATTTTTTTTTTTTTTTAAATTGAGTTAAATTCTCCTACTTAGATCGATTTCAGGCATTGTTCAACCCAGGCCTATGATGCCGAGGCAGGGGCAGGGGAGATAGGAAGGCTATTTGTTGTGGGTGAACTAATCATAATTCTATTAGGTATTGGGATAAGTTTGGCAAACCAGCGTGGGCTAATTGTGTTGAAAATTCAGAAGTGTCATCCGAGACTCAGGATCCTCTATCCACTGCTCAAGATGCCATGCAAAAATTATTTCAGCACCTTGGACATCTTCAGTTGACTTCCACTGCTTCTCCAGCCTCCTCTTCTCAGTTGTCTGCCAATACCACTGTTGCCTATTTAGGTATATTGACTTTCATAGCAACCGCTTTTTTGTTGTGAGTTCATGAATCAGGTGTATATACCAATATGTCAGGTCACTGTCCTTGTTTTCTTCCCTGCTTAGTACTGTCATGCACAAAACTTTTACTCAAGCAGATGGTTCCTTTACCAGTGTACTTGGTGAAGGGATTGTTTCTGTGTCAACTAGCTAATTAGTTTGCCTAGTGGTCCACAACTACATCCTCTACATGGACTTTTGGTACCATACCTACTACCACAGCTACAATGTCCAATTCAGGTACATATACTTTCCATGTGTTTCCAACAGCATCATGGGTCATTAATTCTTATGCTGCTCTATATAATTCATGTATGTCTACTTTATAGTGTTTTCGTCCTTTATTTTTCATGGGACGTGTTTCTGTAATTGTCGACTCCCTTACAGTAATTTGTGTTGGCAAAGTTCAGCTTACTGTCTGAGCTTTAAAATTTATGTTTCATTTTTCCAAATTTTTGTTAACTTATCATCAGTCAGCCAAAATCCCGTTCATTGAGGTTGGTGCCCACCAGCATACATCAGGTTTGTTTAGTTTGTTTTTAATTTCTTTATATTTCATCTGCAGTGAGACATTTTATGCTAGGTAATGAGTTTCTTAACCCAAGTAGTGGAGTAGGCAATGATCAGACTAGAGTCCGAATTAAACCATTTTCTTGTTATTGTACTGGTAGTCAGATAAGGTACTATATGTCTAAATTTTTGAGTAAATGTTTATCCTTATTATGTATTTCTGGTCCTCAAAATGTGGAGAACAATTGGTCTCGGGAATAGAAATTGGGGCTTTACTTAGTTGTAGAGATCATGAGTACATTCACCCTTGCACTACACACAATTCTTTCACCCTCTGGTAGCTTGCATATAGGTCTATTGTTCTTCTATTCAAGTTCATATATGCTGCCTCTGGTACCATTGAGATATTTTATATTATCTGCATTAGTAATTATTTTTGAAATTATTGCAGTCAGGGTTGGCAGCAGCAAATGGTGTACTTGGAAAAGCCTGCGTTATACTAAGCAATAGAAAACAAATGGTACCAACCATGTTTGAAACCGGAGCACGACTTATTGTCACTAGGTTCCTTGACCACTACATCTCGACTGGTTATGTGAGGTGAGTTTACATACCACTAATGATGAGAAGCACTACATTTTACTTTAATATCCCTTTTTATGAAATTTAATGAATTAGTTACTAATTTAATGAATATAATTTAGAAATTTATGAAATTATATTTGGAACCTTGCACCTATTGCCCGCAACATTTTGCTACAGAAAGTATATTCTTGTGAAAGGGTGCCTATGTTGAATTTAATAACTTTTGGTCAATTCAGATGTCTTTACAAACCAAAAGGTTGGTTGTTGATGCACTACATCCTGAAATGGAGAATCTAGTTAACGAATATACGGATAAAATATTACACCAAAGCAAGTCCAAGTTATGGAAGGAGATTTAAGAAAATATCTGCAATTAAATGGTTTGGATTTTAAGCTAATTTTTTTTTTTTTTTTTTGGAAGTTGAGATTTTTTTTATTGTGGCCCAAATGGGTGAAAGATTACAACAACAAACAAACAACAAACACAAAAAAGGTTACATGAAGCTAGGGGGCGACAACAACAATATGTTACTCAACAGTCCCTTCTTAATACATGATTCCAACTAATGACAATAAATGAAAGGTCTCTAATTTCATCAATGATACAACACATTCACCAAGGAGGTTTGAGATCATGCTTGCACCATTGAATCAGAACTTGGGAGTCGCCTTCAACATGCAATGGACCAACAAAATGATACTTGAGAAAACATTTGAGTCCATGGAGTAAACTTTGAGCTTCTACAATTGTGGATTCATTAATACCTAGTGGTCCATAATATGTGAGTAATATATCTCCAACTGAATTCCTGATCAGGTCCCCAACTCCAGCTAGACCCGGGTTTCCAAAAGATGACCCATCAAAGTTTAGCTTGTAGGAGTTTGGGGGTGGAGGAAGCCAAACAATAGTTATAACTAGTTTACCATTCCCGTCTCTTGCATGTAAATTCCAGGAACTCCATATCTTGCCACATTCAACATTCTTGAAAGCCTTTGCCAACTAACAATATGAGTTGTAATTCGATTGCAAAGGTCAGTCCAAGAGCTGGATTTATTTTGAAAAATTCGATTGTTCCTTTCCTTCCATATCATCCAAGGAATATATCCTATGCAGCAAGAAAACATGAGCTTTCCTTTACTACCAAGACCCAGGGAGCCAATGAAAGCAACAATACCATATAGGTCACAAGGGATAGGTAAAATAAACCCGAATCTATTAAGGAAGAATAACCAAACTTTCCAGCTGAAAGGGCAATGGATCAAAGTATGATTGAGTGACTCACTTTCAGTATTACATAAAGGACAAACGGCATCTTGAATCTGAATTCCCATCCTCATCAACAAATCTCTAGTAGGTAGTCTACTCCTCAAGCAGCACCACCCAAAGAAAATTTGTTTCCTAGGACCCGAGAGTGACCAGGCAGCAGCAAGCCAGTGAGGTTGATGGCCTTGATTAGTTAAATAAGAGTATGCAGAGCTTACCATTAAGTTCTAAGAACAAGTACAAAAGAATAAAATGTTCTAAGGGTAGGTGGTCCTATATTGGGGAGTTCCGTAAATTGAACTTTTTTATTCCATGTTTGCTGATATGGGAGTTTGCTTGTTTTAGAATGTCCTCTTAAGTGTTTTCCTTTTATTTATTTAAGAGCTAATCATTTAAGTATAAGTGCTTGTTGCTGAATTAGAATAACATTGGAGTTTTTTGTTCAATGTGTTTTTTATTTTCCTGTTAGTAAGGATATTTTACATAAGTTACATGCCCCTTAAGCTTGTCAATATAAATTATATAACCATAGCTCGGTACGTGGAGAATAAAACCATGGCCCTGGCAATGTCTTCTTAGGAGTTCTCCACCTAATCTTCATTACAAACATATGGTGTCGAGATGTCTCCTCAAGTGCCCTGGATCGGGATATAGTGACAGTCAACCACTTTGTTTTGTTTGTTAATGATAACTAGATTACTTGCAATAAGTGTTACATCTTACTATCACATCACAATTGGTGAATCCAATTTACACCAAAATCTTGAATACAAGACTTCAGCCACACCAATTTACATGCTCCATGTGCCATAGCTCTGTACTTAGTTTCAGCGCTTCACCAAGCCATTGGTGCCCCCTTCTTTCTTTTCAGTGTTACCAAGTTTCCAACATCCAAGAGTTACAATACCACTATAAGTGTAGACTCTTAGCAACTCAGCACAATCAGCAGGCATTCCGAAAAAAGGAGACAGTTACCGCTCCTAGCATCATTGTGCACACAGAAGTAAATTTTAAAAAAACTGTTTGAAGGCAGCATACTGTAACTCAACCTTCTCAACAAACTATCCAAGATGGACTGTGATAATAATCGATCAAACACAAATGATAGCAGGTATTTCTAGTGCCCTGAGGAAATCCAAATAACATGAGTTACTAACAGTAGATTACTTATATAAAAGTTAAGACTCAAATAACCATGATTGTTCTTAGAACAAAGTCTAAAACCTTCAATGACCATGAAAACAGAAACATACAACAACATACCTCCTCATGAGGGACGTGGAATCAAAAACTAGAACTTTGATGTATATATCACGCCTATAATAGGAGATGTAAACCAGGAACATGCAGAAGTAACACACGGGAGAATCCAGTAGCACCTGAGCTGAGCATCCTTAACCTTGCACAGAACTCATGTGATTGGAACTTGTAGAGCCTTCAGAAAGTAGAATTGAATATGATTTAATGGACCTTAGAAAAGAGATTAGTAAGTGACTCAACAATTCTAGAACTCAAATGCTCCTCTCAGCCGAGAGCTGCCCCAGTTTTCATTGGAGGTCTTTTCTTTCTTTATTATCCTCCCCCTTGAGACTTATTCCCTTGCATTCTTTTATCCATAACACCTACACTTGAGAGAAAAAATTGTGCTTTAAATGGCTTGAAAAAAAATGAGACCCTCGAGATTTTTCTTATAGAGGAGAATTACAAACTTTATAGAATTTACATCTTATGCCACTTGTAAGTGACCACACATGTACCTAGTATTACAACTATATAATAAACATAGTGTTATAATAGTCACTCCAATAATAAAATTTCTTACATTGTCCCCATGATAAGCAATATATATCGAATACCCCGAGATTGTTACATAACTCTTTAAGTGGCCCCACAAGTGCTCTAGTAAAGAGGTCTACCTATTGATCTTTGGTCTTCACATAATGGGTAGATAGTATTTGTTCCCATATGACGTGATAGTTGACTTCAATGTGCTTTGTATGATCTTGAATAATTGGGTTACCCGATGTAAACATGGCAGTTTGGTTATCACATTCTATCTTCATAGGTACTGTAACACTGACTTGAAACACTTGAATAGTGTCTTCACCCAAAACATCTCACATGTTGTATGTGTCATTGCTCTACATTTTGCTTCAACACTAGAGCGAACTACTACACTTTGCTTTTTACTCCATGTAACTGCTTGATTTAGTGAAGGAATATAGAAGATAAGAGAAAAGAAAGCAGATAGGAAGAAGAAGAAGAAGAGAGAAGGAGAGAAAGAGGGCGTACGGTCATAACGACCTACAACCTAAAACATGTATTAATAGAGTCCAAAATTTCAAATTACAATAATATCATAAATGGTGTGAGGAGCAAGTACAGAAACTAAACATACTCACATGTGTGCTACTGTAATACAGAAAACAAATACTAATTAACTAAATTGTAGTAAAATTACCAAACTACCCTTGCATAGTAACACTCCTCCTCAAGCTAGAGCATAAATATCTTGAAGACCTAGGATAAAGAGAAGATAATCAAAGTCTTTTCGCCCAAGACCATTTACTGAGTAGATCAGCCAGCTACGCTTTAGAACTAACATGTGGAGTAACAATCTTGCCCTCAAAATTGTGTCACGAATAAAGCGATAGTCAACCTCTATATCTTTGTCCTCTCATAAAAGACCGGATTGTTCGCTATAAATATAGTAGTTTGATTATCACACATCAATACCATGAGTTTGTCATCACTTAACCCCAAATCAGAAAACACATATTATACCAAGAGAAGTTTACTCACAGTATATGCCTTGGACTTGTATTCAGCCTCAACACCAAAATGAGCTTCAACAATTTTGTTTCTTACTTTTCCATCCAATCAATTTTCTCCCACAAAAATACAATATCCAGTAGTAGAATCCCTATCAGTCTTAGAACAAGGATAGTTTGCATCAAAATACCCAACAATATCAAGATGAGCATAAAAATTAAACCGAAGTCCCTACCAGGTTCACCTTTCAAATAATTTAAAACTTTGTGAGCAGCATCGAGATGAACCTGATATGCCTTGTCCATAAATTGACTGACCACCCCTACAACAAATGAAATGTCAGGATGAATGGTTGTAGCATGAATATGTGTTCCTACCAACCTCCTGAACTGTGTCACATCTGGTAATGGGGGACTATCCACATCATGTATCTCCATGGCTGAATCAACTGGTGTAGTAGCAGGCTTGTCTCCTAACAGTCCTAGACTCATGAATCATATCCATCACATATTTCCTTTGGGAAAGGACATTGATTTCCCCCCCTTATTGCGGGCAACCTTAATCCCCATGAAGTAGCATAAGACAACAAGGTCCTTCACCTGAATATGATAATTCAAATTCAATTTAACCTTAGTCATACATGCAAATCATCACTTGTGAGTACAATATCATCAACATATATTTCTAGGACAATCAGACCCGAAAACGCCTCAAAATAAAACGAGAATGGTCACAATGACTTTTCTTAAACTGAAATTACCAACCACCTTACTGAATTTATCAAACCAAGTTGGATGACTCTATTTTAATCCATAAAAAGACTTATGGAGACGACAAGACTTAGACACCTCCCGTTGTTGAACATAATCAGGTGATTCCTGCATAAAAACTTCCTCTTGTAGATTACCATAAGAAGGCATTTTTAATGTCAAGCTGAAACAATGGCCAAGATTTAATAGCAGTTACTGAAATTATAATATGTAAAGTATTGATTTTGGGAACTAGGGAGAAGGTATCAAAGAAGTCCACCCCAAATGTCTCAGTGTGCCTTTTAGCAACCTATCGAACCTTGTATCTTTCCAGTGTCCCATCTGACTTATAATTCAATGTGTACACCCGTCGACAACCATCCACCAAAGCACTAGGAGGAGGATCAACCAAGGTCCATGTTCCCCTCTCTTGAAGAGTGTGCATTTCCTCATCCATAGCTAACTTCCACTCAGGTTTGGAAAGAGCATCAGAGTCTGCATTTCCTCTAGAGTAATATTTTCTTCCCTGGCTGCCAAAATTTGAGCCCGAACACTATCAAATGCAGAACCTAGGCAATCCAAAAATTGAGCCACATTTACCTGATTTCTTTGTTACCTTGTAAAACTTACATCTAAATATTGGGGATGATAGTTCTGTTTGTCCTGCAGAAGACCTCACATCTGAATGAAATATTGAGTTACTTATTTTTCACCTCTAGATAGAGTTAAGAATTTTTTATGCAAATTGTAAATACAATCAAAATTATATCTCTGAGAAAACATATCAGCAACGGTTTCCCATAGATCTTTAGCTGTAAGACAACTCATAACCTGTCTAGCTATGTCGTCCTCTTTATTTGAGGTGATCCAGATCTGAACCTGCACATCCCCAGCCCTCCAAATCATAGTAGTTTTCTGTGGGGGATGTTTGAGAATATATTTTTCTTTCATCTTAGCCCCCAAGTACTTTTTAATAGAAGAGGCCCAAAACAAATAATTTTCTCCATTCAGTTTTGATGCAGTAATCTGAATAATATCTTTTGCAAGTATAGTGTTAGTAACTCAACCCAACATACCAAAATCACAAGTTTCATTAATAGACATGATAGTAATCAAGCAAAAAGTGATGGGCCTCTTCTATTAATGAAACTTGTAATTAATCACCCAAAACCCTAAACCATGTATTAATAAAGTTCGAAAATACAGAATTACAGTAATGCCATTCATGGTTTGAGGAGCAAGTAAGCTACTTTAATAAACAAATAATAAGTAACTAATGTTTAGTAAAATTACTAAACTACCCCTGACTTATAACATTTGATACATAGCTTCCATATATAACTCTCTCGGTGCTTCCTTGTCAAGTGTCTATGGCCGTAATTTCTTAACCTCCTGCCACACTCCCTAGAATTCTCCTCCAAACACCACAAGGGATTTTCCATCACATTTTAGGGAGAAGAATTACCCAAGACAAATTCTTGTTTGAGGAATACCTGTTGTGTAGCACTCTCTTCATAGCATAAACTGAGTCACAATGGATTATTTCTGGGGTAATATGTGTCTCCACACTTGCTAAGATCCATGACATGACTGTAAGGTTTCCAGTTGTCCATGCTTCTGTTCTATTTACTAGTGGTTCTATATAAATAAATTTACCTTCTTACTTACTCCAATATGGTTTTCAGCTGCTGTAGACCACAACAGATGGTCCCATTCATTTTAGCACCAGAAATTCCATAAGTTTTTTCTTCTTTCCCTTCATTCTCTGGAACAGTATTAACCACAATTCACTCCATGGGTCCTGATTAAAAATAAAATGCAGCACACAAAACAATATGCGCCAACAGATAAATAGTATATTGCTCGAAATTGAAATTATTGAAGCAAAGTACCTAAATATAAATTTGAACATGTTTCACACCACAAATTTTTCTGAACTCATAAACACCAATCCGAGATAAAAATACCACAGACAAATAACCTTCAAATTTTGTCCAAGGTCCTGTATTAACAAGAAAAAATTAAATAACAGCATCAGAATGAAACAAACAACTGTAACATAACTTCATTTAAGCAATTCTTATAATTATCCAACTAGAATTACAATTCTTATAGAACTATAAGTAAAAAGTAGTACAAACACCAACCCTCTCCTCTTGGGGTTTCGTAAAACAACCAACACAATAAGTGAAGTCTTCAAATTCTATAAAAACATCGCCTTTTAGAAATTTTAAATTAATTTGAATCAATTGCAGCAACTTTCAATTAGATACTTTACATATCTATTCCATTTTCTGAGATCAAGATGTTGAAGAACCCTATCTTGTTACGGTGAAGCCCAAACCGCCTTTTTTGTCGCCTCCGAACATAAATATGCTCTGATAACAAGGAACAAGTTGAGTGGTAGGAGCTAAAAGAAAATCATTCGAAAGAAATAATTATGCTAAAAAGGGTTCTAAAAAACAATAAGACCCTAGCAGGTTTTCTTATAAAAGTGAATTTCAAGCTTTACATAATGTACATGTTGTGCCACTCGTAAGTGACCACGCGTCTACCTAGAGTTACGACAATAAGTAGCATAGTGTTAAAATACTCGCTTTGATAACACTCTTTCTAAAAGTGTCCTTTATAGAATCCCATGACCCTCACCCCATTAGTTGGTTACATTTTTTTCATGCACATTACCCCCCTCGTGCCTCGTGGATTATACTTGTAGTATTGGTGGCTGCCTTCTTCTGCCTGTTTCTTGTTCAGTGTCTAAAATGTACTCTCCATAAATCATTAGCCTTGTCCTCCAGGCTAAAAGAGGAGAACTGCTTCTGAATTATTTCAGCATCTTCTCATGTAGCCTCCACATTATTCCAATGGATTGTGCCTAGGGACATTTGCTGGCCTGCTTTGGGTATGGTGAGAGATGGGTCAATGCCAGTGAGAGCGTAGCTTTAAATATATGAGTCCTCTTCCACAAATTACATGTCCATATGCACGTTGATGCACCTGGCCATGCACGACCTAGTCTGTGGATAAACTAAAGATCAACTTTTATGACTTGGTAATCACTTAGTTTACTTGTAGTTAAACTTATTATGTACCACTCTTCTGTAGGTATGGTGATGGAGTCCTATATCTAAAAATAACTAGAAATATATCTGGTTCAAAGCTGAAAAATAAACATTATAAGATAAATGTAATTTAGATAGGACTCTTTCCGAAGTTAACATGGTAACCAAAAAAACCTCCTTGCGTACTGATTAAAATTGATAAACAGCACACTAAACAGTATGCACCAATAGATAAATGATATATTGTCCGAAAAAGAAATTACAGTAGCTTTCGAATGAAGCAAAAAACTGGAACAAGAATTCAATCAAGCAATTTGAATAATAATTTAACTAGAATTGCTATTCCAACACTAAGTCTTCAAATTCTATCAAAGGTAATTCAACTTGAGTAAACAAAGTTAACTGAGACAAAAAAACACAGAACTTTTAAATTTTTTTGAGTTAATTTGAATCAACCGCAGCAAATTTCAATCAGATACTCCACATATATATCCTCTTTTCAAAGTTCAGAGTTCAAAAACCCTACCTAGTTATTGTGAGACCGTAACCTCTTTTCATTTGCCTGCAGACAAAAATCTTCTCTGATACCATGAACAATCCAAGCTGAGTGGTAGGAACGAGAAGAAATTCACTCAAGAGACAAGTTTGTGCTAAAAAAGGCTCGAAAAACAATGAGACCCTTGTGGGTTTTCTTATAGAGGATAAGTACAAACTTTATAGAATTTTGTGCCACTAGTAAGCCAACACATGTCTTCCAATAATAATCAACAATGTTAGAAACTGACTCCAATAACACTTTCTTACAACGTCTTTATATTGTAGGATCCAATGATCCTCACCCTGTTTGTTTGTTACATTTTTTAGCCATGCGCATACCCCTCTTGAGCCTCTTGGATTATACCTGTAGTATTGGTGGCTGCCCTCTTCTGCCTGTTGCCTATTCAGTCTCTTAAAATACTCACCCCTAGAACATTAGCCTTGTGTCCTCAAGGCCAAAAGAGGGGAACTTGAGCTGAATTGTTTCAGCATCTTCTCATGTAGTCGCTTCGTTTGGAGTGTTCTTAAAATGTGTAAGTAATAGGGAGTTTTACTGGCTCGCATTAGTACCGCAAGAGATGGGTTACTGCCAATGTGGGAGTTCTCATCTGCAAATCACATGTCCATCACATGCACATTGATGCAATTTGCCATGCATGACCTATTTTCTTGTAAGATAGATATAAGATTTACTTTTCTGATTTGGTAATGACTTAGGCTACTTTTACTTATCTGTACTACTATTTCTGTAGGCATGGAGATGAAGTCCTATATCTAAGAATCATTAGAAGAATATCCGGTTCAAACCTGAACACTAAACAATATAAGTTACATGTAAATTAGGTAGGACTCATTCCAAACTTAACATGGAAACAGAACAAAGTTTTAGCCTAAACTGAGAATTTTGTTTATTCTGTTATTTAGTGTTCATGCCATAGGCATATTTGTGTCTAATTTCGCCTGGACATGTGGCTGGTGGTTGAATTCCATAAGTTTTTTAAGGATTGACATTAGTTATCCTTGGATGGTAATCATTTCGGGTTCAAAATTTAATACCACTTCATGTACTGACAACGAGCCATCTCAGACTATCTGTCTGTCTTATGTATATTTTATTAATGCCTAGTTTGCTGGAAGAAGGTGGTACTATCTTTACTTTTGAAGGAACCAACAACAAAAATTGCTTGAAGTCCGTACTGAGAGTTCATAATCCCTTGTTCTACTGGAAGGTACACAATTTATGGAAACTAATATCTATTTAATATGTCATTTCTACATAACCATAAGCCCGTAATAAGTTGCAAGAGAAACTCTTTGGTTAACAGGTTGCAACCCAGGCGGATCTAGGTCTCGCAGATGCATATATTAATGGTGATTTTTCATTTGTGGATAGAAAACAAGGCCTCCTAAATTTATTAATGGTGAGAGTCCCAAACTCCTTTTTCATATTGTTGCAACTTCCTTTGAGCTACCATAGATGTTTTGCTGTTTTGAACTTGTGGTGCCTTTCTGCAGATTTTCATTGCAAACAGAGATATGGCTAGATTCAATGATGCACATAGACATAGAAGGTTCAATTTTCTTAATCAAAAGTGCAACTAATTTCTGATTATTTACCTACTGTAGCTCATACAAATCTCTGTCAATTATAACCAGCTACTGTATTTTTATACTGTGGCGATAAGTTGAGGATCAATAACTTGTGCCTTGGCTCATAGGTTTTTTCAGATGACACCTTGTATTTAAGTCTCACTAGGGCAAAGGGTGTATGTGCATGTGTAATAAATAATTTTACCAAAGGGATCAATTTTTTCTACTTTTGCTTAAAATATCAGTACATGATGATGGCGGCATCCTTGTTTTAGGGGTTGGTGGACGCCTATGTTTCTAACCGCTGCAGTGGCTTCTGCAATATATTTCTATAAACATTTATCAAGGCAAAACACTGTTACACAAGCTCGCCGAAACGTATCTCGTCATTATGACCTGGTTTGTATATAATGTCGAGATTTTTTTGTGCAAACTTATAGATAGGGACTGATGGTAATTTCAACTTTTCAAGTTTCTCAGAATAAGAAAGTATAAACTTTTAAGCTTTTAGTATTATATAATAATTTTCAATGCATACAGGAGTTGATTTTGTCCATCTGATATTTACCCAGTGAGATGTGTTTCTGATACAGCTTCATTTTCTTTTTAGAGTAATGACCTCTTTTCCTTGTTCTTGGATGAAACGATGACGTACTCTTGTGCAATATTTAAGGTTTGTTGGCGCAGGCAAACTCCAATTCATTTTTTATACCTTCTTTTTGTGCTCATAGGTCTACAAACCTGGGCAATTATACGTGTGCAGAAGACAAATAAATGAAAAAATATTTGTTTCTTTATGTTGCTTTGACTCATAAGTTTGATGAAATTTATCTTTTGGTAAAATGCTTAGAAGAATGTGACTGAAGAAATTTTCCTGTTCTTAAATCTTATGCAGAATGAAACAGAAGACCTAAAAGTTGCACAACTGCGAAAAATGTCTCTCCTCATTGAAAAGGTGAGGCCAAACATTCCGAGTCTTTTTTAATTAGTTTTGACCAGGATAAAGAATCAGTCTGCTTTGTAATGCACTTATGTTTATATATAGCCGAGGAAAGAGAATACACCTAAAACCAAGGATGCAGTTTAAATCTGTACAAAGAAAAGAGATCTAGCATATTTGCTATATTTCTCTGTTTTTGGGGTCTGTCAATCTAACCTTAACTCGGAAGGTATGGAGAATGGAGAGGAAATGGGAGCAACTCTCATTCAAATATTTTGACTGAAACGAGGGTGAGGTTTAAGATTAGGGTATCAAACTAATAACTTATTACCCTCATTTTTTTGAGAAATAAAGATTTAATTATTAAAGAAAATTGGTTAAAGAACACAAGAATTGTGGAAATATTCTATCAACAAGTTGTTGAAAACAAGCTCCACTCTATCCTAATGAGTTAGCCTGATCATTATGATCTTTTTACATGACTCCAAGGCAATACGTATATTGGTTAATCTCCATGGTGTATGCTTTTTGCCTGAACACCAAATCATGACATTAGAAGAATCTCCTCCACTCTAGTTCCCAGCTTGTCCTTGCTGGCCTCTTTCTGAATTCCCAATGATTGGGTTTTGGATACTCCTCCGGTGAAACTAGTACGATTCGTACTTCACCATATATAGTCTTAGAAGACCATTCTGTCTTATTCTTCTATTCGATCAACTGTGCCCACCCCCTTCATCCGGCCCCGACTGTCTGTCCCACTCAGTTACCCCCGGTGGCGGATTACCTCCGTTTTGGACCATACCCATCAACATGAAATTCTGATTTGAGCCATGTCCAGCCTATAAGGTCCGTAACTTGGTTCAAAATCAACATCCTCAGACGGCACATCCTCCCTGTTCGTGTCCCAGAGGCCTCGTTTGCACCTATCCACTGGTTGGCTGCCAAACCCCAGCCTATCCGAACATATCCCGCACCAGGCCCTTCTTCCATGTTGCGTGGCCCTGTACGAAGGATCCCAGGCTCGGGACCTTCTTTCTCGTGTCCCTCTCCCACTGTTTCTTTACCTATACATCTCCCTGGTGTGCGCGACTCGCCTAGAAACATGAAAGTTTCCGCTGTTGACTGCCTGACGTCGGTAGAGTTGTCGGCGAAGGTGCTTTTATTTGCAGATCTGTTAGACTTTGTATCATATGTTGAATAGAAGAAAACTATTCCTCAACAGACTTCTCTATTGCCGTGAATCATCTGTCCAATCCCTCCATCGCAGTCTTCACCGACGCTACTTCGACTCCAATTTCTCTCCTAAGGTGTTGACCTTTTTTGCTGTCATCTTCCCAAGAACTTGCTCTGATACCAATTTAATAGAACCCGAATCGAATTGGTTAAGAAAAATCGAACCTTTACTGATAAACACTGAATTACAAATACTTTGGCTTACTTTCGAGAAGAAGCCAACTCTCCCAATTACTCTAATCGACTAATAAAATAATAACTCCGAATTGCATAACCCCCAATCCTCCCCCATTGACTCCTATTAATACTTAACCTAAACAATAATAAATGACCAAAACACCCCTAAGCCTTATGACACCGCTTATAAACTTTAAATGACATCCTAATCTCATTACAAATAATACAGTATATTTGACATCCTAATCTCATTACAAATAAAAGTGTTAGCTGCTCTTCTTGTTTTAGAATCTCATGAAATTATAGATCAGAATCAAGTGTTTAACTCAATGTTTGAAAATCTAGGATTCATCATAGCATAGAGTGGCCAATTTTGTCACACCCAGTTAACTTTAGCATTATCAACTATTGAAATATGAGAATGCTATTATACTATTTCCTATTTTGTTAAACCTGGATTACCTTTGGAAGATCCATGAATTATTTTTTTAGCACAATAGAGGCAAAGGCATCATTGAATTTTGGAAAGCACAATGGATTTTATTCATTATGACCAATGACACCAAAGTACATAATAGGATTTCCTAGTCTCTATCAATTGTTGAAACTGTTGTCAATGCTTTTCACCATTATTCATCAGCATTACCATTTAGTTCGATTGTACATGTCTTTCCAACTAGTGACAAAAGCATCAAACTGTAATTTCATCAATGATGGAAGAAGCCTAAGGAGGCTTGAGGTAAGTTAGCACTATTGGATTAGTAAGTAAGTCACCCTCTCTAATGGCCCAACAAAATGGAACTTGAGGAACTATTTCTAGTTTTCAAACATATTCGTTACAGCAATTCTTGAATTAGTGGTGCCAATCGGGCATGAATAAGTGAGCAATATGTCCCCATAAGGAGAAATTTGAAGTGTTTGATGCATTTTTCAGTTTATAGCATACCTCGTGGAGGGACCCAAACAATGATTTTGGGAACCTTTCCCCTTTTTATATGGGGACCAAGAATTCCATATTAGTCCCTCTATGTTCTTGAAATTTTTCTGCACTTTTAACCAAATCTGAATAATGTGTTGGAAAGTCGGCTAGAATACTTTTATTACGAAGAATCAAGTTTCTTTCCACAACAAATGTTAGCCCAAATAACTAATCATCAATATTTCTTTGTCTCCAAGACCAAGAGATTCGATAAGAGCAATAATGCTGCTAAGATCTTGAGGAATGGGGAAGTTTAGTCCGAATTTATCTATGAAAAATGTCCATACCTTCTAGCTATATGTGCAGTGCAATAAAAGGTGATTAAGAGATTCACTCTCAGAGTTACATAAAGGGCATGCAGCATCCTGGATCGGAATTCCTCTCCTTAATAGTGCGTCCCTGGTGGGCAATCTTCCTCTTAAACAATACCACACAAAAAAGCTTGTTTCCTTGTGCAGGAAAGTGTCCAAGCTTTTGCAGCGTGATGGGGGTGTTGTCCACGATCAGTTACACAAGAGTTAGCTGTGCTAACTGAGTAATGCCCCAAGGGATGAGGCCTCCATAATAATTCATCCATCTGGTCTCTCTTCAGGAATGTCATATTTAACTCATCAAGTAATGCAGCTATCTCAATAGATTCCTCATCAGTTGGATTTCTTCGAAGCAATGGTGTCCAATCCACTTCTCTCAGCTTGTCCCCTAGGGGTGATGTCCCTAATAAAGCAGTTCTGATCCCTTGCTAATGTGAATATTCTTGGATACTTCTTAGTAAGAGTGCCCTTACCAATCCATTTATCAGTCCAAAAAAGTGTTCTATCACCAATTCCAGGATTAAAGAAAGTATGCTAAACAAAAAAAGGCAGCAACTTAACGATTTTCTTCCAAATCGAGGAGAGCCTCCATTGCCTTATGTCACCAAACCACCAATCTCTCGGCCCATTGTCAAGTGCTTTTACAATTAAACTTCTTCAAGTAGCCCCATTGCTTGTATTCAGTTTCCAGGGCCATTTAATTAGGAGTGCTTCATTCATGTGCCTTATTCTCCTGATTCTAAGTCCTCCATCCTCCTTTGCCAAACATACATCCTCCCAACAGATGAGGTGCATCTTTGATCTTTCTGAAGATCCCGACCAAAGGAAATTTCTCATCAGCTTCTCAAAACTGTTTACCACTGATGTAGGGCAATGTAAGAAGGATAAAAAATATGTGGGTATGCCAAGTAGACAAGCTTTGATTAAAGTAAGCCTGCCCACTTTCGTAAGTAGCCTCCCATGCCATGTATTCAATCTCAAATTAAGTTTTTCAATGATTGGATCCCATAAGCTCTTATTTGCTCTACCAGGAAAGAGAGGTAAGCCAAGGTAGGTTGCTGGTAAAGAGCCAATCTTTCACCCCAACATTGCAGCTATGTCATTTATTATCTCACTTTCTACCGAGAAACCATAGATAGCTGATTTGGACTAATTGATTTTCAGTCCAGGAAGCTAATTCAAACAACATCAGAACACATTTTATAACTCTTATTTGACCAGCATTGCCCTTGCAGAAGAGAATAGTATCATCAACAAATTGAACTAGTGGTACTTGAAGACAATCCGTATCAATTACGGAGTCAATCCATCCCTCATCAATTGCCATGTTCAACATGTACCTCAGTCCCTCTCCTACTATGTTAAAGAGCATGGGAGATAGGGAATCACCCTGTCTAAGTCCCCTCGTGGGTTTAATGTATCCATGGGCACCACCATTAATTAATATGGAATACCTTGCTGAAGATGTGCATGTCCTCATCTATTGCCTCTATAGCTAACCAAGGCCCATTTGCTTTATCACTGACTCCAGATAGCTCCATGAGACTTTATCAAAAGCCTTTTCGAAATCTAATTTTAAAACCACCCGTGGCTCCCCTGACTGTTGACAAGCATGAACGATCTCATGGATATTCATGGCTGCATCCATAATGTCTCTGCCTTTAATGAAAGCGTGTTGTTCTGTGCTTATAATGTGTCCCATCACCTTTTGTAATCTTGAAGCCAATAATCTTGCAATGATCCTGTAGGTGCTGCTTGCTAAACTGATAGGCCTGAAATCATTTACAGTTTGAACACAGTGCTTTTTGGGGATAAGGGCAATGAAAGTAGCACCGAGTGTTGTGCTAGTAAGTCCATGCCGGTAGAAATGTTGAAGTTGATTGTTCACATCATTCTGAATGATAGACCAACATGTATTAAAGAACTCCCCATTGTATCCATCCGGTCCCAGGGCTTTATCCTTAGGAAGGCATTTTCCAGCATTCTCAATTTCCTCCATAGTAAAAGGTTGTTCAAGAGTGGTAGCACGTTTAGGGGTGAGCCAGTTACAATTGATCTCCAACAATAGTGGTCAATTGTGAGTATCCTCTGCAAACAAACTAGAAACGTGAGTTAAAATGCAGTTTATAATAGTGGGTTTCTCAGAGGTGATTTCCCCATTGACTGAAAGAGAGGAAATTCTATTTGTTCTTCTTCTCTGAGATGCTATAGCATGGAAAAAACGGGTGTTGCTATCTCCCTCCATTAGCCACTTGTATCTTGCTTTTTGCTTCCATAGAATGGCCTCTTTACGAATCAAACTATTAAATTGAACAGTTGCTGAAAGTCTTTCAGCATTCTCATCATCCTCTAAAATTCTAGACTCAAGCAAGTCTAGTGTATCAATTCGATTGCTCAACTCAATCTTCCTAGCAATTTGATCAGCCTTGCTGATTTTGACCCAAGCTTGCAATTTGTTCTTCAATACTTTTAGTTTCCTATATAGTCTCCCTCCCAATGGCCCATTGTCCTCAATCTCAGCCACCAATATTCGATACGGAGATAGAAATCATCATCTTGAAGCCATTGATTCTCAAACCTTAAGGTACACCCCCAATTTTCAGAGTTCGTGTCTAGATGGAAAGGCTAGTGATCCGAAACTATTTACACCAACAATTTCCAAGTCACATTTGGGTATAATTGAATCCATTCTTTATTACTGATAAATCTATCCAACCTAGAGAAGGTTGGATTAGCCCTCTTATTATTCCACGGGTAGGTCTTCCTAGAGGAGGGAAGATCAATAAGGTCCAAGGATTCAAGAAAATCTCAAAGCTCTTCATTGTACTAGTGACAGATGTGGCAGGTGGAAATATTTCATTCCTAGTTTTAATGGCATAGAAGTCCCCCAACAACCAAGGACCATGCCAATGACTCGCCATGCTTCCAAGCTCATCAAAAATTAGCACTTTGTGCATAAGTGCATAGGTGCTCGGACCATAGATGGCCCCCATATACCAAGTTTTTCTTTTTGACAAATCAGCCACTTCCATACAGATGCAATAAACACCAATATTTGTAGTTAATACATCAACGAATGATGGATCCCATATCACAAGTATACCCCCTGCAGTGCCAATAGCATTTAAGGCTTTCCATTTTGGTTGCTTGAAAGGAGCGAGCTCATTCACCATGGAATCAGTCATTGTGTCTAATTTAGTTTCTTGTAGCACAATCAGCGGTGCTTTACTCCTCCATATTAAACTCCTAATAACAGTCCTTTTACTTGGACTTCTTACTCCTCTGATGTTCCATGATAGAACAATCATTTTTTACCCTTACCTGGGTTTGCAACTCCTTTTCCTTTTCCTCGTGTCACTCTTCTCTCCACTTGAGGAACTTGGGATTCTTTCATCTTATCATCATATTTTGCTCCGATCCTTTGTATCATCTCATATTCATCATTGCTCATCTTACTTTTGAACTTCTGTATATGCTCCAGCCAGGAACTTCTGTATATTGCTCATCTTATTAGGTGAAGGAGGTGTTTTTCTCTTCGAATAGACAGTAAGGGGGCTGGATAGGGACGGGGGAGATTTTCTGCTGGCTTTGGCGGGTGGGAAAAGAAAAATTGTCATGTATACTGGTCAAAGGGGTGGCTTGATTGTTCGAGAGCTGGTTTAAAATTGGGACCGATGAGGACTGATTTTGGGGAGCGGCTGCATACGGTGGGAGACAATTTCTGGTTGGAGGTATAACAAGGTTTGTGGGTATGGGAGAGTATTGCAGAGCCAATGATTCAGTACATTTTTCTGGGCGTACCTCTTGAATTTCAGTGGCTGGTCTAGTGATTCTGTCGGCAGCAAATTCAATTGTGGGGAGAGGTGCATGAATTGGCTGCTCATCAATAGCAACCCATGGGCCAAGTGATGCTGAAGCAGCGCGATCACTAGACCAGTTCGAATTGTCTACTACCAAGTGACCCATGGGCCAAGTGATGCTGAAGTAACCGAGTTAACTCGGTCCGTTCGAATTGCCGAGTCGACTCGGCCAGTTCGAGTAATTGAGTCGACTCGACCGGTTCGAGCTACCGAGTCGACTCTCTCCAGCACCGTGTTGAGTTGAGTTTCTATATCTCGGGGCTCGTCACTGTTGTCCTTTCGCCTGCTGCACACAACTCTAAATGGTGGAAGGAACTCCTCTGGTTTTTGGAGAATCGCAAAGTACTTCCCATCTATAACCAGATCTGTCCATTGTTCTTTAATAGGCCAGCTTGGCAACCATCTCCAATGTCACCGTCTCCCATAGTTCAGGGGGAATCCCCCAAATTTGGAACCAAATTGATACTGGACCTGATTCCGTGGCTGGCTCCCATTTCCGAACCTCCCAACATGGGACCGAATCAGTATGGTTCCATTGCAGAAGGTCTCTGCAAGTGTCCTCGTCTCCACCCATCACAAGCCATTCCCCTCCTCCCAAAAACGATACTTTTGGCGAGAAGAAGAAGTTCCATCGCTTTTTAATCCAGGCCTCTAGCTCCTCACATTTGTGAACTTCCCAGTCGAGCTTCGCAATGATACTGTTTTGCAGAAATAGTTTTTTGCTCTGCCATTTCTCCTCCATTACTTGCTGGAACGTCTTCTCTTTGTCGTTTCCAAGCAAGGGGTTCATCGGTTCTACCCCATTTCCACTGAACATCCACGAGTTTTCTTTTGCTTGCTCAACTACATCATTTGGCAGACAAGGAAATAGTTTTTCAAATGCCTCCAACATGCATTTGCATGGTGAACTCCCGTCAACGCCGAATTCTGGTAGATAAATTTGTGCCAAAACCTTATGAGCTCTAAAGTGTACGAGTTTGCATTCCCAATCACGCCTACGGAAGGTTGAACTGGTAAACTGGGAGTCCTCCCACCATATTTCTTTGGATCTGGTTTGTTTAGAGTTCATTATACCCCGAATCTGTTCCAGAAAGAGCTAACCAGCCTCAAGAGGAATACATATGAAAGATTTCTTCTCTCCTATTTCAACCTGGAGTCGAACGAATCTTCTTGCAGTATCGTGATCCATTGAGAAGAACGAAGCCCCAAATTGACTGGTGCCTAGTAGTCTTTACCGACCAATTCTTCCGACAAAATTGCCTCTCCTTTTTTTGACGGTCGTTCAACCTTCCTCCTAGTGTCTTCCCGCATCTAAATCCTCACGTCTTCCATCTCTTGATCCAGCAATAGTGTCATGTCGCAGCTCCGTCAGCCTTGACTCACGAGGTCGTGTCCCTGCAGAAACCATTTGGGATTCTCCATCAGCCCGCTCTCGTCGTTCCGTGTCCCTAGGCACGAGTGATCTCGCCAAACCAGAAGTCTCTCTTGGTTCCACCATCAAAAGTCTACTATAATTATGAAGGGTCAGGTCAGGTACTCTTTTTGTTTTCCTGCCTTACGGTGTCAAGTCAGATTGAGTCTCTCTTTGTTCCGCCATGAAAAGTCTACAATAATTATAAAGGGTCTTTTTTTTTTTGTTTTTTTTTTCTCTACCCTATTTGGCCTGGTTCAGTCCGGGTTAGTCCGGCCTAGTCACGGGAGAAAATTGGGTTTATTTCAGCCCAGTCGACTCGGAGGATAACTTGGGTTCAAACTCGGAGGAACACGCCGAGTCTGACTCGTCGTCTTTCCCAAGTCGAAACTAGGTTTCGACGCTGGTTTTGGCCTTTTTGATCCCTCCCGCCGTCACCGTCCCATCACCGCCGTGTCACCATCCCGTCACCGCCACGTCGCCATCCTGTCACCGCCACGTCGCCATCCCGTCACCGCCACGTCGCCATCCCGTCACCGCCACGTCGCCATCCCGTCACCGCCACGTCGCCATCCCGTCACCGCCACGTCGCCGTCCCTACGAACCGATTGCCTCCATGGATGACTGCAACAAACATAAACCCAAAGCGGCCCCTTGGAGCAGTAGTCCCTCACGGACCAGCGAAGCAAAAGCTTCGGTTTCGGCACATAGGTCGTGTGTTTGAATCCTGCTCTAACTTGGAGATTTATTTTTCATTCACAAACTTGTTTCAAACTTATTTCTACGATCCAGAATGATTAATGGTCAGCCCAGACAAACCAGCCAGTTTTCAAGGTTTTGAGGCAAATGTGGTTCTGGTGCACGAGAGAACCGAAATTTCTTCTGATTCCATTCCAACTATGTCGAATTGGCTGGCCTGGTTCGGTTTTGATAACATTGGTTTATACACCCCCAATAGAATGGGTGCAGACATAAAAAAAAAAAAATAGACACCTCTTAGAAGTGACATGTCTATTATAATTCATTTAAATGTGCCACATTGCATATGGGGATGTTCTTTTTTCAGCCAGCTGTCTCATTAACCGTATGCCCTCATATGTTCTGCATGGGTGGATTCCACTTCAGGTCTTGCTGCCATCTTATTGTTTGTTTCACATAGAACCTTGTGATTTAGTTTGTATCAAAATAGCACAATAATCTTGTTGGTCATTAAATGATGAATTGACATCTAGGGATACAAAATGCATGTATCTTAGTTTTTCTTTGACTCGAAAGTCTGACAACAAAATGTGTATATCTGCTGACATGTTGTTAATATGTGGCAAGTACTAACAGCCAATGTTTTGTACCAAGCTGTTGACATGGAATGAAAAACATCCTTAACGATTTTGCACTCAAGATGTGTGGGAAAAATAAGATTATTACCAGTTTTCACTTCAACTAGATTGAACTAAGAAAAACAATTGCTTCAGTTTCTCCACGGGTTTGTTTATCCTCTATACTCAAATGGAATTCAATGTATGGGGCCCAATAACCTCCCATGCATGCTTTAAAAATTGTAACTTGTGCTCAGCAAGTAATCTTCCTTAGAATTACTAACGCAATATCTGTCAGCTAAGAACAAGAAAACAGAAATGGTAACATAAATACACCCACCAACTGAAGGAAAATAGCTAATACATCCTATTGTGCATGACTCTAGCTCCTTGCACTTATTGTCATTCGATAAAGGTAAAATATGTCAATGTTCTACATTTGATACTGTTTGGGTTCTGTAGCTCAATGATCTTGGAGAATATCTATTTTGAGGTTTTTGAGATCAAGTCTCAAATGAACTATTCTATGTTTGAACGCTGCTTTTCTGCAATACAATGAGATCTTCATCAAGTCCTTTCAACAGTTCATGTTCCATATATTTTTTCTTTTGATATTTCATGCCTTGTCTCTGACACCTTACTGACTTTTGAGGCTTATATAATAAAATTATAGGCTAGAATTGAGAGAAAGCATGAAGTACTTGAGATTGGATGTGGCTGGGGGAGCCTGGCTATTGAAGTTGTGAAGCAAACAGGATGTAAATACACAGGAATCACTCTGTCCAAAGAACAACTGGAGTATGCTGAGAGAAAAGTGAAAGAAGCTGGTCTCGAGGTGCACAATATACTGGATTATTCTTGTTTACATGTTTTTCTATTTCACTTAGTTCTTCTGGTTTGGCTAAACGTAGATGTTTGTATTGAAAGGATCATATAAAGTTCTTATTGTGTGACTACCGTCAATTACCCTCTAGTTCAAAGTTTGACAGAATTATATCTTGGTAAGTTGATCCTCGTTTAAGCTTATATGGCTTCTGATGATATAGTTTATTAACTGATATGCGCAATACTTCTTCCACAGTGGAATGCTTGAAGCAGTTGGTCATGAATTCATGGAAGAGTTCTTTAGATGTTGTGAATCAGTTCTCGCTGAGGATGGCCTACTTATCCTACAGGTTACATAAAATGTAGTTATGAAATCCGAAGTTTTAATTTCATATTTAAATCTCCATTTGGATAACTAAACGCAGCTACCATGTATCTCATTTCCTTTTAATGACTGCCTATTGAATTTTTCTTTCAGTTTATTTCAATTCCAGAAGACCGATATGATGAGCATAGGAAAAGCTCAGACTTTATGAAAGAATATATTTTCCCTGGTGGATGCCTTCCCTCATTAAACAGAGTAACATCAGCCATGGCAGCTGCATCTAGACTCTGGTAAAACATCATTGTGTTTCACTTATTGAAGTTTTGATCTCCCTCCCTCCCTCCCTCCACATGCCACATGACACATGCACACACACCCTGTTGGACACACACCCCGTTGCACACACCTGAACCCCCCTCCCCACACACACACACACACACACACACACACACACACATCCACACACACACACACATGCATGCATGATACACGTACACACTCACACACACCCTCACACACTCACACACACCCTCACACACTCTCACACACCCTCACACACTCTCACACACCCTCACACACTCTCACACACCCATGCGCAAACACATGAGCCCACGTCCCATCATCCACACACACCCATACACACATGCACACACACACACACACAAATCTCTTTCTATTGGAAAGTATAGTTAACACATGCACGCACGCACGTCCTAATGCACACACACGCTTGCGTGCACGCTCACAAACATACACGCATATGCACACATACACACGCATGCACACTCAGAACACTCCCACGCACATCTCTATCTATTGGAAAGCATTCTCAACGTACATACGCACACGCACACACACTCACATGCTTGCACGCATGCATGAACACACACATGCACCCACGCACACACGCATACAAACACCACTCTCTCTACAGTCTCAACGCTAATACACACATGCTCGTGCATAGACACAGACGCTTACACACGCATGCACATGCACACACTATATCTATCTATTGATAAGCATTTCAACACACGCGCGCACGCATGCGTATGCACACACATATCTCTATCTATTGGAAAGCATTTCAACACACACCCACACACACATGAACACTCGGCCATATGCATGCACACATGCACACTCACACACTCCACGCACACGCACTCCACACGCACTCCACGCACACTCTCTTACACGCATGCACTTTCTCACATTACACGCATGCACTTACTCACAATACACGCATGCACTTACTCACAATACACTCACGCACTCACTCACAATACACGCATGCACTTACTCACAATACACGCACGCACTCACTCACGCACGCACTCACTCACGCACGCACTCACTCACTCACACACACACACACACACACTTCTCTATCTATGTATTTGAAAGCATTCTCAACCTCTAAAAACTAATGAATGTAGTGTTGAACATTTGGAAAATATTGGGATTCATTACTACCAAACCTTGCTCTGTTGGCGTGATAATTTTATGGAAAAACAAAGGTAAGGGTTTCCAGCATGTAGTCATTTAATCAACTTAATGGTCATAAGATGCATACTGTTAAATTTAGTGAAGGAAGATAGAAGATGAGAGAAAAGTGAAGTGATAGGAAGAGAGGGGAAGAGAAAAGGAGAGAGAGGTCGTAAGGTCTTAATGGCCTACAACCCTAAGCCATGAATTAATAGAATCCGAAAATACAAAATTACAATAATGCCATTCATGGTTTGAGGACAAGTAAGCTACTTAAACACAATAAACAAATAATAACTAGCTAGAGTTTAGTAAAATTACTAAACTACCCCTGACTCAACACTCCCCTTCAAGTTGGAGTGTAAATATCATGAAGACTTAGCTTGGAGAGAAGGTAGTCAAAGTCTTTTCGCCCAAGACTTTTAGTGAGTAGATCAGCCAACTGCTCTTTAGAACTAACAAACCGAGTAACAATCTTGCCTTTAAGAATTGCATCACGAATAAAGTGACAATCAACCTCTATATGCTTTGTCCTCTCTTGAAACACCAGATTGTTCGCTATAAATATAGCAGCCTAATTATCACACTTCAACACCATGGGTTTGTCATCACTTAACCCCAAATCAGAAAGCACAGACTGTAGCAAGAGAAGTTCACTCACAATATGTGTCATAGACCTGTATTCAGCTTCAACACTAGAACGAACTACAACATTTTGTTTCTTACTTTTCCATCCAATCAAATTTCCTCCCACAAAATACAATATCCAATAGTAGAGTTCCAATCAGACTTGGAGCCAGCATAGTCTGCATCAAAATACCCAACAATATCAAGATGACCAAAAGAATCGAACCGAAGTCCCTTACTAGGTGCACCTTCAAATACTTTAAAATTCGGCGGGCAGCATCGAGATGAACCTTACATGGCTTGTCCATAAATTGACTAACCACCCCTACAGCAAATGAAATGTCAGGATGAGTGACTGTAGCATAAATAGAATGCCCTACCAACCTCCTAAACTGTGTCACATCTGCTAACGGGGGACTATCCACATTATGTAAGTCCAAGGCTAAATCAACTGGTGTAGTAGCAGGCTTCGCTCATAATCCATACTGATGAATCATATCCATCACATATTTCCTCTGGGACAAGACAATTGATTCCCATCCCCCCCCCCCCCCCCCGACTTTGGGCAACCTCTATGGCCAAGAAGTAGCGTAAGACACCAAGGTCCTTCACCTGAAAATGATGACTCAAATACAATTTAACCTCAGTCATACCTGCCAAATCATCACCCGTTAGAACAATATCATCAACATATACTACCATGACAATCAAACCCGAAGAACGCTGCAAAATAAAAAGAGAGTAGTCACAATGACTTCTCTTAAACCCAAAATTACCAACCACCTTACTGAATTTATCAAACCAGGCTCGAGGACTCTGATTTAACCCATGAATAGACTTATGGAGACAACAAACCTTAGACTCCTCCCCCTGTTGAACATAACCAAGCGGTTGCTGCATATAAACTTCCTTTTGTAGATCACCATAAAAAAGGCGTTTTTAATGTCAAGTTGAAACAATGGCCAGGATTTATTTGTAGCAACCAAAATTAAAATACATACAGTACTGAGTCTGGCAACTGGGGACAAAGGTTTGAGTGTACCCTTTAGCAACCAGTCGAGCCTTGTTCTAGTGTCCCATCCGACTTATATTTTAATGTGTACACCCATCTACAATCAACCATCGAAGCACCCAAAGGTGGATCAACCAAGGTCCATTTTCCACTCTCTTGAAGTGCCTGCATTTCCTCATCCTTAGCTAACTTTCACTCAGGTTTAGCAAGAGCATCAGATATACGAGATGGAATGGAAACCAGAGATAAAGACATTACAAACTTATGATAAGAAGGAGAAAAGAAGACAATGAAACAAACTGAGAAATAGGGTGTTGAGTACAAGAATGTTACCCTTCCGAAGAGCAATAGGAAGATGACTGTCATCAATTTGAAGACTTGCAGATTCGGAGGAAGAGGATTCGACCGAAGGATGCGGGTCTTCAGTAGGTTGGTTCTGGCGCCTGGAGTATACCTGTAAGGGAGGATCACCTGGGGACACTGGTAGACTCGACACCGGAGGTGAAACACGCAGATCATTGCTAACTGGACAAGGCAATGGAAGTGGAGAACAAGACACAAGAGATGGAACAGGACGAGCAGAAGATGAAGAATAAAAAAAAGATAAGTCCTCAAAGAAGGTGACATCTGCAGAAATATGCATCTTACGACCAATCGGATCATAGCACCGGTACCCTTTCTGAAAATGAGAGTACCCACGAAATACACACTTAATTGCCCGGGGATTGAGTTTGTTCTACAGATGACCTAAATTATGCACAAAACACATACAACCAAACACACGAGGTGTAAGAGGAAACAAAGTGAGTTGATTATCCAACATTGTAATAGGTATTTTCCCCTGAAGAATAGAAGAAGGCATACGATTAATCAAAAAACAAGCAGTAAGAACAACATCACCCCAAAACAGTTTAGGAACACTGTGATGAAGGAGCACTGTTCTAGCAATCTCTAATAGATGATGGTTTTTCTTTTCGCACATCGTTCTGTTGTGGAGTGTAAAAACAAGCAGTCTGATGAATAATTCCCAACTGAGCACATATATCAGAAAAACCTTTATTCACAAATTCCAACCCATTATCAGTGCGAAAGACACGAATTGAAGCATTATATTGAGTCTTTATTTCTTGAATAAAAGTCTGAAATACATGAACGACTTCAGTTTTCTCCCGAAGGAGATACACCCAAGTGACCCTGCTGAAATCATCAATAAAACTAAGAAAAAACCTATGACTAGAACTACTGGGAATCCAATATGGCCCCCAAACATCAGAATGAACTAAATCAAATAAACGACTACTCTGACTAGTACTAGGCAAATAAACGGATCTCCGATGTTTGCCTAACTGACATGAAGTACATTACAATTTTGTGGTACTTGGAATGGAAGGAAAAAATTGGCACAGTTTCTCTAGTAAAGCGTATCCAAGCCGAAGATGAAGTAGATATGGAGACTCTATGCTATGCATTGCTGTATGATTGGTAGGAGTCTCCATTATGTATAGACCAGCACTCTCATGGCCCAAACCAATCTCCCTCTTCGTCTGCAAGTCCTGAAACACACAAAGAGATGGGGAAAAAGTTATGGAACAAGATAAATCTTTAGTTAACTGTCTCACAGAAAGAAGATTGATGGGAAACTTTGGGACAAATAGAACAGACTGCAATGTGAAAGTAGAGGTGATAGAAATTGTTCCTTCACCAAGAACACAAGTGGTAGAACCATCAAGAAGAGTAACAAAACCTCTGAGTAGTAAGTGGACGAAAAGAAGAAAATAGTGAAGAGTTACCTGACATGTGACTGGATGTCCCAGAATCAATAATCCACTGGAGAGAAGAAACCTGGAGTGAAAAAATACCTGGAGTAGTAGTAGAGGTCATGGCTGAGGAAGGAGATGGCGCAGAAGGAGAGAGAAGAGGAGCCTGATTTGCCACGGCCAGGCTGCTTGGCAATTTTGGATAAAAGATCTTGCATTTTTGCCACTGGATCTTGAACATCAATCACTGAATCAGTTCGGCCAGCGGTGTTGGCCCAAACTGGTTTGCCAAACTTGTCCCAGCACCTTTCAGAGTCATGATTATTTCTTCCACAGTGCATACAATTTGTCTCCTTTTCTGCCATTACCTTTACCCTTACCTTTGTCATTGCTGCCTTTACTTTTGGGGAAGTAATTATGGCTATTAAAAGTGGCTGCACTCTTAAGTGAAGAATTATTCTCCGAAGAACACTTTGGCAATGAGTGACAAGTAGACTCAGCATTAAGAACTTTATTATACACATCCTCTAGAGTAATATTATCTTCCCCGACAGCCAAAATTTGAGCTCAAACACTATCAAACTCAGAACCGAGACCATCTAGAAATCGAGCAACATTTTCCTGATTTCTCTGTCGTCTTGTAACACTAACATCTAAATCTAGGGGATGGAAATTTTGTATGTCCTGCAGAACCCCTCTCATCTGAATGAAATATTGAGTTACTGATTTTTCACCTCTAGACAGAGTAAAGAATTGTTTATACAAATTATAAACACGATCAAAATTCTTTCCCTGAGAAAACATATCAGCAAGGGTGTCCCATAGATCTTTAGCCGTAAGACAACTCATAACTTGTTTAGCGATATCATCGTCTATACTTCCAGTGATCCAGGTCTGAACCAGCAAATCCTCACCCCTCCAAATCATAGTAATTTTCTCTGGGGGAAGTTCATGAATATAATTCTCTTTCATCTTAGCCCCCAAAAATATTTTTTAACAGAAGAGGCCCACAACAAATAATTTTCTCCATTCAGTTTTGATGCAGTGATCTGAATAGTAATTGCAGCAAGTATTGTAACTCCACCCGACATACCAGAATCACAAGTTTAACTAGTTGACATGATAGCAATCAAGCAAACACTGAATATGCAGCAAGTAACTCACAACCAACCACAAGATAGAATCGGATCAATAGATAGTCACGCTAATATACCAACAACACAATTGCAAAAAAATAGTCCAGGGAATACCAATAGAAAAGATAACGAGAATTCAAGGAAGAAATAACCAGCAGAAGAAAATTGCTGATGTCAGCCCTAGAATAATGATGTCAGCCCTAGAATAATGATGTCAGCCCTAGAATGATGATGTCAGCCCTAACTTGATGATGTTGGTCGTAAAATACACAACTGAGTACTGCGAATCACCCTTCAATACTTTGAGACCAATATTCCTTAAAAAACAGTACTAGCACGATTCCCGAGGTACTTAAAAAAATAATATTTTTGAACAATCTGACATCGTCAGTAGTAGTAGCAATCGCAATCCGTTTCCAAGATCGATTTTCCACTAAAACAGTATTGGCACAAATTCTTGAGGCACTCAAAAAAATTATATTTTTTTTGTTTTAACAATCCGACAATGTCAGCAGCTGTAGTAGCAGCAGTAGCACGAGCCTACAACTCAAAAACAGTAAATAATCCATCTCTTGGGAAGTACGAAGTGCATAATGCACTCAATCAGCAGCACAAACCATAGCTTATAGCCATGGCAGGAGAAAAAAAAAAAAAAACGATTTTTTTTAGTCACCCAGCTGCAGAAACTTTAATTCAGCAACTTAAAATTGAAAATCTAATGACAAAATACGTCTAGATAGCGGAAATCAAAGTCCCCGCTCTGATACCATGTTAAATTTAGTGAAGGAAGATAGAAGATGAGAGAAAAGTGAAGTGATAGGAAAAAAGGGGAAGAGAGAAGGAGAGAGGTTATAAGGTCTTAATGACCTACAACCCTAAACCATGTTTTAATAGAATCCGAAAATACAAAATTACAATAATGCCATTAATGGCTTGAGGACAAGTAAGCTACTTAAACACAATAAACAAATAATAACTAGCTAGAGTTTAGTAAAATTACTAAACTACCCTTGACTCATAACACATACAAACCATTTTTTGTTCGGAATCTACAAAAGCTGAGTACAATGTGTAACATGTTATTTGTATTTTTAACATATAATTATATTTGATTCGAATTTCTATTAATTTCCCATGTTTGATAGTTATGTCCTTCGTATCTAACATAAACCAATAATGTTTGCTTTCTAGAGAAATTCTGGAGCTAGGTTTTGATGAAAAGTTCATACGCACGTGGGAGTACTATTTTAGCTACTGTGCAGCCGGTTTCAAGTCAAGGACCATTGGAGATTATCAGGTATTAGTCTTGACCTGCATCGACCTCACTTCAGAACCATAGGCCCGTTAGAAATAAAGAAGTTTGCACTTCAACTAGGCTCTGACAGAAAAAGAATTGTGGTAAATATGTCTGAGGATTTTCAGTCTCATAAAAACTTGAGTGGGGAGGAAAAGACAGCAACTCCGATCAAGATTAGTGATTAAAATGTAGTAGTAGTTTAAGATTAAGGTATTAAACTAAAATAATCCACCATTCCCTTATTAAATATTTGCCTTTCCATTACAATTCCTTAGGAAAACTGCAAACATGCCCTTTTAGTTATTGCATATTCAATTTTCTTTTGGGTGGAAAGACAACTATCATTTTACTTAAAAATTGGAGAAAGGACAATAACCCTGCTAACTCAAGACAAAACCTAATTAACGTTTTATGCAGGATACTTGCACTAAGTTGGTTATTATAAAGATGAATTCTATCAAAGTTTTGTGCTTGAGGGGATTTTAGTGTAACTATGGGTCTTCTTGGTTTTACTTTTTGAATCTTTGCATTCTCTTTTGAACATTCATACCCTATCTCTTAATCCTTGAATTCGTTTGGGACAGCATCAGTTTTTTGTTGAGTGCAGAAAATGTCTTACTTTGAAAAGTATCAGATGAGTTAATGAATTACAGGTTGATAAGAAGCCTCCCAAGTTATTAGTTATTTTGGAAAGCAAATATGTTCAATCTGACATGGTATCACAGCAAGGTGCATGCATGAATTGAGGCCCTGTTGTCCTTCCCAGGTTTTTTGTCTGTAGTAGGCTCCATAAGAAGAGAGTTGGCAAATTGTGTTCCGTTCTCTGTTAATAGTTTGCGCACACATCTCATGTTCTAAAAGATCAGCCAATAAACTCCGCATGTCGCCTAGCTGATTCGGGTTTAAAAACTAGGTCAGCCTCTAGGTCTCCAGGAAACAATACAAGAATGGGAAAAATTCAGAAAAAAGCTTTTGGGCGTGAGTATCTTTTAATTACACAAAAATTTGAAAATTAAAGACAACTTTTGAAGTATGTTAAAGACAGGGGTATTTTGGTCATTATATTTTGTTACGAGTTAAGCGTGTTTTGGTCATTTTTAGGTAATGTATTAGTCTTTATTTCAGTGTTATTCATTCCTTTTATAGTGCCTTAGGGTTTATGTTATTTTATTCAATAAGCCATTTAGTGGCATTCTTGAAATTTGATGTACCTGCAACTTATTTTAGTGAATTAGGGTTGTGAGTCTATTACAGACTTCACGACCCCTTCTCTCCATTTTCTCCTTCACACTCTCTTTCACTCTCACTTCTTCTTCTCCACCAAAGTTGACAAAGTGACTTTTAAAGACTATTTATATGCCAAGAGGTGCCAATATCCTCAACTCAAAAAAGAACAAGTTCCCCTCTCAAAGCCTCACAAAGTACAACCACATGGCCTCTATTTGAATTGGCTATCTCTTTATTCAAATTCAGGCATTGAACTTTTTAAAATTCTAATTCAAATCTGGGCAGCTCATTAAAAACCAGGCCAAGTGATTCACTGGTCAGTCAACCCTTGCTGGACTAGTTGTTGCATGCATTGACGTCCCAAGTTAGTCATGCAAAGCCATCTGCCGTTCAACTCTACTTGCACATGAGATGGCCATTATCATTTTGCTAGTAACCCTTGCTGAAATAGGTCAGTATGATGTGCAACTTTGTGCCTGCAATGCTCACGGATTTGTATGTGCACGGGCTGGATATGAGTGTGGGCAGGTGCACACACTAACCAAGCATTTTGCTGCGTATTATTTTCTAGCAGCGATAATCCAGATGTTCCCGTGACTTTACTTATTAGGCCTTTAGCTCTTTGCCCTCCTGCTGCACTCCTTGAGTCGTTTTTCAATAATGATGCATGGTTAGTAAAAAGAACTCCATGCCCAAATCCTTCTCTAGTTTGGAAGCCAGAAAGCTTTTTAGCCTTTCCCTTGTTTACATTTTATCCTTCCAAAAATAACAAGTATACTACACATGGCTATGGATGTGGGATAGATCCACCCAATTATTGATAGAGACTGTCTTCAGGTTGGACTTGTACAATTTGATGATGAAACAATTGGCTTTTGCAAGGGCACCATAGAACAGCGAAGAAATATAAAGAGCATTTTGTTACTATTTGAGATGGCATCTGTGTTGAAAATAAACTGTTCGAAGTCTTCAATCTTCAGGTTCTCAAATGAAAATGACATGTTAAGCACAATGGCTGAGATGCTTGGGTGAAAGTTGGGTCACTCCCATTAACTTACCTTGGATTGCCATTTTTAGTTGATAAGGCGCCAAAGAACCTGTGGAATTTTATGAAAGAGAAGCTGAACTACATACTGAACACGTGGCAAGGAAAAATCCTTATAAAAGCTTGAAGGCTCAATTTAATAAAGAGGAATGTAAAGAAGAAAAAGGAAGGATAATTGAGAATCGGAAAGATGAGACCTTTAAATGAAGCGGTCTTGATTAACTCGATGTGTAAATTGAATATGGTTGGTGAGGTACCTTGGAGAAAACTGGTGAGCAAGGCTTTAGATAATTGGTCATGGGAGTGGTGGCTTATGAAGTAAGACCATGGAGCCTCTCCTCATTATGGGGAGGGAAATTAAACTCTTGGCTACCTTTTCTCGGAATGTTTCAATCCTACCTGGAAATGGGAACGAAAATCTCTTTTGGACTGACAAGTGGTTGGTGGAGGCTCCTCTAGCAGACAGATTTCCAAAGTTATATCTCTCCGCTAGGAATCAAGAATGTCTTATATTTGCTATTGCCCCGCCCCAAAGGGGCAGTTGAAGAATGTCAATAGTTTTCCTTTGCCCCAGAGAAGACTCACCAATGAGGAGGCTATTGGAATATCTGAACTTCTAGAGGAACTGAATACATTGTATTTAAGAGGAGATCAAGGGGATGAGTTAATATCACCCACCCCTAAAGGAATCCATCTGGTGAGCTCTGGGTACTCATGTCTTGCAAAGCATAGCAGCAACCGTCATCAAGCTGCTGCTGCTTGGTCTCTCTCTTGCCCTAGGGAAAAAAAATATTTTGGCTGGTGCTGTTTGAGAGAGTGACGTCCCACTCGAGAGATTTTTATGAGAAAAGGTGTCAGATGCAGATTACTTTATGCCTCTTATTTAATGCTGCTCAGAATCAGTCAATCATCTCCTAGTCCATTGCCCTTACTGCTGAAAATTCTGGACTTTTTCCTTTGTAGATTTGGTGTTGTTTTTTCTATGCCACATGGTATCTAGAGTATTATGAAGGTCACTCGTGAGATTTTAATGAGAAGAGGTGTTCAGATTCAGATTACTTTATGCCTCCTCTGTAATGCTGAATAAGGACATGTGTTAGTGCTTAGTTTTATGTAATAAACTAACACGTGTTTCTGTTGTGTGGTCAGAAGCTAAAAATTCAATATTTCTCTTTCTTCTGGCATTGTGTGAAGTGTAATGGTCTAAATTCATTTGTAAGTGGTACATGCAAAACCTACTGCCGTTAAAAACGGTTTTCTGCTACTGCTGAGTTGTTGGACTTGTACCGCTGGCATCACTGCCGCATTGCTGCGTGAAAAGACTCAATTTTTATGGCCTTGGTAATTGTGTCAATCTGTTTTAGCTCACCAAAGCCTGTAGAAAAGTGTTTTCTAAGCGTCAGAGGTTTCTCCAGGGCTTTAGAAGTATAAAGGTGTGTTCTTTCTGACTGTGTTGTGTTGAAATCATCATACTTAGGGTCGATGTCACCAACTTTTCTAGTCTGAATTTCTTACTCTGAAGAAAGATTTGGATGTCTAGTTACTGCAGCAAGGAAGATCGTTAGTACCTGTTGTTTAAGTGTTCTAAACGTTTGGTGCAACTCTGAAAATGAGTTATTTTGAAGTTATTGGATTTGTAAAACCCACGTTTTCCTATTGCTATTGTTGGATTTGTAAAACCTTCTTTCTGCTACTGTTGTTGCTGCTGTTGCTAAAGGGTTAGCTTCTATTTCATTCCCTTTGGATTCGAGCACTTTCAACATGTTACCTAAGTTCTACATCTCGTTGTTGTTCTTGGAAGGAATGCGAGCATCTTCTCTCCAAGCTGGATCTTCATGATATCTACGCTCCAGCTTGAAGATGAGTGTTAAAGTGAGGGATATTTTGGTCACTATACTTTGTTACGAGTCAGGGGTAATTTAGTATATTACTAAACTTCAGTTAATTATTATTTGTTTATTGTTTAATTTACTTGCTCTTCAAGCCATGAATGGCATTATTGTAATTTTATATTTTCGGACTTTATTCATTCTTGTTTTAGGGTCGTAGGTCATTATGACCTCATGTCCTCTCTCTCTTCTTCTCTCTTCTCGTTCTTCCTATCTCTGCACTTTTCTCTCATCTTCTCTCTCCCTTCACTAAATCTAACACCCTGACTTGTAACACTACCTACAACTGATCATATGGTACGAGACGCCTTAAAAGAAGAATAAGGAGAAAGTTACCGAGGAAAGGATCTACTGGAAATAGAGAGCAAGATATAAATGTCTTCGAGAAGGAGATGGGACACAGTTCTTTCATGCAATGGCCCCAACACACAACAGAAGAAATAGAATTTCATCACTCAAGATAGATGGGAATTAACATAATATTAAGATAAGTGCAACAAGGGATTTTCTGAATTCTATTCCTTGCTATAAAAAGAAGATGTCAGTGTCAGACCATCTCCCTCTGAGCTTCCCTTAAAGCAACATTCAAAGAACTCAGCAAGAAAACTACATAATTCCTTTCACCTTGGAATTTTAAGGAAGAAGACATCTTTTTTATGTTTGAATAATTCTATGTACAAGGATCAACTATTTATAGTATTGACTCTAACTTTATAGCCCTAATCCCAAAGAAAGAGGACACAAATGAAGCCACTAAATTCTGACCGATAAGCCTTGCCTCAAGTCACTATAAATTAATTGCAAAACTCCTATCTAATAGATTGAAGGAAGATTTGCCTGAAGTGATAAGCGGCAACTAATCAGCTTTTGTCAATGGCCGCAAAATTCATGATTCGGTTCTACTGGTACATAAGTGATCCATCTTTACAAACAAAAGGGACTAAAAGGTTTTAGGCTGAAATTACGCTTTGATGAAGCATTTTGTAAGGGTTAATACAATTTCCTAGACAAGCTAATGGAGGAAATGAGTTTCCCAATAAAATGAATGAAATAGATATGTAGTTACATATCATCGGCCAGATTCTCCTTATTGATTAATGGAACAGTTGAGGGTCAGATTGAGAGTCAGAGAGGGTTGAGAAGGGAACCCACTCTCCCCTTACTCATTTTGATTATTGGTGAAGCTTTGTGTGCTCAGTTGTAATAAAGCAAAGAGAAAGGATGGATCTCAGGTTTAAGAGTTAAAGAACTTATCCTAATGCCACTTCTTCAATTTGTAGATGATGTTGTTAATCTCTCTGAGGGTAAACATGATCAGATTAGTTCTATTGGAGCTCTCCTAAAGATATATGAATTTATCTCAGGTAACCCTAATTGGAGCAAATCAGGTTTCCAACAAATTATTATTGAGGAGATTGATCAGCAAGTGAGGTAATGTTGGGATGTAACTTAATGAATTTGCCTTCCCTACCTTGGACTACCACTCCATATCAGTTCATCCTATAAGCTACACCCCATTATAAAAAGATGCCGAGGTATAGATTAGACTCCTAAAAAGGACAACTTCTCTACCAAGTAGGTAGAGTAAAATTAACCAAATCTACTTAGGCTGAAATTCCTAATTACTTGTTATCACACCCCTCATGCCCTAAAATGGTCTCAAAGCGACTAGACACTTAGCCATATTTTACTTGATTGTATATTCATTAGGAAGATCTGGGATGTTATTCTTTCTAGATTCTGGGTCTCTTGCAGTATGCCGAGAACCTACACAAAGCTCCTTCAAACGAGTACAACTTGTTCATTCCCAAGATTAGAAAGAATCTATGGAAAGTTGTCTTTGCAGCTTTACAGTGGACGATTTGGTTGGAGAGAAATGAAATAAATTTCGATAACATATATTGCAATTTGGTAGGTCTAATAGTCAAAGCCATACAAAGTACTTTTTATGAGCCTCCACTACAAAAGGCATGCCACCATCCACTCCAAGCAACATAAACCACCAGTCATGTAACTATGGTCCCCCTCCACAAGTGGGGTGGATGAAATTAAATTTTGATGGGTTTTGTCAAGGCCATTCAGGTCCAATAGAGGGATAATAAGGTCAAATTATGGAAGGATATTGTATGCTTTTATAGGTTCACATGGTATGGCCACCTCAAATGAAGACGAAGCAGCCTTGAGAGGGTTAAACTTGGGGTAACTCTCAAAACAAGTCCTATCATATTTGAGAGGAGACTACTTTATGGGAAACCGTGGAGGCTCAAAAATTGGAACAACATATGGAAGGTCATTCCACATTCAATAAATTCTCTTATTGACCCGCTAGCAAAATAGGGAGCAAGTAGGTGTACACTAGCCTTGGAAAATGCTTAGCACTCAATTAATTTTGTTATCGAGGTTACTTGGCAAAGTCCACATTGAAAAACTGTAAAGCAAAAGTAATATATTATTTGTATGATTCTTGGAAAGCAATAAAAGAGCATTTTCACTAGTAAAAAAAGTTGTTAGAAGTCCATGGAATTTAATATTTTTTATGTATCTCATAAAACCCTTAACCACTCTCTTAGTTATATCTACAAGGGGTACTTTTGTATTTTACACTCTAATTATTTTTTTTTGAAAGTTTTTACACTCTAATTATTAGGAAAGCTTATTTGAGGGTGAGGGGGTCAGTTGACCTTCGACCTATCCCTCTCCTTTTTTTTTTTTTTTTTTTTTGAATTATTGATTTTCTTCCTTAGGTTTGAAAAAAATCCGTCAGGTAATTGTTTGATTTTAAAAATCTTATTTTTTTCTTTTTTACTACCTGTACTTTAGGATAAATATTTCCTGTTGTTGTTTCAGTGTTATTATGCGCCACAAATTCCTCTAAAGGTTTTCTATTTTTTGCTATCAGGCTCCTAGATGAATTTCAGACTCTAAAATGAGTGCTTGCAAATATCAAATATTTGCCTCGAAATTCATGCGCAGGCATATTTGACTGCACAAAAAGCCAAGGGCTAATGCTAGACATTGTGAGAGGTTTTTATTGAAATGTTTTCTATCCGATCCACAACATTTGTTTTTCCTTGGGATTTGTTCAAGTAATTTTAAACTTATCCTGCCTGTAGAAATCACTAAGAAGTGATTTGGAGGTACTGATCTACACAGAAATTCTTTTTACTAGAAATCTGTGCTGATATCAGCTTCTGTACTGTTGCACAGGCTTAGGGCCGTTGTTTATGATGTTCAGTGTAGTATTTGGTACTAGTGGGCACTCTCACCTGTTCTGAGCCTTTCTTTATACCCCCAACACATTCAGTTTTTATGGCTGATTCTGGTGATGTTGTAGATACCTGTCGGAAAAGTTGAAGCACTAAAAGTACTTAAGTCAAAGAAGCACTCTTACTTTCAAATTACTTTTACTTAGTTGAATGGAAAATTTTCTCTTTTATAATCCCAGTTAGTCTAGGACTTCGGAGCTAAGATGAAAGACAGGTGTTTTTCTCTGAAAACAAATAGCCCTAATTGCCTCATTCTGATAAAGAAAAAATAGAAAAATGAAGACGAATAAGTGAAATCATTCAAAACAGACTACAGTAGCTATGTGTTCCAATTCTCCTAACTGTTTGTGTTTTTTTCTTCCTAGTCTTTGAAACTAATTATGCACAGCCTTCAAAACCTCTAACACTTCTGTGCATTGATGTAGATTGTCTTCTCTCGACCTGGCAACCTAGACGCATTCAGGGATCCGTACAAGAGTTGCTGTCAGCACACTGAGAGTTCTCTCTAACCCGGCCAAATTCCCAGTCCTATTTTCAAAACTACATTTATGTTTCAAGATCACTCTTCATTTTCACCTGAAATTACTTACCGAAGTTGATTGGACGCATCCATAAGAAAACCTTTATTTTATGGGGCATCCATAGATCAGAAATTATTATGCTTTATTTAGTATCGCTGTGTTGAAATGTATGAAACACAATTAAGGTGTATACTTTCTAAAATTATAATATTTGAGAAAAAAAATGATGTGGAAGAGCCGTGATATGTGTACGGTCATATTTTACTGGGGAGGTTCACAGCGTGACATGGCATCCTTGTTGCCTGTCCATGGAAGAGATTATGTAGGATCTATCTTCCTATTGTATGGGTTATCCTAAACCTTATCAAGACTGCCAATTAGGCTGCTAAGAGGACAACCACATCAGGACGTAAAATCTAATAGTAAAACATAGAAGTACTAATATCATTATTCGACAAATACTAATTAATGATGTTAATTACAAGATTGTAATGAAAAGTGGAAAATGACTTGATAGATGTACAATTAAGATTTGGTTGCAGCGTGAATATATCCGTTCAAATAGGCTTATTTCTTTGACTCGGTTCAACTTGGATGAGATGAATGAGTCAAGTCGTTTGTGACCCGTTGTCATCCCAATTTAGGGTTAGAGTTCGGCAGCTTCTATTTGTTAATTGTGGGTTCAATTTCTGCCAATTTTGGTACCATTCGACTCAGAAATCTGTCATCATCATTGATTTTTCTTTAGATTGAATCTCAGATTTGCATCTTGATTTGAGGTATGAGACGGTATGGATGACTGGGTTTCACGATTTTGGTTGCCATTTTGTTGTGGTGATTATGAAAATCTTTGCTTAAAAATTCTGATTTGTGAGTTTTGATATGGAGATGATGAAATATTTTAAATGAATCAGATGGGAAAAGGTCCCCAAATGTCATGTGAATAAACAAGATGAATTTTCATTAATACGACAAAATTTAACCATTTAATTTTGAAAGTGAGGTTCTAGAGATTTTGAGAAACAAACAAAAAGAAGAAGTGGGATGGAGACCCATTTTTAAGCCTGGACCCGGATCGGAAAAACCATTTTAAATTGTCTTTTGTGAGTTTTGATATGGAGATGATATTTTTAAATGAATCATTGTTCCAGAGAAGTGGCAGATTTTTAAACTTGTACCATTGCCAAGGAAAACTTGGTCGGACCAGTTATTGGGATTGTGGAGGCAAACATAGATGGGTCCCCAGTGATGTTATGCGATGCACCAGAATTTGTGTACCAAGCAGATTCCGAGCTTTGCTCCATTTGGGTGGCATGAACTTGAGGGGAAGAACGCTGAAACGATAAATTGAACCTTCTTTAGCATTTCAAGTGCATCCTGTAGAATTTTAATACCGATAATGTGAAAAAATTCCCCAAGGTCTTTCATATCAAACGTCTGAAATAACATGTCTTTATACCTTGGAGTAATTGAATATCATTCAAGCTAATAAAATATCATCTACGTATAAAGTAATAAAAGCAATACGATACTCCTTGACCGTTTCATTGAACTTGATATTCCACTGTCTTGAGGCTTGTTTCAAACCATAAATTGATTATTCTAATTTACACACCTTTAATTCAGTTCCAGTGCTAATAAATCCACGAGGCTGTTCTATAAAAATGTCCTCGTCTAAATCTCCATTAAGGAAAGCAGTTTTAACATCCATGAAAAACAACTTGTAGTCATAATATGCCACCAAGGACAAGAGAGATTTTGTAGATTGTATATGTGCAACAGGAGAGAATATTTCATCATAATTGATCCCATACTGTTGAGTAAAACCCTTGGCAACAATACGATTTTTGATTCTTTCAACCTTACCTTCAAAATTCTCTTTCCAATAAAAATCCACTTGCACTTAATGGGCTTAACCGATGTAGGATGATTAACAAATTTTCAAACTTTATTTTTATACATGGAGTCCATCTCTTCTTCCATTGCCAACTACCATTTGTCGGAGTTCACTTCAATGAGTGCTAGCTCATATGTGGCAGAATCAGTAGAATCTTCATTCAACCTTATTCTTTCATAAGTTTCTCCAGCATATGTGTAAAAATCAAAAGATGGTAGAAGTTGACTAGGTTTCTTATCTATAGCACTTCTTCAAATATCCGTTTAGTGGAATCCTTTTTATTAGTAGGTGATTTAGAGGAGGACATTTCCACAATTTCTTCTAAGAGAGACTTTTTACCTAGATCTCCATCACAATCAAATCTATCCACAATGAATTTAAATGTCTACTTTATATAATTACTTTCTTCTTAAAATTATATAACATATATCCTTTTGAATGTTCAAAATACCAGCGAATCAACATCTTCTATTTATCCTTAGTCTTCAATTTATCCTTAGGATCAAGATTCAAAACAAAACCAACACATCCCCATACTTTCAAATGATTATGACTAGGAGTTTTTCCTAACCATACCTCATACGGTGTTGTCTCAACCGATTTTGAAGGTACTCTGATTAAGACAAAGGCAATATAAGACATGCTAAACATAGATCGAATCATTTCTAATAAAGTTCGGTTTCTCCTTTCAACTACACCGTTATACTCAGGTGTATAAGACATGCTAAACATATGGATAATCCCATTTGACATGCAAAATTCATAGTGCAAAGTTTTGATCTTCATTCTTTTGACATTATCTCCTTCCAATTTGAAGGTCTTAAAATAATCTAAGGTTTCATTTCCTAAATCAAAAAATTTATTGTTTGCAAGCTTTAGTTGGTATGTTCCTACGTTTTCCACAAGGGTGTTTTCTTTGTTTCCCATCTAAATAAAGTTAGCCCTTCATCAATATTTCTTAGCTCCTTGAAACTTTTCAAATTGTTCGATTCATGCACAATTGCACCCGAATTAGCCCACCAACTAAAAGTTTGTATATAAATAATACAAGTTTATTGATATAAGGACTCACTAGTTTTCCCTTGTTGTCACTCTCTAAATATGCCCTGGCTTATTGCAGAAAAAACATACACGTTAAGTTTTGAAACTGAAACTTATTTCCCTTTTCTTAAAATTCTTCTTCTTCGGCTTCAAAACTATATTAGCACTAGGTGACGGTTTATCCAAATCAATACCTGAATTGTTCTTCTCAGGCTGGTTATCAATATTATTTACTAATTCAGAAATCGTTTACTTCGTCTTCGACAGAGAGTAAAATCTTGAATGTATTTTAAAGATTTTGGTGAGTTCACAATGGTGACCACTTTAGTTTCTTCATCTATTGGTCTACCATGATATTGCAACTCATCTCCATAGCAAACATTTCATTTATATACTTTCTCACATTAGTGTTTTCCTCACACTTGGCAGGAGTAAATTTTATCCATAGATTATTGATGTGAGTAGACGACTTCCTCCCATACTTAGCCTCAAGCTGGTCAAGAATCTCTTTTGCAGAGGGGAAATGAATGTAAATCATCAAGAGATTTTCACTAAGACAATCAATGATATGTGACCTAGAAATTTCATTTACATCATCCCATTGCTTGAATTTCCTAAGGTTCTTCTTATACTGTTTCATATTGTTGGGGTAGTTCACTCGAGAACGTCTCTGAGGAGTATCTACTTTGCTAATTCAAAAAATTCTATAGTCTTGTAGCATCATTTCAACCCGTTGTGACCAGTTCACATAATTTGTTCCTTCAAATACGTTTTTCTTTAGGGACCTAGCAAATGAATGTCCACTACTTGGTGTTCCGGTCATTCAGAAAAAATTCAATATTTGGGAGAACATGCATAATAATACAATCACCTCAATCATATAGTACTCCTACTTACCAATTACGGATTCATGAGAGTTACTATGCAAATCATTCAATAAATAATGAACAAACAATAACATCGTAAACAAACAAAGAAACAACAAATTAATTTATACTTACCATTTGGAGATTTATATAAATTAATTTTCAATATACTAATTTAATTTTACAACTTGCATTACCCTTTGGGGATTTTGCTTATTATATAACAAAATTAGTATAACACATAATGCAAAATTATTCACAAATAAACACACACTAAAATAAAGTAATAAATACAATCTGCATTACCCTTTGGGGATTTTGCAAATTATATAATTAAATTAATTTTCACATTCAAATACATAAATACAATCAAAGTAATGCAATAAAATAATTAATAAAGCATTACAAGAAATTAGATTAAATTCAGAAAAATCACTAGAAAACACTTTTCGGCCCAATATATATGCAAAACTTGGTTTGGTTCATGTTTCTGGGTCATTACTAACCTGAACTGCACAAGACCTTATATCCTCCTGCAGCTCACAATGCAGCCCGCACATAGCGGCCCGCACACTACGCCCTGCGCACTGCGTCCCGTGCATTGCGGTTTAGCCCGTCTGCTGCGACAAAAAACATTTCCAAAAACAGTAGCTAATTCATATTCAAATGAAAAGTTAAAAATCCAAAAACAATATAAACACTAAGAATCTATTCTCATGATACGAGCAGAGGCAAAATTACTTGTATTTGTTAGACTTTAGGTCTAATAAATCACATAATACATCATGAAAATAGACATATAATTTCCATAGGATCCCTTTTTGCATAAACATTATACTGATATAATCGAATCAATATAAAAAAGATTATGGGAGTGTACCTTTAATCTTCGAATAGTAATTGAATCGAAGTAGTGCACAACAAAACCTTTTCGAATATGTTTTACAAGTGATAAGTTTGCTTCCCTTCAGCCAAACTGAGGAGGATTTATAGATTCCAATGGGTATGACACTAATGACTCTATCCAATGTGGGACAAATGACCCTTCGGAGAGATCAACTCTTTATTCCCAAAAGCATTCCCAGAGTCAATGTACCCCCATTAAATCTACCTCTACAGGGGGATGTGGTGGCCATTATTTCCTATACTGAACGTCCAATGACAAAGTATCTAGAAGTGGGCCCCATGCCCAGAAGTCATGGTAATTTTATTTCATAAAATAAATTTTTGAAATCATAATCCCAACATGGAGTGGTAGACTTGGATATTGTAGAGGCAAGGTAAGGTTAGGGGGTTGGAGTTGCTTCTTTTGTTATGGGCAAGTCTCTTCAATCAGTGCCAAGTCAAGGGACTCTAGAGGTTGATCTGACCTGACTGAAATTTATGCACCTGAATCAGGAGGGTAAGTTTTCATTCGGCTACTTGGAAGGGAGTCAAATTAGTGTCCCCTTTCGAGTATAACTTGTTGGCACCAGCTTGTTGGAAAACCATGCTCTTCTTGTTTGTATCATCTTCTCTATTTTTAAGTGCAAAGCATAATAACCTCTTGTTTTGTTTTATAGCTGGTCATCCAGTGGAGATGGTGGTGTCTTAGAATCACTTGGGAATAATCGGGGCAACAGTGTTGATGTTGATATTCCTGGGCGCACATGGGCCGAAGCACCTCTCTTTCACCATATTCTAATTGTAAATACTGGACATTGGTACTCATCCTTCGCTGCTCTCTTTCTCCTCAATTTGGTTACTATTTGACGTATAGCTTTATGAAGGGACACATGAATTAAGTTGGAATGTGAATATTTTATAATCACAATAATTGTGAGACTTGTCTCTCTTTTAATAACTGACTCACTTTTTACTTTACTATTCCATTGTTTAAATATTTATTTTCAACTAATTTAATATACCTATATCATTGACATGTTGTTTTAAGGTATATAAGATGGAAAATGAAAGATGATGGTTATTGCGCTTTTCACACTCAACTTTTAAGATGGCTGAAGGATGGTAGGGCTTTCATCATGCAAAAGTGCATTGTGAAGATTTAACCAATTCAGCAGTTACCCATTTTTCTTAATGGCACCTTAATTAACTACTTGCACTACAAGAATTACTGTCTCTGCCGGCGGTCAAATTCACCGACCAAGAAGCCAAAAACCGCCGGTGGAATCTCCGACGGCGCGGGTGAGACGTCGTTGGTGGTGGAGGCATCGGAGAACGGTTCCGTCGACAATATCAACCGCCAACGGAGATTTCCTATTCCGCTGGCGGTTGAGTCCAGATTTCGTCGGCGGAAGGAGGTTCTGCTGATGACTATGTTCCACCGGCTAAAATGACCTCCGGCGGAACCTCCCCTGACGCAAACAACTGCCGGAGGAATGTTTGAAAAAAAAAAAAAATTAGATTATGGAGGAGAGAGAAGAGAGAGTGAGTGAGAGAGAGAGAACGAGGAGAGAGAGAGAGAGCAGAGAGCAAGAACGAAGAGAGAAGAGAGAAGAGAGAAGACTGAAGAGAGAAGAGAGAGAGAGAGATAGACAGAGAGCAGAGAGCAAGAACGAAGAGAGAGTGAGGAGAGGAGAGAAGAGAGAGAGAGAGAGAGAAAGAGGGAGCACATATACACCTGTCACCATGTCCGCTGGACTATCCTATGTACACCAGAATTCATTTCATTTAGTAGCACATCTATGACTCTTCAACTCAGTACCATGGCCTGAAAGACACGTGAGACAAAAATTATACAAACATGTGACTTACTAAACCATGAAAAGACAATAAGATTATTAAAATTTAGAAGATTGTCATATGCATAAGGAAGCCATCTGATTGAACGCAGAAGACACTGAAAAAGTACATAAAGCAGAAAGCTGTATGAAGTGCTGTGGGAAAACCTAAAATTTGAATAAGGTTCCAGCACCTACCACTACAGTTTGATGGCAGAAACAGATATTTGTGTGGTGGGTGGAATCCGGGGTTTCACTTTCTTGATCATTAGCGTTTCTGCACAAGAAGTACAACAACAAAAATTTAATAAATTGTAGTTCAAAACGTTGGAAATACATATACCACTACATTTTGATGGCAGAAACAAATTTTAATTCTATCTTGTCTGCCCGGCAATCCATCTCCCTACAAAGAAATTCCGGTGTTTCAGTACTAAAGCATGATAAACCGAATCAATTTGCTCGAAGATTTCTACTCACAGGCTAAGTTCTTATCCACCATGATCTCATCAAATTCAGTACATAAAGACAATCAAATCTTTTAAGAAGATCCATTACAACAAATAGAAAAGAGACCTTAAGATAGTAAAGGAACGTCAGTAACTAGAACTAGAGAAACACAAAAGAAAGAGATTTTGAAAATGTATTTAGTTTAGATTAGTACCAACAAATACTTATAAAAAAATTGAATATCAATAAAGATAAGAGGTTAAGATATCCAAAAGTGAAGGAACTAATTGTAGAACCATCTTTTCCAAGAAAAAAATATAGTAGATGCAAAAAATATATGGGTCTCAAGCTGACCTGGTTCAGAATACTCTAGCATTGAATTTATCACAGGAAGACAAGCTCCAACCTAGCATTGATAATTACACAGTGAAAACACGAGCAAAATATTAATATTTAAACTAGAAAATTTTTTTTACTCAAGCATGCTTTGAAATTATTGGATTTGCTTAGCTGAAAAGAGCATAACAAAATAAAAAGATAAAGGAAATCACTAAACGATGAGAAGCCACACTTACAGTTGATTCATAACATATCTGGTGTAAGTTTGAGACTAATTTTTCATAATCTTCCTGTGTACGAAATGAATAAAGATGTCAAATGTGTCATAATATGAGAGTAAACCGAGACTGGAGAGAAATCAGAGAGAAAAAGAGAGAGAGATAGATAGAGAGAGTGAGAGAGAGAGAGAGAGAGAGAGAGAGAGAGAGAGAGAGAGAGAGAGAGAGAGAGAGAGAGAGAGAGAGAGAGAGAGAGAGAGAGAGAGAGAGAGAGAGAGAGAGAGAGAGAGAGAGAGAGAGAGAGAGAGAGAGAGAGAGAGAGAGAGAGAGAGAGAGAGAGAGAGAGAGAGAGAGAGAGAGAGAGAGAGAGAGAGAGAGAGAGAGAGAGAGAGAGAGAGAGAGAGAGAGAGAGAGAGGAGTGAAAAGAGAGAGAGAGAGAGAGAGAGAGAGAGAGAGAGAGAGAGAATAAAACCAGATGAAAAGCTGCTTCTAAACTGGCTTCTATGAGCTTGAGAGAATAAATTCCAACAGCAGATTATAATCACCTTAACAAAAATCTGAAACAGAATTTGGTAGTAAACCTAGGGAGATATATATTCAACTAGAGAGAAATCAGAGAGAAAACCTAGAGAGAGAGAGAGAGAGAGAGAGAGAGAGAGAGAGAGAGAGAGAGAGAGAGAGAGAGATGAGAGTAAAGAGAGAAATTAAAGAATTTGGGAGAAAACCGAGGGAGAATATTTACTAGAGAGAAATCAGAGAGAGAGAGAGAGAGAGAGAGAGAGAGAGAGAGAGAGAGAGAGAGAGAGATTTAAGGAGAGGGAAATCAGAGAGAGATGGAGATGAAGTCAGAGATAGAATTTGAGAGAAAACCGAGAGAGAGAGAAAGAGAGAGAGAGAGAGAGAGAGAGAGGGGGGGATAAGAGAGATTGAGGGAGAGAGATAATAAAATTTTGAAACAGGACTAGCCAGTAAACCGAGAGAGAAAGATTCAACTAGAGAGAAATCAGAGATAAAACCAAAGAGAGAGAGAGAGAGAGAGAGAGAGAGAGAGAGAGAGAGAGAGAGAGAAAGAGGGAGAGAGAGATAGAGAAATATAAAAGAGAATTTGAGAGTCACCAATTAGACATCAACAATCTTCCTTCATGGAGAGGAAGAAGTCTAATGAAAATACGTCAATGTTTGTTGGAGAACGGAGAAGCAAAATGTAACAAGAGTTTCATCATCAAAGCTACAATTTGAGGGTTTATGAAAGAACAAGGTTGGCCGATCTGATTCTATCATGTAAAAAGTTCATTTAGATACACTCTAGAAGGGTATTCCATGCAAGAACTAAATATCAGAATTTGAAAAGACGTAATTTAAAGTGAAAATAGATGTGAGAAGAAGCTCTATTTGATGATTGTTCTTTATTGAAAAGATGCATTGGCGAAATACTAAGTGCTATTGTACAGCAAAATTGTTTCTCAAGGCAAATGCTAATTGGACTTGAAGGCCCATAAAGGTGACAGAAATCAAATTATAGATTAAAAATAGGATTAGCAAATAGTGGAGATATCTAGCCAATCCTTAGCAGCACTGAAGACCAAAGGAATAAAAAAAAAACAAGAAAGAAAGATATGTCACATACCACAGGGACTAAATTGATTGTTCCAACAACAATAGATGATAACCAGACTGCAACTATTGCTCCACCTCTAAAGATTATTACAGTGGATTTGTTCTCAAGTCCATCCCACTGCCAAATTATAGACTAAAAATTGAATTAGCAAAAAAAAAAAAAACAAACTGCTACTCTTATGCATTAGTGTCTGGTTTTTAGGACCTTTTCCTTCAAATATGAGAAGATCTCTTCTACTTGAACAGAACCAGATGTTCCTTCCTCTATTGAACCACACCAATCCACTAAATTTTGGCCATTTACATCTATGAATGCCAAATGATACTGAAGACGTTAATGCCCTCAACTGCAGAATCTACCCAACAAGCATCGCATTCCTTCCCCAAATAAAAAAGAAAAAATTTTCAGTCCCCACTCGGAACAGGAAAAGCAATCGAAACACCAAAAACTGAAAAGAAGAAGAAGACCTTACAGTATAAATCAGAATGAGCGAATTTCACAAACACCTGCACACACCGAGAAAGAAATCCTTATGAACAAGGCATGAGAACAGTGGAGCAAGCCGAATGTACAAATTAAATAGGTTAAAAAGACAAACTTTGCTAAAATTTTAAGAAACTAACTTACCTGCGGCGAGTGGGAAGTGGCTTTCGTCGATGGCGACGAGGTCGGAGGAGTTCGACGTTGGGAAGTCAGCCAGAATGCAGAGGAGACCGCCAGAACTCACCCCAAAAGTCTTCGAATGAACTAGGTTTTCGAACCCCAAGGTTTTGTGGAAGCTTGGTCTTTGGCCGAATGAGAACGTACGTCTAGGAGAGAACGCCAGAGGTGCTTCGACTAATGGTCCCCAAAGCTGAATGTCGGAGGAGGTTCGCACGCTGGAGAAGACTTCGACAAATTTCATCGAAGTCTAGAGCGGGAGAGGAAAAACGCTATAGGAAGATGTCGCTCGTTACACCCGTTACACACGCTCGTGTTACACGCATAACGGGACGCGGGAACTTTGGTCCAGATTCAAATTGGGACCTAATAATTTCATTTGGGCCAATCTGATGGGAATCCGACTCAACTTCCGGATTTTATTCCGCCGGCGGTTGGGTTGGATTTCCCGTGATTTGGCTGACGCACTGTTTACAACCTCCGGCCGAATCAAATTCTGCCAGCGGATAACGTTCCATCCGCCGGCGGAACATGGTTTTTTTAAAGTGTTGGTTTTCTTTAATTTTATCGTCCACCATTTTCTAAGGAAAAAGCTAAAACACTCGTTATCTTTCAAATCCAGTTCACTTACACGACGCAAATAGTGAGTAATGCATCTTCAGCATGGAGATAAATGCCCAATCCCCTCCTATTGTTGAAGTATAACATGCATTCTTTCTAGACATCATGACACAGCAAACCATGTTGTCCACCTGATATTAACACAGAAAATATAGCGCAAATGAAGCACCTGTAATGTGGTTGAATTCTTTTCCAGTGGTTTTGTTTTCTATTATAAACTTAGGACTGTGGTTCCAATTGGCATACCTGTTTACAAGGACAAAATAAGAGTAAAAAAGAAAGATAAAAACAGTCATAGCAGTTGAAACTTTAAAGGTTTTTATGAAGAAAAAAGGGCAAATTTTGTCTGTTACTTGTTTCATTTGTGTGATTTTCCATTTCTTTCAGTAGCAGATAACCTCATTCTGTTGATAGGTGGTGATCCCCATCAAAGTTTGACCTAGTTCATTGACCAATGATCTCTTTTCAGGGTGGTTCCCTCTGTTACCTCCTATATCACCTGAAGTTGGTCTAGACATGACCCTCAAACATATGGTACTGAGCTGATTATATTCCTTTTGTTCTTTTAAATGCTTAAGATTGTAATTATGTAGACTGTTCTTCTTTCTGTTGCAGAAATGATATTAATTATACGTTTTATGTAAAACAAATACATTTTCTTTCCTTTTATTATTAATGATAAATAGAAGAATGATTCAATAATTCTCCAACAACCAAAAATACAACTTTTATAAATCAACTTACAGGCTTTAAAATAACCATGGAATTGGACAAGAAAAAAGCTGCACAAGCATAATAGAATTTCAAAGGACTAAATTTCTTCATTAAAATTGAATTGTGACTTATATATTAAATTGAAAACCTGTGTTGTTGTGAAAGGATTCCGACCCCTAACTTCATGAAATATATTCCAAATAGACTTAATATGTGTTAGACTTGCCTAAATTGACCACTAATAAAGAAAAACACACACCACTAACTCCTAAAGAAAACATTTCGTTATTGGTACACTCACAAAAGGGCAATCAAAGTAGAAACTTGTGAATTTCCCTAAATATAAATTACTAAAATTTTGTATTTTTCTAAAGTATAATGAAGCAGTTTTATTTGTTATTTATTTACTTTTGTTTTAGGAGGGGGAGGAGGAGGAGGTTGTAATATGCCTTATGTTCCATATATAGCTGTTTGATTGATTTAAATAGAGGTTATCTATCTTCATTTAGGGTTGGACGTGATTTAAAAGCTTTTTCTTCCGCAATTTAGCTGTGTTATTGTCATTTGTTATGTACTATTTTTATTGTCTTTTTGATCCACTGTACGTTTACATAGCCCAAGCTGAAGTGTGTCAATCTTATTTATCTGTACCTATCTTCTTCCTTTTTAGTTCTTTTGATCTATTCTTAAAGACAGTGTCACACAAATCTTCTGACGTTGTTTTGTTACCTCCACTTGCGTTGTTTATAATGCATGTTCTACTTTGCATTGGCATCACTAGTTTTCAGTTGATTAATACCACCGTTTTGAAAATTAGAAAATGCTTCCTCGAAAAAAATTAGAAAAATGCTTTATTATTTGCGAATAAACATACCCTGACTATGTTTGAAACTTGGAACTTGCAGTACTGTCAAAATCTGTCAGGATCAAGACAGGTTTCTTAATTCTTACTAAAGCCCTATTTCCAGGCTTTCAAAAAGATGGATGTTACATCCCTCGCCTAGCTCTAGTCAGAATTGAAGTCTATGAGGTGCTTTTAATAGGCTGCTGCTTTACATTTTTATTGAAATTAAGACCTGACCAAGGATGAATGCAACATTGTGGAACATCCGCCAGCGGGTTTGGGCTTCTCTGCCGACGAATTCAACCTACGGCAGATATCATTTTTAGTAGCGAGTGCATCAAAATTTTTTGGATGAAGACTTTGCCTCTCGCTTGGCATGTTGTATACCTTTGCTATTCCTAAGTTCATTAACGGATTTCCAGCACTCATGCAAACTTAAGTAAGAAAACAAGGTATCAAGTGAATAAAATTGTTTTTTTTGGAAGTGGATGATTCTCACTCAATACAATTGTTACTTTGCAGATATTATTCATTAGGGAAAGATGGAACCTGATGCACCAAAAATTTTCCGTACCCAATCCCCAGACATTTTGAAGGAGATTATTGGAATGCAGGAGGCGATTGGAATGAAGAGGGTGATTGGAATGAAGGGGGTGATTGGAACGAAGGAGGTTCGTGTCAGCGTCTGCAGCCATTGTCATCAGTGGAGGTACATTCTGGCTTCTGAATGAAGGTGGCAACATGTATGATCCCTTGGGAGCTTGGAGACTTTAATTTTGTACTCTTCTCTCCCCATTTTCCTTTGCAGGCCGAAAACTTGTATTCTTTGGAGAGAAACGGGACAAATGTGGAGGCAAGGCAGCTTAATCAGCATCTGTACATGGCTTTGGAGAACTCTACGTTTCGCATTTTGGATGATACATGGTTGAGCGAATTTAGGCCAGACGCCTATCCATCTACTGTTGGTGGCAAGAAACATGAGGACTGCATGCATTGGTGTTTGCCATGAATTACAGATGTGTGGAACGATCTGCTTGTTGCTAATCTAAAAGGTTAGTAGATTTTTGCCCCCGAATTTGTTGTTGTTATGTTTTTATACATGTTACGTAATCTAAAGTTCTTTGTGATGAGTGCTTGAAGGTCACTTCACTTCATCTCTCTGGCTTAAGTGTCCTTAAGAGTGGACAAACACATCAACTTGTTAGTGGGCTGGTGCCCTGTTCAATCTTACCTCTACTCTGTTATTCTAAGGGCAAGCTTGAGATTCATTTCTGCCTCAAAAAGCAGGCTTGAGTACATCAGGTTTACTCTCATTGAGTGGGGAGCCTGTAAGGTTTATTTAGTAGTTTATTATTTTACTTCATAAAATGGTGCTTTTGCTGTTTCTTTTATTTTTCTTATTTTTGTCCTTTTCATACTCATTGAAAGCTCTTGAGATGTGCTTCCAAAAATGATGGAGCTTACTAAACTTTCAAGTACCTAATGTGAACAAAACAACTTTCTGCTTTGTCGATCTAATAATAGTTTCATGAACTTTAGATAAATTCATTAATTCTATATTTAAAAAAATTCTCCTTTTTCTCGCTCAACTTCAATGCAAATCCTCGTCTTCGCCCCTCTCAATTGTTTGGGCTTGTGAGGCAGAAAACCGACACATCTGACCACCTTTAATGGAAGTTAGGTACCTTCCCTTCATGGAAAAAGTCAAAGTAATTGAAAAAGTACCAAATATCAGTGGTCAAGAATTCAAGATAGACATCTGTGCTCGAATCTGCACGGAGTGGTTTCGCAGCGAAAAATCTATGGGGATGAGGTTTCAACTATCTAGGCTGCCACAAGGATATGTTTAATACCGTCGGGTAATCCTATCATAGCCGTCGGTCCGGTCAGACCCAGTCGGTCCAGGTAGCGTAACAGGAAAACCAGTCTTGAGAATTTCTTTACACGACGAGTTTGGTTTACCTTCGACTTTATAGTTTCACTCGACGGTCTGACCGTCGTGTTATTTTAGTTCCGAACCAACGATGGTTATGGCCCATCGTGTTTTTTTAGTTCTGAACCAACGATGGTTATGGCCCGTCATGTTTCTTAACCTACCCCTAAGTAAAAAAAATTTCATTTCTCCGTACTCACAATGTGAGTAAAATTTTTTTTTTCACTCTTCTCTCCCCCGCACACGAAGTTACTGTTCATCATCTTTTCCAAAGGCGGATTCCGACGGCAAACGCCAGATTTCGACGGGAAACGGAGGAACCTGCTTGTGGAACAACTCCAGATTGCATCCAGAGTTGGGTAGTGAGTAAAAGTTTTTTGACTCGTCTCTCCCTCGCGCACGAAGTTACTGTTTATCATCTTTGCTGAAGGCGGACTCGACGGCAAACGCCAGATTCCGACGGGAAACAGCGGAACCCGCTTGTGGAACAGCCCCAGATAGCATCCATAGTTCTTCGGAGGTAAAACTTTCTGAGGTGAAAAGTAGATAAATAAAAATTTCATCTTAGGTTTTGATGGTGCTAGACTTCGCTCTCTACTTTTTCCTCTCCGTCATTTCTCTTCTTCACATAACATACTTTCCTCTCATTCTGAATAAGATAGAAGACGTCAATAAGCACTTTCCTCTCATTCTGAATAAGATAGAAGACGTCAATAAACACTTTCCTCTCATTCTGAATAAGATAGAAGACGTCATCACAGGAGAGAAAAAATATTTTTTTGGAGGTTTCGTATAGAATATTGTCATATTGTTGTTAGTTTTTAAAGCACTATTATATTGACTATACAAAATTAGAAATCCGTCTTCTTATTTGATAGTATATGCTAATGGTTAATGATGAAAGCTCTGGGTTATGTATGAATCACCTCAAAATTATGGACTGAACTACCTGCCTTTCTTCTTCTGCTTCTTTCTCCTTCTATTGCTTTTCGCCTTGGATCCATCTTTGAAGCTTTAATAAACAGTAGTAATTTTGAAGGGAACAGATATCTTTTCTGAAGAGACTGACAACTTCAAATTTGATTCCTTTCATCTTAATTTTCGTGTATAAAAAAAGCATCCATGCATGTGTTTCATATGGCAACCATTCGTTAATAAAATTGCTTTGTTTTCCTCCTTTTGCTTTTATTCGGTTCCAACTTTGAAAATAAAGGCATCTGATTTAAAATGTAGCATCTTATAGTGGGCAAAAGTCATCGAAAGCTGACAGAAATAAATTAAAGCAATTGAAATAATATTGATTAGCCTGCAGCAGGTGCGGATGAGGTTTAACAATTTTCTTTCCTTGGTTCAAATGAATAAAGTTAAGCTCAGTATGATGGTTCAATATTTTTGTTTCAAGGCAAACGAGTCTTAATTAAAATGAAGACTAATAAATATTAGTAATACTGATAGAGATCATTCTGCATTCAATGCTATCTTCTATCCAAAGAAGATAGAGCCAATTACTCTTCTACGGGCAGACATGATATCAATCAGAGAGGCAAACCTTGTCTTCCATTGCTGCAGACAAGAAGACCCTCCTATGCATTTCTTCACGAGATATGTATATGGTTTCCATTAAAAACAAGTTTTTTAAAGTATATGGTTTGTTTTTCCCAGTTTTATTTGATATATAGAAGGGTTTTCAGTTCCTTGCTTTTTTTTAACATGCACGAAAAACTTCTCCTTTTTCTTCTGTGACATGAGGGAAGTACATATATAGAAGATGTAGTACACATGTACTCCAATGTTAGATTAAGTACTAATACTTGTTTGTTAAGTTGTTTATCTTTTTATTTCTAGACTACTCACTAGTCTTCATATACCTTGTTTCTTTTTCTTAAGATGGTTACGTTCGGCTATGGTTTTTTGAGATTTTAGATTGTTTGCTTGGATGATATTGTGCTGATCCCTTTTACTCTTTTTCGAAGGCCATCAGTGGGAAGCTAAGAGAACTATCGATTTGTCAGATTGTTTACCAAATGGTAAAATATCATAACATTGTGGTTGGCTCTTCAGTTTTAGTCAATCATATCTCCTTCTTCTTAAAAAAAAAGGTGCAATCCTGTTTCTTTATGTTTCTTTAATCATATCTCTCTCTCTTGAGCACCATTTTACTATATCTTTTACCTAGTTACTAGTAATGTTACCGTCCCTCTAGTTAGAGACATCTGTTTTACACCCTGATATTGTCTCATATAATAATCTTAGTAAATCATATTTGGTACTGTTATAGGGTTACAAGATCATTTCTTGATTTAGCAATAAGGTTACAGTAGCGAGGGATGTAAACAAAGAGAGGAGAGGACATAGTGATGGATAGGAAGTAATTGGTTAGACTTGAAATCTTGTAACAAATACTCATCGTTCATTTCATGTCTTTTGTAGTTGCTCTTTGACAATTCCCATCGAGATGGACTGTTTCAGTGACAAGAAATGGATGTACGAGAATAGTACCAAGCCTGCTCGATGTCATCTAGACTTCGTGGGTAGAATTGATTACTTCATCGAGTATGCTAAACAACAACTTGGGTTTTAAGGAAACAGTCCAATGTGGTGTCCATGTACCAAATGTGAGAACAGACATTTCCTTGTATGTGAGACCATCAAGTTGCATATAATATTAGAAGGTTTTGCCCCACTATACAACCGGTGGTACTACCATGAGGAACAACCGGAAAATGAACGAGAACACGTCCAGTTGGAGACGGGACATGGTGAACAAATGAGAATGATGTTGGATGATGCTTTTATACAAGAAGTTGGAGACGACAGGACTAATCCCATAGGTGATATCTCAGAATTGCATAGATTCGAACAATTACTGAATAAGGCGAAGAAACCACTATATGTTGGGTGTGAGAAAAATATACTACATTGCCTTTTATGGTGCACTTATTTTAGTTGAAGTGTTTGAAAAAATGGACAAACAAGTCATTCTCGGATGTGATCTCCCTTATCAAGGATGCTCTTCCTGCAGAGAATACTCTCCCACAGAACTGGTATGAATCAAATAAATTGATGGTTGACTTCGGGATGGATTATGTGAAAATTCATGCATGCCCAAATGATTGTGTCTTATTCAGGAATGAATACAAGGATTTGGATAGTTGCCCAAGTTGTAGTTCGTCAAAATGGTTAGATAAAAAGAAACCGGGAGATGAGAAAAATTGCAAGGCAGCTAAAGTGCTTCGACATTTTCCTTTGGTACCGAGGCTGTAGAGGACCTTTAAGTCAAGGAAAAGTGCAGAATTGATGGCATGACATGGAACTACTCCTACAACTGAAGAAGGGAAGATGATTCACCCAAGAGATTCTGTTGCATGGAAGCACTTCAACTCCTCACACCTGACTTTCAGTTCTGATCCATGAAACATTCGACTCGGTCTTGCGAGCGACGATTTCAATCCATTTAAATTTGGTATTGGGTCTGGCCGAAGTACATGGCTGGTAATCGTTACCGTATACAACCTGACTCTTTGGTTGGCAATGAAACAAAGTTATTTCATTATGAGTCTTCTATTTGATAGACCTAAATCGCCAGGTAATGATATCGATGTATACTTGCAGCCCATGATCGATGAGTTGATGGTGTTGTGGGAATCAGGCATGACGACTTATGAAGCGCATACCGGGTCTTCTTTTCAGATGCACTGCAGTGATGTGGACCATATCAGACTTCCCTGCATATGGGATGTTATCTGGTTGAAGTACAAAGGGTACAAAGCTTGCCCTTCTTGTCATGTGAACATTATTTCAACGTATCTGCCCCATAGTCGTAAATGTGTATACATGTGGCACCAAAGATTCCTATCGAAAAATCACCCATGGTGAGCAGATAAGAAGTCTTTCGATGGGACAGAGGAACGTGAAACCTCTCCTCCAAGCATTTCAGGCATTGATATCTTAAATATATTGGAAGGTCATGACAATGTTGCATTTGGTAAGATAAAAGCTAAAGGTCATCATTTACTAGAGGGGTGGAAGAAGAAAAACATTTTTTTCAACTCCCATACTAGAGCACTTTATTGATCCGTCACAATTTAGATGTCATGCATGTCGAGAAGAATGTTTGTGAAAGCATCTTGAGCACCATTTTACAGAAAGATGGCAAATGAAAGGACAACATAAAGTCCAAGTTAGATCTGCAGCGGCTAAACATACGAAAACCACTCCACCCAAAGCCTTCAAGTAAAGTAACTGGCAAAGTCATCATTCCTCATGCCTCATACAATATGACCAAGGAAGAGAAGACGAGATTCCTCAATGTGTTGAAACATTTGAAACTCCCTTCTGGTTTCTTCCCGAACGTTTCCACTCAAGTTCAAGTCCAACAAAGGAAAATCGTTGGTCTCAAGAGTCATGACTATCATGTTCTTATGCAACAACTCCTCCCGCTAGCCTTGCAAAATCAATTACAAGGCCTGTTTGCAAAGTCATAAACGAGTATTGTTCCTTTTTCAAAGAATTATGTTCGAAGGTGTTAAATCTGAAGAAAATTGATAAGTTCGATGCGACCATCCCGTTCATCTTGTGCAAGCTTGAAAATATTTTTCCTCCGACATTTTCGATGTTACTATTCACTTGACGCTTCATTTACCCACTGAGGCCAGATTGGTAGAGCCGGTCCAAAACAGGTGGATGTACCCAATCGAGTGATATTTGTTGACGTTGAAGAATTTTGTACCCAATAAGAACTGGCGAAAGGGATCTATTGCTGAAGAATATTTAATGGAGGAAGCAACTACTTTTTTGTGGCCGGTATGTTGAGGGAATTGAGACAAAGTTGATGAGACCAGTATGATACGATGAAGGTCTTTTGGGGGTGGGCCGCTCTTATTTCCTTAGTACTGAGGGGTGTATCGGGTCCATTGGTTTGTATTGTTTAATAGTCCACAAACTCAACAGTACATACTGTACATATAAAACCATCTTTTCACTTCCTTGTTCTTTATTATTGATAAGAATGTGTTAATATAATTTAGTTTTAATCGCATTTAGGAAACACAAAGATTATTTGAGACAGTTGGACCCTCGTTGGACTGAACACAGAATACAGACCGAGCAGCACAATCAGTTTGTGCAGTGGTTTCAAATAAATGTAAGTTAGTCTTTGTACACTTACTCTATCATATTAGACCGCCTTTAACGTTATAGATGATTGTGACCTTAATTGTGAAATGTAAGGTGACAAATCTGTTAGCTCATCAGGAAGAACTACATGAATTAATCTCCCTTGTGCGCTGCCCCAATCGCGAAGCTAAGTCATACAATGGGTTCTTTCATAATGGATACAAATTTGAGACAGAGTCCGTTGACATATCGCGGATCACTCAAAACAGTGGCATCGCATTAGTAGGAGAAGGGGAAGATATTTTTTATGGGGTCTTACAATCCATTCTAGATGTGTACATGGGAACATGGACACCCATCCACTTATTTAAGTGTCGCGGGCAATTTTAATGCAACAATCTGGGAGACTGAAAAGCACTCTCGTTCCCAGATGTACATCCTAAATAAAGCTTTTCAGTAGTTTATTGACCAGGGTGGATGGATAGACATTGGGACAACCTAGTCTTTTGACACCTGGACCAACTCACGTTCGGAACCAAATAAAATAACTGCTAGAGTGGACAAGGTTCTCATGTCTCCCTCTTGGTTAGTAACCTTCCTAGTATCGAAAATATCAGTCCTTCCCCGATTCAGATTGGATCATGCCCCATTAATGATGAGCATTAGACTTCAAGCGCCGGTGCAGAAAATATTTAGGTACTAGGCGATGTGGCGCGAATCCTCTAACCAACATAACAGAGTTAGAAATGGATGGGTTTCGGTAACCCATCTTCACAAAGTGGTCCCCCCTTCAAACATTTTGACTCTACGATTAGGATACCCTATCTAGCCTGGTGCACATTCAAAAATCCTAGAAGCTTAGGAGATCTTCCCCAACAAATCCGGAAGAAGAAAAAGGGTTACAACATGAACTTATGCAAATACCTCGCATCAAAAACATGCAAGAGTATCAACAAGCATGAGAAAATATTTTTAAATTTGGAGATGGGAACTCCAAATATTTTCGCACTTTCGCCAACGTTAGGCGTCACACAAATGAGATAAACTACATCCGTATTAGTAATAACACTATTTTAAAATCTGAAGAGGATATTAGGATTGAGGCTTGGAAATACTTTCAATTATATGTACCAAGGGCTATATGATCCAACACTTTTTATCCGCAAGACTTCACTATCAGAGCAACAGAAGCCCATTACACAAAAAGAAGTTCAAAAAGCTTTGTTTACCATGGAACCCTGCAAATCCCCAGGCCTGGATAGATATTATCCATTATTTTTCAGGGAACACTGGTCCCTCAATGAGTACACTTAACCCAAAACATAATCACATTATTCAATTTAGGAGAAATGGAGGCTTCTCTGAATAAAACGTATATAACCCTAATCCCAAAAAATCCAAACCCATAGACTTACAAGGACTACTAACCCATTAGTCTTTATAATGTGGTTTATAGAATCTTCTCTAAAATATTGGCAATCAAATTAAACAATTCATACCATCCATTCTCTCTCATACTCAAATTGTCTTCATTAAAGGAAGCCAAATTTCGGACCATACTCTCTTGGCCCATGAGATCTTAAATTCATTCCATGCAAAAAGAAAGAAAAACTGTTATTTCGATCTCAAGTTAGACCTTCAAAAAGCATTTCTCCCTCTCTTAAGGATTTATCATGCATACACAAAAGGCCTTTAACTTCCCATTAAAATAGCAACAGTTGATTTTATCCTGCATTTCCACTGCATCATGTCAAGTATTAATAAATGGGGAACCAAGAGATATAATTTGGGCACAAAAGGGAATCTGACAAGGAGATTCCTTGTCCCCTTTCATATTCATCCTATGTGAAGAACTACTATTCGCTAGGATCCAATGGCTCATTTCAAACAACCAAATTATACCCTGGGGTCATTCGCCTTCTCAGCCTAAAATTTGTAATCCTCATTATGCAGATGATACTCTTAGCTTTGCAAAGGTTGATTCCCTTACTGCCCACACCCTCAAGATAATCTTAACAGATTATGAATTTATCAATGGGCAGAAAATAAATAAGGAGAAATAAAAAATTATCTTTGTCAATGGTTCAATGGACCAAATTAAAATATTAGATTGTATCTATCTTCGGATTCAGCCAAACTGAAACCTTATAAAAATACATAGGGTTAATCATTCCCATTACCAAAATCAGCAGACAGTCTCTGGATCCTCTAATCATAGTGGTTCAGAACAGATTACAAAGGCTGGTTAAAAAATTCGGTACTATCCAGTATGTCATTCATTTAATCACTTGTTTCGATCTTCCCTAATACCCGTTAAAGATGGAGGCAAATCCATATAGTTTATTTAGTGGGTGGAGTGAGAGTCCCACCCACTTATTTAAACAAGAAACCCCTTTATGAATTCTTGAGGGGTGCCTCATTTAATTAAATAAAAGGGGGCGCCGAAGACAGTTCAAAGGCGGGCGCCGAAGACAGTTCAAAGGCGGGCGCCAACTAAATAAAATAATCCATTTGTATTATTTTATTCATCAATGCCTCCTATAAATAGGATCCTTCGGCATCTTCTGAAATACAGAACCAAAAGAGAAAATCTCATTGTGTTAGAGCTTCAGTCTAGAAGCTATACACGAGAGCAGAATAAGATGAGTTGAGTGTTTGAAGCCACAGCGTAGGCACAAAAAACAGTGTAATATTTTGTACTCCTTTTAAGATAGTGAAATTTTTCTTGGTGTGGGTCCGTGGATGTAGGAAGTTGGCCGAACCACGTTAAATCTTGGTGTCTTCTTTTTCTCTTATTTGTAGCGTCTATTATTTTCTCTATTGCATATGGTATTTTGCGGGTCCCACTGATCTTGGGCAGGAATTAGTAGCGTCGTAATTCCTAACAACTGGTATTAGAGCAGGTTCATAATTTCTCTTTAAAATTCTTAGTATGTTATGTGGTTGCAACGTAGTCTGATCTTCCACATCAGAAAATTTTTTTGGAAAATGCAAATGGAGGACTATTTGTACCAGAAGGATCAATACAAGCAGCTGAAAGAAAAACCAGAAAGCATGAAGGAGGACGAGTGGGAGCTGCTTGATCGAAAATCACTCGGAGCAATCCGATTGACGTTGTCAAAGTCAATTGTTTTCAATATCAAAAATGAGAAGACAACGACGTCTCACATGCCATCTCTATCTAGCATGTATGAACAGCCGTCGGCAGCAAATAAAGTTCATTTGATCAAGAAATTGTTCAATATGAAGATGAGTGAAAGTGGGAGATTTGGAGCCCACCTCAACAAGTTCAATGAGGTGACTGATCAATTAACAACAGTCGAAGTCACTTTTAGTGATGAAGTTCGAGCCTTGTTAATTCTCGGATAGTTGCCCGAGAGTTGGAATGGCACAGTCACAGCCATTAGCAGCTCGGCTGGCAACTCCAAATTGAAGTTCGATGA